>JAMXDD010000010.1:25188011-26388011 GCA_024733475.1 Syzygium grande
ATACAACCAAGCTCAAACGCCATTGAATCAATTCAACCCATACAAACTGTAAATTGATTACACTTTCAATAATTCAAGCCATAATTCGCTAAGCTTGTCCGGCCCCACCTAGGCCAACAATTCCAACTCATAACCCAGCACATTTAACTTGAAAACGAGCTCTAACTCGAGCGCAAGAGCAACAACGATTCAACCGTGACATAGCCAACATAACATTATATTTTAGATCACCACCCAAGTCACAACTCATCAATATTAGCCCAAGCAAGCCAACACAAACAATCGCCAATCGGACATTAAATCAAACGCAATCAAATACCCCTGTTAACATGAGTTCTAGCACAAATACTCTTTCAAGATTAACCACAAACTTAGCCTTGAATCGCCCCCAAATCAGCCTTATTTCAGCCCACAAAACGTCACCGATTAGATCGCCATTCTAGCACATATAGGCTAGACAAAATTCCTCACGAACCAGCCAACATACAGCAGCAAATGGGCACACGAATAACCACAAATCAGCCCATTAACAGTCACCAATTAGCCACAAATTCGACCACAATTCAGCCACGTCGACAGCCACCAATTAGCCACAAATTCAACCACCAAATAGCCACCAAACAGCCACTAAGACAGCCACCAAACAGCCACCAATTCAACCACAAATCAGCCACATCGACAACCACCAAACAGCCCTTTAATCCACTCTAATCAGCCCCTACACTGCCTAACGATACCCAATGTCCCAGACAGGGGTTTAGAGTGTCGCCACCCCGACTTGAGCGAGAACGGGTGGGCAGCGAGGGAAAGTCGCCGGGACAGCAGCAACGGCGACGATCAAGCAGGCTCTTGGCACTTTCGGGTTGGGCGACCGGGAGGTCCTACCTTAAAGGACAAAGAAGAAGGAAGAGCCGAGGCCTCACCGGGATAGCAGCATCTCCGGGCGCCGAGCGGGCGCCCACGGGCGGGGCGGGAACAGCCGATGGAGGACAGAATAGGGAAGGGGAGGGAGAGGCGGTGGGCTGGCCGGAACAGGAGGGGGCGTGGTTGTGGCCGCCAGCGGGGGGTGGCGATTGGTGGTCGGGGAAGGTTGGGTGGCGGAGGCGGGGCGCTTAACGGCGGCAGCGTAACGGTTCGCGTCAAGGGTTAAGCCCTACTGTGGGAAGTCACGGAGAAGAGAGAAACAAGGGGAGAGGGCGTCGGGAGTGGCGCGGCGACGTTGGCGCGGACGTCGGGCTATCGAGGCGGTCACGAAAGGGTCGGGTAGCGGCCAATCATGTGGACGAATCGCGAGCGTCGCCGCGCGGCGACGCTGGCGGGCTACGAGCGGCGGGGTCGCGCGGGGCGCACGAAGGCGCATGCGGCTCGGTCATGCACGCGCAAGCAGGTGGCGGCTGGGCTGGTCGAAGGGCAAGGTGGTTGAGCGAGCAGCGAGCAAGAGAAGAGAAGAAGCTAGAAGGTATGCTCGGCAAGCCACAATAAGGAAGAAGAAGAAGAAGAGAAGAAAAGAAAGAAAAGGGAAAAAGAAAGAAAGAAAGAAAAAAAAGAAGAGAGAGAGAGAACCGGATAGGTCCCGACAAGGGGGGACACGTATGGAAGGAGAGGGAAGGTGACCGGAGAGAGAGGGAGAGAGAGAAAAGGGGGATTACCGGAGAGAGAGAGAGAGAAAGAGAAAAGAGAGATTTTCAAAAAAAAAAAAATAAACTTCATTCTTATTTTAAACGCAAACCGAGGGTCCAAATTCAAAACCGAAAATTGCCCCTCGATCCTAAAATAGCCTCGCACACAAAAAGGGACAAAGGCCAAATTAATGAAACCAAATTTTAACGAGGGAGGTCTACTAGTCCAAATTTAACTTACTCAAAAACTCCCATTTTTCCTTCATTCCTGACAATCTCGATACTGGCCACATTAATATTGACACCGTCCAATTTATTTCGTCCTGAAACTCCCAAAAATTGACTGCCAAGTTCGGGATCTAAATAACGATCAAATTCGATCGAAGTGCGATTCTAGCGAAATCTCTAATTTAAAATAAGAACCGGGAGTGATCGGGTTCCGGGCGAGATTTTACTATAAGCACACTGACAAATCACGCGTTTTATAAACCCCAAATTGGGTCAAAATCCGAATGTCACAATTCTTCCCCCCTTACAAAAATTTCGTCCTCGAAATTTACAACCCTACCCAATCATTCAAACAAAAGGGGGTATTGGTGTCGCATCGATTCTTCACTTTCCCATGTCGCACCTTCAGTCCCATGATGTTCCCAAATCACCTTCACCATCGGAATTGTCTTGTTTCGCAACACCCGTTCCATTCTGTCCTCGATTCTAACCGGCTTCTCCACATACGACACTTTGTCGCCCACGTCTATTTCCTCGTAATTCAAAGACGTGGGTCGGGTCCGGTTCATACTTTCTTAGCATAGACACGTGGAATACATTATGGACGTGAGATAAATTTGGTGGTAGCGCGAGACGATAGGCCAGAGTACCAATTCTCTCTAAGACTTCGAAAGGACCTACGTACCTCGGGCTCAATTTTCCCTTCTTGCCAAACCGCGACAATCCTCTCATTGGTGACACTTTGAGGAAGACGTGGTCCCCCACTTGGAATTCCAATGGCCTACGCCTCCGGTCCGCATAATTCTTTTGGCGGCTCTGAGCTGTTCTCAACCTTTCCCGGATAATCTTTACCGTTTCCACCGACTGCTGAACCAACTCTGGACCCGTTATACTTCTTTTCTCCTACCTCATCCCAACACAACGGTGTTCTGCAAGCCCTGCCATATAATGCTTCAAATGGTGCCATTCCGATACTCTGCTGAAAACTGTTATTGTAGGCAAATTCCACCAAATGCAACTGTTCTTCCCACTTGCCCTGAAAATCTAGCACACACGCTCTCAGCATATCCTCCAAAGTCTGAATAGTCCTTTCGGATCGCCATCCGTCTCTGCGGATGATAGGCCGTACTGAATTGCAACTTAGTTCCCATGGCTGATTGCAGACTTTTCCAAAAGTTCGCAGGAAACCGGGGATCACGGTCCGAAGTGATCGATACCGGCACCCCGTGCAAACGGACTATTTGTCGCATGTAAATCTCGGCATACTTGTCCAATGCGAAGTCCTTGCGCACTGGTAGAAAATGCGCTGATTTTGTCAACCGGTCGACTATCACCCAAATTGAATCATTGCCCCTCTGACTCCGCGGTAGTCCCATCACAAAATCCATCGTGATGTGTTCCCACTTCCACTCGGGAATCTCCAGTGGCTGCAACATCCCACCCGGCTTGCAATGTTGTGCCTTCACTTGCTGACATGTCAAACACTTGGCCACGTGCTTGGCTATCTCCACTTTCATACCGTTCCACCAATAATGTTGTCGCAAGTTCTGATACATTTTTGTACTACCCGGTGAATACTATAATTACTACGGTGTGCTTGGATAAAATCTCCTCCTTGAGTTACGCATCACGGGTACACACTGACCGTCCAGCGGAACCTCAAAATCCCACCCTCGGATACCGAAAGTCGACTTCCTCTTTGTAACGTCCATACTCGGAATCTTTTGAATCTCGGGTCCGTCATTGTAAGGCTTTGATCTTAGTCTGGATTTCCGGCTCAATCCTTAATGTGGCAAGCAGACTTGAGACCCGACTCACCTCAAACTTAAATTTTGAATCCCGAATTTCCTCCAACAGAGTCCATTCCTTGACCATCATATGTGCGATGCTCGATTTCCGGCTCAGTGCATCCGCTACTCTGTTAGCTTTTCCGGGATGGTACATTATCTCGCAGTCGTAGTCTTTAAGGAGTTCCATCCAACGGCGTTGTCTCATATTTAATTCCTTTTGGGAGAACAAATACTTTAAACTTTGATGGTCAGTATAAATCTGAAATTTCTCCCCACACAGGTAGTGTCTCCAAATCTTAAGGGCGAAAATAATCGCGGCCAATTCCAAATCGTGAGTCGGATAATTTAACTCATGCGGTCTCAATTGTCGCGATGCATATGCCACTACTCTTCCGTACATTGCATCAACACGCATCCCAATCCTCTTAGCGATGCATCACTATAAATCTCATATCCTCCCGAACCTGACGGGATTGTCAACACCGGCGCGGTTGTCAACCTCTGCTTTAACTCCTGAAAACTCCTTTCGCACTTATCTGTCCATTCAAACCTCGTCTTTTTCTTTAGTAACCGCGTCAATGGCATCGCTAATGCGAAAACCCTTCCACAAAGCGTCGTAATACTTTTGCTAAACCCAAGAAGCTCCGAACCTCGATGCTGTTGTCGGCCTTGGCCAATTCACAACAGACTTCAATCTTCACTGGGTCCTTGTAATTCCTTCTCCGGATACCACATGTCCTAAGAATGCCACTCGATGAAGCCGAATTCACACTTCTTGAACTTAGCGTAGGCGCATGTTTTAGGGTCTGCAAAACTTTTCCCAAATGTAACTCGTTTGGAACTCTTGAATATACAAGAATATCGTCTATGAATACGATTACAAACCGATCTAGAAATTCCTTGAATACTCTATTCATCAAATCCATAAAAGGCTGCGGGGCATTCGTCAATCCAAGCGGCATTCTTTGTAAACTCATAGTGCCCATATCTTGTCCCGAATGCCGTTTTGGTATATCCTCCTTCTTAATCCTCAATTGATGGTACCCGTTCTCAAGTCAATCTTTGAAAATATCGATGCTCCTTTGTAACCGATCAAACAGGTCATCAATCCTTGGCGGTGGATACTTATTCTTAATGGTTACCCGACGAAGCATCGTAATCTATACACAACCTCAAGGACCCATCTTTCTTTCTCACGAATAACACCGGTGCTCCCCATGGAGACGCACTCCGGGCGAATAAAGCCTTTATCTAACAACTCCTGCATTTGGACCTTCAATTCCTTTAATTTAGATAGTGACATCCTATAGGGCGCTTTTGAAATCGGTTCTGTTCCTGGGGCCAACTCAATCACAAACTCCACTTCTCTATCAGGTGGCAGTCCCGGTAATTCTTGAGGAAAAACATCGGGAAAGTTGCACACCACGGCTATGTCTTCTAGCCTCGGCTCTTTAGCCGTCGAATCAACTACATTTGCTAGAAACCCTTGACACCCTTCGTCCAGCAATTTTGTTACCTCGAGCGACGAAATCCAAGGAATCGAGGTTCCTCCTCGGTTTCCCACAAACTCAAATCTAGGATGTCCAACCGGATTAACTTGGATCACCCTGCTACCACAGTCCATAACGGCTCTCTGCTGGACTAACTTGATCCATCCAAACAATCACATCAAAGTCATGCATAATTAAAACTGCCAAATCTATTCTCCCTTCTCTATCGCCAATCACTATCTTACAATCAGAGCATCCCAATGTAATCAGCACTTTATCATTCAACGGGGTAGTCACACACAGCATAACGTCAAGTGGCTTTGGTTCAATCGATTAATTTAACTAACCCGATCGAGATATAAACGAATCGACGCCCCGGATCAAATAAGACATATGCGGCATGATCACGAGAGAGCGTACACAGTGACCCACGCGGGCGCATCTTGACTTCCCTCCTTGCCATTGCATACACCGTCCTTGGGCGGCCTACTACGGTTGGCGGCTGGTAGCTTCTGTGATTTCCATTCGGGCGGCGGTGGTAGTATGCAGAGGCGACCAGCCTGTCTATTATTGGGGCATTTCACAGGCGATGGCGTCTCGCCACATATAAAACATACTCCGCCCCTGCTAGGACAAGGTCCATTGCCGTGCCTCCCTCCGCATAGTCTGCAGGATGTTACGATAGCGGTTTGGCTTCGATATTCCTCTAGCGGGAGGGGCGAAAGCGACTATTTCCTGCCATAGGTCTCTTTCCAAATTGTGTTTGTCCCTAAGCCGAGACATACCGCGATCGAGCGGCGGCCGGTCCGTTTGATCTGGCTCGATTGCACGAGCCCGTTCATAAATCTCATTATAGCCCCTCTAGTTCGGTGAGATCATTTGGCTACGAAGGTCCGGCTTGACCCATCCCGGAACCTCTAGCTTTGTCCATTGGGTCCTCCCACCATGCAGGGGCAAATTTGGACAACCTTGCGAACTCGGCTTCATATTGATCCACCGACATTTGACCCTGGCGAAGTCTCATAAATTCTGCCAGTTTCTGCTCTCGGGCGCTTTCCGAGAAGTACTTGCCATTGAAGGTCTCGCTGAAGATGGCCCGGTTCGGTAGTGATACCGGTGGGGAATACTTGACCTCGGTGGCCCTCCACCAATCGCTTGCATTGTTACGAAAGGCGGTAGGCGCTAGTGTGACCTTTTCTTCCTCGATTGCACCCTAGCACCTCAAAAGCCTTTTCTAACTCTTCCACCCATCTTGGGGCAGCCTCAGCATCACCTCTCCCATCAAACTTAGGGGTTTCAATCGAGAAACTGCTCTACTAGTTTGGACATTGGCCTCGATAGCATTTACTTGCCTTTGGACCAGATTTCCACCAATCACATTATTCCGACCTCCATTATCCCCAATAATTTCCTTTGGCGGTGCGGCCAATGGTAGTACTTCTTTCCCCGTCATCTACCCGATAATATTCCGCATCCTCTGGCGCCCTCCACATTTCATCCACCACAGGGTCCCCATTAGTTCAGCTAAGCGGGACTACGCGACCTCGACCTCTACCTCTACCTTGACCTCTACCTCTACCTCGACCACTCATCTTACTAAATCTCACAAAAGCTCACTGTTATAATTCCACGGGGAATTAGAAACACAGGTCAACTATCGATTTAAAGTACTAGGAAACAAATCACAACAATTCATTAAGTAGGTAACCAATTACAAACAACACCCAATCACAACCAACAAAGTTCGTGCACTTACCTTAAGTCACGGCCTTTGCATCTCACATATTATTGCATAAAAGTCACTCGGCAATCACACTCACACAACTGGGGTACGCATGGCATCTGAGTCTCCCTAATTGTCTACCCCAAGGTCATCGCTCCTTATCACTCCGGGCCCGACCAACTTGGATCGGTGACCTTGCTCGATACCAAATCAACGGGGAATGTCACGCCCGGACCACGCCGAGCTCGCGACATCCCTCGATGGTCGATCATTAAACGCGACGTCCCAGGCATGTCGCCGACCCAACCCAAACATCAGAGATTAACACGCGCGGAAACAAAATGAAATAACCCAGACATATAACAATGAAGAAGGGGTAGCAAAA
The DNA here is from genome assembly GCA_024733475.1 of Syzygium grande. Classification (NCBI taxonomy): domain Eukaryota; kingdom Viridiplantae; phylum Streptophyta; class Magnoliopsida; order Myrtales; family Myrtaceae; genus Syzygium; species Syzygium grande. Next base: position 25,195,247 of record JAMXDD010000010.1, read on the forward strand.
GCACAATCAAAACTTACGGTTCACACCCTTGATATATACATACAATGTTCACAAAAAGTCGATTGCCAACTAGGCCAAAAAGCGACAAATCACATTTAACAAAAAGACCATGGTTCATCAACTTAACTCATCTACAAAATGGGTCCCTCAAAATACGGGGTCCTCGACCGCCTTCGATCCCCGAGATTATCCTTGTAGGGTCTCCAATCAACTATGGTCGCGGACACGAAATGGTTTGGTCAAAAAAACCATGAGAATACATCTCAGTAAGCAGACAACCTAAACCCCACATAGGCCAATGCGTACCCAGACGAGTATAAACATGCAATCTAACTATCCACGTAACAATTTTCACATAAGTACTTACCTTACTTCCAATCACACGCTAACTCTGCACATTAGTCAAATCACTATATTGAAATAACATTTCACGTACTTATCACAATTACTCGAGCGTCATTCACACGCACATTCACCAACTCAATTAATTTCAAAAGCACATGCGCATCCATTCAACTTTCTCATGACCCGGGTCAACACCCCACAGGTCCTTTCTCGCCACCCGCGTCAACACGCTCCAGGCTGGCAGCCCTCCGATCAATCCGGGCTCTATCCCGCGTCAACACGCTCCAGGACTTTTCTCACGACCCGGGTCAACACCCTACAGGTCCTTTCTTACAACCCGGGTCAACACCCTACGGGTTGGCAGCCCTCCGATCAATCCGGGCTTGTCAAGCACACACGCCACATAATTCAATCAATTTCATGTCATTCACATATTCAACATCATACAACCAAGCTCAAACGCCATTGAATCAATTCAACCCATACAAACTGTAAATTGATTACACTTTCAATAATTCAAGCCATAATTCGCTAAGCTTGTCCGCCCCACCTAGGCCAACAATTCCAACTCATAACCCAGCACATTTAACTTTGAAAACGAGCTCTAACTCGAGCGCAAGAGCAACAACGATTCAACCGTGACATAGCCAACATAACATTATATTTTAGATCACCACCCAAGTCACAACTCATCAATATTAGCCCAAGCAAGCCAACACAAACAATCGCCAATCGGACATTAAATCAAACGCAATCAAATACCCCTGTTAACATGAGTTCTAGCACAAATACTCTTTCAAGATTAACCACAAACTTAGCCTTGAATCGCCCCCAAATCAGCCTTATTTCAGCCCACAAAACGTCACCGATTAGATCGCCATTCTAGCACATATAGGCTAGACAAAATTCCTCACGAACCAGCCAACATACAGCAGCAAATGGGCACACGAATAACCACAAATCAGCCCATTAACAGTCACCAATTAGCCACAAATTCGACCACAATTCAGCCACGTCGACAGCCACCAATTAGCCACAAATTCAACCACCAAATAGCCACCAAACAGCCACTAAGACAGCCACCAAACAGCCACCAATTCAACCACGGAAGGTGACCGGAGAGAGAGGAAGAGAGAGAAAAGGGGGATTAGAGAGAGAGAGAGAGGGAGAGAGAGAAAGAGAGGGGAGAGAGAGATTTCGGAGAGAGAGAGAGAAAGAGAAGAGAGAGAAAAAAATTAAACTTCATTCTTATTTTAAACGCAAAACCGAGGATCCAAATTCAAAACCGAAAATTGCCCTCGATCCTAAAATAGCCTCGCACACAAAAAAGGACAAAGGCCAAATTAATGAAACCAAATTTTAACGAGGGAGGTTTACTAGTCCAAATTTAACTTACTCAAAAACTCCCATTTTTCCTTCATTCCTGACAATCTCGATACTGGCCACATTAATATTGACACCGTCCAATTTATTTCGTCCTGAAACTCCCAAAAATTGACTGCCAAGTTTGGGGTCTAAATAACGATCAAATTCGATCGAGTGCGATTCTAGCGAAATTCTAATTTAAAATAAGAACCGGAGTGATCAGTTCCCGCGAGATTTTACTATAAACAATCGACAAATCAGACGTTTATAAACCCCAAATTGGGTCAAAACGGAATGTCACATCTGGTGTGACCAAGATCCCTAGGATCTTCGTCCGCCTGCCCGAGAACTTGCACGGTTTGTCATCCGACCGAAGACTTGTCCCTATAGTCGATCTAAGAGGCTGTGAGTATTCCGGGTAGATATCTATATTTTCAACTGGACTTGCCTCGGTCCCTATAGTCGATCTAAGAGGCTGTGAGTATTCGCACGGCGAGATATCATAGATGGTATTTTCAAAGCATCGGAGGCTTGGGGGTTCTTTCAGATAATCAATCACGGGATTCCGCTTGATGTGATAGACAACATGTTGGAGGGTGTGAAGAAGTTTCATGAGCAACAAGTGGAAGTGAAGAAAGAGCTGTACTCTAGAGATCGTACGAAGAGAGTGAGGTACTTTTGCTGTGGAAACTTGTTCCTGTCAAAAGCAGGGAGTTGGAGGGACAGTGTCTTATTTGATTTCCAGGATGGTATCCTAGACCCAGAGGCTGTTCTGCCTATTTGCAGGTATACGTATGACTTGAGAAAGATAATAATCGGAGTTGCTACGTGAGATGCGAACAGTTTTGGCCGTTTCTTATGCAGAGGACAGGCTGGGGTTCGCTTTAACATACTTTGTATTTTCAATAAAAAGCGAAACTGTGTATATAGGATCATTCAGTGTAATGCATTTTGATACAGTTCCGAGCTTTGGTTTAGGGTACCCTTTAACAAACTTTGTAATAGTTAAGGGAGTGCAAAGGCGTTTCACAAATTGAACATGCACTTTTTTGGATAAGAAAAGAACGTATTCTTTGCTACAAACCTCGATATTGGAAACTGACACAGTGCTTTCATTTACTCGTTTGCAGAGAGGCAGTTTTCGATTACGAGAAACATATGGCGAAACTGAAGGCTTCTTTATCCGAACTATTATCCGAGGCATTGGGCCTTGGTCCTGATTATCTCAGCAGAACCGAGTGTATGAAATCGGAGAAGATTCTAGGCCATTACTACCCAACTTGTCCAGAAGCAGAATTGACTTTGGGCACGATTAATCACTTTGACTTGTCGTTTCTGACTCTTCTCCTTCAAGACCACCACGGTGGTCTTCAAGTTCTCCATGAAAACCACTGGGTTGACGTGATTCCAGTGCACGGAGCACTTCTGGCCAACATTGGAGACTTCATGCAGGTAAAGAAAATTCCAAATTTTATCTGACCTCGTTTTTTCCGGCCTACATAGCTGATATGAAATTGACCTCGTGATCTGTTTAGCTGGATTCTATTTCGATCCCTTTTGTGGCATCAACTGGATAACGAGTCTAGACAATACTTTCTAAGCGACCAGTGGAATGTAGGATGAACTTCCCATGATACTCTGAACACTTGAGAAGAATCACAAGTGAGATGACAGAGCAACGTAGCTAGGAACGACATTTTAACTGATCTGAAACACACTGTATTCTATCCTGGCTCTTGGCACTTATCTTTAGCACATCTTTTAGAGTCATAACTCCTTTTCTGGCCTAATACGATGGGTGCAGCTTATTAACAACGACAAGTTCAAAACCATGGAGCATCGAGCACTTGCGGGCGGGTCGGACCCAGGGTTTCGGTCACGTGCTTTCTCCCCGTGTAGGACTGAAAATGCCAAACCCTTTGGGCCAATAAAGGAGCTTCTCTCTGAAAACAATCTAGCCGCATAAAAGAAATCTCCTTCGGAATACGTCGCCTATTTCAAATCCCATGGCCAGAGGACAATTCAGCACTTCCTCATTTCAGGATAAGCGATTCCAAATAGGGCACGGTCGTGGAAAAACCTGAATGAGTGTGTCTTGACTGGTTATATCGTAATCTGAGTTTGTGGCAGTACTTTGTTACTACCTGTTTTGATTTGGGCTTTAAATCTTACTCATCTAAAACAAATCTGTGTCAAAATTGGTTCTTCTGATGCATAGTGGAATGTGACTATGTTCATCAAATGATTAGCGTAAGGTTTTGGCGCTTATGAATATCCCTCAATCTGTAGTCACATCTTGAGCACCTTGAGTTTTAGATGCGAAGGAAGATTCATCGTTTGTGATATTGACTGTTGGAAAAAAGCAGATTTAATCATCAAAACTTGCGTAAGTGATTTTCAATCAAATCCTTGCAATCAACTATTTTCCCCACTTGTTCAAAGCTCAGACTCCTTCAACCGAGCAACCTAGTTTTCCAGCCTCCTTCAAACGGAGGGAGGCTGGCAAGAACAGTATTAATTTGAACTACGGAGTCAACAGGTTCACCGGCAGTTCGCAAGCCCAACACAGATGTTTTGGCCTTGTGTGTCAGAACTCATGACACAGAGCAACGGTAGTTGTAGGACCACCAGCGAATACATTGAACAGATATGCCCCTAAACTTTTAAAGAGATTTGTCTCCCGTCAAAAATGGAATTTCCACTCGGGACTGAAAAATTATCGTTTTGCCCTTATGGCTTATTTTTTTGGTTCCGAATTTTGGACAATTTTGGGAAATTATTGTGGATAATTATGAGTCAAAATTTAGAATTATTGAATTACCAAAAGGCTCCTCAATTATTGGATAAGAACAAATGAGAGCCATTGAATCAAAGGGCAAAATGGTCAAGTGCATAGGATTTTGACACATGTCCTCCACTAGCCCAATAGTTGACCATGTTGACCGCTCTCTCTCCTCCTCCATTTCATCTTTCTCGGCCACTTCCTCCTCCTTCTCTCCCTCTTTGCCATTCACTCTCCCCCTCCCCCTTTCTCACGCCTCAATCTCTCCTTTCCCTCTTCCTTTGGCCGTGAGGAGCAGCCACCACCGGAGCAGTCGTCACCGCTGTGAGGACGCCGGAGCGCCGCTGCTGAACCGGTTTGATCCAGCTATTGTTCAGCCTGTTTTTCTCCTTGTTCAGCCCACTCTTGAAGCCTTAAACTTGTGAGTGGAAATCCTAACCCTTAATTAGGATTATATGCACTTTGGACAAGTTTTAGGGGTAATTAATGGGGGCTGATTTGGGCTGATGTTGTGGTGATTTTAAGGGCCTAAGGTGATGATTTAGGGATGGTTTTAAAGCTGTGGAGACTTGGTTTAGAGGTTGTATGAGTTGGATTTGCTTAATGGTGCAAGTTACTGATTCTCGAATTACTGATTTTACTGTACCTCTGAGCTTTGTTATTTTTTTTGTGATCATTGTGGGCTGAATCTGAAAAAGTGTTCTTCATGAAAGTTGTTTCCAACATCTTTAAGTATAACATACTTTAATTTGGGAATTTTTGGAAATCATTTGAAGCCATTCGGAAGTCCATCTTTGGACCGAAACAAAACTGCTAGATTTACTGTTCATCCAACCTTTGGGTCTGTTCGAATTTTTATAAATTTTTCTAGGCCTATTTTCAAAATACTTCCTTCACAAAAATTGTTGGGGACATTTGTGGTTATAACATATAAAAATTTCAATATTTTTCAAAATGATTTGGGTACCGAATGAGTTGTATTTTGATGGCTTGAGGGGCTGTCTGAGCGAACCTTTTTTTTGTCTGATTTTGAGTGTTAAAATGAGGTGTTTACAGTTAGAACTGGGTTTCGAGTTCTCATGGAAAATGTTCATCGAGATGTTTTGTACAACATATCCAAATTTCAGAATTTTTGGAATTAATTTACTATTTATTTCAAATGGATTTCGGCCACTGTGTAACTGCCCAGTTTGGACCCGATTTTGTTCACTCTCAGTTTTTATCTCTCTCGGACTGATTGGTGGCTGTCCACATTGAGGCGTGACCGGATTTAAAATTGACAATGTGAGTATAACCTTCTAAACCTGGTCTAAGATAGTGTACATTTTTAGATGGACCCGGTTTAGTTTATTAGTGGTACGATTTGAGGAGAATTGATATTGATAGTTCGAGGCTGAGGTGAGATTGTGATTAATTTGATAGATTATTGTGGCGATCTAGTGGCGAATTGGAGGTCGATAATAGGGTGAATAGTGGCTGTCCCCAATAATGGATATTTGGATTAGTGTCATTAAATTGGAGATTTATTGGCTGAATTGCTGGGTATGCTCGGGTTGACTGGCTTATTGATTGTCGTGCTCAATTGTTTAATGCCATGTTGCCTGATTGTGTGTTCGAGCAATGCGGTGTGTGATTGGCCAATCATTGATGTGAATGTTTATTGCCTAAGTGCGTAAATTATGTTTTGGGCCACATGGTACTAGTCGGGCCAAGTGCGCATGTTATGCGAATAAGTATGGGTAATTGATTGGCTGTTTGAGCACGTTGATTTGGCATGTTTGTTGAAATTGAATGCTCATGTTGCATTGTACGATATTGCATGGTCACGCATTGTGTATGCCGAGAATAGGGCATGAGATGAGATTGTGCGAGAATGCGTGCCTGACATGAGCATGTGATCACCTAATTACCCGATGCGTTTTACGCTGGGTTCAGATAAAAATTGGTAGTGTGCCGTGTGATCACTTAAGGCCTTCGGGTCGTGCCGTCCTCATGCACTTTGAAGCAGGACGATGTCCGGTTCTTCCAGAAGACGGCGTTGGTTCGTAAGGAAATCGGTGTTGTGCCTCATGCACTTTGTAGCAGACTGGAGATACCGGGCCAGATCATTGTTGCGCCTCATGCACTTTGTAGCAGGGTAGACGCAACGGGCCATGAAGTGTTGAGAATTGAGAAAGAACAGTGTTGTGCCTCATGTACTTTGTAGCAGGCGAGAAACGACCATCCTGATGCGTTTGACGCAGGGCTCTGGTTTGTGAGGAGATCGGTGTTGCGTTTCAGGCACTTTGTAGCAGACTAGAGACACCGGACTTGATGCATTTAACGCGGGTCACATTAATAATAAATTGAGCATTGAGCCAGTGTACGGTGTGAGCCAGAATGAAACATGGCATGATAATGACATTTGCATGCATAAGAATGCATGGGCCAGTATGCGAGTGTGCAAGACTCGGTGAATGACATGCGAGATGAACACTTTGAGTATGAGCATGCATATGGTGTACGTGTGAAAATGTGTGCCATGTATGTGCCATGATTATTATATCGAACTGTTTAACCTGCAAGGTCAGCAAGGTAAGCGATTTGGGCTCAAGGGCCTAGGTCATTTGATTGACATTATTGTCCATTGTTGTGTTGATTTACTTGTCGGGAGGTGCATGTTAGCCTAGTTTCGATTTAGGAGGCCTGCTCACTGAGATTTGTCTCATAGTTGTTTAAACCCCGTTTTTCAGACTCCTGATAGAGGTTGCCTGGTGTACCCAATCTATATGAGGATCCGGAGCCCATAGAGCAGGATCCCGAACAGGTTGGCAAGGTCGAGCAAATTCGAAAGATGAGATAATCGAGGCTAAGTCCGAGTCATCAGGATCTGATCCCGATTAAGTATCCTAGGATCAATGTTAGCCTCCCTTAGGTTGGGTCAGTAACCCTTTGATTGTAGCCCCACCTTAGACTGCCCCCTTGGCCACTTAATCATTTTGTTAGTAGTGGCCGTCGACTCGCTTTTGTTTGGAGACTTGTATTGGTGTATCGTGGACATTGTATATGTTTTGAAGTTCAATGCAAGTCTTGATTATTAGGCTTTTAATTGTCCGTCGTTCCTGCTACCCTTGGTCATGTATTATTTTGTACTGGTGTTTTAATTATTGCTTCTGCATATGCCTTATGCTCTGTTTTGGGAGATAGGTCGGCGACTCGTCTTGAGACGTCGCATCAAGATAGACCGGTACGTGGGATGATCGTGCTTCAAGGGGTTCGGGGCGTGACAGAAAAGGCGCCATGAAATTCATGATTTTGTTGTCAAAAAATAATAGGGGTACGTGCACCAAAAGTCTTAAATCTTGTGGTAAGATTTGTGTAATTCCTCTATGAGATTGAAAGATTATTTCATGAGGAATTGTATGGCTAAATACTACAAGAGTTATTAAATGTAATTGGGGACTAAGAAACACTGTGAGTGTTTGAGTAACTTAAGTGTGATTGTAATTTTCATTACATTGCTTGATCTACGGTGAAATTATTAGCTGCTCTCCCCATGGACATAGCTGAACCAAGTAAATCTGATGTCCGATCTATTTTCTCATTGTGTCTATTTTATTGGTCGATCGCTTGCTTCCACAACATAAAGCATGGTTAGTGGCTTTTCATTTACCAAGACTCATAGGAAAATTATAATTATGGAGGAAAATTACGAAGCATGGCTACTAAACTACTTAAGACAATTTAAGTTATTTTATTAGTGCATGTTCCAGCCTGGGAGGGATGAATTTCTTTTATTTGTGCACATATAATTACTTTTCAGAATCACTGTTAGTTTCAATACCCGAAAACAACCTTGCTGCGTGGGTAGCATTTTAGGCCCTCCATCAATATGTTGGCATTTGAATGTGAAATATTATATGACAATTGCTAGTTGATCGAAGCTATTTGTTTTCCATTGCCGATACATTGTCAATGTTCATGTTGAATTCCGCATGGTTTTGATGCCGCTGTTAGCTTGTGGTTTGATGTACAAGTGTGTATGCGTGTAGGATATGGATGGTAGAGAATAGCAATGGGACTAGGTATACATATTTTCAGGGTTTCATGGGACAAGGATAGCATGATTAGTTTAACAGAATAGCTGTACATGTGATAGAGGAGCATTACAAGAGATGTGGTTTCTGGTTTCTGTATGTTTAGCTCCCCTCGCGGTAGAGGACTTGACCCCACACGTCTACAGGAATGAGCCAAGCCTTTTTATAGCAATCTCCTCTGACAAAGTTGAAGAGGCGCGGGAGAAAAAGGATACCACAAGTGATATCATATTCGTACGGTGCTTATTTGAATGTTATCACTTTTCTTAAAAAATCACTACACTCAAGTGATCGAAAAAAAATATTATGACACATTAACTAGCGTTGTACGAAAATCATGACACATATAACTTCCTTATGCCGATATTTTGGGATCCTTCTGCACACTTTTCGTGTGCTCCTCTGTTTTTTTAATCACAAAATCCAACTACTCCTTGAGAGTTGGATTCTTATACACACTCTCGTGGACGGCAGTAGATTCAACTGCCCACCATTAGACTTTCGTAGTTCTAGCCATTTTTTTTCAAAATGGATCACGTTTCAACACAATGAATGCGACAAATGCTTGAAAGAAAAGCAACACTCTCCTATTTTATTATTATTATCAAGGCCACGTTTATCAGCATGTTGCCACAATGACAAGAAACTCCAATCCAGGCACTATCCGGGGATAAGACTATCTTTCGATCTGAGTCGATGTGATTGTCACCTACTCTTTTTTTTTTGTTTGGTCGATAATTGGCACCTACCGGCTCTCCATGTTTTCTGCAGAATATAAATGGTCATATAGCCTTACCAGAGAGGACACGACTCAATCACCTTGATAGGCTTCAAAATTTTCACTTACAAAGATGCAAACCTTGCCCAGTCATGGAGAACCCATCGCCGGTGGCGGACCACACTACAACAGGGCGAAAGAAGCAAAGGAATTCGACGAGACCAAAGCCGGAGTCAAAGGCCTCGTAGACTCAGGCGTGGCCAAGGTCCCCAGGCTCTTCATCCACCCACCCGAGAACCTACGCGACTTGTCCCCCGACACTGATGGGGCCGCCACCGGCCTCGAGGTCCCAATCATTGACATGATGGGCTATCAGGATTCCCGGCGGCGAGATGTGGTCAACGACCTCTGTAGAGCATCCGAGACATGGGGGTTCTTCCAGATAATCAACCATGGTGTTCCGGTCGACGCAATGGACGGCATGTTGGAAGCTGTCAAGCAGTTCCACGAGCAGCCTGAGGGAATGAAGAGAGAGTGGTACTCAAGAGATGATGCAAAGATATTTAGGTACTACAGCAATGGAGACTTGTTTAGGTCCAAAGCATTATCTTGGAAGGACACTCTCACGTTTGATTTCTCGCGTGGAGTGGGAGACCCAGAGGCGGTCCCTCTTCTCTGCAGGTCTGAATCATGATTGATATACTATTTATGTCGTGTTCCTATGTTATTTTGAAAGTGAAAGAGAACAGTTTTCCGTATAATTTCAATATAATTACAGTGGCGAGATATCTCGTATTCGATACTTCACCTTTTTTTTTTTCTATTTATGATTTTTCCTTCTTTATACATGTGGGTTCATTATTTCCACATGTATTTGGACTCGCGCATGTTGACCTTTTTTCATCTTACTGCAGGACTGTTCAGATAAGACCGCGCGAATTGCGTCATACCATTTCATTGTAAACTTTTAGGACATTTGACTGTTCATTTGCACTCTATCACAGTACCAGCGCTCGATCAGATTTCTTCCCACTTCCTTCATTTACTCGTTCGCATGTGGCTACTTGCCAAACTAACTCTCTTATCTGCATAGGGTGTTTTCGATCCCCAGAACACATATTCAGTGGGTCAAGAAAGCATTTATTATTGTGAAAGTCTTGACTAATCCAAAACCAGAACCGCATCCGTGTATTATGTTAAAATGAGAGGAAAAGGTAGAAAACGTTCACGATGCTTTCCTTCCCTCCTGTGCAGAGAGCCGTTTTTCGAGTACGAAAGACACATCGAAAAATTGAAGATATCTCTGTCTGAACTACTATCAGAGGCATTAGGGCTTGATTCAAACTATCTTGGTGACATTGGATGCATGAAATCCAAGAGTATGGCAGGCCATTACTACCCAATTTGCCCAGAGCCAGAGCTGACTATAGGCACAATGAATCACTCAGATGCCGCATTTCTCACTCTTCTCCTCCAAAACCACCATGGAGGCCTCCAAGTCCGACACCAAAACCAGTGGATTGATGTGTCCCCATTGCCTGGAGCAATCCTAGCCAACATTGGAAACTTCATGCAGGTACAAAGATCATTCACATTTGTCATTTTCCATGTATGTTTCCGATTCGATTAACGTCGAGTTATCTTCGAGTCAAAGAATGATTTTCCTTTTGCCTGATTTGTGGATGCAGCTTGTTAGCAACGACAAGTTCAAGAGCGTGGAGCACCGGGTCCTCGCCAGGCGGGCCGGGCCCCGGGTCTCGGTCGGATGCTTCCTTTTACCAGGAGAGATGCAGAAGTCGTATGGGCCAATAAAGGAGCTTCTCGATGGGAACAATCCACCCGTGTACAGAGAGATCTCTTTCACAGATTATTTCGGGTATTACCTCTCCAGTGGCAATGGCCTGAATGGTGAATCTGTACTTCCTCATTTCAGAGTTAGCGAATCCAAGTAGAGAGTACAAAAATGTGTAAAAGCTTCATCGAAGGTGTTGGTGTTCGCATGAAATATGACGGCTCAATCTTTTCATTTGATATAGTAACAGGACTACGAGTGAACAAAATATTCAGAGTCCACATTGGTCACATAAGACTGAAACAAGAAATAGCCAAAATATGATTGCATGCCCCCTTCAATCTGTGAGCACAGTTGAATCTCTTTGACCTCACTATGATAATAACTGCTACTTTAATATAAATTCTAAATTTGTAACGAGTTTCATTGTCTCTTTAAATCTCATCCAATAGAGCTCTCAAAGTCGATGCGGCAATCGCTCCAATGGCAAATTTTAGGACTGTAAATTTGCGTCATGGCATCATATTCAATTTTCGTCTCATGTGTTTCACTTCTTTCGAATTTCATAATGATGAAAAATTGTTTTTGGTAAAAAAGAAGGCAACCAAAACTTATCAATTTGTGTATATTTTGAGTTTGTCGAATTAAATTCAAATTTCTCTCGATAAGCCTCTGCTAGATACAACTTGAATATGATCCACTTACATCAAGTCCGCTAGTGATACGACACACTACATATCATACAAACTTTGAGGATCAGTCTTAGTATTCCACGGCATTGACCCTTGCGATAAAATACCCAAATTGAGTGTTTCATTAATTGGAGAGCTCTCTTTTTAGTTTGCGAATGATAATTATTATGTTTCTCTATTTTTCAATTTTTCTATTGTTAAAAACAGGTTTGGAACATAAATCCGTTTAATGTATAATTTCATTTTTCTATTTCTAGAACAAATTTTGATTTTAGAAATAGGTGTCACGCCCCATACCCCACAAAGCATGAACATCCGCGTATAGGTCAAAATAAGGTGCGACGCTCCCAGGTTACGTCACCGACCCGAAAGCCCAAATCAGAGAAAACACGCCACATGCGTAAACGACGATATATAAAAAATATATATACACCCGGACAAATTAATAGTAACCATGAATAGCGCGAGATAACCACTGTTCCGTTCCATTAAACCAAAATATACATTATATAACGAACTTACTTACAATATCCCTTTGTCTACAAAAAGGTACACCAAAAGGGCCACAAAGCAAAAATGGATCGGTGGCCTAGGGATATCAAACTGTCTATCGGGAAGGACTACAGGTCAAAAAGTGGCGACCCTCACACCTAAGGCTGGGACCTAAACTAGGGCTCCCAGGCGGGGTCAGATCTAGACGCCTCAAAAGAACTCTCGGACTGCCTAGCTCTTTCTCTGAGCTCATATCCTCGACTGCCCCGGCTCGTGGTCCCGCTCTTCAGCCTCAAAATTCATGGCCGGGGATCTGAAATGTCGGTTTTACCACAACCGTGAGAAAACTCAGCAAGTAACAACCTCTAATCCTAAACTAGGCTAATGTGCACCTCCAGAGGGTAAATAAAACACATTAGACAATGAACCAGTAAGTCAATATAAATTTCACCCGGTTTATAGCCCAATATGTCATCTCATTTACTGCAGGTTAGGCATTTATCGATAACGTGATGCACATGCAATTATATCGACTCGAAGGCCCACAGTCAATTATAACGACCCGTAGGCCCGACCCGAAGGCCAACAGTTTGATAAAACGACCCGTAGGCCCGACCCGAAAGCCATAATTTAGTCACATTAGGTACGTGCATCTTTTAGCACTCGCAATTTCAACCATATTGAAACACCAATGATAAAATCACGAGAAATGGAATCCAAGCCAATTATCAATGCCAATATGCCAAGTACAATTATTCATAAATTCGACGAATTCAATGCATTATCAGCACATACAATTCATTTCATTTTAGTCCACTTAACCCCAACGCTAATTTCACGTGTTTTAAAACAATGCAATTCAACGCGTTTAAGGCCCGCCATGGACGAATCAAATTCAGCCACTAGTCCCACAATTATGGCCTCAACAATTTAATCCAACCACGCCTTAATTAGACATTGGGTCATCCAATTCAAACAACCACACATTAACCCAATTAATCCACAACTTAGGCAAAACAATGCATTCTCGGTTTCTGGATGAACAGTACCAGAACAGTCCCTGATTGGGCCTTAAATCACTCTTAAATCATTTTATTAGGCTCTAATAATACTCCATAATTAACTAGTACACATTAACTTATGATTTAATCATAATCTATGCCAATTAACCCCTAATTAACCCACAAAAATGCAAATTAATCTAATTCGGATTTAGGGATTTAATACTCGCCTAATATTGTCTTGAGGCGACGGGAGCGGGCGGTCGACTACCGACGTGCGGTGAGAGTCGACGGCGGCGCTCCGGTGCAAGCCGGCGGTCACACGCCCAAGGCCCACGGTTCAACTCGCCAAAACGGGAGGTCTTTGAGGGGCGGTGGAGAGGAGGTTGAGGCGCAGGGAGAGGAGGTGGAGGGGGAGGTGTTGAGGCGGGGGGTGCACGGCGGTGGCATCGTGGGGTGGGGCGCATGTTTGGGGCACGGCGGGCGAGACCGGCTGATGGGCTTCTCCCAGAAGGAGGAGAGAGAGGCGGCCGAAAGACGAGCGGGTTAGGGAAAGACAAGGCCGAGTAGAATGAAGAGGAAGAAAAATGAAGAAGAAGCGAAGAAGAAAGAGAAGAGGGAAAGAGGAAGAAAGGAGGGAGAGAGAGGTCTGACCTGGGGGGGGAAGAGAGGGACGTTGCATGGGGAAGGGAAGAAGGAGAGAGAAGAGAGAGAAGAGAGGGAGAAAGGAAGGGGAGAGAGAGGGGGGGGGGAAAACGTATGGGAAAAGAAGAGGGGGGGAGAGAAGAGAGAGAGGAAAAAGAGAGAGGGAGAGAGAGAGAGAGAGAGAGAAAGAGAGAGAGAAGAAGAGAGAGGAAAGGAGAGAGAGAAGAAGAGACACGCGCGGGGGAGGGGTTTCGACAGAGAGAGAGGAGAGAGAAAGAAAGAGAGAGAAAAGAGAATGAACCGATTTAAATTTTTAGGGCGCGATCCAATGGACACGGTCCGAATTAAAAAAATCGAGCTAACGGTCCCAATTCAAATTCGGAAAAAGGCCAAAATAAAACAATTCCAGACACACTACGAGGGTGGTCTACCAGTCCAAATTCGCATCCGGTCCAAAAATTCATTTTTTTACCATTCCTGATAATCTCGATATTGGCAACAATAATATCGACACTGTCCAATTTATTTCTTTCTGAAACTCCCAAAATCGACTGCCAAGTTCGGGGTCTAAATAACGACAAAATTCGATCGAGTGCGATTCTAGCGAAATCTCTAATTTAAAATAATAACCGAGAGTGATTAGTTCTCGGGCGAGATTTTACTATAAGCACACTGACAAATCACGCGTTCTATAAATCCCAAAAATTGATCGAAATTCGGGCTGTTACAATAGGTTTGGAACAGAAATGAGAAATAAAAATTTTCTAATCTGGAACAAAAATGAGTAATAAAAAATTTTCTCATTGCTCGCTTTCATTACTAGCCGGTTGCCCACCCACCTCCCACTCACCGTCTGTTGCCTCCCACCGTCCGTTGGCCATTGTCCCCCGCCGCCACTTGCCGCCAACCGTCGCCCACCTCCCGCTTCTACCCTACGACAACTGCCTCCTACTGCTCGTCCCCCATATTGGCCCCCCACTGCCTGCTCGCTATTCACTCACCAGTTGCCCGGGAGTGAGAAATTTTATGCTGTTATGAAATAAATTTTTGTTTCGGGAACAGAAATTTGTGTCATTATCAAACGCATATTTTTACTTAGAAACTCATTCATGGAATAGAAATAGAAAAATATGGCCAGAAATTGATTTCTGAAACAGAATTGTTGTCATTCACGTGTAGGAATTTGACGACTAACACTATCTCATATTTGTCACACCCCAGCTTTATAGGTATAGGAAAAATGACACAGTCCTTATGAGGATGCAGCCTCATACATAAGCAACATTAAATTATTATAAAAAAATATATCTACATGTATGATAAAACAGCAAGTTGATTACAGTAACATTGTTCTAAAATCCCTCATTGACCAACAAACAAATTCCAACAAATACTATTTCAATGTAAGTGCAACTATATATAATCCAATTCCTAAATTCCCCACTGATACCACTCTTGTTCTATTTGCCGACGGCTGCAGAACTTGAAAAAATAATTAAGATAAATGTTATAAGCAAACCACTATTCAGTAAGAAGTAAAAATCTCTTGTAAGCAAATCGAGTATCTATCATGCACATTTATAAACAGTACAATAAACATATTTATTGAAATCTAGTATAATATACACATATATAGGGATTTCAAAAGGAACCACGGGAGCCAAAACCCAAACCAAACCCCAAATAAATAATTTCAAGTCTTTTCTAGTTGAGTTTCCTTTCTATTCGGCCAGTAAATAAAACAATGGGCTTCTTCTGATGTTTCCATTCGGTTTAGTTTCAGGTCATAAACCTGAACCAGCCGAAACACATTATTGAACATGTTTGAGACCAAAATAATCACGGTAATCACTAAACACATTCATGAACATAGAAAAGGAAGCCCAATGTCTTCCGCTGGCTCGTCCAATTGTCAGCCACTCCTTGCCTTCATCTCCGTCGTCGCGGGCATCTCCGTCATCGCTTTTGATTCCGTCATAAATGTTCTCAATTGACAACCTATTCCCCGTGTCATCGTTGTTGTTCCTGTTCAAGGCTTGGTTTAGGAGTACCCCTTAACAACCTTAGCAATAGTTGAGGGAGTGCAAAGGTGTTCCACAAATTGAACATGCATTTTTTTTATAAGAAAAGAACGTATTCTATGCTGTAAACTTTGATAATGAAAACTCATCCAATGCTTTCATTTACTCGTTCGCAGAGAGGCAGTTTTCTGAGTATCAGGACTACATGGCAAGACTGAAGACATCTTTATCCGAAACATTATCCCAGGTACTGGGCTTGGTTATGATTATCTCAGTTGTACTAGGTGTATGGAAGCGGAGATAATAATAGGCCAATACTACTCAGCTTGTCCATACGATTAGTGACTTCAATGTATCGTTTCTGACTCTCCTCATTCAAGATCACCATGGCGGCCTCCAAGTCCTCCATGAAAACCACTTGGTAGATGTGGTTCCTTTGTGTGGAGCGCTTCTAGCCAACATCGGAGACTTCATGCAGGTAAAGAAAGTTCCAACTCTTTTCCGACCTTATGTTTTCTGGCCTACATCGCAAATACGAAATTGACCTCAAGATATGTCTCTCCGGAGTCGATTTTGATCGCCCTTCATTACATTAACTATGCAAGAGTCTAGATAATATTTTCCGAGTGGCCTATGGAATGTAGTACAAACTTCCCACGATACCATGAACAACCTTGTTACACACTAAGTAAAGGATGACATGAAGCGCAACGCATTCTATGCCTGCCTCTTGGCATTCATCTTTGCCACATCTTTTGTAGTCATAACTCCTTTTCTGGCCTAATATGATGGTTGCAGCTTGAACCAATGACAAGTTCTAAAGTGTGGAGCACCAAGTACTTGCTGGGCTGGTCGGACCTAGGGTGTCGGTTGCATGCTTTCTCACCCCGAGCAGGATGCAAAAAACCGGACCCTTTGGGCCAATGAAGGAGCTTCTCTCTAAAAACAATCCACCCATATACAAAGAAACCTCTCTTTTGGAATATGGCACCTATTACAAATCCCACAGCCTGAGTGGCAATTTAGCACTTCCTAATTCCAGGATAGATGACTCCAAATGGAGCAGAGTTGTGGAAAATCCTCAATGAGTCTGTCTGGACTGGTTATATAAGATATCTGAGTTTGTGGCAGGACTTTGTAATCACCTGTTTCGATTTGTGCAATAAAATCTTGCTCGTCTAAACCAAATCAATATCGAAGTCCATTCTTCCGATGCATTGTGGAATGTGACTATCTTCTTCAAATGATTGGCATTAGGTTTTGGCGCTTATGAGTTTACCTCAAACTGTAATTGCATCTACAAGAACCTTGAGTTTTAGATACAAAGGAAGATTTGTCATTATTCATATTCAATATTGGAAAGAAGTGCACATTTAGGCATTAAACTTGCGCAAGTGATTTACAAATTGTCTATTAACAACAAGTAGATCTATAACAAGGGAATTAGTAATGTGTCAAGAAAAATTAGTACAAGAAGCCGTGAAAACACTTCTTGATAATGGAATTCGCAGACAACTAATGAGGGATGGTCATAACAAGGTTTACAAGTCGATTTCAGATGTAATTGGAGGCAAAGAGGGAAGATTTTGTGAGACTCCGCTTAGCAAACGGGTTGATTATTCGGGTCATTCTATCATTGTTGTAGGACCCTCACTTCCATTACATCGGTGTGGATTGCCTGGAGAAATAGCAGTAGAGCTTTTTCGGATATTTGTAATTCATGGGCTAATTAGACAACATCTTGCTTCAAACATAGAGGTTGCTAAGAGTAAAATTCGGGAAAAGGAGCCCATTGTATGGGAAATATTGCAAGAAATTATGAAGGAGCATCCCGTACTGTTGAATAGAGCATCTACTATGCGTAGATTATGCATACACGCATTTCAATCCATTCTGCAATCAAGTCCTTGTATTCATGAAACTTTTTCCCAACTAATTCTCTTTGTTACCAACTACAGCAAATTGAAACTAGCGTATCAATCTATTCCTGCCAAAAGTTTGTTGTTGAAATAAGTGATGGAAACTGTTGACACCTGAAAATAATTAGATATCGACGCTTAGGATAGATGAATAAAACGATAAGAGATGACATCACTTGTATTAAGATGATTCATGTAAGATAGCTGTTAAGTACTGGCAGTCATGAGGGGGAGATTTGAAATCCAGATGAATGGAGATCAAAAGTGTTGAAGGTAATTTCATCGAAGACGTCGACAAAGAGGAGAATGAATGCCGGGCTAGGAATGATTCGATGAAAACCTTTGCTCCAGAAAAGCAGGTGTCAAATCAGGGAAAACTGGACTAAAGTGCCAAAGGTATTTTTTATTGAAGATATCGATGAAAAGCAGGTGTCAAATCAGGAAAAAACTGGACTAAAGTGCCAAATGTATGTTTCATCGATGACATCGATGAAAAGGATGATGAGTGTCAAATCAGAAAGCTTGATAGAGGTCCCTATTTCGAGACGACAGGTGTTAAACGGAGGAAAGGTCGATGACGGTTATCATCCCGAGAGACAGGTGTCAAACGGAGAAAAGGCTCAATGACTGTTATTATCCCGAGAGACAGGTTTCAAATGGAGAAAAAGCTCAATGACTGTTATTATCTCAAGAGACAGGTGTCAATGTAACAGCCCGAATTTCGACTAATTTTTGGGATTTATAGAACGCGTGATTTGTCAGTGTGCTTATAGTAAAATCTCGCCCGAGAACTGATCACTCTCGGTTATTATTTCAAATTAGAGATTTCGCTAGAATCGCACTCGATCGAATTTTGTCGTTATTTAGACCCCGAACTTGACAGTCGATTTTTGGGAGTTTCAGAACGAAATAAATTGGACGGTGTCGATATTATTTGTATGACATCGAGATTATCAGGAATGGTAAAAAAATGAATTTTTGGACTGGGTGCGAATTTGGACTAGTAGACCGCCCTCGTAGTGTGACTGGAATTATTTTATTTCGGTCAATTGCCTTAGAATATTATTCGAGATTTTTTTTCGGAAATTGTTAGGCCTTCTTCCGAAATTAAATCGGCACCGATAAGTCGATTTTTAGTTGGACCGTGTCCATTGGTTCGCGCTAAAAATTAAAAATTTGAACTCTTTTCCTCTCTTCTCTCTCTCTCTGCCGAGAACCCCTCCCTCGCGGCGTCTCTTCTCTCTCTCCTTTCCTCTCTCTTCTTCTCTCTCTCTCCCTCTCTCTTTTTCCCCTCTACGCACGCTACCCTCGCCCCTTCCCCATGCGTCCACGCTCACGTCCCCTCCCGGTCTGACCATGCAGACCAACTTCTCTCCCTGTCTCTCTCTTCTCTCTCCTCTCTCCTTCCTTCTTCTCTTTCTCCTTCCTCTTCTCCTTCTTGCCCGTTTTTTTCTTGGCCCGGCGCTGCTGTCCTGCGGAAGCCAGCCGATGCCGCCCGAAGGCCTGCGCCTGGCTATACGCCGCCTTGCGCCGTGTCGCCCACGGCCGGTTCTTCCTTCAGCCCGTCTGGGCAAACCAGCTCACTTGTCGCCCGGTATACGGCCCTCCTTCCCTTCTCGCGCGCCTGCGGCGGCGAGACCGTCGCCAGCTGCCCGGCTGCGTCGGGTGCTGTCCTAGCCCGGCGCTTAGCTGCTCGCCCGTCGTCGCCGCCCGTCTTGACGATCACAGGCTTGTAGCCCTTGACCAACTCTCGCCTCTCTTCCTTCCCGGACTCCTCACGGTTTTAGTCCAAGCGAACTGAAGACGCCGGGCCACGCCACGCCAGGCCAAGCACGCCGCCACAAGACTTCAAGGCCGCTCGGCCACGGCCTCATTTCTCTCTCTCTCTTCACTTCTCTCACCCCGACGGCCCTCTTCTCCGTTTCCAGCTCGCTGCCTCAAGACGATTATAGGCGAGTGAAAAATTTCTAAACCCTAATTAGCCTAATTGTGGATTTTTAGGGGTAAATTAATGGGGTAATTAAGCTAATTAGTGGTTTAATTGTGTGGGAATGTGTATGGGCTGATTAGAGGACTTAATTGGGACTTAATGAGGATGTTTAGGTGTGATTTGGTGGCCATTTGAGGGCTGATCGGGTACTGTTCACAATAGAACCGAAAATTGGACTAATTGGTTCAAGTTGGGAATTAATCGGTTCATTAGGCGGTGGGTTGATTTTGGACAATGTATTGGTTAATTAGGACTCGTTGGAATCCTAAGGAACGATACAATATTCGGGGGTTCAATGGTTGAGTTTGGTTGGCCACATCGGGTCTTAAACGGATTGGGATTGTGTATTGCTAAGTTGTGTATTTAGTGCCGGGCGTAAATGGGCTAAAATGAAATGTGCTAGGCGTGCCGACAAGTGAGCTAAATGAGTGAGGTCGTGATTTATAGTACTGGGCACATCGTGGCACGGTAATTAGATTGAGTCCCGCGACAGGTGAAATTACATGTTGGGCTTTGATATGGTTGAAATTGAATATGTCGATGCACGTGTCTGACGGGAACAACTTGTGACCTCCGGGTCGGGCCTACGGGTCGGAACAACTTGTGACCTCCGAGTCGGGCCTACGGGTCGGGACAACCTGTGGCCTTCGGGTCGAAACGGTTGTGGTCTTCGGGCCGGGCCTTCGAGTCAGTTGTGGTTTTCGGACCGGGCCTTCGGGTCGAAACAGTTGTGGTCTTTGGATCGGGCCTACGGGTCGGGACAATTTGTGGCCTTCGGGTCGGGCCTTCAGGTCGGTACAGATTGTGGCCTCGGGCCGGGCCTTCGGGTCGGTTTAATGGTTATTAGTCTTAGGGTCGTGGTGTCATATGACTACATATTCTTTTTATTTATATTGTTATTGAAAGTCTAATCTGTAGGGCAGTGTAACGAATTGGGCTATGGGCCCGGGAGTATTTATGTTAAGGGATATACTGGTTTAATGAGTTTTGTATTTTATTTACCCTCTGGAGGTACACTTAGTCTAGTTTGGGATTAGAGATTTATTACTTACTGAGTTTTCTCACGGTTGTGGTAAAACCGAATTTTCAGACCCCCGTCCGTAAGATGCTGAGGAAAGCCCCTCTTTTTGGATTCCCGCAGCGTATCCAGCGATCTTCTAGTGTACACCCCTGCGGAGATGGAACGGCTTATGTTAGATATCGTTCGGTTTTATTTGTTAATGTGGGAGAGGACTACAACCACACCCAGGAGTATATAGCCTGGTGCCATAGGGGAGCGGATGGCATGATAGGACCCCCAATCAGGACTTTTGACGTTCCGGTGGACGCAAACGGCGTTATACTTCCTCAGATGGTGAGTGGTGAGGTGTCGGACCCTCCGCCTTCCCTCAACGTGAGTTGGCAGGGTGAGACCGTGGATGGGCCAGCAGTCAGGGATGGGGAGGAGGTAGAGCAGCAAGTCATAGCCATAGACATAGACCCGGTGGAGGACGAAGAGTTAAATCTTGGGGCAGTGGATATGGATATTGACGCAGTAGGAGAGGTTGCTGAAGTTGGGCTAGACGTGGAAATATTGACCGAGGAAGAGGAGGGGTCTTCAGAGTCATCTGACTCCGACTGGGAGCCGTAGATTAGGTCTCAGTATTAGCAGTAGAGGCTAGCCTCCCTTCTTTTGACTGTAGCCCCTTCCGGTAGTAGCTCGACACCCCTAGGCCACCGATCCCTTTTTGTGCGTGGCCTTTTTGATGTACCTTTTTGTTATAGGAAGGGGTAAAGTTTGTAAGTTTGTAAAGAATATATATTATGGTTTAATTTATCGCTTAATTGTTATCTTTTGCTATTCATGGTTGCGTTTTAAAAATGTCCGGGTGTATATACATATAATTTATATATATATATATATATATATATATATATATATATATATATATATCGTCGTTTCGCTTTTGTGGCTTGTTTTCTCTGATTGGGTATTCGGGTCTTTGTGACGCAATCCTGGGAGCGTCGCACTTCGTATCGACCCTAGGCGGATGATCATGCTCTCGTTGGGTGCGGGGCGTGACAGTCAAACGGAGAAAAGCTCGATAATGGTTACCATCTTGAAGGACAAGTGTCAAACAGATAAAAGTTTGATGACGGTTACGTGTGACAAATAAAGAAAAGTTCGATGATGGTTGTTGCCTTAGAGAATCAATGGGCTCGATGACGATTGTTGTTTTAGAGAATAAATGGGCTCGATGATGGTTATCATTTCAAAAGATAAAAAGGTTCGGTGATAGTTATCATACTAAGGACATATGTCAGCATAGGAAAAGCTCAAGAGCGGTTATCACTTCATATAAAAGATAAGATCGATCACAGTTGACAAACATATGTCATTAAATGAACGGTGAAGATGAAATCAACAATAGATATCGGATACAACATCAAGAACGATTACCAAGTTTGTGCTATAAATATCGTCTGATTATCAACGGAAACCCCCTCAGCACACATGAACAAGAAAAATGTTGTCTTTTATCTTTAATTTCTAGTCTCACTCTTTCAGTTTCCATAGCTATATTCTTTACTTTCCAGTCTCGCACTTTCAGTTTCCTTAGCCATAGTTGTTTAAGTCCTTGTAAATTTTGGATGCTGCCAGTGAATGAATGGTTTCGTTTGAATATCCTATAAAAAATCAAGTTCTGTATTCATACCTGGATTATTCCTGTCCGGGATTGGATCTAGAACTCAGTCTCCTTTCATTAAGAGCCGAAAAACAACTTTCGGTAAATTATATTTCGTCGCGAGAACATTTCTGACGAAATAGAAACACAAAACAAAAAGCTATTGAACATTAGCTTAATTGTTCTGCAACTTGATCAGCACAAATTGATCGTCAACAATTTACATCATATTCTTTACTAGCATCCACAGGCAAGTCGGCATCAATTTGTCCGAGTAAGAGAATAATTGGCTCAATTAGACAAATTCTACAAGTTCAAAAACATGATTGCACAGAAAATTTGATAATGACTTAGAAAAAGAATGCAATCATGAACCAAATGTGCGCTTTCTCCCTGAATTCACCATTCGCTGGTCATTGTTTGCAGCCGTGGCTATCCCAAGTCTCCGCTCGCAATCGTCCACTTGCGTGGGCTATGGGGGCGAAAGCTTCTGGTGGGTTCCAGAAACCGCACCATTCATGCAGGTCACGGGTGCAGCTATCACAGGTTTGAGTTGGCATAGGTCCAAACAACTTTATAAATGAATCTCACTTCGTATTTACATCTCAAATGAAGAAAAAAAATGAGTTGGCATGGATCTGTGCACGCGGCAACATGTGAATGGTCTGTTGTGTCCGGGGAGCCTTAGGCATTCACATGGTCACAGCCTCACATTGATCAGGGCTCAAATTCATCCAATCTGGATTAGGGCTTCAAACTTTGTCACTACAAGAACAAGCAGACCTCGCCGAGTCATGGACAATTCATCACTCGCTGCAACCCGGGTTATGATAGAGAGAAAGAATTGCAGGAATTCGACGAGACCAAGGCCGGAGTCAAAGGCCTTGTGGACTCTGGCGTGACCAAGATCCCCAGAATCTTCTTCTTCCCACCCGAGAACTTGCACGGTTTGTCAACTGATGCAAACAGCACGGGCATCCAGTTGCCAATCGTCGATCTCAAAGGCTATTGGGATTCTCGGCGGGGAGATATCATCGATGGTATTCGCGAAGCAGCAGAGGCATGGGGGTTCTTTCAGATAATCAATCACGGGATTCTGCTCGACGTGATGGACAACATGTTGGAGGGTGTGAAGAAATTCCATGAGCAAAAAGTGGAAGTGAAGAGAGAGCTGTGCTCTAGAGATGGTACGAAGAGAGTGAGGTACTTTTGCAATGGAGATCTGTTCCTCTCAAAAGCAGCGAGTTGGAGGGACACTGTCATGTTTGATTTCCAGGATGGTGGCCTAGACCCAGAGGCTGTTCCTCCTATTTGCAGGTATGTGTATCACTTATGAAAGCTAAAATTGGAGTTGCTACGTGAGATGTGAACAGTTGTGGCCATTTCTCTTACTAAGGACAGGTTGAGGTTCAATTTAACATCCTCTGTAACTGTATTTTCAAAAACCAAAAACCGTGCAAAGCGGATCATTCAGTGTAATGCATGTCTATACGGTTGAAAGCCCGGTTTTTGAGTACCCTTTAACAACCTTGGTAATAGTTGTGGGAGTGCAAAGGTGTTCCACAAGTGGAATATGCATTTGGTTCGATAAGAAAAGAAGGGCTAGAACTTAAGCCTGGTCCTTCCCTATGATAGGGCTGATCAATTGAATAACCACTTAGTGAGCAGTGACCTTAGAAGGGATAGAGCTGGAAGCTTCTGGAACTCTTCCTGAAACCACTGGAGACCATAACGATTTGGAAATGATCCCTCATTTTTCTCGTCATGACCACTCTTGACAAACTTTAGCCGCTACAGCTTCCAGAAGAAGCTCTGAGTCTGATTCATTCGTTAAACAGCTATTGCTGATCCCTGCTGATATCTGCAATGGTATTTCAGCTTCTGCTCTCTCTTCTTCCCAAACAGTTATTGCCTATTTGCATGCTCACAAATAAGGTACAATTCAGAATTAGATATGAGATATTTGTCATCATGTTCCACTGCTGTGTAGGTGAATATCAGTGTCAAAGTTTCAAAGCCTGAAACTAGACTTCGTTGCCTTGGTCGCATTTCAGGCCGTCCATCGATATATTGGCATTCTATGTGAAATATGATGTGATAATTGCCAGTTAATCGAAGCAATTTGTTTTTCATTGCTGATATAAAGTCAATGCACCTGATAAATGCTTGAGAGAATAATAAAACACTTCCCTTATTTTATTAATTAGGCCATGGTCATCAGCATGTGGCCAGATTGGATGTTTCATTTGACTAAAATTCTAATCTAGGCACTATCCGGTGATAAGAGAACCTTGCAATCTCCGTCGATGCGACTGGCACCTACGGGCTCTCCTTGTTTCTGCAAAAAATTGTAAATAGCCTCACAGAAAGGTGCAAATTCAATCCCCTTACTAGTATTCAAAATTTCCCCTTGCAAAGATGCAAACCTTGCTCAGTCATGGAGAATCCTTCACCTGTAGCGGACCACATTACGACAGAGTGAAAGAATTGTGGGAATTCGACAAGACCAAGGCTGGAGTCAAAGGTCTCGTGGACTCTGGTGTGACCAAGATCCCTAGGATCTTTGTCCACCCGCCTGAGAACTTGCGCGGTTTGTCATCCGACGCAAACTGCATCGGCCTCCAGGTCTTTATAGTCGATCTAAGAGGCTATCAGTACTCTCGGCGGTGAGATATCATAGATGGTATTCGCGAAGCATCGGAGGCTTGGGGGTTCTTTCAGATAATCAATCACGGGATTCCGCTTGATGTGATAGACAACATGTTGGAGGGTGTGAAGAAGTTTCATGAGCAACAAGTGGAAGTGAAGAAAGAGCTGTACTCTAGAGATCGTACGCAGAGAGTGAGGTACTTTTGCTGTGGAAACTCGTTCCTGTTAAAAGCAGCGGCTTGGAGGGACAGTGTCATATTTGATTTCCAGGATGGCGTCCTAGACCAAGAGGTTGTTCCGCCTATTTGCAGGTATACGTATGACTTGAGAAAGATAATAATCGGAGTTGCTACGTGAGATGCGAACAGTTTTGGCAATTTCTTTTGCTGAGGACAGGTTGGGATTCGATTTAACATACTTTGTATTTTCAAAAAAGCAAAACTGTGCAAACAGGATCATTCAGTGTAATGCATTTTGATACAGTGCCGAGCTTGGTTTAGGGTACCCTTTAACAACCTTAGTAATAGTTAAGGGAGTGCGAAGGCGTTTCACAAATTGAACATGCACCTTTTTGGATAAGAAAAGAACGTTTTCTTTGCTACAAACCTTGATATTGGAAACTCACACACAGTGCTTTCATTTACTCGTTTGCAGAGAGGCAGTTTTCGAGTACGAGAACCATATGGCGAAACTGAAGACTTCTTTATCCGAAACTATTATCTGAGGCATTGGGCCTTGGTCCTGATTATCTCAGCAGAACTGAGCGTATGAAATCGGAGAAGATTCCAGGCCTTTACCACCCAGCTTGTCCAGAACCAGAATTGACTTTGGGCACGATTAATCACTCTGACATGTCGTTTCTGATTCTTCTCCTTCAAGACCACCAAGGTGGTCTCCAAGTCCTCCATGAAAACCACTGGATTGACGTGATTCCGGTGCACGGAGCACTTCTAGCCAACATTGGAGACTTCATGCAGGTAACGAAAATTTCAAATTTTATCTGACCTACATGGCTAATACGAAATTGGCCTCGTGATATGTTTATCTGGAGTCTATTTCGATCCCTTTCATGGCATCAACTATTTAACAAGTCTAGACAATACTTTCTAAGCGACCAGTGGAATGTAGGATGAACTTCCCATGAAACTTTGAACACCTGAGAAGAATCACAAGTGAGATGACAGAGCAACGTAGCTAGGAACGACATTTTAACTGATCTTAAACATACTGCATTCTATCCTGGCTCTTGGCATTTATCTTTAGCACATCTTTTAGAGTCATAACTCCTTTTCTGGCCTAATACGATGGGTGCAGCTTGTTAACAACGACAAGTTCAAAACCATGGAGCATCGAATACTTGCTGGGCGGGTCGGACCCAGGGTTTCGGTTGTGTGCTTTCTCCCCCCGTGCAGGATTGAAAACTCCAAACCCTTTGGGCCAATAAAGGAGCTTCTCTCTGAAAACAATCCAGCCGCATACAAAGAAATCTCTCCTTCGGAATACGTCGCCTATTTCAAATCCCATGGCCAGAGGGACAATTCAGCACTTCCTCATTTCAAGATAAGCGATTCCAAACAGAGCAGAGTTGTGGAAAAGCCTATTTGAGTGCTTCTTGACTGGTTATATCATAAATCTCAATTTGTGGCAGGACTTTGTTACTACCTGTTTCGATTTATGCCTTAGATCTTACTCATCTAACACAAATCTGTGTCAAAATTGATTCTTTTGATGCATAGTGGAATGTGACTATTGTACTTCAAATGATTAGCGTAAGGTTTTGGTGCTTATGAATTTCCCTCAATCTGTAGTTACATCTTCAAGCACCTTAAGTTTTAGATGCGAAGGAAGATTCATCGTTTGTGATATTGACTATTGGAAAAAATGCAGATCTAATCGGTAAAACTTGCACGAGTTATTTTCAATCAAATCCTTGCAATCAACTATTTTCCCTACTTGTTCAAAGCTCAAACTCCTTCAACCGAGCAACCTAGTTTTTCAGCCTCCTTGAAACGGAGGGAGGCTGGCAAGAACAATACCAATTTGAATGGCGGAGTCAACAGGTTCAGCGGCAGTTTGCAAGCCCGACACAGATGTTTTGGCCTTGTGTGTCCATAACTCATGAGACATAGCAACGGTAGTTGTAGGACCACCAGCGAATATATTGAACAAATATGCCCCTAAACTTTTAGAGAGATCTGTCTCCAGTCATGGCATCGAAATACCTGGCTCGGGGGACCAGAAAAGGCGTCATGAAATTCATGATTTTGTTGTCAATGAATAATAGGGATATGTGCACGAGAAGTCTTAAATCTTGTGGTAAGATTTGTGTGATTCCTCTGTGAAATTAAAAGATTATTTTGTGAGGAATTATGGGATTGAATGTTACGAGACTTGTAACAGCCTAAATTTCGATGTAATTTCGGGATCAATAAAACTGACATTAGTTCGCATTTCATTTTAGTAAGTCTCGCCCAGAGCTGATCACTCTAGGGATACTAACCAAAAGAGGTATGGCTAACTAGGAAGATGGTACGTGGACCAGGGACCCGATTGCGAATCAGACACCGATCTTGAGAAATGATAAGGGAATATTTTGGGCCAACGTGGGCCGATCTTAGGAAAAGTGACGGATTTGGTTTGGCCAACGCCAACGATGTACAATCGGATCGCAAGTGATTCTACAAGTTCGAGAGTGCACGTGGCCAATCACTCCCAAGCTTGAATCGAACGATCGTGACCTCTGAATCTAGCGATAATTCCTTTCTGTCTCTGAGTGATCGGAACCATCATAACTCGAATAACCCTAGGTCGATACGCGTAAATCCTAAGCAGCCGCCCGTTAATAAGAAATCTTAAAATTTGAAATCTAGCGAGTTTTGGTCAAGAAATTGGACCCGGACTTCGGTGTTGACTTTCGAGAGGTTAAGAGATTATTTTCGTGATTCTGACGTCATATTATGCTGGCCACAAATGTTTGGGGTGAGTACGGTCGAAAAATGGAATTTCGAACCGGAAGTCAAAAAATTACGATTTTGCCCTTGTAGGCGCCGACATTGGTTTTTGAGGTCGTTTGAGGTTATTTTTCGAAGCCGATACCATTTTTAGGTAGCCATGCATGTCTGGAGTGGTTATGGTCAAAAATTAGAATTTTGGCTCAAAAGTGAAAAATAATATTATTTTAATCCCCAAGACTTTACAGTCGATTTTCGAGGGCTTAAGAGGCTATTTTCATAAATCCGATGCCATATTATGTTGGCCACACATATTTAGAGTTGATTTGGACAAAAATTAGAATTTCGCCCTAGGACCGGAAAAATGACCATTTTGCCCCTAGGCTATTTTTGGTTCGAATTTTTAAGAAATTATTTGGGATAATTATTAAAGGTTTTCAGCTGCATTATTGGACCCAATTACCTGTTTGCCCCTCAATTATTGGATAGGATTGAACGAGGGCCGTCGAATTAGGGGTATTTTGGTCAAATCTCCTAGATCGGCGACACGTGGCGCCTCCTAGCCCCCTATATTTGACCAATCTGACCTCCTCTCTCTCTTCTCCCTCATTTTTGGCCAGACCCCCCATTGAACAGCTCTCCCCCTCTCTCGATTTCTCTCTTCCTCCGCCGGTTTTCCTTCCCGTACGTACGCCGAAGCTCGCCGGACCGCCGCCGTGTCGTCGCCGTCTACTGGTGCCGCTGCTCCACCTGACCTCGCCTCACCACCCTCATCCCGACCTCTATTTCTCTCTCTCCCCCTCTCCGGCCGTCCGTACACGTCCGTACAGCCGCTGCGCTAGCCATCATTCCCCGATGTCCGTACAGTGTCCGTACAAGGGGTGTTCGTACGGTTTGCCGACCGTACTGTCGTTCGTATGCCAGCCACCGTGAACGGTCACCGTCGCTGCCTCCGAAATGTTGCCGCTGATTTCGTTGTTCACCGGTAATCGGCTGTTCGTTTCTCGTCGTCGTGGACTAGAAATTAGGTGAGTGTATTTCCTAAATCGAGATTAGGACTGATAATGCATTTTCTGGACTGGGTTTAGTATGATCAATGTACTTTGGGAGAAATTAGTGAGTCAAACAATGGTAATTGTGACCAGGATAATATTAGTGATTTATTGGGCTAGCATGGACTAGTTGAGGATTAGGTGACTGAACTGCCGGGTATGCCTGGGTTGAATGAATGGTTGATTGTGTACCCATTTATTGGGGAATTGAATAATGCCATGTCGCGTGCTCGTGTGGTTGACTCGTGCGGAGTGTGATCGGCCATTTGATGGCTTGAGTGGGTTATTGATTTACACATTGTGAATTTGGGCCGCACGGTATTAATAGGCCAAGTAAGCACGTGGCTTGCAAATTAGGCACTTGTGGAATGACTATGATTGAACTGTGTACCTGTGCCTATGTTATGTGGATGCTCATGTTGCATTTCATGGCACGCGTTATGAATGCCGAGAATGAGGCTTGTGATGAATTTGTGCGAAACTGCGCGCCTGTCATGAGCATGTGATCACCTAAAATGTCCTGATGCGTGCTACACGAATTTTAGATAATAACTGGCTGTGTGTATGTGTGATCACAATTTGCCCTAATGCGTGTTACCCGGGGTGTGCCGTCCTAATGCATTTTACGTGGGACGATGCCCGGTATGTCCGATAGACGACCAACCTGATGCGTTTTACGCGGGCTCTGGTTCGTGAAGAGAGTAGTGTTGTGCCTTATGCGTTTTGACGCGGGCTAGAGACACTGGGCCGGGGGCATTTTTACGCTGGCCACGAAGTGTTGTGATTTTAAAAAGAGACCTCATGCACTTTGTAGCAGGTCATGGTAAGCAAGATGATATAAGTGGGCCAGTGTGTGATGTGAAACAGAATGTGGACATTTGCATGCATAAGAATGCACGGGCCGGTGTGCGAGTGTGTAAGACTCAGTGAATGGCACGCGATATTATCACTATTTAGTAGGAGCATGCGTTTGACGTACGCGTGAATTGAGTGCTCATGTATGTGATTTGATTAAATTATTATTGTGAATAACCTGTAGGGTCAACTAGGTAAGAGATCTGGGCCAGATGGCCTAAGTCGGAGTTTATTTATGAGCTGAAATTGAAGTGTTGTTAGGTGTTAGCAGTCAAGAGATTGGATGTTAGCCTAACCTAGGTTTAGGGGGTTATACTCGCTGAGATTCATCTCACGGTTGTAATAACCCACATTTTAAGACGCCTAGCCGTAGGATGCCGAGGACACCACCTCTTTTGGAATACCGCATTTTATCCGGCGGTCGTCGAGCGTGCACCCCTGTAGAGACGGAGCAGCTTATATAAGATATTACTCGGTGTTGTTTGTAAATGTGAGAGAGTCGTACTACCATACCCAGGAATATGTAGCTTAGTGTTACAGAGGAACCAACGGAGTAACCGGACCTTCCGCTTAGAACCTTTGGTGTCCCGGTGGACGTGAACGATATCATGATCCCACAGATGGCAAGCGGCGAGATCTCAAATCCTCCAATTCCGCCTGATTGGAGTAGCCAGGGCGAGACCGTGGATGGACCTGCTGCCATGGTCAAGGAGGTTGAGGAGCCTCAAGTGCTATACGTTGACCCGGAACCCTTGGACCATCAGGACGAGGAACAGCCAGTAGCCATGGAGGTAGATCCAGAGTGAGATGGAGAGGTTGCGGAGCTGGGATCCGATCAAGAAATAGGAGCTGAGGAGTTCGAGTCTCAGGAGAGCTCGTCAGAAAAATCATCAGAGTCCGAGCCGGACTGGGCTCCCTAGGTTGGCATTGGTCTTAGGTAGAGCGGGTTGCACCTTTTTGACTGAAACCCGTCTTAGCCTTGTCCAGTAATCCTAGCCACTGCCCCCTTTTGACCGAGTGGCTGCTAACTGTGTGTTTTCTCTGCTAGTACGGTGTAAACGAATTTTGTAAAAAGTTTTCTATAGTAATATAAAGTGTACATATTTTCAGAAGTGTTGATTGTTGTTTAGCTATCCTTGGTTCATAATTTTTCTGTCAGGGTGATTTATTTATTGCTTCCGCTTGTGCTTGACCTCTGTGTGGGCGTTGGGTCGGCGACGCTTCCTGGGACATCGCACCATAATCAACCGGAGGTGGGATGCTCACGCTTCATAAGGTTCGGGGCATGACAAGAGTTATTAAATGTAATTGGAGACTAGAAAATACTGAGAGTGTTTGAGTGACTTGAGTATAGTTGTAATCTCCATTATATCGCTTGATCTATAGAGAAATTTTTTGCTGCTCTCTCCATGGACGTAATTGAACCACGTAAATTTGGTGTCCGATCTATATCCTTGTTGTGTCTATCTTATTGTTCGATCGCTTACTTTCACAATATAAATCATGAATAGTGGCTTCTCATTTACCAAGAATCATAGGAAAATTATAATTATGGAGACAATTACAAAGCATGGCTACTAAACAACTTACATAATTTGAGTTATTTTATTAGTGTATGTTCCAGCCCGGGTGGGATGAATTGCCTTTATTTGTGCACGTATAATTGCTTTGTAGAATAACTGTTGAGTTTCAGTGCCCGAAAACAACCTTGCTACGGCGGTCACATTTTAGGCCCTCCATCAATATGTTGGCATTTGAATGTGAAATATCAGATGACAATTGCTAGTTGATCGAAGCGATTTTTTTCCATTGCCGATACATTGTCAACGTTCATGTCGAATTCCACGTGGTTTTGATACCGCTGTTAGCTTGTGGTTTGATGTACAAGTGTCTATGCGTGCAGGATATGGATGTTAGAGAATAGCAATGCGACGAGGTATACATATTCAGGGTTTCATGGGACAAGGATAGCATGATTAGTTTAACAGAATAGCTGTACAAGTGATAGAGAAGCATTACAAGAGATGTGGTTTCGGTATGTTTAGCTCCCCTCACGGTGGAGGACCTGACCCCACACGTCTAGATGAATGAGGCAAGCCTTTCTATAGGCAATCTCCTCCAACAAAGTTGAAGAGATATGACAGAGAAAAAGGCTATCACAAGTAATATCGTATTCGTACGGTGCTCATCTGAATGTCATAACTTTTCTTAAAAAATCATGGCACTTAAGTGGTCGAAAAAAAGGTTATGACACGTTAGCTAGTGCCATACGAAAGTTATGACACTTGCAATTTTCTTATGCCGATTTTTTGGGCTATTCTACACACTGGCTCCTATGTTTTTTTTATCACAAAATCCAACTACTCCTTGAGAGCTCGATTCTTATACACTCTCGTGGACAGCAGTAGATTCAACTACCCACTATTAGACTTTGGTAGTTCTAGGCATTTCTTTCAAAAATGGATCACGTTCAACGCAACGAATGCAACAAATGCTTGAAAGAAAAGCAACACTCTCCTATTTTTTTATTATTATCAAGACCACGTTCGTTAGCATGTGGCCACAATAACAAGAAACTCCAATCCAGGCACTATCCGGTGATAAGATTATCTTTCGATCTGAGTAGATGTAATTGGCACCTACCTTTTTTTTTTTTGTTTGGTCGATAATTGGCACCTTCCGGCTCCTCCACGTTTTCTGCAGAAAATAAATGGTCATATAGCCTCACCAGAAAGGACACGACTCAATCACCTGAATAGGCTTCAAAGTTCCCACTTACAAAGATGCAAACCTTGCCCAGTCATGGAGAACCCATCACCGGTAGCGGACCACACTACGACAGGGCGAAAGAAGCAAAGGAATTCGACGAGACCAAAGCTGGAGTCAAAGGCCTCGTAGACTCAGGCGTGGCCAAGGTCCCCAGGCTCTTCATCCACCCACCCGAGAACCTGCGCGACTTGTCCCCTGACACTGATGGGCCTGCCACCGGCCTTGAGGTCCCAATCATTGACATGATGGGCTATCGGGATTCCCGGCGGCAAGACGTGGTCAACGACCTCTGTAGAGCATCCGAGACGTGGGGGTTCTTCCAGATAATCAACCATGGTGTTCCGGTCGACGCGATGGACAGCATGTTGGAAGCTGTCAAGCAGTTCCACGAGCAGCCTGAGGGAATGAAGAGAGAGTGGTACTCAAGAGATGATGCGAAGAAATTTAGGTACTACAGCAATGGAGACTTGCTTAGGTCCAAAGCAGCAACTTGGAAGGACACTATCTGGTTTGATTTCTCGCGTGGAGTGCTAGACCCAGAGGCGGTCCCTCTTCTCTGCAGGTCTGAATCATGATTGACATACTATTTATATCGTGTTTCAATGTTATTTTGAAAGTGAAAGAGAACAGTTTTCCTTATAAATTCAATACAATTATAGTATCAGGGCGAGATATCTCGTATTCGATGCTTCACTCTTTTTTATCCATTTACGGTTTTCCCTTCTTTAGACATGTGGGTTCATTATTTCCACATGTATTTGGACTTGCGCACGTTAAGCTTTCATCATCTTACTGCAGGACTGTTCAGATAAGAACGCGCGAATTCCATCATACCCTTTCATTGTAAACTTTTAGGACATTTGACTGTTCATTCGCACTCTAACACAGTACCAGCCCTCGATCAAATTTCTTCCCACTTCCTTCATTTACTCGTTCGCATGTGGCTACTTGCCAACCTAACTCTCTTATCTGCATAGGGTGTTTTCGATTCCCAGAACACATATTCAGTGGGTCAAGAAAGCATTTATTATTGTGAAAGTCTTGACTAATCCAAAATCAGAACCGCAACCGTGTATTTTGTTAAAATGAGAGGAAAAGGAAGAAAACGTTCACGATGCTTTCTTTCCCTCCTCTGCAGAGAGCCGGTTTTCGAGTACCAAAGACACATCGAAAAATTGAAGATATCTCTGTCTGAACTACTATCAGAGGCATTAGGGCTTGATTCAGACTATCTTGGTGACATTGAATGCATGAAATCCAAGAGAATGGCAGGCCATTACTACCCAATTTGCCCAGAGCCAGAGCTGACTATAGGCACAATCAATCACTCAGATGCCTCATTTCTCACTCTTCTCCTCCAAAACCACCATGGAGGCCTCCAAGTCCACCACCAAAACCAGTGGATTGATGTGTCTCCTGTGCCTGGAGCAATCCTAGCCAACATTGGAAACTTCATGCAGGTACAAAGATAGTTCACATTTGTCATTTTCCATGTATGTTTCCGATTCGATTAAGGTCGACTTATCTTCGAGTCAAAGAATGATTTTCCTTTTGCCTGATTTGTGGATGCAGCTTGTTAGCAACGACAAGTTCAAGAGCGTGGAGCACAGGGTCCTCGCCAGGCGGGCCGGGCCCCGGGTCTCGGTCGCATGCTTCCTTTTACCAGGAGAGATGCAGAAGTCGTATGGGCCAATAAAGGAGCTTCTCGATGAGAACAATCCACCCGTGTACAGAGAGATCTCTTTCACAGATTATTTCGGGTATTACCTCTCCAGTGGCAATGGCCTGAATGGTGAATCTGTACTTCCTCATTTCAGAGTTAGCGAGTCCAAGTAGAGAGCACAAAAATGTGTAAAAGCCTTATTGAAGGTGTTGGTGTTGGTGTTCGCACGAAATATGACGGCTCAATCTTTTCATTAGGTATAGTGAACAGAATATTCACAGTCCACATGGTTACATAAGACTGAAACAAGAAATAGCCAAAATATGACTGCGTGCCCCTTCAAGCTGTTGAAACATTTGAATATCTTTGACCTCGCTACGGTAATTACTGCTACTTCAATATAAGTTCTAAATGCGTAACGAGTTTCGCCATCTCATTAAATCTCATCCATTAGAGCTCTCAAAGTCGACGTGGCAATCTCTCTAATGGCAAATTTAGGACCAGAAATTTGCGTCATGGCATCATATTCGATTTTTGTCTCGTGTGTCTCGCTTCTTTCCAAATTCATTATGATGAAAATTTGTTTTTGGTAAAAAAGAAGGCAACCAAAACTTATCAAGTCATGTATATTTTGAGTTTGTCGGATTAAATTTAAATTTCTGTCGATAAGTCTGTGTCAAGTTCAACTCAAATATGATCCACTCACATCAAGTCCACTTGTGATACGACAAGTTACTTATCATACAAACTTTGAGGATCGGTCTTAGTATACCCCGGCACTAACCCTTGTGATAAAATGCCCAAATTCAGTGTTTTATTTAAGCAGAGAGCTCTCCTTCTAGTGTTTAGGAATTTGTTGACTAACAGTCTCATATTTGTCACATCCCAACTTTACAGGTATAGGAAAAATGACACGGCAATCCTCCTTCTGAGGATGCAGCCTCATCGACAAAAGCAACATTAAATTGTTATCAAAATATATATCCATCTACATATGTGATAAAACAACAAGTTGGTTGTAGGAACAGAGTTTTAATGTGACATCCTGAAAATTAGTCCATTTGAAATTTATAAAATACTGAGTTTTATGAAATGTACTCATAGTAAATTCTCGGCTGAAACTGATCATTCCTGGGATGCTAACCAATAGGGAAAGGCTAATAGGGGAATTAAATTCGCACGACTAAAGAAAATTCGATCGTGAATTGATTTTAGACCATAAAATCACTGAGGTGATATTTTGAGCCAACGTAGGCCCGATCTAAGGATAGTCGTGGGTCAGTTCGATTCATCTTGTCATATTAGTGGATCGCGGGTGATTCCGCTTTGACCACGAAATGAATTGACAAACGATCTTGAACTTATGCGAATCCATCGTGCCCCCTAATCTAGTGATTGATCTTCGCGATTTTAATGACAACCAAAGTCGCCACGCACCGAAGCTAACTTGCACGTGACTTGATTCATTGTGGGTCATGGGTCTAATATGCGCAATTTCCCCAACAAGCTGCCCGTTAGTTTGAGAAAAACGCCGAGTTATGTTTAATAAAATTTAATTATTTAATTTAGCCCAAATCGACACCTGAAAAAATTTGGAAGTCACAACGGAATGTTAGAACGACGTTACGGGTTGTAACGTGCAATTTTGGATGTGCCTGAATCCTTCAGAAAAATTCAATTTCGACGAGAAGCGGAGAAAGTGACCATTTTACCCTAAGGAATTAATAACGGATTAGTTTTATGGGCAAAGGGTATTTTCGTAATTTTGCCATCAAATTTGAAAAGACAATTTTGCCCTTGGACTTTTTGAAATTACAAGATTATCCTTGGATATTTTTGGCAAGATTCGATCTCGGCCGCCGGTTTCAAGATAAGATCGAACTGAAAGAAATAACGAAAAGATTAGAGAGGGGCATTTTGATAATTTGCCAAAAAAGGACTTTTAAAAGGATAAGTCTCTCTCTCTCTCTCTCCTCTCACTTCCTCTCTTCCCCTCACCACCGAAAACACCCCCACCGTGAGCTTCCCCTTCGGCCGCCTCTCCCTCGGGCCGATCGCCGCTGCGTTCGTGACTTTTTGGACCACCGGGCGCACCACCGCCAGGCCCACGCCACCGCCGTCCCTCTCCCTCTCGGTCTCCCTCTCTTAGCCGTGAGCCCCACCGGCCACCGCCCAAGCCGCCATCGCCCACCGTTCCTCCCGATCGCCGCTAATCGTCATCGCCATCGCAAGCCGCCGTTAGATCTTGGTTTTGCCGCCACTTTCGCTCTAGCCGCGTGAGTCTAGAGTCGGGTAAGTTGCGCTCTAAACCCAATTTAGGATATCGGGTATCGACGGGTAATTTTAGGTTGAAATTGGGTTTATGTGGGTGCGAAATTGCATGATTTAAAAGTGGAATTATGTGGCGGGTCTTAGGATTAAATTCGGAAAATTTTGGTGGAATATTCGGGGCCAACCGTGGGCTAAGTGAGTGACTGTTTAGTGGGCTGTGATGGGCGGTCGGGACACAAATTGGATTTTTAGAACCAATAATTAATGGTGAGAAAGTGTCGTAAAAGACCGAATTGATTTGACACCATTTGTTTTGGAGAAAATAGCAAATTGTGTTTTTTAATGTGTTGGAACTACGATTGGGTTGAGAAAATGAAATTTAGTGCATGGCTGAAATTACCAGATTGAAATATGTCCGTTGAGTGCACGCTTTGGCAGATTGATTTAATTATTAAAATTAGCCATGTCAAATCTTTGAGTGAGCACTTTTTTGTGTGTGAATCGACGTGCATGGGCCACAGTGATTGGCCAGTTTGGTGTGGTAAAATGCTTGTTGAGTATGTGCATGAGTAAGAAAGAAATGTGGTATGACATGTGTTCGAGAAATTGTGTTGCCCCGGCGTGTGCAGATTTCCAACGGGACAATGCTTTGTGATATCGAAGGCGCCAAACCGAGGCATGTACTTCAACGTGGGTTCTTGTGATGGAGGGTAGGTGTTAAGCCCGGGGCGATACTTCAACGATGGGCAGCAAATATGGCTTGAGGTGTGTACGTAACGCGAGCCTTGGAGCGTTGTGATAAGTTGATCGTAGTGGATATGAGGTGTCACTATAATGTGGGTCACTAGCGAAAGTCGTGGAAAAATATGATTAGACCGAACAAATGCATGAAATGTGATTTGAACATGCCTGTGATTGCTTATGATGTAACTTGTGACTAATATCACGCACAGCAGGCGTGATAGACCCCGTAAGAATAATTGAGGTACCACGTTGGCTGCTGATTCTGTGCATGAATGTGTGTGTTTGCGTGAGTTATGCGGAGGTGCGTGATAGCCTAGATGGGGTTTAGGGGTGTATTTCTTGAGATGTAGTCTCATGGTTATTTCAACTAATATTTTCCGAACCCCGACCGAGCCGTGAACCCTCCGCTACTTTTTCACGCCAGGCGTTTTGGAGTACCAGTGCACACCAAGCATAGCATTGTAGAATTTCTTACGGGTGATGGCATGACTGGATTAAGCACACTACAACCATTTTGTAGAGGTAGGGACTTTTATGGAGACCCACGTTTATACCGCTTGGTATTTCCGGACGCTTGTTGAGGGATGAATTCGGACCGTTAGGGGTTTGATGTTCGTTTGACTTGGTTGGGGATTGGGATCAGTTTACCATACCCCGATAGATGGAGAGCTGACTAGCACGAGGAGGGTTAGTTTAGCTCGGTCGATTTACATCCAGGCGCCCACAGCTCAAAATCTTGAGGGGCTTAGCATGAACCCGGGCCCGGCATCGCGAAGCTGAAGATGATTCAATAGACATAGATTTAGAACCGATCCTCAAGGAAAAACCAGAGGAAGTGGAGCCCAAGTGGAACCCGGGGACGAACCTGATAAGCCCGGGAGGAGCCCGAGAGAGGAACCGGAGTATGTACTCCCGCTTGAGCAGTATATGGATCCTAACCACATGCTGGAATACAATTTCTTTTGATGGATTGTGGGAGGAGAATCAGAATGAAGTTCCGGCAGTAGTCGAAAGTGACATTAATCATCCGATTGAGATAGAGGCGGAGCCGGATTCATCGGAGGAGCAAGCTGTTCAAGAGAGTTCAAAATCATAGGATGAGGAGTTAGATTCGGAATGGGCCCGAGTAAGAGGGCGAAACTAGTGTAGGGGTGGAAAAATTAGGCTTTTGATGAGTACCATTTTTAGGATAGAATGCCGGTCATCAGTCCTTTTTATATCAATGGTTTTAATACGATGTGCACATGTATATTATGGTTTGTAAGATTGTGAATATTATGGTATAAGTTTGAATGAAAAAAGAATATGTTTATTCTCCTTGTTTTTCCCCGCCTCCCAATTGTCCGGTGTTTTGTGGTTTCCAATCGTTCAATTAAATTTAATGATTTTAATGGAGGTCATGATACCCAGGACATTGCAATATTTCGATTGAGGGAGGGAGACAAGGCCTTGACGGGGTTCGGGCGTGATATCCTTTGATAGCCGATTCGCGTGTGACAAATAAAGAAAAATTCGATGATGGTTGTTTGCTAGAAATCAATGGGCTCGATGTGATTGTTGTTTTAGAATAAATGGGCTCGATGATGGTTATCATTTCAAAAGATAAAGGTTGATTGATAGTTATCATACTAAGGACATATGCTCGGCATAGGAAAGCTCAAAGGCGGTTATCGGCTTCATATAAAAGATAAGATCGACTACAATGGATAAACATATGTCATTAAATGAACGTGAAGATGAAATCAACAGACATCGATACAACATCAAGAACGATTACCAAGTTTGTGCGCTATAAATATCGCCCCGATTATCAACCCAACCCTCAGCACACATGAACAAGAAAAATGTTGTCTTTATCTTAATTTCTAGTCTCACTCTTCGGGCCCATAGCTATATTCTTTACTTTCCAGTCTCGTGACTCTCAGCTTCCTTAGCCATAGCTTGTTTAAGTCCTCAGGAATTTTGGATGCTGCTGCAAGAATGAATGGTTTCGCTGAATGTCCTATAAAAATCAAGTTCGATTCATACCGGATTATTCCTCGCTCTCGGACGATCTAGAACTCCGCTCTTTTCATTAAGAAATGGCAAACAATCTCGGTAAATTATTTCGTCATGGGTAACATTTCCGAGTAAATAAACACAAACAAAAAGCTATTGAACATTAGCTTAATTGTTCTGCAACTTGATCAGCACAAATTGATCGTCAACAATTTACATCATATTCTTTACTAGCATCCACAGGCAAGTCGGCATCAATTTGTCCGAGTAAGAGAATAATTGGCTCAATTAGACAAATTCTACAAGTTCAAAAACATGATTGCACAGAAAATTTGATATAATGACTTAGAAAAAAGAATGCAATCATGAACCAAATATGCGCTTTCTCCTGAATTTTACCATTCGCTGAATAATGTTTGCAGCCG
This sequence comes from Syzygium grande, assembly GCA_024733475.1. Taxonomy (NCBI): domain Eukaryota; kingdom Viridiplantae; phylum Streptophyta; class Magnoliopsida; order Myrtales; family Myrtaceae; genus Syzygium; species Syzygium grande. The sequence goes on from JAMXDD010000010.1 coordinate 25,235,128, forward strand.
TGGCTATCCCAAGTCTCCGCTCGCAATCGTCCACTTGCGTGGGCTATGGGAGCGAAAGCTTCTGGTGGTTCCAGAAACCGCACCATTCATGCAGGTCACGGGTGCAGCTATCACAGGTTTGAGTTGGCATAGGTCCAAACAACTTTATAAATGAATCTCACTTCGTATTTACATCTCAAATGAAGAAAAAATGAGTTGGCATGGATCTGTATGGCAACATGTGAATGGTCTGTTGTGTCCGGGGGATTTTAGGCATCTTACATGGTCACAGCCTCACATTGATCAGGGCTCAAATTCATCAATCTGGATTAGGGCTTCAAACTTTGTCACTACAAGAACAAGCAGACCTCGCCGAGTCATGGACAATTCATCACTCGCTGCAACCCGGGTTATGATAGAGAGAAAGAATTGCAGGAATTCGACGAGACCAAGGCCGGAGTCAAAGGCCTTGTGGACTCTGGTGGACCAAGATCCCTGAATCTTCTTCTTCTTCCCACCTGAGAACTTGCACGGTTTGTTAACTGATGCAAACAGCACGGGCATCAGTTGCCAATCGTTAGATCTCAAAGGCTATTGGGATTCTCGGCGGGGAGATATCATCGATGGTATTCGCGAAGCAGCAGAGGCATGGGGGTTCTTTCAGATAATCAATCACGGATTCTGCTCGACGATGGACAACATGTTGGAGGGTGTGAAGAAATTCCATGAGCAAAAAAGGAAGTGAAGAGAGAGCTGTGCTCTAGAGATGGTAATGAAGAGAGTGAGGTACTTTTGCAATGGAGATCTGTTCCTCTCAAAGCAGCGAGTTGGAGGACACTGTCATGTTTGATTTCCAGGATGGTGGCCTAGACCCAGAGGCTGTTCCTCCTATTTGCAGGTATGTGTATCACTTATGAAAGCTAAAATTGAGTTGCTACGTGAGATGTGAACAGTTGTGGCCATTTCTCTTACTAAGGACAGGTTGAGGTTCAATTTAACATCCTCTGTAACTGTATTTTCAAAAACCAAAAACCGTGCAAAGCGGATCATTCAGTGTAATGCATGTCTATACGGTTGAAAGCCCGGTTTTTGAGTACCCTTTAACAACCTTGGTAATAGTTGTGGGAGGCAAAGGTGTTCCACAAGTGGAATATGCATTTGGTTCGATAAGAAAAGAAGGGCTAGAACTTAAGCCTGGTCCTTCCCTATGATAGGGCTGATCAATTGAATAACCACTTAGTGAGCAGTGACCTTAGAAGGGATAGAGCTGGAAGCTTCTGGAACTCTTCCTGAAACCACTGGAGACCATAACGATTTGGAAATGATCCTCATTTTTCTCGTCATGACCACTCTTGACAAACTTTAGCCGCTACAGCTTCAGAAGAAGCTCTGAGTCTGATTCATTCGTTAAACAGCTATTGCTGATCCCTGCTGATATCTGCAATGGTATTTCAGCTTCTGCTCTCTCTTCTTCCCAAACAGTTATTGCCTATTTGCATGCTCACAAATAAGGTACAATTCAGAATTAGATATGAGATATTTGTCATCATGTTCCACTGCTGTGTAGGTGAATATCAGTGTCAAAGTTTCAAAGCCTGAAACTAGACTTTCGTTGCCTTGGTCGCATTTCAGGCCGTCCATCGATATATTGGCATTCTATGTGAAATATGATGTGATAATTGCCAGTTAATCGAAGCAATTTGTTTTCATTGCTGATATAAAGTCAATGCACCTGATAAATGCTGGAGAGAATAATAAAACACTTCCCTTTATTTTATTAATTAGGCCATGGTCATCAGCATGTGGCCAGATTGGATGTTTCATTTGACTAAAAATTCTAATCTAGGCACTATCCGGTGATAAGAGAACCTTGCAATCTCCGTCGATGCGACTGGCACCCCACGGGCTCTCCTTGTTTCTGCAAAAATTGTAAATAGCCTCACAGAAAGGTGCAAATTCAATCCCCTTACTAGTATTCAAAATTTCCCCTTGCAAAGATGCAAACCTTGCTCAGTCATGGAGAATCCTTCACCTGTAGCGGACCACATTACGACAGAGTGAAAGAATTGTGGGAATTCGACAAGACCAAGGCTGGAGTCAAGGTCCGGTGGACTCTGGTGTGACCAAGATCCCTAGGATCTTTGTCCACCTGCCCGAGAACTTGCGCGGTTTGTCATCCAACGCAAACTGCATCGGGCCTCCAGGTCTTTATAGTCGATCTAAGAGGCTATCAGTACTCTCGTGGTGAGATATCATAGATGGTATTCGCGGGACATCTGAGGCTTAGGGGTTCTTTCAGATAATCAATCACGGATTCCGCTTGATGTGATAGACAACATGTTGGAGGGTGTGAAGAAGTTTCATGAGCAACAAGTGGAAGTGAAGAAAGAGCTGTACTCTAGAGATCGTGCGCAGAGAGAGTGAGGTACTTTTGCTGTGGAAACTCGTTCCTGTTAAAAGCAGCGGCTTGAGGGACAGTGTCATATTTGATTTCCAGGATGGCGTCCTAGACCAAGAGGTTGTTCCGCTTATTTGCAGGTATACGTATGACTTGAGAAAGATAATAATCGGAGTTGCTACGTGAGATGCGAACAGTTTTGGCAATTTCTTTTGCTGAGGACAGGTTGGGATTCGATTTAACATACTTTGTATTTTCAAAAAGCAAAACTGTGCAAACAGGATCATTCAGTGTAATGCATTTTGATACAGTGCCGAGCTTGGTTTAGGGTACCCTTTAACAACCTTAGTAATAGTTAAAGGAGTGCGAAGGCGTTTCACAAATTGAACATGCACCTTTTTGGATAAGAAAAGAACGTTTCTTTGCTACAAACCTTGATATTGGAAACTCACACACAGTGCTTTCATTTACTCGTTTGCAGAGAGGCAGTTTTCGTCACGAGAACCATATGGCGAAACTGAAGACTTCTTTATCCGAAACTATTATCTGAGGCATTGGGCCTTGGTCCTGATTATCTCAGCAGAACTGAGCGTATGAAATCGGAGAAGATTCCAGGCCTTTACCACCCAGCTTGTCCAGAACCAGAATTGACTTTGGGCACGATTAATCACTCTGACATGTCGTTTCTGATTCTTCTCCTTCAAGACCACCAAGGTGGTCTCCAAGTCCTCCATGAAAACCACTGGATTGACGTGATTCCGGTGCACGGAGCACTTCTAGCCAACATTGGAGACTTCATGCAGGTAACGAAAATTTCAAATTTTATCTGACCTACATGGCTAATACGAAATTGGCCTCGTGATATGTTTATCTGAGTCTATTTCGATCCCTTTCATGGCATCAACTATTTAACAAGTCTAGACAATACTTTCTAAGCGACCAGTGGAATGTAGGATGAACTTCCCATGAAACTTTGAACACCTGAGAAGAATCACAAGTGAGATGACAGAGCAACGTAGCTAGGAACGACATTTTAACTGATCTTAAACATACTGCATTCTATCCTGGCTCTTGGCATTTATCTTTAGCACATCTTTTAGAGTCATAACTCCTTTTCTGGCCCTAATACGATGGGTGCAGCTTGTTGTGACAAGTTCAAAACCATGGAGCATCGAATACTTGCTGGGCGGGTCGGACCCAGGGTTTCGGTTGTGTGCTTTCTCCCCGTGCAGGATTGAAAACTCCAAACCCTTTGGGCCAATAAAGGAGCTTCTCTCTGAAAACAATCCAGCCGACATACAAAGAAATCTCTCCTTCGGAATACGTCGCCTATTTCAAATCCATGGCCAGAGGGACAATTCAGCACTTCCTCATTTCAAGATAAGCGATTCCAAACAGAGCAGAGTTGTGGAAAAGCCTATTTGAGTGCTTCTTGACTGGTTATATCATAAATCTCAATTTGTAGCAGGACTTTGTTACTACCTGTTTCGATTTATGCCTTAGATCTTACTCATCTAACACAAATCTGTGTCAAAATTGATTCTTTTGATGCATAGTGGAATGTGACTATTGTACTTCAAATGATTAGCGTAAGGTTTTGGTGCTTATGAATTTCCCTCAATCTGTAGTTACATCTTCAAGCACCTTAAGTTTTAGATGCGAAGGAAGATTCATCGTTTGTGATATTGACTATTGGAAAAAATGCAGATCTAATCGGTAAAACTTGCACGAGTTATTTTCAATCAAATCCTTGCAATCAACTATTTTCCCTACTTGTTCAAAGCTCAAACTCCTTCAACCGAGCAACCTAGTTTTTCAGCCTCCTTGAAACGGAGGCTGGCAAGAACAATACCAATTTGAATGGCGGAGTCAACAGGTTCAGCGGCAGTTTGCAAGCCCGGCACACATGTTTTGGCCTTGTGTGTCCATAACTCATGAGACATAGCAACGGTAGTTGTAGGACCACCAGCGAATATATTGAACAAATATGCCCCAAACTTTTAGAGATCTGTCTCCAGTCATGGCATCAAATACCTGGCTCGGGGACCAGAAAAGGCGTCATGAAATTCATGATTTTGTTGTCAATGAATAATAGGGATATGTGCACGAGAAGTCTTAAATCTTGTGGTAAGATTTGTGTGATTCCTCTGTGAAATTAAAAGATTATTTTGTGAGGAATTATGGGATTGAATGTTACGAGACTTGTAACAGCCTAAATTTCGATGTAATTTCGGGATCAATAAAACTGACATTAGTTCGCATTTCATTTTAGTAAGTCTCGCCCAGAGCTGATCACTCTAGGGATACTAACCAAAAGAGGTATGGCTAACTAGGAAGATGGTACGTGGACGAGGGACCCGATCGCGAATCGATAATCGATCTTGAGAAATGATATGGGAATATTTTGGGCCAACGTAACATCTTATGGAAAAGTGATTTGGTTGGTTTGTAACGCCAACGATGTACAATCGGGATCATGGTGATTCTACAAGTTCGAGGAGACGCGTACCAATCACTCCCAAGCTTGATCGGCGACGGACCTCCGAGAATCTGCGATAACCCTTTCTCGTCTCTCGAGGTGATCGGAACCATCATAACTCGAATAACCCCTAGGTCGTCTGGCGTAAATCCTAAGGTACCGTCAGATTAATGAAATCTTAAAATTTGAAATCTAGCGAGTTTGGTCAAAGAAATTGGACCGGACTTGGTGTTGACTTTTCGAGGTTAAGAGATTATTTTCGTGATTCGGCGTCGTATTATCTTTGACCCACAAATGTTTGGGGTGAGTACGATCGAAAAAATGGAATTTCGACCGGAAGTCAAAAATGCGATTTTGCCCTTGTGGTGGCAGACATTGGTTTTTGAGGTCGTTTGAGGTTATTTTTGAAGCCGATACCATTTTTTAGGTAGCCATGCATATCGGAGTGGTTATGGTCAAAAAATTAGAATTTTGGCTCAAAAGTGAAAAATAATATTATTTTAATCCCCAAGACTTTGATCGATTTTGAGGGCTTAAGAGGCTATTTTCATAAATCCGATGCCATATTATGTTGGCCACACATATTTAGAGTTGATTTAGACAAAAATTAGAATTTAGCCCGGGGATAGGAAAAATGACCATTTTGCCCTAGGCTATTTTTGGTTGAAATTTTTAAGAAATTATTTGGGATAATTATTAAAGGTTTTCAGCTGCATTATTGGACCCAATTACCTGTTTGCCCCTCAATTATTGGATAGGATTGAGCGAGGGGCCGTCGAATTGGGGTATTTTGGTCAAATCTCTAGATCGCGACACGTGCGCCTCCTAGCCCCTATATTTGACCAATCTGACCTCCTCTCTCTCTTCTCCCTCATTTTCGGCTAGACCCCCCATTGAACAGCTTTCCCCCTCTCTCGATTTCTCTCTTCCTCCGCCGGTTTTCCTTCCCGTCGTCTGCCGGGCTCGCCCGGACCGCCGCCCGTGTCGTCGCCGGAATCTCTTGGTGCCCATTTGCTCACGGCCTCGCCTCACCACCCTCATCCCGAGCCTCTGTTCTCTCTCTCCCCCTCTCCGGCCGTCCCGTGCGTCGGTACAGCCGCTACGCTAGCCATCATTCCCGCTGTCAATGCGATTGTCCGTACAAGGGGTGTTAAATGCGGTTTACGACCCGTCTTGTCGTTAAATATGCCGACCACCGTGAGCGGTCACCGTCGCTACCTCAAAATGTTGCCGCTGATTTCGTTGTTCACGGTAATCGGCTATTCGTTTCTAAATAAATCGTGGACTAGAAATTAGGTGAGTGTATTTCCTAAATCGAGATTAGGACTGATAATGCATTTTTTTTGGGTTTAGTATGATCAATGTACTTTGGGAGAAATTAGTGAGTCAAACAATGGTAATTGTGACCAGGATAATATTAGTGATTTATTGGGCTAGCATGGACTAGTTGAGGATTAGGTGGACGAATGCCGGGTATGCAGGTTGAATGAATGGTTGATTGTGTACCCATTTATTGGGGAATTGAATAATGCCATGTCGCGTGCTTGTGTGGTTGACTCGTGCGGTGTGATCGGCCATTTGATGGCTTGAGTGGGTTATTGATTTACATTGTGAATTTGGGCCCGCGGTATTAATAGGCCAAGTAAGCACGTGGCTTGCAAATTAGGCACTGTGGAATGACTATGATTGAGCGTGTACTGTGCCTATGTTATGTGGATGCTCATGTTTGCATTTCATGTACGCAGCGTTATGAATGCGAGAATGAGGCTTGTGATGAATTTGTGCGAAAGCTAGCGTACTGTCATGAGCATGTGATCACCTAAAATGTCCTAATCGTGCTACTGCAATTTTAGATAATATTTGGCTGTGTGTATGTGTGATCACAATTTGCCCTAATCACGTGTTACCGGGGTGTGCGTCACGATGCATTTTTCGTGGGGCGATGCCGGTATGTCCGATGGGCGACCAACTTTGATCGTTTTCTGGCGGGCTCTGGTTCGTGAAGAGTGATGTTTGCCTTATGCGTTTTGGCGGGTTAGAACATTGGGCGGGGGCATTTTTACAGCTGCCCCGAAGTGTTGTGATTTTAAAAAGACCTCATACTTTGTAGCGGTCATGGTAAAGCAAGATGATATAAGTGGGCGGTGTGTGTGATGTGAAGCAGAATGTGGACATTGCATGCATAAGAATGCATGGGCGGTGTCTGGTGTGTAAGACTCAGTGAATGGCACGCGATATTATCACTATTTAGTAGGAGCATGCGTTTGACGTGACGCGTGAATTGAGTGCTCATGTATGTGATTTGATTAAATTATTATTGTGAATAACCCTTAAGGTCAACTAGGTAAAAGAGATCCGGGCGGATGGCCTAAGTCGGAGTTTATTTATGAGCTGAAATTGAAGTGTTGTTGGGTGTTAGCTTGGTCAAGAGATTGGATGTTAGCTAACCTAGGTTTGGGGGTTATACTCCGCTGAGATTCATCTCACGGTTGTAATAACCCACATTTTACGACGCCCTAGCCGTGGGATGCCGAGGACACCACCTCTTTTGGAATACCGCATTTTATCCGGCGGTCGTCGAGCGTGCACCCGTAGAGACGGAGCAGCTTATATAAGATATTACTCGGTGTTGTTTGTAAATGTGAGAGAGTCGTACTACCATACCCAGGAATATGTAGCTTAGTGTTACAGAGGAACCAACGGAGTAACCGGACCCCCGCTTAGAACCTTTGGTGTCCCGGTGGACGTGAACGATATCATGATCCACAGATGGCAAGCGGCGAGATCTCAAATCCTCCAATTCCGCCTGATTGGAGTAGCCAGGGCGAGACCGTGGATGGACCTGCTGCCATGGTCAAGGAGGTTGAGGAGCCTGAAGTGCTATACGTTGACCCGGAACCCTTGGACCATCAGGACGAGGCGACCCAGAGCTATGGAGGTAGATCCAGAGTGAGATGGAGAGGTTGCGGAGCTGGGATCAATCAAGAAATAGGGAGCTGAGGAGTTCGAGTCTCGTGGAGAGCTCGTGGGAAAAATCATCGAGTCCGGCCGGACTGGGCTCCCTAGGTTGGCATTGGTCTTAGGTAGAGCGGGTTGCACCTTTTGACTGAAACCCGTCTTAGCCTTGTCCAAGTAATCCTAGCCTTCGCCCCCTTTTGACCGAGTGGCTTGCTAATTTGTGTGTTTTCTCTGCTAGTACGGTGTAAACGAATTTTGTAAAAGTTTTCTATAGTAATATAAAGTGTACATATTTTCAGAAGTGTTGATTGTTGTTTAGCTATCCTTGGTTCATAATTTTTTCTGTCGTGGTGATTTATTTATTGCTTCCGCTTGTGCTTGACCTCTGTGTGGGCGTTGGTTCGCCGACGCTTCCCCGGGACATCGCACCATAATCAACGGAGGTGGGATGCTCACGCTTCATAAGGTTGAGGGGCATGACAAGAGTTATTAAATGTAATTGGAGACTAGAAAATACTGAGGAGTGTTTGAGTGACTTGAGTATAGTTGTAATCTCCATTATATCGCTTTGATCTATAGAGAAATTTTTGCTGCTCTCTCCATGGACGTAATTGAACCACGTAAATTTGGTGTCCGATCTATATCCTTGTTGTGTCTATCTTATTGTTCGATCGCTTACTTTCACAATATAAATCATGAATAGTGGCTTCTCATTTACCAAGAATCATAGGAAAATTATAATTATGGAGACAATTACAAAGCATGGCTACTAAACAACTTACATAATTTGAGTTATTTTATTAGTGTATGTTCCAGCGGGTGGGATGAATTGCCTTTATTTGTGCACGTATAATTGCTTTGTAGAATAACTGTTGAGTTTCAGTGCCCGAAAACAACCTTTACATGGCGGTCACATTTTAGGCCCTCCATCAATATGTTGGCATTTGAATGTGAAATATCAGATGACAATTGCTAGTTGATCGAAGCGATTTTTTTTCCATTGCCGATACATTGTCAACGTTCATGTCGAATTCCATGTGGTTTTGATACCGCTGTTAGCTTGTGGTTTGATGTACAAGTGTCTATGCGTGCAGGATATGGATGTTAGAGAATAGCAATGCGACGAGGTATACATATTCAGGGTTTCATGGGACAAGGATAGCATGATTAGTTTAACAGAATAGCTGTACAAGTGATAGAGAAGCATTACAAGAGATGTGGTTTCGGTATGTTTAGCTCCCTCACGGTGGAGGACCTGACCCCACACGTCTAGATGAATGAGGCAAGCCTTTCTATAGGCAATCTCCTCCAACAAAGTTGAAGAGATATGACAGAGAAAAAGGCTATCACAAGTAATATCGTATTCGTACGGTGCTCATTTGAATGTCATAACTTTTCTTAAAAAATCATGGCACTTAAGTGGTCGAAAAAAAGGTTATGACACGTTAGCTAGTGCCATACGAAAGTTATGACACTTGCAATTTTTTTATGCCGATTTTTTGGGCTATTCTACACACTGGCTCCTATGTTTTTTTTATCACAAAATCCAACTACTCCTTGAGAGCTCGATTCTTATACACTCTCGTGGACAGCAGTAGATTCAACTACCCACTATTAGACTTTGGTAGTTCTAGGCATTTCTTTCAAAAATGGATCACGTTCAACGCAACGAATGCAACAAATGCTTGAAAGAAAAGCAACACTCTCCTATTTTTTTTATTATTATCAAGACCACGTTCGTTAGCATGTGGCCACAATAACAAGAAACTCCAATCCAGGCACTATCCGGTGATAAGATTATCTTTCGATCTGAGTAGATGTAATTGGCACCTACTCCTTTTTTTTTTGTTTGGTCGATAATTGGCACCTTCCGGCTCCTCCACGTTTTCTGCAGAAAATAAATGGTCATATAGCCTCACCAGAAAGGACACGACTCAATCACCTGAATAGGCTTCAAAGTTCCCACTTACAAAGATGCAAACCTTGCCCAGTCATGGAGAACCCATCACCGGTAGCGGACCACACTACGACAGGGCGAAAGAAGCAAAGGAATTCGACGAGACCAAAGCTGGAGTCAAAGGCCTCGTAGACTCAGGCGTGGCCAAGGTCCCCAGGCTCTTCATCCACCCACCCGAGAACCTGCGCGACTTGTCCCCTGACACTGATGGGCCTGCCACCGGCCTTGAGGTCCCAATCATTGACATGATGGGCTATCGGGATTCCCGGCGGCAAGACGTGGTCAACGACCTCTGTAGAGCATCCGAGACGTGGGGGTTCTTCCAGATAATCAACCATGGTGTTCCGGTCGACGCGATGGACAGCATGTTGGAAGCTGTCAAGCAGTTCCACGAGCAGCCTGAGGGAATGAAGAGAGTGGTACTCAAGAGATGATGCGAAGAAATTTAGGTACTACAGCAATGGAGACTTGCTTAGGTCCAAAGCAGCAACTTGGAAGGACACTATCTGGTTTGATTTCTCGCGTGGAGTGCTAGACCCAGAGGCGGTCCCTCTTCTCTGCAGGTCTGAATCATGATTGACATACTATTTATATCGTGTTTCAATGTTATTTTGAAAGTGAAAGAGAACAGTTTTCCTTATAAATTCAATACAATTATAGTATCAGGGCGAGATATCTCGTATTCGATGCTTCACTCTTTTTTATCCATTTACGGTTTTCCCTTCTTTAGACATGTGGGTTCATTATTTCCACATGTATTTGGACTTGCGCACGTTAAGCTTTCATCATCTTACTGCAGGACTGTTCAGATAAGAACGCGCGAATTCCATCATACCCTTTCATTGTAAACTTTTAGGACATTTGACTGTTCATTCGCACTCTAACACAGTACCAGCCCTCGATCAAATTTCTTCCCACTTCCTTCATTTACTCGTTCGCATGTGGCTACTTGCCAACCTAACTCTCTTATCTGCATAGGGTGTTTTCGATTCCCAGAACACATATTCAGTGGGTCAAGAAAGCATTTATTATTGTGAAAGTCTTGACTAATCCAAAATCAGAACCGCAACCGTGTATTTTGTTAAAATGAGAGGAAAAGGAAGAAAACGTTCACGATGCTTTCTTTCCCTCCTCTGCAGAGAGCCGGTTTTCGAGTACCAAAGACACATCGAAAAATTGAAGATATCTCTGTCTGAACTACTATCAGAGGCATTAGGGCTTGATTCAGACTATCTTGGTGACATTGAATGCATGAAATCCAAGAGAATGGCAGGCCATTACTACCCAATTTGCCCAGAGCCAGAGCTGACTATAGGCACAATCAATCACTCAGATGCCTCATTTCTCACTCTTCTCCTCCAAAACCACCATGGAGGCCTCCAAGTCCACCACCAAAACCAGTGGATTGATGTGTCTCCTGTGCCTGGAGCAATCCTAGCCAACATTGGAAACTTCATGCAGGTACAAAGATAGTTCACATTTGTCATTTTCCATGTATGTTTCCGATTCGATTAAGGTCGACTTATCTTCGAGTCAAAGAATGATTTTCCTTTTGCCTGATTTGTGGATGCAGCTTGTTAGCAACGACAAGTTCAAGAGCGTGGAGCACAGGGTCCTCGCCAGGCGGGGCGGGCCCCGGGTCTCGGTCGCATGCTTCCTTTACCAGGAGAGATGCAGAAGTCGTATGGGCCAATAAAGGAGCTTCTCGATGAGAACAATCCACCCGTGTACAGAGAGATCTCTTTCACAGATTATTTCGGGTATTACCTCTCCAGTGGCAATGGCCTGAATGGTGAATCTGTACTTCCTCATTTCAGAGTTAGCGAGTCCAAGTAGAGAGCACAAAAATGTGTAAAAGCCTTATTGAAGGTGTTGCTGTTGGTGTTCGCACGAAATATGACGGCTCAATCTTTTCATTAGGTATAGTGAACAGAATATTCACAGTCCACATGGTTACATAAGACTAAAACAAGAAATAGCCAAAATATGACTGCGTGCCCCTTCAAGCTGTTGAAACATTTGAATATCTTTGACCTCGCTACGGTAATTACTGCTACTTCAATATAAGTTCTAAATGCGTAACGAGTTTCGCCATCTCATTAAATCTCATCCATTAGAGCTCTCAAAGTCGATGCGGCAATCTCTCTAATGGCAAATTTAGGACCGTAAATTTGCGTCATGGCATCATATTCGATTTTTGTCTCGTGTGTCTCGCTTCTTTCCAAATTCATTATGATGAAAATTTGTTTTTGGTAAAAAGAAGGCAACCAAAACTTATCAAGTCATGTATATTTTGAGTTTGTCGGATTAAATTTAAATTTCTGTCGATAAGTCTGTGTCAAGTTCAACTCAAATATGATCCACTCACATCAAGTCCACTTGTGATACGACAAGTTACTTATCATACAAACTTTGAGGATCGGTCTTAGTATACCCCGGCACTAACCCTTGTGATAAAATGCCCAAATTCAGTGTTTTATTTAAGCAGAGAGCTCTCCTTCTAGTGTTTAGGAATTTGTTGACTAACAGTCTCATATTTGTCACATCCCAACTTTACAGGTATAGGAAAAATGACACGGCAATCCTCCTTCTGAGGATGCAGCCTCATCGACAAAAGCAACATTAAATTGTTATCAAAATATATATCCATCTACATATGTGATAAAACAACAAGTTGGTTGTAGGAACAGAGTTTTAATGTGACATCCTGAAAATTAGTCCATTTGAAATTTATAAAATACTGAGTTTTATGAAATGTACTCATAGTAAATTCTCGGCCGAAACTGATCATTCCTGGGATGCTAACCAATAGGGAAAGGCTAATAGGGGAATTAAATTCGCACACGACTAAAGAAAATTCGATCGTAAATTGATTTTAGACCATAAAATCACTGAGGTGATATTTTGAGCCACTGTAGGCCGATCTAAGGATAGTCAGGGGTCAGTTCGCTACTGTCATATTAGTGGATCGCGGGTGATTCCGCTTGACCACGAAATGAATTGACAAACGATCTTGAACTTATGCCGAACGATCGTGCCCCTCGAATCTAGTGATTGATCTTCGCGATTTTAATGACAACCAAAGTCGTCACGTACCGAACGAACTTGCACGTGACTTGATTCATTGTCAGTCATGGGTCGAATATGCGAATTTTTCCAACAAGCTGCCCGTTAGTTTGAGAAACGCTCGAGTTGCGTTTAATAAAATTTAATTATTTAATTTAGCCCAAATCGGACACTGGAAAAATTTGGAAGTCACAACGGGATGTTAGAACGACGTTACGGTTGTAACGTGCAATTTTGGATGTGTCTGAATCCTTCAGAAAAATTCAATTTCGACGAGAAACGGAGAAAGTGACCATTTTACCCCTGTGAATTAATAACGGATTAGTTTTATGGGCAAAGGGTATTTTCGTAATTTTGCCATCAAATTTGGAAAAGACAATTTTGCCCTTGGACTTTTTGAGAAATTACAAGATTACCCTTGGATATTTTTGGCAAGATTCGATCTCGGCCGTCGGTTTCAAGATAAGATCGAATTCTGAGCAGTCGAATGAAAAGATTAGAGAGGGGCATTTTGATAATTTGCCAAAAAAGGACTTTTAAAAGGATAAGTCTCTCTCTCTCTCTCTCCTCTCACTTCCTCTCTTCCCCTCACCACCGAAAACACCCCCACCGTGAGCTTCCCCTTCGGCCGCCTCTCCCCTCGTCGATCGCCGCCGTTCGTACGCTTGCTGGACCACCGCCGGCGCACCACCGCCAGGCCCACGCCACCGCCGTCCCTCTCCCTCTCGGTCTCCCTCTCTTAGCCGTGAGCCCCACCGGCCACCGCCCAAGCCGCCATCGCCCACCGTTCCTCCCGATCGCCGCTAATCGTCGCCATCGCAAGCCGCCGTTAGATCTTGGTTTTGTCGCCACTTTCGCTCTAGCCGCGTGAGTCTAGAGTCGGGTAAGTTGCGCTCTAAACCCAATTTAGGATATCGGGTATCGACGGGTAATTTTAGGTTGAAATTGGGTTTATGTGGGTGCGAAATTGCATGATTTAAAAGTGGAATTATGTGGCGGGTCTTAGGATTAAATTCGGAAAATTTTGGTGGAATATTCGGGGCCAACCGTGGGCTATGAGTGACTGTTTAGTGGGCTGTGATGGGCCGATCGGGACACAAATTGGATTTTTAGAACCAATAATTAATGGTGAGAAAGTGTCGTAAAAGACCGGAATTGATTTGACACCATTTGGTTGGAGAAAAATGGCAAATTGTGTTTTTAATGTGTGTTGGAACTACGATTGGGTTGAGAAAATGAAATTTAGTGCATGGCTATGAAATTACCTGATTGAAATATGTCCGTTGAGTGCACGCTTTGGCCAGATTGATTTAATTATTAAAATTAGCCATGTCAAATGCTGAGTGAGCACTGTTTTGTGTGTGAATCGATGCGTGCATGGGCCACGAGTGATTGGCCAGTTGGGTGTGGTAAATGCTTGTTGAGTATGTGCATGAGTAAGAAAGAAATGTGGTATGACATGTGTTCGTAGAAATTGTGCTGTCCTGAGGCGTGTACTTCAACGCGGGACAATGCTCGGTATTACTGGAAGACTGCCAGCCTGAGGCATGTACTTCAACGTGGGTTGCGCAGTAGGTGGTAGGTGTTAAGCCTGAGGCGTATACTTCAACGTGGGCAAGAAATATGGCTTGAGGTGTGTACGTTAACGCGAGCCTTGGAGTGTTGTGATAAGTTGATCGTAGTGGATATGAGGCGTGTACTATAATGTGGGTCACTAGCGAAAGTCGTGGAAAAAATATGATTAGACCGGAACAAATGCATGAAATGTGATTTGAACATGCCTGTGATTGCTTATGATGTAACTGTGACTAATATGCAGACAGCAGGCGTGATAGACCCTGGTAAGAATAATTGAGGTACCTGCGTTGTGCTGATTCTGTGCATGAATGTGTGTGTTTGCGTGATTGTCTGGAGGTACGTGATAGCCTAGATGGGGTTTAGGGGTGTATTTACTGAGATGTAGTCTCATGGTTATTTCAACTAATATTTTCAGAACCCCGACCTGAGCCATGAACCCTCCGCTACCGCCACCAGAGCGTTTTGGAGTACCAGTGCACACCAAGTATAGCATTGTAGAATTTCTTACGGGTGATGGCATGACCTGGATTAAGCACACTACAACCATTTTTGTAGAGGTAGGACTACCTTTATGGGAGACCCACGTTTATACCGCTTGGTATTTCCGGGACGCAGCCGAGGATGAATTCGGACCCGTTAGGGGTTTTGATGTTTCGTTTGACTTGGTTGGGGATTGGGATCAGTTTGCCATACCCCCGATAGATGGAGAGTTGACTAGTACAGAGGTTAGTTTAGCTCAGTCTGATTTACATCCAGCGCCCACAGCTCAAGAATCTTGAGGGGCTTAGCATGAACCCGAGCCCGAAGTATCGCAAGCTGAAGATGATTCAATAGACATAGATTTAGAACCGATCCTCAAGGAAAAACCAGAGGAAGTGGAGCCCGAAGTGGAACCCGAGGACGAACCCGACGAGCCTGAGGAGCCCGAGGAGGAACCGGAGTATGTACTCCCGTTTGAACAGTATATGGATCCTAACTACATGCTGGAATACAACTTCTTTGATGGATTGTGGGAGGAGAATCAGAATGAAGTTCCGGCAGAGTCGAGTGACATTAATCATCCGATTAAGATAGAGGCGGAGCCGGATTCATCGGAGGAGCAAGCTGTTCAAGAGAGTTCAAAATCATAGGATGAGGAGTCAGACTCGGAATGGACGCCGAGTAAGAGTCGTAGAAACTAGTGTAGGGGTGGAAAAATCAGGCTTTTGATGAGTACCATTTTTTAGGATAGAATGCCAGGTCATCAGTCCTTTTTTATATCAATGGTTTTTAGTACGATGTGCACATGTATATTATGGTTTGTAAGATTGTGAATATTATGGTATAAGTTTGAATGAGAAAAGAATATGTTTATTCTCCCTGTTTTTCCCTAGTTCCAATTGTCCGGGTGTTTGTGGTTTCCTACTGTTCAATTAAATCTCTAATGATTATAAATGAGGTCGGCGATAACCTGGGACATTGCAATATTTCGACCAAGAGGGATGTCGCGTCCTCGATGGGGTTCGGGGCGTGACATCCTAATATGAATTGGTATCAGATCAAGGTTAGCTCGATCTAAACTGGCGAAGTTTGAAGTGATAAAGAGCAGAGATTATGGGGTAGTATTAGTGAGACCCTAGTGAGTTGTAGGGCGGAACGAGCTACATATGCCTCCAGATTGCTTGCTATGATTGTTTGAGTAAGTTAATTGTTGTGTGATAATTGACATGCAGATGCGTCTGGACCTGAGGTAAGTGTTCTGATTCTTGTGATTGTGACTTCGTGAATGATAGTGCGGGATTGCTTGCTGAGTGAACTCTTGTGTTAATTCACTATCTAGAATCAGATTTATCTAGTTGGCTTAGATCGCTAATTCCTGAATGGAATTATAGCAGACATGAGAGTAGTAGAATTGTGACGATGAGTAGCGAAGGAAGAGGCATAGGAAGAGTCCCAAGAAGGGGCGCAAGTAGACGAACAAAGGGTAGAGGTCGTGCTAGAGCTAGAGCAGTAGAGAATCTTGGAATGGGTGCAGGAGCGATAGAAAATCTTGAGGTTGATGCTAGAGCTGCAGTGGACCCCAGAGTGGAAGTTAGATCTGTTGAGGATCCCAGAATAAAAGCCGTTATGAGGACATTGGAACAGATCGGAAATCCGATAAGACAGCAGACTTAGGAAAGAGCTATTGTGATTGCCCAAGCTGCCGAGGCCGCTGTGGCCACTGCTGTCAATAATAATGAGAACCAAGGGCAAGGGCAAATGAATATGAATAGGCCAATGCACCAACTGGTAGAACAGTTTATGAAGTTAAAACCGCCTAAGTTTTCTGGGAAAGGTGACCCTGAGGCTGCACCTAGATGGGTAGAGG
The DNA here is from genome assembly GCA_024733475.1 of Syzygium grande. Lineage (NCBI taxonomy): Eukaryota > Viridiplantae > Streptophyta > Magnoliopsida > Myrtales > Myrtaceae > Syzygium > Syzygium grande. The sequence continues at coordinate 25,251,890 of JAMXDD010000010.1, forward strand.
AACTCGAGAAAGCTTTTGAGGTGCTAGAGTGCAATGATAATGAGAGGGTAACTCTGGCGATATACCAATTGCAGGACAATGCTAACGATTGGTGGAAAGCCATCAAAGATAGGATTTTTCCAGAAGGTACAGCCCGGACTTGGGCTGCTTTTACTAAGAGTTTTTATGAGAAATACTTCTCGGCCAGTGTCAGGGAAAGGAAGTTAGCTAAATTCATGAGACTCCGCCAGGGCCAGATGATAGTAGATTAGTATGAGGCGGAATTCACGAGGTTGTCTAAGTTTGCGCCAAGAATGGTGGAGCATCCCGATGACAAGGCGCGAAGATTACGGGATGGATTGAAGGCTGACATTCGCAGCTAGCTATTATTGGTAAATCTGAGAACGTATGACGAAATATTTGATAGGGCCCAAGTTCTTGAGCGAGATCAAGTGGTTAGGGCCGCAGATTCTAGATTAAGGTTTATCCCGGTAGGGATAATCGTAATCTTGGGAAGAGGCCAATGACAAGCAACAGACATTTGTTCCTCCCATTAGATGGAACATTGAGAAGCTGGCCCGAAATCAGAATGGTCCATGTAGGCTGTGTGGAGGATGGCATGGAAGTGGACCTTGTCCAACCTGGAGCGGAGTGTGTTTTGGATGTGGAGGATTTGGTCACCACATAAGAAATTGCCTAAATCCTAGACTGAATAGGCCGCCTGCACTGCCGCCACCTCAAAATGGGAATCAGATTGGAGCGGCCCGGACAACAAATCAAAGTAGGCCTCAAGCGCAAGGACAAGTGTATGCTATGGCCAGAAGAAAGGCTGAGAACACACCAAGGGTTGTCACAAGTACGATTTCTCTGTGTGACCATGGCTGCGTATGCTTTATTTGACCCTAGGGTGTTACATTCTTTTATATCAAAACAGTTTGTTGAGTTGATTGGATTGGAACCGCGATTGCTTGATGTCGTGTTATGTGTAGCGACTCCCTTGAATGATAAGATGTTAGTTTCGTTGGGTTGTCCAAACTGTAAGATTGTGATTAGGAATAGAGAGGAAATGATTGATTTAGCGGTTCTAGACATGTAAGACTTTGATGTGATAGTGGGTATAGATTGGCTATCTAAGCAGAGGGCTGTAATGGATTGCAATAGCAGGATGATCCAATTTAATCCTGTTGGACATCCGGAATTCAAATTTGTAGGAAGTCGAGAAAGACCCTCGATTCCATGGATTTCGTCGCTAGAAATGACAAAGCTGCTAAGTGAAGGTTGTCAAAGGTTCCTAGTGGCAGTAGTTAATTCAACGGCTGAGGAGCCGAGGCTTGAGGATATAGCGGTAGTGTGTGAGAATCCCGATGTGTTTTCTCAGGAATTGCCGGGATTACCGCCGGAAAAAGAAGTAGAGTTTGTAATCAAATTGGCATCTGGAACTGAGCCAATCTCGAAGGTACCCTATAGGATGTCATTGTCGGAATTAAAGGAATTAAAGGTGCAGATGGAAGAATTATTAGACAAGGGATTTATTCGTCCCAGCGCGTCTCCGTGGGGAGCACCGGTTTTATTTGTAAGGAAGAAGGATGGATCATTAAGGTTATGTATCGATTATAGGCAGCCGAATCAAGTGACGATTAAAAATAAGTATCCCTTGCCGAGGATTGATGATTTATTTGACCAGTTAAAGGGGGCTTCAGTATTCTCTAAAATTGACCTGAGAACGGGATATCATCAATTGAGAATTAGGAAGGAGGATATACCGAAGACGGCATTTAGGACAAGATACGGACATTATGAATTTACGGTGATGCCGTTCGGATTGACAAATGCTCCCCTGTTGCCTTTATGGATATGATAAATCGAGTGTTTAAGGAATTTTTAGACCAGCTCGTGATTGTGTTTATAGACGATATATTGGTGTACTCGAAAAGCCCAGAGGAACACGAATTCATTTGCATCGAGTGTTGCGGACTTTAAGGGAGAACGCGTTGTACACTAAGTTAAGCAAGTATGAATTTTGGCTGAGTCGAGTAGCATTTCTCGGTCATGTGATTTCCGGAGAAGGAATTTCTGTGGATCCATCGAAGATTGAGGCTGTGACGAAGTGGCTTGGACCGATAACGGTAACAGAGGTTCGGAGTTTTCTGGATTTGGCTGGATACTACCGTCGTTTTGTGGAAGGATTTTCGGCAATAGCAATGCCATTGACCCATTTATTGAAAAAGGAGACGAGATTTGAATGGACAGATAAATGTGAACAGAGTTTTCAAGAATTGAAGCATAGATTGATAACGGCACTGGTGCTGACATTCCATCAGGACCTAGAGGGTATAAGATATATAGTGATGCGTCGTTAAAAGGATTAGAGTGTGTTCTTATGCGAAATGGGCAAGTGGTAGCTTATGCGTCAAGGTAGTTAAGGCCGCATGAGTTGAATTATCCGACGCATGACTTGGAATTGGCTGCAATTGTGTTCGCCCTGAAGATTTGGCGACATTATTTATGCGGAGAGAAGTTTCAAATTTATACAGATCATCAAGAGCCTCAAATACTTATTTTCTTAAAAGGAGTTAAACATGAGGCAGCGTCGATGGATGGAGTTATTGAAGGATTACGACTGTGATATTCTATATTATCCCGGAAAGGCTAATAAGGTAGCCGACGCATTGAGCCTGAAGTCGAGCATCGCTTATTTGATGGTCAAGAAATGGATACCGTTAGAAAAAGCGCAAGACTCAGAGTTTAGATTCAAAGTAGGTCAAGTCTCGAGTTTGTTGGCTATGCTTAGGATTGAACCGAAATTCAAGCTAAGATCAAAATGTTGCAATCTGCAGACCCAGAAATTCGAAAAATTTTAGAATTGGAGGAAGCCAAGAGAAAGCCGGATTTTCAGGTATCCGAGGACGATATATAAAAATTCCGAGGACGGTTATATGTGCCAGACGATGCAGAAGTTAATGAAGAAATTTTATCAGAAGCGCATCGTAATAGTTATAGTATCCACCCAGACAGTACTAAAATGTATCGAAATTTGAGATAATATTATTGGTGGAATGGTATGAAGTCGGATATTGCTAAGCACGTGGCCAAGTGTCTGACGTGCCAGCAGGTCAAAGCGCAACACTGTAAACCTGAAAGGTTATTGTGACCCTTGGAAATACTAGAGTGGAAATGGGAGCATATAACCATGAATTTTGTTACGGGATTGCCAAGGAGCCAAAGAGGCTATGACACTATTTGGGTGATTATCGACAGACTGACCAAGTCGGCACATTTTTTGGCAGTGCGAAAGGATTTCGCATTATAACGGTATGCTGAGTTGTACGTGTCGCAGATAATCTGTCTACATGGGGTACCAGTGTCGATAATCTCAGATTGTGATTCTAGATTTACCGCCAATTTTTAAAAAAGTCTACAGACAGCATTAGAATCCAAGTTACAGTTCAGTACAACTTATCATCCTCAGACAGATGGCCAGTTTAAGAGGACGATTCAGACTCTAGAGGATATGCTCAGGGTATATGTGTTGGATTTTCAGGGTAAATGGGAAGAGCAACTGCCCTTAGTAGAGTTTGCGTACAATAATAACTTCCAGCAGAGCATTAGAATGGCACCTTTTGAAGCTCTGTATGGCAAGGCTTGTAGAATGCCAGTGTGTTAGGATGAAGTGAGAGAAAGGACTGTAACTGGGCCAAAACTAGTCGAGCAATCGATTGAGGCAATTAAGATTATTCGTGAAAGGCTGAAAATAACGCAGAGCCGTCAAAAGAATTATGCAGACAAAAGGCGAAGATCTTTGGAGTTTCAAGTAGGGGATCACGTATTTCTTAAGGTATCGCCCAATCCAGGTTCGGTAAGAAAGGGAAATTGAGTCCGAGGTACGTGGGACCTTTCAAGGTTTTGGAAAGGGTTGGGGAATTAGCGTATCGTCTTGTACTTCCACCGAGTCTATCGCAGGTGCATAATGTGTTTCACGTATCGATGTTGAGAAAATATGAACCGGACCCGACGCATGTGCTGAATTATGAAGAGATAGAAGTAGATGACAAAATGTCATATATCGAGAGACCGGTAAGAATCGAAGATCGCAAGGAGCGAATTTGAGGAACACGACAATCCCGATGATCAAGGTTATTTGGGAACACCACGGGACTGAAGGCGTAACTTGGGAAAGTGAAGAGATGATGCAACGTTAATACCCCCAGTTGTTTAAGTAGCAGTAGGATTTGTAAATTTTGGGTAGTGGTGAGATTTGCAAATTTCGAGGACGAGATTTTTGCAAGGGGGAAGAGTTGTGACATCCTGAAAATTAATCCATTTAGAATTTATAAAATACTGAGTTTTATGAAATGTACTCGTAGTAAATTCTCGCTCGGAACTGATCATTCCTAAGATGCTAACCAATAGGGAAAGACTAATAGGGGAATTAAATTTGCACGACTAAAGAAAATTCGATCGTGAATTGATTTTCGACCATAAAATCGCCGAGGTGATATTTTAAGTCACTGTTGACCGATCCAAGGATAGTCAGGGGTCAGTTCGCCACTGTCATAATAGTGGATTGCGGGTGATTCCGCTGGATCACGAAATGAATTGACAAACGATCTTGAACTTATGTCGAACGATCGTGCCCCTCGGATCTAGTTATTGATCTTCGCGATTTTAATGACAACCAAAGTCGTCACGTACCGAACGAACTTGCATGTGACTCGATTCATTATCAGCCACGGGTCAAATATGCGAATTTCCCCAACAAGCCACCCGTTAATTTGAGAAACACTCGAGTTGCGTTTCATAAAATTTAATTATTTAATTTAGCCCAAATCAGACACTGGAAAAATTTGGAAGTCATAACGGGATGTTAGAACGACGTTGCGGTTGTAACGTGTAATTTTGGATGTGCCTGAATCCTTCAGAAAAATTCAATTTCGGTGAGAAACGGAGAAAGTGACCATTTTACCCTCAGGAATTAATAAAGGATTAGTTTTATGGGCAAAGAGCATTTTGATAATTTGCCCTCAAATTTGGAAAAGATAATTTTGCCCTTGGACTTTTTGAGAAATTACAAGATTACCCTTAGATATTTTTGGCAAGATTCGATCTTGGCTGTCGATTTCAAGATAAGATCGAATCTCGGCCATCGGATGAAAAGATTAGAGAAGGGCATTTTGGTAATTTGCCAAAAATGGACTTTTAAAAGGATAAGTCTCTCTCTCTCTCTCTCTCTCTCTCTCTCTCTCTCTCTCTCTCTCTCTCTCTCTCTCTCTCTCTCTCTCTCTCTCTCTCTCTCTCTCTCCCCTCACCACCTCTCTACCCCTCACCACCGAAAACACCCCCATCGTGAGCTTCCCCTTCAGCCGCCTCTCCCCTTGCCCGTCGCCCGCCCGTTAAATCGCTCGCCCGGACCGCCCGCCGTGTCGCGCCGTCCTCGCCGACGCACCACCGCCATGCCCACGCCACCGTCGTCCCTCTCCCTCTCGGTCTCCCTCTCTTAGCCGTGAGCCCCACCGGCCACCGCCCAAGCCGCCGTCGCCTACCGTTCCTCCCGATCGCCGCCAATCGTCATCGTCATCGCCGCCGCAAGCCGCCATTAGATCTTGGTTTTGCCGCCGCTTTCGCTCTAGCCGCGTGAGTCTAGAGTTAGGTAAGTCGCGCTCTAAACCCAATTTAGGATATCGGGTATCGACAGGTAATTTTAAGTTGAAATCGAGTTTATGCGGGTGCAAAATTGCATGATTTAAGAGTGAAATTATGTGGCGGGCCTTAGGATTGAATTCGGAAAATTTTGGTGGAATATTCGGGGCCAACCGTGGGCTGTGAATGACTGTTTAGTGGGCTATGATGGGCCAATCGGGACGCAAATTGGATTTTTAGAACCGATAATTAATGGTGAGAAAGTGTCGTGAAGGACTGGAATTGATTTGACGCCATTTGGTTGGAGAAAAATGCCAAATTGTGTGTTTAATGTGTGTTGGAACTACGACTGGGTTGAGAAGATGAAATTTAGTGCATGGCTATGAAATTACCTAATTGAAATATGTCTGTTGAGTGCACGCTTGGGTCAGATTGATTTAATTATTAAAATTGGCCATGTCAAATGCTGAGAGAGCACTGTTTTGTGTGTGAATCGATGCGTGTATGAACCGCGAGTGATTGGCTAGTTGGGTGTGGTAAATGCTTGTTGAGTATGTGCATGAGTAAAAAAGAAATGTGGTATGACATGTGTTCGTGGAAATTGTGCCGTCCTGAGGCGTGTACTTCAACGCGGGACGATGCCTGGTATTACCGGAAGACTGTCAGCCTGAGGTGTGTACTTCAACGCGGGACGATGCCCGGTATTACCGGAAGACTGTCAGTCTGAGGCGTGTACTTCAACGCGGGTAAGAAACATGGCCTGAGGCGTGTACGTTAACGCGAGCCCAGAGTGTTGTGATAAGTTGGTCGCAGTGGACTTGAGACGTGTACTATAACGCGGGTCACTGGCGAGAGTTGTGGAAAAGATATGATTAGACCGGAACAAATGCATGAAATGTGATTTGAACATGCCTGTGATTGCTTATGATGTGACTGTGACTAATATGGAGGCAGCATGCGTGATAGGCCCTGGTAAGAATAATTAAGGTACCTGCGTTGTGCTGATTCTGTGCGTGAATGTGTGTGTTTGCGTAATTGTCTGGAGGTACGTGATAGCCTAGGTGGGGTTTAGGGGTGTATTTATTGAGATGTAGTCTCATGATTGTTTCAACCAATATTTTCAAAACCCCGACCCGAGCCATGAACCCTCCGCCACCGCCACCAGAGCATTTTGGGGTACCGGTACACACCAAGTATGGTGTTGCAGAATTTCCTATGGGTGATGGCATGACTTGGATTAAGCACACTACAGCCATTTTTATAGAGGTAGGAATACCTTTATGGGAGATCCACGTTTATACCGCTTGGTATTTCTGGGACGTAGCCGGGGATGAGTTCGGACCCATTAGAGGTTTTGATGTTCCGTTTGACTTAATTGGGAATTGAGATCCATCTGTCATACCCCCAATAGATGGAGAGTTGACTAGTACATAGGTTAGTTTAGCTCTGTCCGGTTTATATCCAGTGCCCGCAGTTCAAGAATATTCAGGGGCAGAGCATGAACCCGAGCTCGAAGTATCGCAAGCTGAAGATGATTCAATGGACATAGATTTAGAACCGATCCCTGAGGAAGAACCAGAGGAAATGGAACCCGAAGTGGAACCCGAGGACGAACCCAACGAGCCTAAGGAGCTCGAGGAGGAACCGAAGTATGTACTCCCGTTTGAACAGTATATAGATCCTAATTACGTGCCGGAATATAACTTCTTTGATGGATTGTAGGAGGGGAATCAGAATGAAGTTCCGGGCAGAGTCGGGTGACATTAATCATCCAATTGAGATAGAGGCGGAGCCGGATTCATCGGAGGAGAAAGCTATTCAAGAGAGTTCAGAATCAGAGGACGAGGAGTCATACTCGGAATGGACGCCGAGTAAGAGTCGTAGAGACTAGTGTAGGGGTGGAAAAATCAGGCTTTTGATGAGTATCATTTTTTAGGATAGAATGCTAGGTTATCGGTCCTTTTTTATATCGATGGTTTTTAGTACGGTGTGCACATGTATATTATGGTTTGTAAGATTGTGAATATTATGGTATAAGTTTGAATGAGAAAAGAATATGTTTATTCTCCCTGTTTTTCCCCAATTCCAATTGTCCGGGTGTTTGTGGTTTCCGCTGTTCAATTAAATCTCTGATGATTATAAATGAGGTCGGCGATAACCTGGGGGTTCGAGGCGTGACATCTAAAATCCTCCACTGACCTACAAACTAATTCGAGCAAATACTATTTCAATGTAAGTACAATTATCTCAACTTATACCGAAATCCAACTCCCAAATTCCTCATTGATACCACTCTTATCTTTTTTGCCAGCAGCTGTAGAACTTGAAAAAGAACTGAGATGAATGATATTAAGCAAACCACCATTCAATAAGAAATAAAAATTTCTTCTAGGCAAATTAAGTATCTATTGTGCACATTTATAAATGGTACAAGAAACATATTTATCGAAATCCAGTATAATATATACATCTGTAGGGATTTCAAAAAGAACCACATGAGCCAAAACCCAAACCAAACTGACCCAAATAAATAATTTCGAGTCTTTTCTAGTTGAGTTTCCTTTCTATTCGGCTAGTGAATAAAACAATGGGCTTCTAATGGTTCCGTTCGATTTAGTTTCGGGTCGTAAACCTAAACCAGCCCGAAACACATTATTGAACATGTTTCGAAACCAAAATAATCACGGTAATTACTAAATGCATTCATGAACATAGAAAAGGAAGCCCTCTGTCTTTCGCTAGCTCATCCAATTGTCAACCACTCCTTGCCTTCATCTCTATCGTCGCAGGCATCTCCGTCATTGCTTTTGATTCTATCATAAATGTTTTCAATTGACAACCTATTCCCGGTGTCATCGTTGTTGTTCCTGTTCAAAGCTTGGTTTATGAGTACCCCTTAACAACCTTAGCAATAGTTGAGGGAGCACAAAGGTGTTCCGCAGATCGAACTTGCATTTTTTATCAATTTAATTATAAACCTTTTTTTTTGCCAATTCAATCCATTTAGCCACTTTTGGCCGGCTGGACAGCAATTTTTTTAATATTTGTTTATTTATTTTTGTTTTTATTTATTTATTTATTTTCCATTCTCTTTCCTTCTTCCCCTGGCCGATCCGGCAACCGGCTAGAGACTAGGTCTGGCAAGGTCGAAACCTCGCCATGGCCGACCTCACCCACAGCCATGGCGAGGCTCGACCTCGCTCGAGGTCGACCTCACCCAGCAATGGCAAGGCTAGCCATCGAGCGAGGTTGAACCTCGCCATGGTTGATCTCGCCCACAGCCATAGCAAGGCTCGACCTCGCTCGCAATGGTGAGGTTGAGGCTCGCCCTCACTAGCCCTGGCCTCTGGCCAGTCCATCGATCGGCCAGGGGAAGAAGGAATGAAAAAACAAAAAAAGAAAGAGAAAGGAAAAAAATAAAAAAAATCGAAAAAAAATATTAAAAAATTTACCTCGTCAACGTTGGCCAACGCCAGTTGGCATCCACACCGGTGCCAGTCGGGGTCCACATCAGCGCCGGCTGGCTAAAATGGCCGGATGAACTAAATTGGCACAAATACAAAAGATTTAGAACTGAATTGACCAAAAAGGAGGGTTAAGACTAAGTTTGCATAATTGCAATAGGTTTAGGACTGTTGTGGTAATTTTCCCTAAACACTTTAGTAATAGTTTAGGGAGTGCAAAGGTGTTCCACAAATCGAACATGTATTTTTTTCGATAAGAAAAGAACGTATTCTATGCTGCAAACTTTGATAACGAAAACTCATCTGGTGCTTTCATTTACTCGAATGCGGAGTGGCAGTTTTCTGAGTATCAGAACCGTATGGCAAAACTGAAGACATCTGTATCCGAAATATTATCCTGGGCATTGGAGCTTGGTTCTTATTATCTTGTTTTGCCGGTTTTATTCCGTCGAAAATCTTTCACTGAACGCTGCGTTTCAGATTTTATTAGAGGAGACCAGGGTCTTGAGCTAAGCTTGGACAGAGAATGTCAAATGCGTTTATTAATCCCAATAGATCTTACACCCTGACTTGATATGATACCAAACTCGACAATATATTTAAAGTATGCCAAAATTTAATCAATGACGTAACTTGAGATAATATGGCTGGAATTTGATTAAAAGCTATACTCTAAGTACAACGCTAGAATTTAATCAACGATGTTGAACTGGCGGCACAACATTGGAATTTAATCAACAATGCTGAACCTGATAAAGATCCTCATCGGAATTGAATCTACGACAAAGAATCTGAAAGTTGTAGCTAGAACTACTCCTAATGCGTTAAGAAAAAGAAACAAGATAAAAGATGTGTTGTGTTGTTCTTGCAGAGGTCCCCTCTACGTTGGAAATCCTTGAATATTTATAGAGCAGCTTGACAACTGTTGCTTGAAAGTCGTTTTCCACTTCCTTATGTTTCGTGCTTTAACCGTTTCCTAACTTGTCGATATTGCTTACGCTCCTTGGGCATCACTTAGTAACTTATTTTCTTCCACGTGTCACTTTATTTCTTGTCATTCTTGACGCCCACGGTCATCTTTTTACCTTTTGACACGTGTAAATGAATTTTTCACCACATATTACCATGATTTTGTGCATAACTCGTGACTTTGAACTTTGTCAACGTCATGTGCAAAGCTCGTGATCTAGAATCCGTCGATGTCACGTGCAAGGCTTGGATTTGTCGACGTCACGTGCAAAGTTTGTGATCTAGGATCCGTCGACGTCACGTGCAAGGCTTGGATTTGTCGACATCACGTGCAAAGTTCGTGATCTTGAACTCTTCGATGTCATGTGCTAAGCTCATGATTTTAAACTTATCGACACCTTTATGACGTGTCCTGTCAATAATCTCCTTAGGTCTTCTTAATGCCTTTGGGCTTGACTCGCGGCCTTTTTCGGATTTTCGTCACGTGGGTCGTGCTTCATATCTTCTGTAACTTGTGAACGGCCCATTCTCCCTAGGAATAATTTTGGGTGTCAACATATCTCAGTTGTACTTAGTGTATGAAAGCAGAGATAATAATAGGCCAATACTACTTAGCTTGTCTTGATACAGAATCGAATCTCGACATGATTAGTGACTTCAATGTATCGTTTCTGACTCTCCTCCTTCAAAATCACCATGGCGGCCTCCAAGTCCTCCATGAAAACCACTTGGTCAATGTGGTTCCTTTGCATGGAGCGCTTCTAGCCAACATCGGAGACTTCATGCAGGTAAAGAAAGTTCCAACTCTTTTCTGACCTTATGTTTTCTAGCCCACGTAGCAAATATGAAATTGACCTCAATATATGTCTCTCTGGTGTCGACTTCGATCGCCCTTCATTACATTAACTATGTAAGAGTCTAGACAATATTTTCGGAGTGGCTTGTGGAATGTAGTACGAACTTCCCACGATACCATGAACAACCATGTTACACACTAATAAGAGGACGACATGAAAGCGCACTGCATTTTGTGCCTGGCTCTTGGCATTCATCTTTACCACATTTTTTGTAGTCATGACTCCTTTTCTGGCCTAATATGATGGTTGCAGATTGAACCAACGACAAGTTCAAAAGTGTGCAGCACTGAGTACTTGCCTGGCTTGTCACACCCCAAACTCAACAGGCATAAGAGCATGACACGGCCATCCTTTCTCAAAAGGATGCAGCCTAAACATAATCAAAACTCACCTAATATCATAATATACGCATCCACATATATATACATGATATAGTTTATATAGTTATAATATCAGAGTTAACTACAATCCATCAAAAGGCCAAAAGCATAACCAGCAATAGGCTAAAACTTAAACTCCACATCCATATGTAACTCGTACCACAAAGTCCCAACTACCAAAATGTTCTCCCTAACATCGGGACTCTCACGCCTACTAGCATCTCGGTGAAGAACCTGAAAAACAAGTAAGATGAGAGGAATGAGCTACCACGACTCAGTGAGTAATACATTTCTTCTAAGTAAATCGAGCACCCACTATGCACACAGTTGTAAGACCAAACGAAAGCTCAAATAACCCAACATATAACCAACTCCAGGTTCAAAATACGTTATATACTATTTTAAACATCACATTTTTACAATAGGAAGGCTCATTCCAATTAATAATATCAAAGAAGAAACCAATGGTCAAATCCATTGGCCAATTTCATCGAAAAGCACACACCAATAGTCCATTCCATTGGCCAATCTCATGCTCAAATCTAAGTATGATCACAAATAACGCCCGTGAAAGGCGATCAAGATTCCTCCCTTGGCAAGGTCTCCACCTACATAAGCCGGTGGCTCGACCCACAAGGATATCCTAGACTAGTATGCGCATACACACAACCCCCTCATTTGGGTTCACAGAGACATTGAGCACAAAAACCCACAACAATATTATCCACCAATCTATAAAACCCATTCCAGAAATCATTTCATAAACCATTTCATAATCCAATATAAAACCCTTCATAAGCCACATTCAAATGCAAGAACTCCTCATGAGTCTTTCTCAAAAGGTCTCGCAAACCTATTTGCATTTATTAAATTCAAACCAAAATCAAAATATAATCTTTCATTTCAAATACTATCCAATTTTAGGCAATCAAAATGCCATTTCTTATATGGTAACATGTCTAATACATATCATTTTCTAAACATGAGTTTAGAAATTCAAAGAAGAAATAGCACCATTCACCTTGAAAAGCTGAAAAACTAACTTACGGCGGTTTCTCGAGTCGACGCACTTAAATACCTAACCATAAGTCAAAAAACAGTATCAAAACTGAGTAAAATGTTACTTCAATTACGATTTGGCTAACTAGGCTTAGACACTAATATGATGACTAAAAGACGCCCCCAAATCACTCGTCCAAAGCGATTATCCAAATTCGTCCACGATGTGAAACTTGAGCACGAAACTTAATTGCACCATAACTTTCTCCACTAAACTCCGTTCTAAGCGAACTTATAGTCAAGAGAAAGCTTATTCAGAGCACTATAGGAACCCCAACTTGGCAGCCCCAAAATCGAGCCGAAAATCGACGAAAATCGGCCTAAAAGCCTCTGATCGTGCACTGTTCACTGCACGCGTTCAACTTCAAAAAAATTCATATTTGGCAAACTGTAAGTCCAAATCAGGTTCCGTAAAATCTCACGGCTTTGCAACACCGTAAACTACCAATTCTATAGAAATACATAGCTCAACGACTCAAAAATTAGACTTGCGGCTGGAATTTCCCAAAATTCTGAATTTTAAACCCTAAATCGGAAAACTTCTCTGATTAGATGAACGAGGGGCGCAAGTACTTACCGAGCGTTGCGATATGAAGTCGAATCAGCTAGGCGAGGTTCACACGGTGCAAAACCCTCCCTTTCTTCTTCTTCTTATTCTCTTCCTCTCCTTTCTCCTCTTTTCCTTTCTGTTTTTCTGTTTCTGTTTCGTGCTCTTCGCTTCTTAAAAAAGAGCCGAACATCACTGTTGCTTCTTTTGACTTGTTGACTTGTTGACCCTTTTTTTTTTGGACCCATATTTTACATGGCTGGTCGGACCCAGGGTGTCGATCGCATGCTTTCTTACCCCAAGCGGGATGCAAAAAACCAGACGCTTTAGGCCAATGAAGGAGCTTCTCTCTAAAAATAATTCATACGTATACAAAGAAACCTCTCTTTTGGAATATAGCACTTATTACAAATCCCACAGCCTGAGTGGCAATTTAGCACTTCCTAATTTCAGGATAAATTACTCCAAATAGAGCAGAGTTGTGGAAAATCCTCAATGAGTGTGTCTAGACTGGTTATATAAGATATTTGAGCTTGTGGCCGGACTTTGTAATCACCTGTTTCGATTTGTGCAATAAAATCTTGCTTGTCTAAAACAAATCAATATCGATGTCCATTCTTCCGATGCATTGTGGAATGTGACTATCTTCTTCAAATGATTGGCATTAGGTTTTGGCGCTTATGAGTTTACCTCAAACTGTAATTGCATCTACAAGAACCTTGAGTAGATACGAAGGAAGATTTGTCCTTATTCATATTCAATATTGGAAAGAAGTGCACATTTAGGCATTAAACTTGCGCAAGCGATTTACAAATTTTCTATTAACAACAAGTAGATCTATAACAAGGGAATTAGTAATGTGTCAAGAAAAACTAGTACAAGAAGCCGTGAAAACACTTCTTGATAATGGAATTCGCAGACAACCAATAAGGGATGGTCATAACAAGGTTTACAAGTTGATTTCAGATGTAATTGGAGGCAAAGAGGGAAGATTTTGTGAGACTCCGCTTGGCAAACGGCGATTATTCGGGTCATTCTATCATTGTCGTAGGACCCTCACTTCCATTACATTGATGTGGATTGCCTCGAGAAATAGCAGTAGAGCTTTTTCGGACTTTTGTAATTCATGGGCTAATTAGACAACATCTTGCTTCAAACATAGAAGTTGCTAAGAGTAAAATTCGGGAAAAGGAGCCCATTGTATGGGAAATATTGCAAGAAATTATGAAGGAGCATCCCGTGCTGTTGAATAGAGCATCTACTATGCATAGATTAGGCATACACGCATTTCAATCCATTCTACAATCAAGTCCTTGTACTCATGAGACTTTTTCCCAACTAATTCTCTTTGTTACCAACTACAGCAAATTGAAACTAGCGTATCAATGTATTCCTACCAAAAGTTTGTTGTTGAAATAAGTGATGGAAACACAGAACGAAAAGCTATCGAACATTAGCTTAATTGTTCTGCAACTTGATCAGCACAAATTGATCGTCAACAATTTACATCACATTCTTTACCAGCATCGACAGGCACGTCGGCATCAATTTGTCCGAGTGAGAGAATAATTGGCTCAATTAGACAAATTCTACAAGTTCAAAAACATGATTGCACAGAAAATTTGATAATGACTCAGAAAAAGAATGCAATCATGAACCAAATGCGGGCTTCCTCCCTGAATTCCCCATTCTCTGGTCACTGTTTGCAGCCGTAGCTATCCCAATTATCCGCTCGCAATCGTCCACTTGCGTTGGCTATGGGGCGAAAGCTTCTGGTGGGTTCCAGAAACCGCACCATTCATGCAGGTCACGGGTGCAGCTATCCCAGGTTTGAGTTGGCCTAGGTCCAAACAACTTCGTGCATAAATGAATCTCCCTTCGCATTTACATCCCAAATGAAGAAAAAAAGTGAGTTGGCATGTATCTGTACACGCAGCAACCTGTGAATGGCCTATTGTGTCCGGGGAGCCTTAGGCATTCACACGGTCACAGCCTCACATTGATCAGGGCTCAAATTCATCCAATCTGGATTAGGGCTTCAAACTTTGTCCGTACAAGAACATGCAGACCTTGCCGAGTCATGGACAATTCATCACTCGCTGCAACCCGGGTTATGATAGAGAGAAAGAATTGCAGGAATTCGACGAGACCAAGGCCGGAGTCAAAGGCCTTGTGGACTCTGGCGTGACCAAGATCCCCAGAATCTTCTTCTTCCCACCCGAGAACTTGCACGGTTTGTCAACTGATGCAAACAGCACGGGCATCCAGTTGCCAATCGTCGATCTCAAAGGCTATCGGGATTCTCGGCGGGGAGATATCATCGATGGTATTCGCGAAGCATCAGAGGCATGGGGGTTCTTTCAGATAATCAATCACGGGATTCCGCTCGACGTGATGGACAACATGTTGGAGGGTGTGAAGAAATTCCATAAGCAACAAGCGGAAGTGAAGAGAGAGCTGTACTCTAGAGATGGTACGAAGAGAGTGAGGTACTTTTGCAATAGTGATCTGTTCCTCTCAAAAGCAGCGAGTTGGAGGGACACTGTCATGTTTGATTTCCAGGATGGTGGCCTAGACCCAGAGGCTGTTCCTCCTATTTGCAGGTATGTGTATCACTTATGAAAGCTAAAATTGGAGTTGCTACGTGAGATGTGAACAGTAGTGGCCATTTCTCTTACTAAGGACAGGTTGAGGTTCAATTTAACATCCTCTGTAACTGTATTTTCAAAAACACAAAACCGTGCAAAGCGGATCATTCAGTGTAATGCATGTCTGTACGGTTGAAAGCCCGGTTTTTAGTACCCTTTAACAACCTTGGTAATAGTTGTGGGAGTGCAAAGGTATTCCACAAGTGGAATATGCATTTGGTTCGATAAGAAAAAAACGTATTCTTTGCTACAGACCTTGATACGGAAAACTCACACACAATGCTTTCATGTGCTCGTTTGCAGAGAGGCAGTTTTCGAGTACGAGAAACATATGGCAGAACTGAAGACATCTTTAGCTGAACTATTATCGGAGGCATTGGGCCTTGCTTCTGATTATCTCAGTGGCACCGAGTGTATGAAATCGGAGACTGTACTAGGCCATTACTACCCAGCTTGTCCTGAACCAGAGTTGACTCTCGGTACAGTTAATCACTCGGACATTTCGTATCTGACTCTTCTCCTTCAAGACCACCACGGTGGCCTCCAAGTCCTACATGAAAACCACTGGGTTGATGTGGTTCCCGTGCATGGAGCACTACTAGCCAACATTGGAGACTTCATGCAGGTAAAGAAAGTTCCAACTTTTTTCGGACCTTATGTTTTCTGACCTACATGGCAAATACAAAATTGACCTCGAAATATGTCTAGCTGGAGTCGTGTTCTGTCGCCTTTCATCAGATCAACAACCATATCATGAGTCTAGACAAAATTTCTGAGCGACCAATGGAATGTAGTACGAACTAAGCATGTTAGCTCGAACGTTTGAGAAGAATCATAAGTGAAAAAACATAGCCATGTTGCGAGGCACGGCTTCATTTCAACTATTGATCTTAAACATTCGTGCCATGCACTAATTAGAGGACAACATGAAAACACTGCCTTCTATGCCCGGCTCTTGGCATTCATCTTTACCCCATCTTTTGAAGTCATAACTCCTTTTTTCTGGCCTAATGTGATGGTTGCAGATTCTTACCAACAACAAGTTCAAAAGCGTGGAGCACCGAGTACTTGCAGCGCAGGTCGGACCCCGTGTTTCAGTCGCGTGCTTTCTCTCCCCAAGCAGGACAGAGAAAACCAAATCCCTTGGGCCAATAAGGGAGCTTCTCTCTGAAAATAATCCGCCCATATACAAAGAAACCTCTCTTTCGGAATACGTCAACTATTACAAATCCCATGGCCTGAGTGGCAATTCAACACTTCCTCATTTCAGGATAAGCGACTCCAAATAGAGCAGAGTTGTGGAAAATATGAATGAGAGTATCATGACTGGTTATATCATGTATCTGAGTTTGTGGTAGGACTTTGTAACTACCTGTTTTGGTTTGTGCAATACAATCTTACTTGTCCAAAACAAATCAGTGTCAAATTTAATTCTTCTGGCGCAAAGTGGAGTGTGACTATGTTCTTCAATTGATTAGCATTAGGTTTTGGCGCTAACCAGCGTCCCTCAAACAGTAGTTACATCTTCAAGCACCTCGAGTTTTAGGATGCGATGGAAGATTCATTGTAATTAATAGTAAATATTGGAAAAAAGTGTACATCTTCTCATTAAATATGCACTAGTGATTCTAAAATTTTAATGTAGTCCTTGTACTTAATAATTTTTTACCCATCAAGTCTCTTTGTTACCAACTGCATCAAATCCAAACCAGTGTGTCAATCTATTACAGCGTGAAGTTGATGTCGAAATAAGCGATGGAACTATAGAATGAAAAGCTACTGATTGCTTGTTCTGCTACTTGATCTGCACAATATAATTGTCATCAATTTACGTCATATTCTTTAGCAGGGTTGACAACCACGTAGGCATCAATTCATCCTAGTCAGGAAAGATTGGCTCGATTGGACAAATTCTACAAGTCAAGAACTTAATTGCATGACGAATTTGGCAAAGACATTTGAAAAGAGTGCAAATTCATGAACCAAATGTATGCTTTTTCCTTGAAAGTTTCACCATCCACTCTTCATTGGAAAATGACCATATGCTTATCTGAGGTTTTACCCATGATTTTCTGATTGCCTACAAAATGCGAGGTCGTCATTTTTCCTTCATACCATCCACATAGACTATTTTCACTCCCGAAGTCTTTCTCCTGAGGGTGAGAACAGAACACAGAGTAGATGTACAATCGTGTTCAGGAGACAAATCACAAGCAAATCAATTCAATTCACCGTTAAGTGCACATCATTCACAAATGTGCCCAATGTACCATGAACAGAAAAGAGAGTGAACTTATTTCCGGCATAACTATAAAACGCGTGTATTTTAAGTTCCTGCCATTCGGTACATGTTGGAGAAGGCACCGAGGAGCAAATGCTCATATCTTGCTGAATTCACCCTCAATGCAACTGCATATAGCAGCAAAACAGCAGAGTGAAGCAAGAAAAATTGAAACTTAGAGCGTTGGAAACATCATAACTCCCATCATGATAGGTCATTCAATGCACAGCGGCTCCAACATCGAAAAGTTTCAAGGAGGATGCGACTCGTGCAAACTCAAACCCCATTCGCGTGCTCATTGGTATGTAACAGGGTCAACACTCATCTTCACAAATGAACTCACCAGGAGAACAAGGATTCCTCCCGATTGCCAAGGAGAAATAAAACACAAAGGTCAAACTAGAATTGGACCAATCCATGTCATGGATGACTTACGTGCACATATTACAGAGCATCTGCTGGATTAAGGCCAAGGGACGTTGCGTTTCAAGCTGAAGTCTGGGTTTGCGATATTTGCGAGCGACCAGAAGACATCCATTCTGTGGATGCTTATTTTGTTGAGTGTGACCAGAAAGAACAGAATGCAACCAATATTAATGTATTTCATTCTTGAGCAAACACATCATTCAGATATCAAGATCAACCACAAAGCATATCCATATCTTCTCACCATGTTCTTTGGTGACACCTCTTTAAGATTGTCAGACCCAAGCTTCTAATTGCTTCTGCTATCTCAAGAAAATGACTGCACTCTTCACACGACATCTGCACACATCAACCACATTTGGATGGTACTCATCAGTTAATTCAAAAATGGTATTTGCGGACCAAAAGAAAATGTAAGGACTATGTTAAAAATTGAAGCTCCCTCCCACCACTACCCACTTCATTCTGGAGATGCATGGCAAAAGCAGTTATTATCAACTTTTTTTCTGGAAATAATCATCAACTTTCCTCCCCTAATCACAACATGGTATTAAACAAGATCTCTACATGATAACATGTCCATACCTCAACAAGCAGCTGGCTTCTTACAAAGATTTTCGACCCTGATTGAGTAAACCTTGAGATCAATGCCCACTCCACAGTCCGGCTCGATCCTGGTTCATTATTGGAGGTTCCGCGTAAGTCTGGTTCATTGTGATGGAGCTGCAAAATTCAGAATATGGAGCACAGTTCAGATTAAATCTCATTTTTAATATGTAGTATACGTGCAATGTGCCCTAGATGTCTAATTGATAGGATGACCTTGTCCAGATATCTACGAAGATGACTATTTGGAAAGTAAAATGAGCTGACAGAAAAAAGGCATGTCAAGAAGATGCCGATAAACTGCAGGCTGTTTTCATCTACAGTTTTTAGGAGAGCGGTCCTTTCA
Organism: Syzygium grande; assembly: GCA_024733475.1. Taxonomy (NCBI): domain Eukaryota; kingdom Viridiplantae; phylum Streptophyta; class Magnoliopsida; order Myrtales; family Myrtaceae; genus Syzygium; species Syzygium grande. The sequence continues at coordinate 25,271,089 of JAMXDD010000010.1, forward strand.
CCTTCGATTCGGCGCACTTGTCTTGCTTGCCAGCGTCCTAAGTGATGCTCTGTAGAAAAAGCATATGCTTGATTATGTGCTCCAACAGTGCATCGATACTACACTGCAATTGTTTGAAATTTTGTTAGTGCAGAAAGGAACATATAATCCTGACAAGAAGCAAAACCATCAAAAGCAAGAACGCAGCAATTACATTTGAAATTTCTTTTGACCCACTGGGCACCAACTCTCTTAGTTCCTTTAGACAATCTTGAATCAGTTGTCTGTCCCTTGGCCTGGGCATAAGATTTTCCCCAGGTCTAGCCCTCTTTTGCTGTTTTTCACAAGCTCTGATGACCAGTCTAAGAGCTCGCCATGTGAAGTTTGACAAGAAGAGGAAATACTTGTGGAAGACATCGCAAGACTTCTGTCTGATGAACTTAGGCCTAGTCCTTCCCTATGATAGGGCTGATCAATTGAATAACCCACTGATTGAGCAGTGACCTTAGACGGGCTAGAGCTGGAAGCTTCTGGAACTCTTCCTGAAACCATTGGAGACCATAACGATTTGGAAATGATCCCTCATTTTTCTAGTCATGACCACTCTGACAAACTTTAGCCGCTACAGCTTCCAGAAGATGCTCTGAGTCTGATTCATTCGTTAAACAGCTATTGCTGATCCCTGCTGATATCTGCAATGGTATTTCAGCTTCTGCTCTGTCTTCTTCCCAAACAGTTATTGCCTATTGGCATGCACACAAATAAGGTACAATTCAGAATTAGATATGAGATATTTCTCGTCATGTTCACCATTGTGTAGGTGAATATCAGTGTCAGAGTTTCAAAGCCTGAAACTAGACTTTGTTGCCTTGGTCGCATTTCAGGCTCTCCATCGATATATTGGCATTCTATGTGAAATGTGACGTGATAATTGCTAGTTAATTGAAGCAATTTGTTTTTCATTGCTGATATAAAGTCAATGCAGCTGATAAATGCTTGAGAGAATAATAAAACACTTCCCTATTTTATTAATTAGGCCATGGTCATCAGCATGTGGCCAGATTGGATGTTACATTTGACTAAAATTCTAATCTAGGCACTATCCGGTGATAAGAGAACCTTTCGATCTCCGTCAATGCGACTGGCACCTATGGGCTCTCCTTGTTTCTGCAAAAAATAAATTGCCAATAGCCTCACAGAAAGGGTGCAAATTCAATCCCCTTGCTAGGCTTCAAAATTTCCCCTTACAAAGATGCAAACCTTGCTCAGTCATGGAGAATCCTTCACCTGTAGCGGACCACATTACGACAGAGTGAAAGAATTGCAGGAATTCGACGAGACCAAGGCTGGAGTCAAAGGCCTCGTGGACTCTGGTGTGACCAAGATCCCTAGGATCTTTGTCCACCTGCCCGAGAACTTGCATGGTTTGTCATCCGACATGAGCTGGACCGGCCTCCAGGTCCCTATAGTCGATCTAAGAGGCTATCAGTATTCTTGCCTGCGAGATATCATTGATGGTATTTGTGGAGCATCGGAGGCTTGGGGGTTCTTTCAGATAATCAATCATGGGATTCCGCCTGATGTGATAGACAACATGTTGGAGGGTGTGAAGAAGTTTCATGAGCAACAAGTGGAAGTGAAGAAAGAGCTGCACGCTAGAGATCGTACGAAGAGAGTGAGGAACTTTTGCTGTGGAAACTCGTTCCTGTTAAAAGCAGCGACTTGGAGGGACAGTGTCTTATTTCAATTCCAGGATGGCGTCCTAGACCCAGAGGCTGTTCCACCTATTTGGCCATTTCTTTTGCTGAGGATAGGTTGGGGTTCGATTTAACATACTTTGTATTTTCAAAAAAGCGAAACTATGTAAACAGGATCATTCAGTGTAATGCATTTCGATACAGTTCCGAGCTTGGTTTAGGGTACCCTTTAACAACCTTAGTAATAGTTAAGGGAGTGCGAAGGCGTTTCACAAATTGAACTGCACTTTTTTGGATAAGAAAAGAATGTATTCTTTGCTACAAACCTCGATATTGAAAACTCACACACAGTGCTTTCATTTACTCGTTTGCAGAGAGGCAGTTTTCGAGTACGAGAAACATATGGTGAAACTGAAGACTTCGTTATCCGACCTATTGTTGGAGGCATTGGGCCTTGGTCCTGATTATCTCAGTAGAACCGACTGTATGTGTCACACCCGAAATCTATCGAATGGGGGATGACATGGCCGTCCTTCCTCCTGAAGGACACAGCCTCAAATCACCCAAATGTCCCCATGACATCGCTCTCACTCTATTGGCTGCTAAACAAAGAACCTGAAAGGTTGGGAAAAGAGGGGGGTGAGCAACCACAGCTCAGTAAGCAGTGCATATCTCTTCTAAGCAGATCGAGCAACCGCTATGCATGTATACAAAACAATACCAAAACTTCAGAAGTCAAACTCAAGACATAAAATACATATCGAGTCATACAAGAGTTGTTTCATTTCATCAAATCTTATACAATTCAAAAAAAATACTCATTTTAAATCATCATAAACATCAATGGTCAAGTCCATCGATCAATCTCATCAAAAGCACATGCCGATGGTCCATTCCATTGGCCAATCTCGAATTACACATCAATGGTCTATTCCATTGATAAATCTCATATAACATCACGTCGATGGTCCATTCCATCGACCAATCTATTGCTCAATATCAAACTATGGTCACGACACAGCCTTGTGACAAGGCTACCAAGATTCCCCCTTGGCAAGGTCTCCACCTACAAAAGCCGGTGGCTCGGCCCTGAAGGATATCCTAAACCCGGTATGCATACCCCAAAACCCTTCAATGGGTTCGCAGTCATATTGAGCATCAAACAATCATCCAATATCAGAAATCCAATCCAGAATACATTTCACAAACTAAACAAATAACTATATCACAATACAGCTCATCCGCCATAAATACATTTCAGAACGCACTTCTCAAATCATTTCCAAACTCATTTCATAAACTAGTTTGTAATGCAATACACATATGTATCCTTTCACAATATATTTCCAAAACAATTTCCAAATCATTCTCAATTATTAAAAAGTAGTAAATGCCCGATCCATACTTTTATGCAATAAATATGTTCTTTTCACAACAACCTACGATTACTCAAATCCTTACTACTTTCAAAATATGAGTTTATAAATTCAAAGAAGAGATAGTACCACTCACCTGGAATCCCGAAATATCAAATAACCTCCCTCACCCGAACCGATGATATCGCAATCCTAACAATTAAACGAGAATCGACATCAAAACCAAGTAATATTTCCCCCTAACGCGACTCGAATAAGCTAAGGCTAACTATCCAATAATCCGACACCCTCGAGCCCACGATGGCTTGCTCCAAGGAAAAATCTAAGTTCTGAGATTCAGATCCAGAAAATTCTTCAGATGCAGACACTGAAATTTTTCAGACTCAGACGCTGAAATTCTTCAGACTCAGACGCTGAAATTCTCCAGACTCAGACGCTGAAATTCTCCAGACTCAGACGCTGAAATTCTTCAGACTCAGAATTAACCAGACGCAAAATTCAGAACATAACCAGTAGTGGTTCTGACATGGATTTTACAAAAGGAAAGCCTTGATTGTTTAACTTCTTCCACGAACTCCGTTTTTGGCTCTTATAGTCAAAACGAAGCTCATCTAGCATACTATGGATGTCCCAACATAGCCAACCCAAGCAACAGTCCAAAACAACAATAAAAGCCCTGGAAAGTACTGTTCACGAAATTCCAGATTATGCTCTCAACTTGAAAATTTGATTCCGAACAAACCGCAACTCCAAATCGATATCCGTCAAAACGCACAGCCCCACAACACCATAATCTTTCAGTTTTATGGATATTTAAGACTTGGCAACCCAAAAATATAGATTACGCAGCTCAAATCCACATACTTCTCATTTTCGAGCCCTAATCGAAAAATTACTCCGATAGGACTAACGAGGGTTGCGAGTACTTATTAGTCGTCGCGTTACGTAGTCGGAACGACTCGGCGAGGACCCACTAAACCCTCTTCTTCTTCTTCTTCTTCTTCTTCTTCTTCTTCTTCTTCCTTCTCTCTTCCTCTCTGTCTTTCTTTCCCTTTTTCTTTCTCGGCCGTGCACCCCTTGGCTAAATAAGCTAAAGTGCCCACTGTTCTGCCCTTTTTTGACTTTTCAACTCCTTTCTTTTCTTTTTACTTTTCTCCTTCAACCTAAGTCTTTTGACCCGGTCAAAAAGGAGGCAAATATTACATTTTACCCTCCTTAAAAAAAATTTCGTCCTCGAAATTTAACAATACCTATAACGTTCAAACAAATGAGGGTATTTATTTCTTGCTTCCTCCTCAAGCTCCCATGTGGCCTCTCTCTCGGTATGATTTTGCCATTGAATTTTTACATAAGGGATTATGCGTCGCAAAGCACTTGCTCCTTCTTATCCACAATGCAAATAGGCCGTTCTTCATATGTCACGTTTTCCCTTAACCTCAAAGGAGTGAAATCCAATACGTGTTCAGGATTTGACACATGTTTTCACAATAAAGTTACATGGGATACGTTATGAACTCGGATAACTTTTGGTGGCAAAGCCGGTTTATAAGCAACTTCACCAATCTTCTCCAATATCAAGGACGGTCTCACATATCTTGGACTTAGCTTCCCTTGAGTGCCAAATCTCATAACACCCTTCACAGGTGAAACCTTTAGGAACACATGATCCCCACATCAAATTCTATCTTGCGCCTTTTAAGGTCCCAGATAGCTTTTCCGACGGCTTTGAGCTATTTCCACTCACTCTGGAATCAACTGACTTTTTTTTTTTCCTGATTGTTGTATAAACTCAGGGCCAGTCAACCTTTTCTCACTAACATCATCACAACATATAGGAGTTATGCATTTTCGACCATACAGAACTTGAAAAGGTATCATCTTAATGCTCAATTGGTAACTATTATTATAAAAGGACTCTGCCAAATACAGATGTTCATCCCAAGAACCACCAAAGTCCATGACGTAGGATCTCAATATGTCCTCTTGCGTCTAGATCATTCTCTCTAACTGTCCATTTATCTATGAGTGAAAAGTTGTACCGAAGTTGAGTTTAGTACTCAATGCTTCTTAGAAATTCTTTCAAAATTAAACACGAATCTGGATCCCCATCAAAATCGACACTTACAAAAACTCCATGAAGCCTCACTATCTCATTGACATATCACCTTGTCATAATTTCCGGTCAAAGGCCAATTGATATGAGAAAATGTGCACGAACTTGGTTAATCGATCAATAATTACTCATATAGCATTCAAGTCCAATTTGCTCATATCCTCGAGAATAGACTTCCAAGTGTGAGTAAAGTTGTAAGTTCCAGAAGACTTATCGGCATTTGCTACTACGTTTGCCTTGCTTGTATTAATAGACAAACAAATCAAAATTTTTCAGAAGCTCCAACCATCTCCTCTGCCTCATGTTCAATTCTACTTGAGTAAAAATATACTTTAAGCTCTTGTGGTCCATAAAGACTTCGCGTTTTTTCTTCATACAAGTAATACCGCCATGTGATTTCAACTATCTACAAGCATAAGCCCAACTTTACCATTTGCATCACCAAAATTCTGAAATTTTATTTTCCATCCACTACTACTAAACAATTTCTAATTTCACATCCATTGCTTAATCTTCCCATTTCGCATTATTATCCTCAAATAAATCCACCGAAAATTATTACTTACAATTTGTCATGCCTAAAAGATCACGTTACCCAAATAGTCTAGCATCCAAACACCTCTTCTTCTTTTTATCAATTCCTACATAGTCTCTAATATCTCCAAAGTATCATCAATTAATAAAATACCATCACGACAATTTTCTCCAATACCATAAAGTTCATTATCATTCGCCATCACTTGAAGTATAATCCGCAAAATACCCAAATCAAACATATCACAACCTGAATTTTCACACATTGCTGATTCTCCTTTCAACATTTTGTTTACTTCTATTATGTACATAGTCCAAGAATATCACATCATCCACTTGAAGATTTGTGCAAATCAATTCTTATTTATTGCACAAAAACTTTTGAATACTTTTCTTGTCATTACTAACACCTTGAGAAGAGATTATAGTAACACCCTCCACGCCCAACCTTTCTCCATGGCCTTAGCAATCAATCCCCAATTTCTCTCTCACTATAAGTTGATATTGTTCCAACCCATACAATCTCCTCTTATGTTTGTGCTCTGCTTTCTCAATTTGCTACCATTACACCAACTCTTTGGTGAGGCCATATCTCAGGTCTATTACATTTATCCAGCTACAATTGACTTGCATCACTCAGTGAATATTGCTCGTATGAGGATTGTAGCACATGTGGATAATTGGTTGCATTTGCAATTTGTTTTACAAGGCTAGGACTTGTCCTTGAACGCTAACACCCTTGTCATAGTAACACTGTCCTTTGTTACCTTGAGAGCATCAAAGCTTTCCTCAGTCACCACATTATGACTCCTCAAGCCCAAAGTGACCTTCATATCAGATTCAAGGTCTTCTACACCCTTAAACATCACAGAACTAGCCTCGATTCCAAATTCAAAATCTTTTATAGTATAATTCTTTGTCCAACTTGCTCCACTTCTTGCGAGTTAGGATTTAGATCATAATAGCCCTCTTTATCTCCTCGTCAAAACTGCTCCTAAAAATCTTAGTATATATTCTCGTATCAAAGGCAATAATTCGCTTGCTTTTGTTATCCCTTACAAGACAAGGCATGCTTCTAGTGCTTTCTCTGCATTGTTCTCTCGGCAATTCCAACAATGGCATTCGCAATCAAGGTCAAGAAAATCACAAGGAGTTTCACAACTGCAGTTATTTGTATCTATCCACCTTCCTCACCATCCAACCAAGCCAAAATGAAAGACACAACGGCAGCAACTAGTAAACTCCCAACTAGGTTTCACTGAATTGATCTAAAATCAGTATAAAAATCGACACACCCCCGTGCTTCTCCAACTCTTTAAGCCCTTAAATATGTTGCCTCTTTTCTACTTCTTAATTCAAAGATTGAAGCACTCACCTCTTGTTACCATTTTACTGAAAATCGCAACTGAAATTGATAGCCTCCACTAGTTCCACAAAAATTCTTTAAAGTAAGATCATAACATGCTATTTAGAAGTTCACAAGCTGATCGCACTTATTTACCATAAGTAAATCTCCGTCTCAAATGTCAATTCAAGCTTATAACTTCTAAGATCAATTCTTATCATACCAAATATCGACCCGTATCAGGACTTCCAATATAAATTCTCCTTTTCTAACCAAGAAATAATAATCAGAAATAATAATCTATCTCAACTAGTCACGATGTAATTCTCAAAATCCCAACTTACTATCTAGAGATCACAACTTATCAGAACAATGATCATGATTTATTACTTCCATAACATTAGTAGAGCGATTCTACTGACTAACTGCTTCAAATCCTCAAGTGCTATTTGTCTTTCTGTAGGCTCTTCTAGTACATCAATATGTCTTTGATGAACACCACTATAGATCTATTTGTACACTCTATGAATACTCAGTTCATCAAAAACATGAAAGCAAAAGACACAATCATTAATCCAAGACCCATAATGAGAGATTCTTAATGCCATATCTTGTTCTGAAAATAATTCTAGGCACATTGTCTCCTTTTCTTTTTCAAGTTCAGAAAGTGTCATGCAATGCGGTGTCTTAAAGAAACTGATGCACCCAATATCCATTCGATATCAGCACATAAACTCGGTAGATTCTCAAGAAACACATCTGATAACAACAATACTTTCCAACTTCACAACATTCTTTCTTATGTCTTTCATATCGGCCAGGTAATCACATCAGTATCATAATGTGAGGATAACCAATCAATCACCTGAAATAATATCAAAATCATGTATATTCAACTCCACCAGATTTCCATGCAACTCTTTATCATCCATTCGAAACACACTTCTTGGACACATGATTCGCAACTAAGAAATCACTACTTTACAGAGTGAAGTATGCTTCTCTGAATCAGAACCAACGGTCACCTAGACCTTAAAAGAAACATACACCCTAATGCACTACCTCACAACGTCCCATAGACTCTGTACCCCAAATATCATATCCTAAGCTCGATACCAATAAATGTCACCCCGAAATCTATCGAATGGGGATGACATGGCCGTCCTTCCTCTGAAGGGACTTGGCCTCAAATCACCCAAATGTCCCCATGACATCGCTCTCGCTCTATTGGCTGCTAAACAAAGAACACGAAAGGTTGGGAAAAGAGGGGTGAGCAACCCACAGCTCGATGAACATATGCATATCTCTTCTAAGCGGATCGAGCAACAATTATGCATGTATACAAAACAATACCAAAACTTGAAGTCAAACTCAAGACATAAAATACATATCGAGTCATACAAGAGTTGTTTCATTTCATCAAATCTTATACAATTCAAAAAAAATACTCATTTTAAATCATCATAAACATCAATGGTCAAGTCCATCGATCAATCTCATCAAAAGCACATGCCGATGGTCCATTCCATTGGCCAATCTCAAATTACACATCAATGGTCTATTCCATTGATAAATCTCATATAACATCACGTCGATGGTCCATTCCATCGACCAATCTATTGCTCAATATCAAACCATGGTCACGACACAAAGCCTTGTGACAAGGCTACCAAGATTCCCCCCTTGGCAAGGTCTCCACCTACAAAGCCGGTGATTCGGCCTTGAAGGATATCCTAAACCTGGTATGCATACCCCAAAACCCTTCAATGGGTTCACAGTCATATTGAGCATCAAACAATCATCCAATATCAGAAATCCAATCCAAAATACATTTCACAAACCAAACAAATAACTTTCTCACAATACAGCTCATCCGCCATAAATACATTTAGCGCACTTCTCAAATCATTTCCAAACTCATTTCATAAACTAGTTCGTAATGCAATACACATATGTATCATTTCACAATATATTTCCAAAACAATTTCCAAATCATTCTCAACTATTAAAAAGCAGTAAATGCCCCGATCCATACTTTTATGCAATAAATATGTTCTTTCACAACTCATACGATTACTCAAATCCTTACTACTTTCAAAATATGAGTTTATAAATTCAAAGAAGAGATAGTACCACTTGGAATCCAAAATATCAAATAACCTCCCTCACCCGAACCGATGATATCATAATCCTAACAATTAAGCGAGAATCGACATCAAAACCAAGTAATATTTCCCCTAACGCGATTTCGAATAAGCTAAGGCTAACTATCAATAATCAAACACCCTCGAGCCCACGATGGCTTGCTCCAAGGAAAAATCTAAGTTCTGAGATTTAGATGAAAATTCTTCAGAAGAAAAATTCTTCAGACTGACGCTGAAATTCTTGGTTTGAAATTCTCCTTTTTGGATATGAAATTCTTGAGACTGAATTAACAACGTTAAAATTCAGAACATAAACAGTGAGTGGTTTGACATGGATTTTACAAAAAGGAAAGCCTTGATTGTTTAACTTCTTCCACCGTACTCCGTTTTGCGCGCTCTTATAGTCAAAACGAAGCTCATCTAGCATACTATGGATGTCCCAACATAGCCAACCCAAGCAACAGTCCAAAACAACAATAAAAAGCCCTGGAAAGTCTTGTTTAAATTCCAGATTATGCCTCAACTTGAAAAATTTGATTGAAACAAACCCAACTCCAAATCGATATGGCCCCACAACACCATAATCTTTCAGTTTTATGGATATTTAAGACTTGGCAACCCAAAAATATAGATTACGCAGCTCAAATCCACATACTTCTCATTTCCGAGCCCTAATCGAAAAATTACTCCGATAGGACTAACGAGGGTTGCGAGTACTTACTAGTCGTCGCGTTACGTAGTCGGAACGACTCGGCGAGGACCCACGCGCACAAACCCTCATCTTCTTCTTCTTCTTCTTCTTCTTCTTCTTCTTCTTCTTCCTTCTCTCTTCCTCTCTGTCTTTCTTTCCCTTTTTCTTTCTCGGCCGTGCACCCCTTGGCTAAATAAGCTAAAGTGCCCATTGTTCTGCTTTTTTGACTTTTCAACTCCTTTCTTTTCTTTTTACTTTTCTCCTTCAACCTAAGTCTTTTGACCCGGTCAAAAGAGGAGGCAAATATTACAGTATGAATCGGAGAAGATTCAAGGTCATTACTACCCAGCTTGTCCAGAACCAGAATTGACTTTGGGCACGATTAATCACTCTGACATGTCGTTTCTAACTCTTCTCCTTCAAGACCACCACGGTGGTCTCAAAATCCTCCATGAAAACCGCTGGGTTGACGTGGTTCCAGTGCACGAAGCACTTCTAGCCAACATCGGAGACTTCATGCAGGTAAAGAAAATTCCAAATTTTATCTGACCTACATGGCTAATACGAAATTGACTTCGTGATATGTTTATCTGGAGTCTATTTGGATCCCTTTCATGGCATCAACTATATAACGAGTCTAGACAATACTTTCTGAGCGACCAGTGGAATGTAGGATGAACTTCCCATGATACTCTGAACACTTGCGAAGAATCACCAGTGAGATGACAGAGCAACGTAGCTAGGAACGACATTTTAACTGATCTTAAACATACTGCATTCTATCCTGGCTCTTGGCATTTATCTTTAGCACATCTTTTAGAGTCATTACTCCTTTTCTGGCCTAATACGATGGGTGCAGCTTGTTAACAACGACAAGTTCAAAACCATGGAGCATCGAGTACTTGCTGGGCGGGTCGGACCCAGGGTTTCGGTCGCGTGCTTTCTCCCCCCGTGCGGGATTGAAAACGCCAAACCCTTTGGGCCAGTAAAGGAGCTTCTCTCTGAAAACAATGCAGCCACATACAAAGAAATCTCTCCTTCGGAATACGTCGCCTATTTCAAATCCCATGGCCAGAGGGACAATTCAGCACTTCCTCATTTCAGGATAAGCGATTCCAAATAGGGCACGGTCGTGGAAAAACCTGAATGAGTGTGTCTTGACTGGTTATATCGTAATCTGAGTTTGTGGCAGTACTTTGTTACTACCTGTTTCGATTTGGGCTTTAAATCTTACTCATCTAAAACAAATCTGTGTCAAAATTGGTTCTTCTGATGCATAGTGGAATGTGACTATGTTCTTCAAATGATTAGCGTAAGGTTTTGGCGCTTATGAATATCCCTCAATCTGTAGTCACATCTTCGAGCACCTTGAGTTTTAGATGCGAAGGAAGATTCATCGTTTGTGATATTGACTGTTGGAAAAAAAGCAGATTTAATCATCAAAACTTGCGTAAGTGATTTTCAATCAAATCCTTGCAATCAACTATTTTCCCCACTTGTTCAAAGCTCAAACTCCTTCAACCGACAACCTAGTTTTCCAGCCTCCTTCAAACGGAGGGACGCTGGCAAGAACACTACCAATTTGAACTACGGAGTCAACAGGTTCACCGGCAGCTTGCAAGCCCAACACAGATGTTTTGGCCTTGTGTGTCAGAACTCATGAGACATAGCAACGGTAGTTGTAGGACCACCAGCGAATATATTGAACAGATATGCCCCTAAACTTTTAGAGAGATCTGTCCCCCGTCGTGGCATCGAACTACATGGCTCGGGGGACCAAAAAAGGCGCCATGAAATTCATGATTTTGTTGTCAAAGAATAATAGGGATACATGCACCAAAAGTCTTGAATCTTATGGTAAGATTTGTGTAATTTCTTTGTGAGATTAAAAGATTATTTCATGAGAAATTGTGGAGCTGAATACTACAAGAGTTATTAAATGTAACTGGGGATTAGGAAATACTGAGAGTGTTTGAGTAACTTGAATATAGTTGTAATCTCCATTATATCGCTTAATTTATGGTGAAATTATTTGCTGCTCTCCCCGTGGACGAGGCCAAACCACGTAAATTTGATGTTCGATCTATTTCCTCGTTGTGTCAATCTTATTGTTTGATCGCTCACTTTCAGAACATAAAGCATGGTTAGTTGCTTCTCATTTACCAAGACTCATAGGAAAATTATAATTATGGAGGACAATTACGAAGCATGGCTACTAAACTACTTATGGCAATTTGAGTTAGTTTATTAGAGCATGTTCCAGCCCGGGAGGGATGAATTTCTTTTATTTGCGCACATATAATTGCTTTGCAGAATCACTGTTGAGTTTCAGTACCCGAAAACAACCTTGCTGCGTCGGTCGCATTTTAGACCCTCCATCAATATGTTGGCATTTGAATGTGAAATATCATATGACAATTGCTAGTTGATCAAAGCGATTTGTTTTCCATTGCCGATACATTGTCAACGTTCATGTTGAATTCCGCATGGCTTTGATACCGCTGTTAGCTTGTGGTTTGATGTACAAGTGTGTATGCGTGTAGGATATGGGATGGTAGAGAATAGCAATGGGACGAGGTATACATGTTCAGGGTTTCATGGGACAAGGATAGCATGATTAGTTTAACAGAATAGTTGTACAAGTGATAGAGGAGCATTACAAGAGATGTGGTTTCTGTATGTTTAGCTCCCCTCACGGTGGAGGACTCGACCCCACACGTCTAGATGAATGAACCAAGCCTTTCTATAGGTAATCACCTCCCACAAAGTTGAAGAGATATGACAGAGAAAAAGGCTACCACAAGTGATATTGTATTCATACGGTGCTCACTTGAATGCCATAACTTTTTTTAAGAAATCATAGCACTTAAGTGATCAAAAAAAGGTTATGACACGTTAGCTAGCGTCGTATAAAAGTTATGACACTTGCAACTTCCTTATCCCGATATTTTGGGATTCTTCTACACACTTTTCGTGTGCTCCTCTATTTTTGTTTATCACAAAATCCAAGGGAGAAGAACAGCAAAAGTGCCAAAAGTTGTGTACGGAGTTCACTTTGGTACCAAAAATTTCATTTGAATCATTTAAGTGCCAAAATTTTTTTAAAACGATCACTTAAATGCCAACTCCGGTCAGTTTGAGCGGAAATCCGGCGATGGTGGTTTTTTTATTAATTTTGAAACCCGATGTGGCTCATGGGAGATCTGATCAAGACGTCTGATCAGCATTTTTATTTTAAATAATATTTTTCTTTTTTCCTTTTTTTTTTCTTTTCTTTCTTTTTTTCCTTCTTTTCTTTTTTTCTTTTCTTTCTTCTCCTTTGGTCACCGCTGGTGACCGGAGGCCAGCCATCGGTGACGGCCACGATTGATCTGGCGAGGGGAGCCCTCGTCGGGGGCTCACCCTCGCCCATGCCAGGCGAGGCCGACCTCGCCGGGGCTTGCTCGCCGTCGCCCAAGCAAGGGGCGGGCCTCGCCTGTGGCAGCCGGCGGTGGCCTCATCCGAGCGAGGCCAGGCGGCTGGTGGCCGGCCTCCGGTCACCGGCGGGGACCCAAGGGAGAAGAAAAAAAAGAAAAAAAGAAAAAAAAAAAAAAAAAAAAAAATTCAGAAAAGCATTTAAAAAATCGAAATATATACGTGGAAATGCCACGTAGACTAATTTTTTAAAAAAAATTCAACTAAGATTAAAAATTTAATTATAAATGCCACGTATTAATTTGGCGAAATCTCTCGCCGTTGGCACCAAAGTGATCATTTTTCCTCTGATTTGGCACTTAAGTGATCTAAATGGAACTTTTGACATCAAAGTGAACTCCATACACAACTTTTGGCACTTCTGCTATTCTTTCCCCAAAATCCAACTACTCCTTGAGAGTTGGATTCTTATACACACACTCTCGTCGACAGCAGTAGATTCAACTACCCACTATTAGACTTTGGTAGTTCTAGGCATTTCTTTCAAAAATGGATCACGTTCAACACAATGAATGCAACAAATGCTTGAAAGAAAAGCAACACTCTCCTATTTTTTTTTATTATCAAGACCACGTTCGTCAGCATGTGGCCACAATAAGAAGAAACTCCAATCCAGGCACTGTCCGGTGATATGATTATCTTTCGATCTGAGTAGATGTAATTGGCACCTACTCCTTTTTTTTTGTTCGGTCGATAATTGGCACCTTCCGGCTCCTCCATGTTTTCTGCAGAAAATAAATGGTCATATAGCCTCACCAGAAAGGACACGACTCAATCACCTGAATAGGCTTCAAAGTTCCCACTTACAAAGATGCAAACCTTGCCCAGTCATGGAGAACCCATCACCGGCAGCGGACCACACTACGACAGGGCGAAAGAAGCAAAGCAATTCGATGAGACCAAAGCCGGAGTCAAAGGCCTTGTAGACTCGGGCGTGGCCAAGGTCCCCAGGCTCTTCATCCACCCACCTGAGAACCTGCGCGACTTGTCCCCTGACACTGATGGGCCTGCCACCGGCCTCGAGGTCCCAATCATTGACATGATGGGCTATCGGGATTCCCGGCGGCAAGACGTGGTCAACGAACTCTGTAGAGCATCTGAGACGTGGGGGTTCTTCCAGATAATCAACCATGGTGTTCCAGTCGACGCGATGGACGGCATGTTGGAAGCTGTCAAGCAGTTCCACGAGCAGCCTGAGGGAATGAAGAGAGAGTGGTACTCAAGAGATGATGCAAAGAAATTTAGGTACTACAGCAATGGAGACTTGTTTAGGTCCAAAGCAGCAACTTGGAAGGACACCATCTGGTTTGATTTCTCGCGTGGAGTGCTAGACCCAGAGGCGGTCCCTCTTCTCTGCAGGTCTGAATCACGATTGACATACTATTTATATCGTGTTTCAATGTTATTTTGAAAGTGAAAGAGAACAGTTTTCCTTATAAATTCAATACAATTATAGTATCAGGGCGAGATATCTCGTATTCGATGCTTCACTTTTTTTTTTATCCATTTACGGTTTTCCCTTCTTTGGACATGTGGGTTCATTATTTCCACATGTATTTGGACTTGCGCACGTTAAGCTTTCATCATCTTACTGCAGGACTGTTCAGATAAGAACGCGCGAATTCCATAATACCCCGTGACCAAAAAAAAAAGAATTCCATAATACCCTTTCATTGTAAACTTTTAGGACATTTGACTGTTCATTCGCACTCTAACACAGTACCAGCCCTCGATCAAATTTCTTCCCACTTCCTTCATTTACTCGTTCGCATGTGGCTACTTGCCAACCTAACTCTCTTATCTGCATAGGGTGTTTTCGATTCCCAGAACACATATTCAGTGGGTCAAGAGAGCATTTATTATTGTGAAAGTCTTGACTAATCCAAAACCAGAACCGCAACCGTGTATTATGTTAAAATGAGACGAAAAGGTAGAAAACGTTCACGATGCTTTCTTTCCCTCCTCTGCAGAGAGCCGGTTTTCGAGTACCAAAGACACATCGAAAAATTGAAGATATCTCTGTCTGAACTACTATCAGAGGCATTAGGGCTTGATTCAGACTATCTTGGTGACATTGAATGCATGAAATCCAAGAGAATGGCAGGCCATTACTACCCAATTTGCCCAGAGCCGGAGCTGACTATAGGCACAATCAATCACTCAGATGCCTCATTTCTCACTCTTCTCCTCCAAAACCACCATGGAGGCCTCCAAGTCCACCACCAAAACCAGTGGATTGATGTGTCCCCTGTGCCAGGAGCAATCCTAGCCAACATTGGAAACTTCATGCAGGTACAAAGATCATTCACATTAGTCATTTTCCATGTGTGTTTCTGATTCGATTAAGGTCGACTTATCTTCGAGTCAAAGAATGATTTTCCTTTTGCCTGATTTGTGGATGCAGCTTGTTAGCAACGACAAGTTCAAGAGCGTGGAGCACAGGGTCCTCGCCAGGCGGGCCGGGCCCCGGGTTTCGGTCGCATGCTTCCTTTTACCAGGAGAGATGCAGAAGTCGTATGGACCAATAGAGGAGCTTCTCGATGAGAACAATCCACCCATGTACAGAGAGATCTCTTTCACAGATTATTTCGGGTATTACCTCTCCAGTGGCAATGGCCTGAATGGTGAATCTGTACTTCCTCATTTCAGAGTTAGCGAGTCCAAGTAGAGAGCACAAAAATGTGTAAAAGCTTTATTGAAGGTGTTGGTGTTGGTGTTCGCATGAAATATGACGGCTCAATCTTTTCATTAGGTATAGTGAACAGAATATTCACAGTCCACATGGTTACATAAGACTGAAACAAGAAATAGCCAAAATATGACTGCGTGCCCCTTCAAACTGTTGAAACATTTGAATATCTATGACCTTACTATGGTAATAACTGCTACTTCAATATAAGTTCTAAATGCGTAACGAGTTTCGCCATCTCTTTAAATCTCATCCATTAGAGCTCTCAAAGTCGATGCGGCAATCTCTCTAATGGCAAATTTAGGACCGTAAATATGCGTCATGGCATCATATTCGATTTTTGTCTCGTGTGTCTTGCTTCTTTCCAGATTCATTATGATGAAAATTTGTTTTTCGTAAAAAGAAGGCAATCAAAACTTATCAAGTCATGTATATTTTGAGTTTGTCGGATTAAATTTAAATTTCTCTCGATAAGTCTGTGTCAAGTTCAACTCAAATATGATCCACTCACATCAAGTCCGCTTGTGATACGACACGTCACTTATCATACGAACTTTGAGGATCGGTCTTAGTATACCCCGGCACTAACCCTTGCGATAAAATGCCCAAATTCAGCGTTTCATTTAAGCAGAGAGCTCTCCTTCTAGTGTCTAGGAATTTGATGACTAACAGTCTCATATTTGTCACATCCCAACTTTACAGGTATAGGAAAAATGACACGGCAGTCCTCCTTCTGAGGATGCAGCCTCATCAACAAAAGCAACATTAAATTGTTATCAAAATATATATCCATCTACATATGTGATAAAACAAGAAGTTGGTTGTAGGAACAGAGTTCTAAAATCCTCCACTGACCTACAAACTAATTATCTCAACTTATACCGAAATCCAACTCCCAAATTCCTCATTGATGCCACTCGTCTTATTTTCCCGCAGCTGTAGAACTTGAAAAAGAATTGAGATGAATGACATAAGCAAATCACTATTCAATAAGAAGTAAAAATCTCTTCTAAGCAAATTAAGTATTTATTATGCACATTTATAAATGGTACAAGAAACATATTTATGGAAATCCAGTATAATATATACATATATAGGGATTTCAAAAAGAACCACAGGAGCCAAAACCCAAACCAAATTGATCCAAATAAATAATTTCGAGTCTTTTCTAGTTGAGTTTCCTTTCTATGCGGCTAGTGAATAAAACAATGGGCTTCTGATGGTTCCGTTCGATTTAGTTTCGGGTCGTAAACCTGAACCAGCCCGAAACACATTATTGAACATGTTTCGAAACCAAAATAATCATGGTAATTACTAAACGCATTCATGAACATAGAAAAGGAAGCCCTCTGTCTTTCGCTAGCTCATCCAATTGTTAACCACTCCTTGCCTTCATCTCTATCGTCGCGGGCATCTCCGTCATTGCTTTTAGTTCTATCATAAATGTTTTCAATTGACAACCTATTCCCGGTGTCATCGTTGTTGATCCTGTTCAAAGCTTGGTTTATGAGTATCCCTTAACAACCTTAGCAATAGTTGAGGGAGCGCAAAGGTGTTCCGCAGATCGAACTTGCATTTTTTTGTCAATTCAATTATAAACCTTTTTTTTTTGCCAATTCAATCCTAAAATTTTTACATTTTTGCCAATTCAATCCATTCAGCCACTTTTGACCAGCCGGACGGCAATTTTTTAATATTTATTTATTTATTTTTGTTTTTATTTATTTATTTATTTTCCATTCTCTTTCCTTCTTCCCCTGGCCGATCAGGCAACCGGCCAGAGACTAGGTCTAGCAAGGTCGAAACCTCGCCATGGCCAACCTCACCCACAGCCATGGCGAGGCTCGACCTCGCTCGAGGTCGACCTCACCCATCCATGGCGAGGCTAGCCATCGGGCGAGGTTGAACCTCGCCATGGTTGACCTCACCCACAACCATAGCAAGGCTCGACCTCGCTCGCAATGGTGAGGTTGAGGCTCGCCCTCACTGGCCCTAGCCTCTGGCCAGTCCACCGATCGGCTAGGGGAAGAAGGAATGAAAAAACAAAAAAATGAAAGAGAAAGGAAAAAAATCAAAAAATCAAAAAAAATATTTAAAAAATTACCTCGTCAGCGTTGGCCAACGCCAGTTGGCATCCACACAGGTATCGGTCAGGGTCCACATCAGCGCCGGCTGGCCAAAATGGCCGGATGAACTAAATTGGCACAAATACAAAAGGTTTAGAACTGAATTGACCAAAAAAGGAGGTTTAGGACTAAATTTGCACCATTGCAATAGGTTTAGAACTGTTGTGGTAATTTTCCCTAAAAACTTTAGTAATAGTTGAGGGAGTGCAAAGGTGTTCCACAAATCGAACATGTATTTTTTTCGATAAGTAAAGAACGTATTCTATGCTGCAAACTTTGATAATGAAAACTCATCCGGTGCTTTCATTTACTCGAATGCGGAGTGGCAATTTTTTGAGTATCAGAACCATATGGCAAAACTGAAGACATCTGTATCCGAAATATTATCCCAGGCATTGGAGCTCGGTTCTTATTATCTCAGTTGTACTTAGTGTATGAAAGCGGAGATAATAATAGGCCAATACTACTTAGCTTGTCTTGATACAGAATCGAATCTTGACACAATTAGTGACTTCAATGTATCGTTTCTGACTCTCCTCCTTCAAAATCACCATGGCGGCCTCCAAGTCCTCCATGAAAACCACTTGGTCGATGTGGTTCCTTTGCATGGAGCGCTTCTAGCCAACATCGGAGACTTCATGCAGGTAAAGAAACTTCCAACTCTTTTCTGACCTTATGTTTTCTGGCCTACATAGCAAATACAAAATTGACCTCAAGATATGTCTCTCCAGAGTCGACTTCAATCGCCCTTCATCACATTAACTATGTAAGAGTCTAGACAATATTTTCGGAGTGGCCTATGGAATGTAGTACGAACTTCCCACGATACCATGAACAACCATGTTACACACTAACAAGAGGACAACATGAAAGCGCACTGCATTTTGTGCCTGGCTCTTGGCATTCGTCTTTACCACATTTGTTGTAGTCATGACTTCTTTTCTGGCCTGATATGATGGTTGCAGCCTGAACCAACGACAAGTTCAAAAGTGTGGAGCACTGAGTACTTGCCAGGCTGGTCGGACCCAGGGTGTCGGTCGCATGCTTTCTTACCCCAAGCGGGATGCAAAAAACCAGACGCTTTGGGCCAATGAAGGAGCTTCTCTCTAAAAACAATCCACACATATACAAAGAAACCTCTCTTTTGGAATATAGCACCTATTACAAATCCCACGGCCTGAGTGGCAATTCAGCACTTGCTAAATCTACAAGTGGGCTATGGGGCAAAAGCTTCTGGTGGGTTCCAGAAAATGCACTATTCATGCAGATCACGGGTGCAGCTATCCCAGGTTTGAGTTGGCCTAGGTCCAAGCAACTTTGTGCATAAATGAATCTCACTTCGCATTTACGTCTCAAACGAAGAAAAAAAATGAGTTGGCATGTACCTGTGTATCTGTACACGCGGCAACCTGTGAATGTCTTGTTGTGTCCGGGAAGTCTTAGGCATTCACATGGTCACAGCCTCACATTGATCAGGGCTCAAATTCATCCAATCTGGATGAGGGTTTCAAACTTTGTCACTACAAGATCATGCAAACCTTGCCGAGTGATGGACAATTCATCACTCGCTGCAACCCGGGTTATGATAGAGAAAGAATTGCAGGAATTCGCGCGACGAGACCAAGGCTGGAGTCAAAGGCCTTGTGGACTCTGGCGCGACCAAGATAGCCAGAATCTTCTTCCCACCCGAGAACTTGCACGGTTTGTCAACTGATGCAAACAGGACGGGCATCCAGTTGCCAATCGTCGATCTCAAAGGCTATCGGGATTCTCGGCGGGGAGATATCATCGATGGTATTTGCGAAGCATCAGAGGCATGGGGTTTCTTTCAGATAATCAATTACGGGATTCCGCTCGACGTGATGGACAACATGTTGGAGGGTGCGAAGAAATTCCATGAGCAACAAGTGGAAGTGGAGAGAGCTGTACTCTAGAGATGGTACGAAGAGAGTGATGTACTTTTGCAATGGAGATCTGTTCTTCTCAAAAGCAGCGAGTTGGAGGGACACTGTCCTGTTTGATTTCCAGGATGGTGGCCTAGACCCAGAGGCTATTCCTCCTATTTGCAGGTATGTGTATGACTTGTGAATTGGAGTTCTTTTCCTTTTTTATGCTTGAAAGCTAATAATTGGAGTTGCTATTAATAATTTGAGAACAGGTTTGGCCCTATTCTCTTACTGAGGACAGGTTGGGATTGATTTAACGTACTCTGTAAAAAGCCGGAAACAATGTTGGATCATTCTGTGTGATGCATTTCGATACAGTTCAAAGCTTGGTTTTTTGAGTACCGTTTAACAACCTTTGTAACAGTTGAGGGAGTGCAAATGTGCTCCACAAGTCGAACATGCATTCTTGTCGATAAGAAAAGAACCTCTCCTATGCCTTTTCATTGACTCGTTTGCAGAGAGGCAGTTTTCGAGTATGAGAAACATATGGCGAAACTGAAGACATCTTTATCCGAACTATTATCAGAGGCACTGGGGCTCAGTTCTGATTATCTCAGTGGCACTGAGTGTGTGAAATCGGAGACACTCGCATGCCATTACTACCCACCTTGTCGTGAACCAGAATTGACTCTCGGCACAGTTAATCACTCGGACCCTACGTTCCTGACTCTTCTCCTTCAAGACCACCGTGGTGGCCTCCAAGTCCTCCATGAAAGCCACTGGGTTGATGTGGTTCCAGTGCGTGGAGCACTTGTAGCCAACATTGGAGACTTCATGCAGGTAAAGAAAGTTTTTGAACTTTTGTCTGACATTATGTTTTCTGGCCTACATGGAAAATATGCGATTGACCTCGAGATGTCTCTCCATAGTCGATTTTCAATCGCAATTCATCACATCAACTAGTTAATGAACGACCAATGTAATGTAGTACGAACTTGCCACAATTGCCTGAACGCTTGAGAAGAATCATAAGTGAAATAACAGAGCAATGTTGCGAGGAACGGCTTCATTTCAACTCTTGATCTTGAACAGCCGTGTCACGCAAATTAGAGGACGACCGGGAAACACACTGCATTCTTTGCCTGGCTCTTGCCATTCATCTTTACCGCATCGTTTGAAGTCAATTAACTCATTTTTCTGGCCTGATATGATGGATGCAGATCGTTACCAACAAGAAGTTCAAAAGTGCGGAGCACCGAGTACTTGCCAGGCGGGTTGGACCCAGGGTTTCGGTCGCGTGCTTTGTCTACCCAAGCGGGATGCAAAAGGCCAAACCCTTCGGGCCAATAAAAGAGCTTCTCTCTGAACACAATCCACCCTTATACAAAGAAACCTCTCATTTGGAATACGTCGACTTTTACAAATCCCATGGCCTGAGTGGCAATTCAACACTTACTCATTTCAGGATAAGCGACTCCAAAGAAAGCACAGCTGTGGAAAATCCTAAATGAGCGGGTCTTGACTGGTTATATCTTTCATTTGAGTGCGTGGCAGGACTTTGTAGTTATCTGTTTCGATTTTGTGCAATAAAATATTACCCGTATAAAACAAGTCAGTGTCGAAGTGGATTCTTCTGATGCATAGTTGGGTGTGACTGTTCTTCTTCAAATGATTAGCATTAGGTTTCGGCGGTTATGAGTTTCTCCCGAGCTGTAGTTACATCTTTAAGCACCTCCGAGTTGTAGATGCAAAGGAAGATTCATCATTGCTAATACTAATTATCGGAGAAAGTGCACATCTAGTCAGTAAATTTGCACGAGCTACGCTCAAACTGGAATTTCTACAATCAAGTCCTTGTACTCACAATTTTTTACCTATCAAGTTTCTCTGTCACCAACTCCAGCAAACTGAAACTAGCGTGTCAAATAATTCCAGCCAAAGGTTTAATGTTGAAATAAGCGATGGAACCATGGAATGAATAGCTATTGAAGATTTGCTTAATTGTTCTGCAACTTGATAAGCACAAATTGATCCCAAGAATGATCGACTCGATTGGACAAATTCTACAAATTCAAGAACTCGATTGCACTGCAAATTTGATGACATAGGAAAAAGAGTGCAGACTCATGAACCAAATGTGTGATTTTACCTTGAATACTTTCACTAGCACTTTTCATTGGAAAGCAGTTTCCAACTAAAGAAATTTACAACTGTTCATCTGAGGTATTTCCCATGATTTTCTGTTACAAAATGGGAAGTCATCATTTTCCTTCACCCAAAACCCATCTCTAGGGGTGACAACAGAGCAAGACGTTGATATTATATTATCGTGCTCAGGAGACAAACCACATGCAAATAATCCTTGGACACCAAATAATTCACCATTACATGCACATAATCCACATGCCCAATGTACCATGAACTGAAATGAGAGCTGACTACTTATTTCCGGCATAACTTCAAAATGGATGTATATAAGTTCCAACTATTTGGCACATGTAGCAGAAGGGACCAAGGACCAAATGCACATATCTTGCTGAATCCAACCTAAAAGCTATTGCATATAGCAGCAAAACAGAAGATTGAAGCAAGAAAACTCGGAAGTTAGAGCTTTAGAAACATCATCACTCACATCACGATAGGACTTTCAATGCACAGCGGCTCCTACATTGCAAGGTTTTAAGGATGATGCGACTCGTGCAAACTCAAACTCCATTCACGATACCTAAGAGGGTCAACACTCATCTTCACGCACAAACACACCAAGAAAACAAGGTTTCCTCCCAAATCCCAAAGAGGATAAAAACTAGAATTGGACCAATCTGTGTCATGGATGACTACATGCATACATTATAGAGTTTCTGAAACACTTTGTTATGTTTCTGGATTGAGGCCAAGGGCTGCATGTTGCTTTTCATGTTGAAGTCTTGGGTTGCAATATTTGCACAAGTGACCACAAGACATCCATTCTGTGGATGCTATTGTTATTTTGCCCCTGCAACCATCCAAGCATTAATTGAGCAAGGTAACCACAGGGAACAAAACACAACCAATAACGATACTGTATTTCATTCTTGAGCAAACATATCATTTAGATATCCACAACTTACCTCAACCACAAAGCATATCCATATCTTCTCACCATGTGCTTCTGTGACACCTTTTAAGATCGTCAGACCCAAGCTTCTAATTGCTTCTGCTATCTCAAGAAAATGACTGCAATCTTCACACATCATCTGCACACATCAACCATATTCGAATCATACTGATCAGTTAATTCAAAAATAATGTTTGCTGACCAAAAGGAAATATAAAGGTTAGAAATCGAAGCTCCCTCCCACCACTATCCACTTCATTTAGGAGATGAATGGGAAAAGCAGTTATTATCAACCCTTTTTTTCAGGAACTAGTTATTGACTTTCCTCCCCTAATCACACATAATGGTATCAAACACGATCTCTCCATGATAACATGTCCCTACCTCCACAAGCAGCTGGCCCTTCTTACTAAGATTCTCGACCATGATTGAGTAGACCTTGAGATGGCTGCCCACCTCCACTGCCCAGCTTGATCCTTGTTCATTACTGGAGGATCCCAGTACGTCTGGTTCATTGTGATGGAGCTGCAAAATTCAGAATATGGAACATAGTTCAGATAAAATCTCATTTGACATAGGTCGCAGACGTGCTATGTGCCATGGACATCTATTTGAACTCCTAAGGATCTGGAAAGAAATATTACACTAGGGTAAAGTATGATAGAAAGACATGGTCCAGATACCTATGAGGTGAATATGTGACATATAAAATGAGCTGACAGAAAAATGCATGTCAAGAAGATGCTGACAACCTGCGGGCTGTTTCTTTCATCTAAGTTTTAAGGAGAACAATCTCACCTTCGATTCGGCGCACTTGTTCAGCTTGTCAGCATGCTTAGTGATGCTCTGTAGAAAAAGCATATGCTTGATTGTGCGCTCCAACAGTGCATCAATACTACACTGCAAATGTTTGAAAACTTTTAGTTCAGAAAAAACACGTATTCTGTTAGGAAGCAAAACCATCAAAAGCAAGAACACAGCAACTATATAAGAACTTACCTTTGACCCACTAGGCACCAATTCTCTTAGTTCCTTTAGACGATCTTGGATCAGTTGTCTGTCCCTTGGCCTGGGCCTACGATTTTCACCAGGCCTAGCCCTCTTTTTGCTGTTCTTCGCAAGCTCCGATGACCTCTCTAACAGATCGCTATGTGAAGTTTGACAAGAAGACGAAATGCTTGCTGAAGACATAGCAAGACTTCTGTCTGATGAATGGAGGCCGTGTCCTTCCATATGATAGGGCTGATCAATTGAATAACCCACTGAACGAGCAGTGAACTTAGAAAGGTTAGAGCTGGAAGCTTCTGGCACTCTTCCTAAAACCATTGGAGACCTTATTGAGCTGGAAAATGATCCTTCATTTTTATTGTCATGACCACTCTGACAAACCTTAGCCACTACAGCTTCCAGAAGATGCTCTGAGTCCGATTCATTCGTCGAACGGCTACTGCTGATCCCTTCTAAAATCTGCACTGCTCTTTCAGCTTCTGTTTTGTCTTCTTCCCAAACTGAGGGAGCACTCATCCTTGAAAAAGCTGGTCCAAGAGCTTCATGCAGTTCTGAAATACTTAGGAATCCAAATGATCCTCTGGATTTCTCTAGGTTATCATCAATCTCCGAACATTTCCCTAATTCTTTTTGTGCCATTTCCGGTAATTGAAGGAGCTCATTTGAAACATCATCTGAATTACGAGCTCTGACTCTATCATGACCAGAAGAAGATCCTAGCTGGTCTAAAGGGAGATATGTGCAATCAACACCAATCTCTTCAGTTGGAAAGGCATTTTCAAATAAATAACAGTTGGATGATATATTTTCCGTGAATGGACTGATAGTGGGTGCCAGAATGGCATTTAGACCATCCAAATTAGGTTCTTCTTTAAAAGGTTTCTTATTGCATATATTTTCTTGAATATGATTCTCCAAAGAACTTGGGCTCTGTTCATGATTGTGGAGAACCTTAACTTCTGTTCCCCGATGACTTCCGGACAGTGGCAAAACACCTGATCTCTCGATGTACTTTCCAATATATGGCGAAGGTGAACATATATTTGTTTCTCCTTTAGATTCATTTAGGTTGCCAGAGCAGTCAGAAGTGGCTTCCGATACCAAACCATCCATAAATGAACTTGCCTGAGAATAAGAAAGCAGAAACATGCGAGAGTATAGCCAGAAATGCAAATAATGATAGTGGACTTCACGCTCTGCTCTGTGCTTGAGCACATGCATGCATTTGTGAGCACGCATTTATGCGTTCCTGTGTGAGTGTGCACACACACATGGCTCGGTGTCTAAGCGCGTGCAAGAGAGAGAGAGAGAGAGAGAGAGAGAGACCTGCCGTAGTAAATTATCAGAACATGGCAAGGGAACAGATTTATGCCGTAACAAGGAATCTTGGAAAGACAAAAATGCATCTCGGATATTGGTCACCAACTTCACATCCTCGTTCACCTGCTCTCTCATATAAAAGCCACATGAAAGAAAGATAAAATCAAGACAAAATCGTGCGAAATTTTGACACACATCTGACTTCTCCATAGCAAATTAATCCAAGTTAATGCCAAATAAATTCTTCACTAGTAAAAAAGACAAAGGATTCATAGATAAGGAAAATGGTCTGCCACAAAAGGCTGGTAAAAACAACAAATGTGGAGGTGATCAGCTATATGAACCCGGAGAAATTCCGAGACTTGTGGTAAAAGGTTGAAGCATTTTCTTTTTCAGCAGTGATAAGAAAGAAAATACAATTCAAACAAGACCACCTCACAGCAGATTCATATATTCAACAACTGGTAGGATATTCAGCAACAAGAGAAACCATAAACACATTTCTCAGGAAACAAGCTTTAAAGCATATATACCCGTGCAGCGTTAGGAGAATTATAAACAACTTGGACATAATAAATATATGGAGCTTCGTGTTAATTGAATATAGTGCCATCCTACTCCAGAAAAGAAAAGGGATATCGACGAATTAATCTGCAGATTTCAAAATATTGGAAGTTATCTTACTTTATTTAAAGAGCCAAGCTGCAGAACTCCATGCGGAAGAACAGCGATGACAAGAACAGCCTGCAGAGTTCAACGGATAGACCGACATAAGAATTTTATAGCAGAAAAGTTGTAAAGAAATAGCAACATATGACAAACAATAACGTCCTACAATGTCATTCATATCATTTGTTTATCCAATCCCAACAGATGACATCACTCTTCCAGACAGACTTTACAAACTAATGAGTTTTTAACAGCGAATATTAAAAAGTAGAAATCATATTTGTGTATGTGTTAGAGACTGTGCGTGAAATAAAAAAAAGTGCATGCATGGGAAAATATTGGACTACTGTCATAAAACAATCTTATCTTTCAAAGGATGACTTATTAATTTATTATCCATAGTGACATTACACATATGACAGATATAATTAGAAAAGTAAGCACCTGCACTACATGGCTGCTTCAACAACCACCGCGTTTAATTATACATGTTATGCGCAGTAGACAACCCATCACTTTTTTTCACTACTCTAAAACAAGAATACAATCACAAATTGACTATACACATTTATAGTGAATATTAATATAAAATGTGCAAAAAGAGGCATAAGTTACTTTCAAAAGATTGTCGAGTTAACAAAAGTTGAAAACTTTCGCATTGTCCCAATAAAGAAGTCAATATAGGAATACAACACTGCAATTAGATATGTTCCACGTCATTAAAGTAGAAACAAAAAACAATCTTCAACTCAGAATATGGCAAAAACCGATAGAAACAAGCATACCGCAATTCCAGCTGAAAATTGTGTCTGCCAGATATCACAGTCCTGAAAATCACCCAAAACACATTCAATGAATGGATAAATGGAAGATTTTGTAATTTGTGGACATCAATCCAACGTCAATATTAACCCAATTTATCAAAAAACAGAAATATGAGGAGTATATTGCACAAGGATTAAGGTGGACCTCCGATGATAAGCAGTTATTGGCTAGATAAAGACTGGGACATAACCACTGATGCTTCCCACTAGCTGCCACCTGCCCCACAATCCTGTTGGTATTTGGTTCAGAGAAAGAAACGGAATATCCTTAGTTTGTAACCCTCACAATTACTGACTCAAAATAGAAGAATAAAGCATTTTGCATATTCTCTGTCTTGCAGATTTTTCAGAATGTTAAAATGTACCCTTCCCCAAGAGAATACACGTAGTAGGACATCTTTGCCAAAGCTAACTCAAGGGGATCACGTGAATATCCAAGACTGTTTGAGTGGTCCAATGTCTCCTCGGAGCACTTAAACTTGGAAAGACCAGTTTGTCCATGGCTGTTATAGTACGCATCCTCCCAAGTCAAAACCCTGGAAACATTCCAAGAACCAATGACCATAAGAACCTAGAGGTGGTAAAAGAAAAAATATGAAAGTACACATTGAATTGCGTAAGCTATAATTGAGGGAAGAGTTTTTATTAATGCTTGACATGCATCTGCCCCTACTTTCCTTTGTGAAACTTTTTCAATAAATAGTCAAACGCCGATTCAAGTTAAATCTTTTTCAACGAATAGCTGTCTTTATACAGAGATGTTTCTTCTTACAAATATATTTACATACAGAAACGATTAGAATATATATGCCCATGCACGCTACCATGCAACCGTCCAGTTCTAACTATCAGAAGAATTGCGAGTTCGTAATAAGGTGCTGTTTCTAGTTGAAAGATGGTGCATGGAAAGGTTCTGCTGGCATAAGCTCCAGCAATCAGTAGGTGCACAGAGTTTCTCCCTATCACTCTGCCAGATTACTTTGCCCTCCTCTTTAACTAAAATGTCAGTGCAGCTACTTTGTCTGACTCAATATTGCATATTTATTCCTTCTTGAGTATCCCAACTTACTGAAGATTTTGAGCGCGCGATACCAATAAATGACAACACCTCCACGAAAGGCGGGCAAACAAGTCAGCAGCAGGTAACATCACGTCAATACGTCAAACGATATCGCATTACATCAAATACTTCCTCGGTGTAGCTGACAAATACAGCAGTTATGGGCATGGCTGACCCAGACTAACTACTGACCATCCTCTTAGTAGATCAATTATCTAATTGTTATCTAGCAGCTTCTATCCCGACAAAGGAAAGTACAATTTTCAACTTAACATAAGAACCATCACAGGCACATGCACAAACCAACATTTTAGCAATTTGGCCATAAACACCGGCCGAAAGGAGGAGAGAAAGATTCGATCGACTCACATGCGCGCCCGATGCTTGAGCTTCCAGAAGACGGCATACGTCCACTCCGAACAGGAACAGAGGCTCTTCAGCAGTGGGTGCACGTACGCCCCCATTTCGGTCGCCAAGACAATCCTATCAAGCACAACAAGAGAGGGCCGCCGCCGCCGCCGCCGCCTAATGCCCCTTCCAACTTTCTAGGCTCCCCACTTTAAAAAATTCCAAAGAAATCCCAAAATCAAGCACCCCAATTGTCACCGCGAATCCTAACCCTAACTCCCCCGATACGATCCCCTACCGGCCTGTTTTCTCCTTAACCCGGCTGTCCCTAGCTTTATTGGAGGTCCTACAGTCGGAAGCAGAAGGCTATCCCTGCCCATTCCTCTTTCTTACTTACACGGGTAATAACAAGAAAAAGGGAAGGGGAAGGGGAATGGAAAGGAAAGGAAAGAGAGCCCCCCCCACGACCCCTGCTCCACCGGATTCAGCAAGAAAACGGAACGGGGGCAGGGCAGATGAGCTCACAACCGCGACGAAAAGAGAATCAGGCTCGCGAGACGACGCCCCGATCGGACACGCTTGCTGAGCGGAGCGGCTGGAGCCATGTACTCAACTCTCGGGCAGCAAGAATTCCCCCAAGGGACCCCAAACAAAAACCCAAGAAAAGGAAAAACCCGAGACCCCTCGAAACCCCAAGAAAGCCTCGCCGCGGAGCTGATTTGTGGTATCTAGCTAATGTCGGAAGACATGGAGGAGGAGGAGGAGGAGGAGGAGGCGGCGGGTTCGTCCACGACGGAGCTCGAGCAAACCGGGAATTCCCAGCTTCTTGGCCCGCGAGGAATTCACCGAAGGCCGAACGAGCAACCCGGAGCACCGCGCCGCAGATTGGCGAGCAGAGAGGGGATGAAGACGAAGGAGAAGAAGAAGAAAAATCAAAATCAGCAGCAGCAGCGGCAGCAGCAGCAGGAGAGGGGCGCACGACCGGCGGCCCTTTTCGATCGCTACAGGAGAGTGATCGACGGCTCCGACGCCAGCCTCGTCGATCCACACACACGAACAGCTCTTTCCCTCCGATTTCCTAGAGAGAGAGAGAGAGGGCGGGGGCCGTAGAGCGAGAGGGAGAACCGTCGAGTCGCTTTCCTCAGAGGTGGTAGAGAGAAAGAGAGAGAGAGAGAGAGAGAGAGAGAGAAGAGGAGATGGTTTTTCGGGTTTCCGGCAAAGTGAAAAGGGGCGCCGGGTTCGGGGTTTTATATGCCATTCCCATCACGCTCCCCCTCTCTCTCTCTCTCTCTCTCTCTCTCTATTTTCTTTCGTTGTTTATTTTATTGATTCTTTCTTCTTTTTCTTTTTTCCTTTTTATTTTTCTTTTCTCTTTTTGCATCTTTTGCGGATTTTTCTTCTCCCCTTGTTTTTTTTTTTTATTTCCCGTTCCCTCGCCCCTTTCTTGTCCGCATCCGACATCATCGTATCGCCGGGTAAAACTTCAGCTCCGTGTCGCCGCGAGGCGGTTACCGAGGGCGACGGACGTAAATTCGCGTCGCCCCGGGAAGAAAATCCTCGCACAGAAAGCCCCGAGGTGAAATCGGCGCTGGACGGTGGCCAACTCGGTCTCAACCGAGTATCCGAACGGTCATGCGCCTCGAGGTCGCGGATTCGAGGGCAGTTTCGTCGAGGAACTTCTCTTTTGAACTTTGGTCCAACCTCCCTTTTTTTTTTCTCTCTCTTTGGACAAAACTTGGGTCCAACCTTGAATTTTTCAATTTCTTCGAGCTCCGTTCCAACCTTGAATTTATAATCTTTTCGATGTGGTGCCTGACCTATTTTGCGGAAAATAGGTTTTTCATGTATTTATCACCAATCTGAGGAAATATTTTGCGGTGTAAAACTTCAATATATATTTGAGGACAGTGGCAGCGCCTCATATGCTTTGGGGGGGGACAGTGCCTCCGCTGAACATCCCATTTTTTATTTCCTAATATATGTTACTCTTGTGGTAAAATTAATTTACTTTTTTGCACCAGACGTAACCGCACTTTACACAGATCATTATGCCAATCTATAGCTAAATTTTACATATAAACATTTGAACATAAAGAAAACTCCACGATTAACGTACTTATGTTACAAGATTCTGATTTTAGCATAACATCAATCATTTCAAGCATCCCATACGGTAAAGCAATCTAACGCGACATTTTGACTTATTGTATTTCGTTTGTTACATACTTACTAGGACAGGTAATTTATATATTTTATTTTAGTAAAGTTAATTGTATTGTTAATGGTGAGGTTGGAAATTTCCCTAACACGAAGGAGTTATCATTAGAATGAAGGAAAAATGAGAAGAAAGGGAGAGGTAGAAGGGCAGGTAATAAATAGGTAGCAAGATCAATGGACAGGGTTAAAACAAAATATTCCTTATAAAAATGCTCGACTTTTTTGCAAATTAGAGTGATATATGTCAAACTTTGATTGCATATATGTTCTATCATGCTCTCCGCCGGTTCTTGAATAAAGACAATGAAGTTCAAAAGTCATCCACTCTTAGGCATGATTGGAAGGTTAGTGCGTGTTTGACTCAATTATCGATTTTTTGGTTTGTGATTGTTGTTTTCAACGTTAAAAATGTGTGTAATTGTTTTTCATAAAACCTTTAGAATGCTTTAGAATTAGTTTTTAAAGCCATCTCAATTTCTTAAATTACTTATAAATTAAGGCTCTATTTGTTTCGCGGAAAATAAATGATTTAAAAAATATTTTCCTAAAAATGATTGTGTGTATCATGTTAAATAATTAATCGATAAAAAATATTTTCATTACCGACAATAATTTGTGTTTAAACATTTTCATAGACAATGAAAATAGTTTTCCATTCATTTATTTTTGTAAGCGATTATTTTAAAAAAATTTTGAGATTACTTATTTTTTACAAAACGATTGGAGCCTAAGATATTATATTTTTTTTCCGTAAAAAAATCAAATGCGACTTTTATGGCCTATTGATATGCAGACTTAACTTTTTGGTTTGACTTTATATTAAATGTGAATTTGGTTTTCTACTATCTAGGTTCAACTGGGATTATTGCTAATTGTAACAACTATTCATATTCATCACTCTATATAAATATATGATATTGATGTAAATGGGTTTTTCTATAGTTATTTCAACATTTAAACTTTTTCTTAGACATTAAATAGCATCTTGATATGTTAAAGATGGATGGTCCGAGTGACTTACACTTTTAACATTTTCTTTTATTTTCTCCCAAAATGAGATGGCTCGACGAACAAAAATGTAACCTAAAATTTGGTAGATGGTTAAGCTTTTGATTTGAATATACAAAATCACATATTCAAATGGGAAGTTTACATGCATATACGCGTGAGGATTAATCGAGTCGAAAAGTTTAAATATCTTGTATTATTGTGGAAAAGAAAAGGAAATGACAAGCACAATGAGTATCTTAGTATTTCGATCTAGGAGTATGCTTTTTGTAAGTGAGGTATTCAACTCACTGCTTTTTGACCAAAAAAACAGTCATTTCTAATCTCATCTCCTAGCTTCACATCAATGTTTATTCTTTGTAATTGGGAATCTCATCTTTTCACTAAAGCTTCACGTAGATAGTAAATTTTGAAAAATATCTCGCTAATTTTATGAACCGGATAGAATATAAACCAAAATTTGACTTGATGGCTCAAATATTAAATTGCTTGTATTTGATTTTATGGAGTATCGAAGCTATCTCATATGATTAATCCCCATAAACACGCTTGGTAATCCATAGTCCAATCTTGCGAAGAGCGGTCAAATAGCATGAATATCAAAATATCATAACCCCATTAATACTAAATGTGTTTTGCCCATGGAGGGATCGGGGTGAAATGGAAGTGCGAGATGAAAGAGTAATGTTAGAGCGTAATTAGACATTAACACAAGTAGATCACGTTCAATCACCCAGTAAGAGTTTGCAACGTCGGTTTGGTAAATTGATTGTATAAATCAATACGGGTTTCTCTAACGATATGCAAGATAAAACCGGCTTCCCGTCCCACTTTGGTTCTAATTTTACTTAAATGACGGGGTAATCCTAATGAACATAGGGGGAAAGGGAGAAGGTTAATCTTGGATTGAATGACAATGAAGTGAAAATGGGTATTTTCTATATCAAAAGCTAGTAATTGCATCTAAAACTCAAACTTATAATTCACTGGTAGGTGAAAACATCGTTTGAGTACCTTCTAGATATCCTTACCATCATCAATTCACGCAAGATTTCGTCCCCAGATATCCATTTTATAATTCATTTGGAGAACCGAAAAAGGAATAGAAAAGGAAAATCACCAAACCCTAATTCTGTTACGCAGTGAAAAATCCCTAAAATTACCCGATTATTTTTATTATTCTTTTCCCCCATTTTTTTTTTATGGTAAAAGGGGGTCATCGATGTAATAAGTATGCTTTTCTACCAGTTTCATTTGATGGCCAACAACATCATGCCGAGGAATGGAAAATGCTCCTTATCTTCACATCATGTCTCTCTCTCTCTCTTAATTTCCCAAATCCTTGAACTTGCCCTCTCGATGCTCTTTTCAACAATGATTTCCACTGCCAAAAAGTTTAGTGTGACACCTAAAGTCCCTCCATTTCCCCTTGTCCCCATTCACACTCCTGCATACATGCCAATCGTCTTTTTTATGGCCTCCAAGTGTTCAAAATCGATGTGTAGTCTCCATTCCTTTTCTATGCTCAGTTGAGTGGCATTTGAAGACCATGATTTGGACTTGAATGACTCACCCATCTTTGGGTCCATTCCATTCCCTTTAATATCTCTCATAATAGTGCAAGTTCTTGTGTTCCCATGGCACATTCATTAGCGAAATGCTTTCTCTTTTTGTTTTTTCCCCCTCTTCACGACGGCTCAACACATCCATGGAAACCCCATGATGTGTGTTCCAACAGGGCCATATCTTATGATCATGCATACTAGCAATCGATTTTCATGCCACCCTTTTGATAAACATTCTTTTTGTGCAACAATAATAGTGCGCAACGGCACATAAATGTGAGGAGCTAGCTAGCTCTCAGCTGTATTTGCTGGTCATAAAGAGCAAAACTACAAAATTAATCAAACTTTTACGGTGAAATCATTATAAATTACACGATTATTTATCAAAAGGAGCGGAAGAAAAGGAAAAAGGGGACTGCTCAAAAGCAAGGCTGCTTTTGTAGATAAATTTGTATGGACTGAAGTCATTTAAGAGAGTACATTCAGCTTCTTGTAGGTAACAATGATTAATATTAGGGCATAATCATATTTATCTTTTGCTCATCCTTACTTATATATATATCGTTTAGGAATGCGGTTAAAAAGCTACACGAAAGTTAGACCGAGGATAATTTGGGCGTAAAAGCTCCTAATCTCAAAGATTTTGTGAGTCAACTATAGGCAGCAACATGATTGCAACTGTTGCACTCCAAAAGGAATAAACTTGGACATTATTCTAAGAACGAGGGTTTCTACGCTCTAACCGGCGGCCTCACCTTTAATTTCTTGGATAATAGGTTTTTTTTTTATTTAACTATGCTAGTTCTCATATTTTTGCAGTAATTATGTATATATTACCCTTCGGAAAATTGCACGAAAAATCCTAAACAATTGTCCAAAACACAATCAAATTATACACGTTTCAATGTGTACAATCAAGTCATTTCGACAAGCGCTCAGGCAAATTTGCTATACCTTATGCCAAAATCTTACGTGAATTTTTTAAAAATATTTTTTAGTAAATGTGGTGCCGATGTGGCGTCACGATAGAAAAAGTCAATTTTTTAAAAAAAGAAGAGCATAAACAAAAAAAGTTTGGAAAAAATTTAAGAGAAACAAAAAAATTTAAATCAAAGAAATTTCATAGAGAGAGAGAGAGAGAGCACCGTGGGTGGGGTCATGGCTTTTGAAGATTGGGGCAGTGGCACAGCCGCGAAGTCACCAGGGCCTCGTGAGAACAAGCGAGCCCTCGCCGGCGGCGTGAGGGTCGTTACTATCTTTGATCTTTGATTTTTTTTTAAGAAAAAAATCGACTGATTAGTACTTCTCCAATATTTTTGGTTTCTTGACTTTTGAAAATTGCTACAACAAGGTTTCGAATTTGCTACAGGTGGAATTCAAATGTCAAAACGACACGCGATGAATGATCGATATTTCATATGAGAGCCACATTTCCCGATACTTCAATTCTATGAATTCTATGGACAGGGACCTCGAGATCTGAGCGGATCTTTTTGAAAATATTGAGTTTTCAACTAGGCAAAAAAAAAAAACAAAAGAAAAATGAAAGTCCTCAATTGACCAACGGTGGGAACTGGGAAGGGCCTTGGGTTCAAATATTCTTCGCAAAGTCATCGGTCAAACACGTAGCTGCGGGAGGGCTTTGATTCTCAAAGCTTTCGAAGTTTGCCGGCTCCATGATTAACGGAGCCCTCTGAACTATTTCAGGCAGATAAAGAAGCCTCCAAAAATTTCGAAATAATTCAATCCTTTCTTGTAAATATTTTAGAAATAAATGTACCGAAAGTCCTAAAACTTATTACGAGAGTGCGATTGAATCTTAAAATATTCAAAAAAAGTACTTAAATACTAAAACTTGTCAAATTAGTTGAATCAACTCATTCCGTTAGCTCCGTTTAATTTGGCTAACGGATAATATTAATGTGACTATTTTTTATTATTGACATTGATGAGACTAAAACATGAAGTATATGGTTACAAGGACGTCATTTTAGTCCTAATCTGATTTTTCTTAATCCAAATTTTATTTAATTAGATTCAAAGATATGCTAAATTAAAAAAAAAAAAGAGAGAGAAAAAGAGAAAACCAAGGAGGGCTAGCCGGCAATGATGGGGCAATGGCTCGCCTATTTTTTTTTTCTTTTCTTTTGTTGTTTTTTATAATTAGCTTATTTTTAATTGTATTGAAATATAATATTTGGACCCAAATGATGTCGTTTTAGCCACGCTAACGCTATGTAGAACGAAGAAAATAATAAAATAGTCAAGACTACTACATCAACAACAATATTAGAGAAAATAGTAGACCACGGTAGGATAGTCAGCAATGATTAGACCACTACATCAATAATATTAGAGAAAATATCTCTCAACAACAAAGCAATTCCAAAAATTGCTCTCAATCAGATCAAGACTAATCAAGCAATTTTTGTACTTTTCGTAAGTAGGACAATAGTTTCCTAAGTTGACAAACTCATTTTATATTTCTTTGTAAAGAGGTTGTTATCTTTCCATGTATAAAGATCGTAGCTTAGGAAAGTTATTGTGTTACAGTTATTCTAGCTAATGTATTTCTATAGAACATTAGCTACCTTGTATTTTAAGTACTTGTAAGAAATAACAGTAAAGAGTATCTTTTCCAAATGTCACATGGATTCGACCAAAAAAAAAATTTCACATGGTATCAAAGCTTACTCCTCTCAAGCATGTCATTCAATTTTTTTCAATGGCAAAAGAATCCTCAAACATTAGCGCTCCTGTGATAGTCACTAGCCCCTCTTCAAATAATGCCATCACGCTTGTGTCAATCAATGCAGCTGTGCAACTACCTTTTAAGTTAACATCAAAATATACACAAAATTTTATATTTTTCTCTTCCGCATGTCAAGTTTGCAAATAACACACACAGGTTCAACTAAATTTTCCTCCCCCTTGTTTCATATTCATTATTGGATGTTTTGTGTGTTCCCGATATTAGTAAAAACTCGATAGATGTTTCAAAGTTTTGCAAGACTAACCAAACATCTGTAAAAAAATTTCCCGACCATTTTTGGGTGAAGGATTTATGCACGAGGGAGACTCTCACACAAGGGCTGAAGAACAATGATGTCTATGAACTTCCATCTTCACTCCATGTGACTCACACACCACCCTCCACTAAGATTGGTATCGTGCATCATCCAGTGTTGGCATCGATGTCTTGGTCATCCCTCTTAGAGTTCTTTCAAAATTGAAGTCGATTCCTTCTCTTTCCAAGTCACGTTCTATATTTTTGTGCGAGTCAGGTCAATAAAATAAGGGTGCGCATGAGAACCATTATGTGCCCGGGAACTATTTCTGAATAGAAATGATTTTTTTTTATTCTATGCCCGGAAACAATTTCTGAGTATTTTAAGGCGTTTGGTAATTGTCCAAAATTTCTATTCCTAGACTAAAAAAGAATAGAAATGCGTTTGATAACTACACAAAATTTTTGTTCCTAAATAATACTTTAATAATATTTCGAATTTTTTTTTCTTTTAGCCATTTTTTTATTTGGCCATGACCGGTCGCCGGCGACCGGCCACAGCCCAGGGCCGGCGAGGGTGTCACGGCCCTCGCCGGCGAGGGCGAGGGCTGGACCCTCGCCGCCTTGGCGAGGCGGCCTTGCCCAGAGATGACGAGGCTCGGCCTTGCCTAGGTCTGGCGAGGCCGAGCCTCGCCATCGCGACCCACGGCAAGGCCGGCGTCGCCGTCGGTCGCGACGGCGAGGCTCGACCTCGCCTAGATCCGGGCGAGGCTAGAGATGGCAAGGCCGCCGCCCAGCGGCGATCGGCGACCCCGACGGGCGAGGGTGACCCTCGCCGGCCGGCGAGGTTGTGGCGCCTTGGGTTGTGGTTGCCCGGTCCCGCCCGGCCGAACGAAGAACAAAAAAAAATAAGAAAAGAAAAAAAAATGATTCTCAAAATTGTGCCGAGAAACAAGAAGCAACTTTTTTTTACTTCTTGTTTCTCTTCTAAAACTGTTTCTCGGCACAAATTTTTGCAAAAATGTGCCCGGAAACAAATGCGTTTACCAAACGCATTCTGTTCCCAAACTATTTGTGAGAACAAAAGAACAAAAATTTTTACTATTTGGCACGTTGCCAAACGCACCCTAAAAGTCATAGACTTCCATTTGGTGCTTCTACATTGGCTAGCTAACTCATTTACAGTGATGCTTGGTGTCCCGCTCCAGTGAAATCAATAGTTGACTTTTCGTATTATATTATTTTTATGGATCCCTATACCAGATGCATATGGCTCTACCCAATCAATATCTATTTCCTAGATTCAAGAATCTGGTGGAAAATTATTTTCAAAATCTGATAGTGTCAGTTTACTTTGATGTGGGTGGAGAATATAAAAAACTAAAAGGATTTTTCTTGCCTCATGGGATTATACATTTACAAACACCTCCGTGCACACCCGAACATAATGAGATTACGGAGCGTCGTCATAGGCATGTGTCGAAACAGGTCTTACATTGCTTCATCAAGCGTCTCTTTCATCCTCATTTTGGTCCTGCGCTTTTTAAACCACTGCATTTCTATTAAATCGTCTACCTTCACCGGTCTTAGGACTCAAATCTCCTTTTGAGATTCTGCGACCCTGTCCAAATTACTCAAAACTTCGAGTTTTTGGTTGCCTTTATTATCCTTGACTTAAACCGTATTGCAAGCATAAACTTGAATATTGATCGAAACCTTGTAATTTTCTTGGTTACTCTCTCAATCAAAGTGCTTACAAGTATTATGATCCTCAACAAAACAAAGTCTTGTCTCACGTTGTGTGGTGTTTGATGAGTCCATTTTTCCTTACTTCAAGCACACTGAACTGCTCCATTGTGCCAGTTTTCAATCCCTCTCTCTCTCTGCAACCTCAAAGTAGCTATGCACCCTTTCATTTTTTAATAGCAAATTCAGCCACCTTTTCCAACACCAGACAGCTAAGCCATACCATGCACCGTCAAACAAGTCTTTCAATTTTAATGGTTGGAGAAGATCTCTATCAACCTTTGAAAGGCCTCACAACTTTGGTGGAGAACACCAATTTAACGTCCCCCAAGTGCAGATCCATCATCAACCATTAAAGCTCCATCTATCCCTCCCATGGATTCAAACACTTCATTCGGCACCTCCACTATAATTCCACAATGCTCACACATTCTCATCCGATGATCGCTCGCTCCCATAATAACATTTACAAATCCAAACAAATACATTTGACCACCAAATTCCTTTACCTCCCTCACTTAAACCAACGTGTGTTTCCCAGGCCTTTAAAGATTCAAAATGGCGCGATACTATGTCGGAGGAATTTAATGCAATTCTCCAAAGTGGTACATGGCAACTTGTACCACCTCAACCTCATCACAATATCATTGGCGCAAATGGATATTTCGAGTCAAGAGAAACTCAGATGGTAGCATAGCTCGGTACAAGGCATGACTTGTCATTAAGGGATTCCACTAACGGCCAGGACTTGACTATGATCATACATTTA
Organism: Syzygium grande; assembly: GCA_024733475.1. Lineage (NCBI taxonomy): Eukaryota > Viridiplantae > Streptophyta > Magnoliopsida > Myrtales > Myrtaceae > Syzygium > Syzygium grande. The sequence continues at coordinate 25,309,781 of JAMXDD010000010.1, forward strand.
GTCCCGATGTTAAATCCACCAAGATACGGATCGTCCTTTGTATGGCGTTATCAAACAATTGGCCCCTTCCACAATTGGATGTCAACGATACCTTCTTACATGGCACTCTTATAGAGGAAATCTATATGCATCAACTACCGGGTTTTATTAATTGGTCATATCCTAATCACATATGTTGATTGAAGAAGGTTATTTATGATATTAAGCAAGCCCCTCGGGTGGGGTATGAAGCACTCAGTTCTTTTGTCATCTCATTTGGATTCATCCAATCCAAATCAGATTCCTTGCTCTTTATATACAAACATAATGGCCATTGCTTATTTCTTGGTCTATGTAGATGGTCTGATCCTGACAGGAAGCGGCACAATTTTTTTGCAAAAGTATTTGAGTTCTCTTGCAGGTAAATTTTCACAATAGGATATGGTGGATCTACATTACTTCTTGGGAGTTGAGGTGATGCGCATAAAGTCTGGTCTCTTTCTCAAACAATACAAGTATATAAGGGACATTCTTGATCGAGCAACCATGGTAGGAGCCAAGGAGATTACCTCCCTAATGGTTATCGGAACTTCTCTCACTCTTGTTGATGGGTCACCTCTTGCAGATGCAATTAAATATAGGAAGATTTTAGGTTCTCTTTAACATCTTGCATTCACAAGGGCTGATATTGTTTCGGTCGTCAACAAACTATCTCAATTTATGCATCAACCAACAAAGTTATATTTGAGTGCTATTAAATGTGTTTAACGTTATCTCAAAGAGACTATCAATCTTGGCCTACACTTGCAAAGTAGTCCCTCTCCATCACTTTATGCATTCTCTTATGTTGATTGGGCTGGCAATCTGGATGACCGTAAGTCTACAACTGCCTAAATAGTTTATATTGGCCAGGATCCTATACCGTGGTGCTCATGAAACCAACGATTTGTTGCTCGTTCATCAATCAAAACTGAGTATCGCAATGATCCTATGACAGCTTCTAAGCTCACATGGATTCAGTCTCTCCTACATGAACTTGAAGTATCTTCTTCAACCACATATGACATCTATTGAAATAAAATTGTTGCTATGTATGTGCGCGCTAATCCTGTTTTTCACTCCAAGATGAAACACATCACCATCGATTATCACTTTGTTTGCAACATATATGGTTACCAAAGGCCTGTTATGAGTGTGTCACATGTCCACTCACGATCAACTCGCTGATGCACTAACAAAGCCTCTTGCATGACAAAGGTTTCTTTGTTTACGGTCCAAGATCGGTATTCGTGATGCAAAGCGTCTCTTGTAGGGACATATTCGAGAAAATATCTCTTAACAACAAAGCAATTCTAAAAATTGCTCTCAATCAGATTAAGATGAGTCAAACAATTCCTGTACTCTTAGCAAGTGCAATGAGAGTTTCCAAAGTTGACAAACTCATAAGACGATTTTATCTTTCCATGTATAAGGCTCTAGCTCAGGAAAGTTATTGTATTACAGTTATTTTAGTTAATGTCTTTCTATAAACCATTAGCTACCTTTGTACTTCAAATACACTTAAGAAATAACTATAAAGAGTATCTTGTCCAAATCTCACAAGTGATTCTAGGCAAAAATTGGGCAGAAGGACTACATTAGAATATCGCATAAAGATTTAGGATAGATTTGACAAAATTGAAAAGTTTAGGACTAAATTGGCATCCGTGCAATAAGTTTAGGACTGATTGGGTAATTTTCCTGATATTGCGTATAAATAACTTTATTTCAATTTTATTTTTCCTACCACTCATTCAATTGTTTTCTCAATCAAATTCTTATATAACTTGCACTATAACTATCTCGAGGGAAAAGTGTTGGAAAAGTTATAAACCTATTGTATTGATGCCAATTTAGTTTTAAATATTTTTTTTGTGTTAATTAAGTCCTTTTGATTAATTTTGGCCAGATCATGCTAACGTGAAAGCCGATCAGTCTACATGGCACCACCAATGTGTAGTGGACAATTTTTAATAATATTTTAATATTTCTCTTTTTGTTCTTTTGTTTATTTTTTTCTTTCTTTTTCCTTTGGCTAATGATCGGCCACAGGCAATGACCGGCCACTGGCTATGGCTAGGTGAACTGGCCTCGCCTAGGCAAAGGTTGCCGTCACCCTTACCCTTGCCGAGCTAGGCTTCACCTGTGGTGGGGGACAGTGACCCTCACCAAAGCGAGGCCAGCTCGCCAAGCCATCGCCTATGGTCGATGGCGGGTCACGGATCAAAGGAAGAAGAAAGAAAAAAGAAAAGAAAGAAAAGAACAAAAAAAATAATGAAAAGTCAAAAAATATTAAAATATTATTAAAATTGTCCACATCAGTGATAGTAGTGCCATATCAGCTAGTGTTCATGTCAGCAATATCTGGTCAAAATTAGCCGGAATGACTAAATTGGCACTATATCAAAGGTTTAGAATTAAATTGGCACAAACAAAGTTTATGACTAAATTGGCATAAATACAATAAATTTAGGATTTTTCTGACACTTTTCCCACTATCTCGATGACGGATGGCAAACGGCATGTGGGTTTTCACGTGCATAAAATTGGTGAAAATGAGATGACTAGAGCTTTCAAATTGTGCCCCGAAATGAGGTGAAAAAAAGTAGGATGATGAGCACAAGAGGACAAAGGACATCGACACATTCAATTCATAATTGAGTGAACCCATGATGTGGTCTAATTCCTAGATGATGTAAGGATCATGTAAGGATGCCAGTTTAGAAACAAAAGTGAGATGGTGGACACAACAGAGGTGTTGGATGTGCGATAGCGACTCCAAGGGACTACAAATTCTATGCAAGCCACTGTTGTCAATTTTTTTCTACTCGTAATGATGAATTACTTTTTATTGGTAGGACGGGAAAAGGCGACCGACACTAGCGGCCTTCCTCTGATAAACAAAACCAGCTTCAGTTCAAAGGAAGGGGATGCAAGAGCGAGAGTATTACGTGGTGCACAGCCCGCGTAACCCGTCTTTTACATTATCTGCCCCTTTTTTCATCAATAAAGGCAGTTATAATTTGAAAATTGACCAGGTATCCAAATTAACAATGAAGAAACGGCTGTGCAAAAGAAAGATTTACATAGGCTTCTACTTAAAGTAAGCTAGAATTATTCATGAGACTTCACTTATTTTGCAGCTGCCTGCACTCTTATTTGCTATGTGCATTGCATATGATAAACCTAATAATTCAATGTAGCTACCTTTAAACAACATAAATATTATTAGGTCAGTGAGCGAGTGACTATATTACTATTATTTTGGCTAAATTATAGATGTTGTGGTACTAGAAAAATTGCTTAAAGGTTGTAGTTCATGCTTAAGAGGAAAGGCAAGAGAAAATTGGCTCAAAACGTGCTAGGTTGTCAACTTCAAATCCTTAATTATACTCGTGGTCCTACTAAATCTAATGAAGGGATAGGGAATCTGATGATGGAATACCAGCTAGAGTTTTAGTATAGTTTAATTGGCTGTCGATATAAATTCATTATGCGATTAAAGCTAGCTCCTTTGGCTTCTGGCCAAAAATTAATCCAGCTCTTAATCAACTACTTTTGGTAGTTATTAAACTCATTTCTAGAATATAACTCGAGCTGGCCCGGATGAACAACCTGTTTAACGTCGACTTAGCGGTTCCGCCGGTCGAATCTCTAGTCTGCCCATTTCGACGACTAGCCAACATTTGGTTAAAAGTAAAACCGAAATTCTAAATTTTTTTGTATGAAATGCAACAAAGTCCTTATATTTTTAAAAGATATAATCGTTTTCAATTTTCCGAAGTTGCTATATCGAATCCCAATCAAGCCACTAAATTTTATGGAATTTGGATTTTTGGAAATATCAACCATTATTGCGACCGTAATTAGATAGTAAAGTGCGTGGGTTCCGTCGATCCTTGAGTGTGTGGCTTGATCTGGGGTACCAATTGAAAAAAAAAATTCAAATTTTGTGTAAAATGAAGTGAAAAACAATTTTAAACAGGAAACTTAAAACTGACGAATTTCAATTTGAGCCACACAAAGTGTAATTAATCATTCACAGATACTAAAAAGTCAACAGAGTAATTCGACCATGAGTTTAGTTTTGACAAAACAATCAAAATCATATCTATAAAGTTGAGTAGAATACCCTTGCGTGGTGAGCATAGTCCCACGATGTGAAAATGCATGAAAATTGTTTTAGACTTGAGAAAGAGCAGACCAAAACATTTGAATTTTCAAGATGGAGAATATACTCCGTGTTCTAATAAGTTAAGTTTTTGGGATGTACAATACGTGTGCCGGTCTGGACCGATTGCTTACGTCCCCTTTCACTCGTTGAGTTCCTTTCGCTCGGGCTCTCGTGGTGAGATTGACGCTCGAGACCTTCATCGTCAAATCAGCCTTCGCGCATGTTGCTTCGAGATGAATACAGACATATCTTTCCATGTTCTATACCAGTGGATCAACACATTCCATCCTTTTTTCTTTTCCTGAAAACAATAAATTCATGGGAGATGGCTCTTCTGCCACTCATCCTAAGAGCCAACCATGCATCAGGAAAGTTAATACTTATGTTTCTCATGGAACCAAAAGAAACAGTGGAAAAAGGAACACAAAAAGCAAAGTTGATCAGATGGATGCTGGAGTCAATAGACAGTTTGATGTCCCATGATCTCGAATGATGCGGTTGCTGTACAAAAGTGCAGCAAAGATGCCTTTGAAATCCATGATTATATTTTTTGCCCTAGAAAGTGTTCCCTACCCACCCCACCCCGAACCGAATCAGGAAAACAAATTTGCTTTGCCTTTTTCCCAAGGGGCCATTTTGGCTTTTGCTTGATGATCACACTGTTCTGGGGTGCAAGTCGGGTTTGCATGTGTTTGTCCGCTAGGAGCAAAACCATTTTCGGATCTACATAGGAAAGAAAAACCTAGGATGCTTCGTGTTTACATATAGATACTGCGTAGTGCATCGGTTAGGCATTGTATCAGACCCGCCTTATCGAAGTTCTCGGATGCGCTAGCTGCACGCGCGCCCGGCATTGTCTCGTGAAGTAAGAAGCTTTAGACGCTCTAAGATTTGATGGGACTCGAAATCGAACCCACATTTATGTTGGAATTCCCTGAAATTATCTCTGGAACCCTACTCTCCTAGTATCAGAATACCATGGTTTAGGGTTATTTCGGTATTGATCTGGCTGTAAAATTGTGTTCGAATGTTAATTGGATCCTACCTAATATATTTACCGTGCAACGGTGAGTGAAGAAGAGAAGCTACTTGCCGGCGGCGGGGGCAGCGGACGTGGTGATCGTGATGGGTGTCTTTAGGCGACTTCAACATTTTGATCTATCTCATTTTCCAAATTTGTTGAGCTATCGCTTGCGTAGCTCTTTGTCTAGTCGGTCGATTGAAGTTACAACTCGGAAGATTGCTGGAATGGAAGCCTTACCGCTATGCCATGTGATATTGTACTCCACATTTGATGTCCCATCATCGACTTTCCCTTGGGAACACTTTTCACCATCTAATTTCAGGATACTCACGCTTTGCACCTTGCGATTTTTTATGACTGTCCCGACCTTTCTCGAATTATTTTCGATACCAAGAGTTTTGCGAAACTCAAGAGGCAAAATGCAAGATTTTCAAACTACAAGTACGCCAATTGCAAGTTATGGGAAAATTGGAGGATTCAGTTCTGTAATTTACCGTTATTCATGGCCACCCAATTTCTTTTTTCTTCTTCCCATGCTAGCGAGAAAACTGAAGCAGGACTGATGGTTGCTATATCAAGTCGTCGATGATTGGATTGGCTTCCTACAGTCTTAATTGCACGATCACGTTTCAATTCATTCCAACTGCGAAATCAGATGATTAATTCAAAAGTGAAGTTGATAAGGTGGAGGTTGGAGTAGATTAAGAGCTAGAAGGTTTAGTGTGCAAAATTATTGGATATCCGATGCATGAATTTTGATTGACCATTTGGTAGATTCAGTGAAGCATGACCAACTCCTTTTCATCAGTTCTGGCTTAGACAGTCTTGTGCCCTGATGCTTAACAAGGATAAAATATCTCTCAAGTTATTCATATCCTAATAACAGAAGCCTACAGTTTGCGGTGTTGAATCTAAAATCTACAACAGAGCTGCAGAAAAATATCAGCTGCAGCACAGGTATGATCGGGGTCGTTTTTGTTGGTAAAAAACACAAAAGATATACCGAAACATGAATTTTGTCCATGGTCATTCCTGACAGCGCATTGATCAACAAAGAATTGTTCAAGCCAATTGATTCTTGGGCATCTCTACAGTAGAACCGAGTTAAATGATTGAACCCTCAGATTGCCCAGATAGAGGTAAAAAGGTAAGAAAACTGTTCTATAAAACGTGACCCCAATTTAACTTCCAACTACAACCCGATGAAATCTCCTTCTGCAATGTCATTGTTCATCAGGATTGCATTCTTAAATGTACAATGCCACCACAAAAATGGCACAAAAGTTCGATCACATCTTGAAATGCTACAATTCGGTGACTACCCTAAATTACTGCTTCTCCACAGATTGCCCAACATATTCGCCAGCTAGAAGAATGCAGGTTCATATAATTAATCACTAATTTCAAGGTAATGAATTAGGTGCCGCAGCTACTCGTCCCTAGTAACAGCATCCACATCTAAATACGCAACTAGCATGCAAAGAGGCCAAAAGAAGATTGAACATTTACAATTGGCAGATAAAGAGTTTCTTCTGCATTCTTGGTGCAAATCTGATCCTAGCTTCCAGAAGATCTAGCACAAATGCTGTCACTTCGCTCCGGCAAGCCGATGCCGTATAGAATCGGGATCTGACATCTTGTTGATGCTGCAAATAATAAGCTTCTCCGTCAAGTGCCAATATAAGAAATGAAAGCTCAATGACACTTAGTTGAACGATAAGGACTTGAAACTTTTGCACATGATTAGTTATTAACTAGTTTTGCTCTAAAGGACAATAAGCAAAGCACACCTGAAAAGGCGATCCCCAGTGGAAGCTGCCCTCTCGGAGATCCACTCAGGGACCAGCTCTTTCATCAAATCAAGTTGCTCTTCAACTTCTCCTGTCAAAAAGGCACAAAATGAATCTTCAGAACATGTGAACCCTGATGGCAACAATACCCCATGAAGTCGCCAAATAGAAAAGAAAAGAACCTACTTCTGTCAATCATATCAAAGCGGCTTTTTATAATCTGATAAATAAGCTCCTCTCTTGTTATCACGGAGCGCTTGGTAGACCTGAACAAGAAATGCATCATGTTGAATAGTTGAGGCAGGGCAGCAAGGATTTCTCGCCTTCGCTTCGCTTGTGAGATGGCCGGATCTTTATCCTCCATCGCTTTCTTCTCTCTATCTCTTATCTGCAAGAAGCAACAGAATAATCAATCTTTTGTAATTTGCATCGCATACAGATTTTAGTCGTATCTAACACGGATTTTAATCTCATCAAATCAGCAATTTACAAATTACTGCTTTCAATATAAGAATGGTGCATTTGCCACCATGACATGTTCCACTGTATTCGATTTTGGTAGAGTAACACCCAGGAAGTTAATTAAAAGTTTATTAAAGCTGTACCCTTCAATCAAAGCACTGACATAGCAAAATGGAAGCAATTAGATTCAACTACTAGCTTTATTGGGAGATGCACATAAGAAGAAATAATGTTCTCTCTTCCTTACCAAAAGAAATAATGTTCTCTCTCCATTACTAAGTCAATATCTGACTAATCTCATCGACGTATATATCAGGGGAAAGCAAAATAAATAACCTTAAACTCATATGCAGAAGTTAATTGTTAAATCCAAACCACATTGTTAGTAGATATCCCTTTGGGAGAAAGAAAGGATGGGTTTCGACAAATAAAACATTACCCGGCGTCTCACCTTTTGGAGAAGATCCTGAGGAAGAATATCAAATATATCATCATCAGATCGCACTGAGTCATTTTTCCTCACTTCATTCTCCACCGATGTGTCCTTAACAGGAGTATCAAACTTCAGTGAACGGTTACGAGGTGGACGCCTAACTAACTTATGAGGTGAACTGGCACAATCATCTTCAGGGCTCATGAAACTCCTCTTTGGTGGCTGCAATACAGGTGTTGCAGCCATTAGCCTAGCTGGAGTAGAAGCAAGTTTGGCGGGAGTCGATTCGAAACTTGACATTTTCTGAGGAGAATCATCATTCTTCAACGGGTCAATCACTTTTCTTGGAGTGGCAATATTATTTGAAGGTGGACAAACAACCGGAGCTGCAGAGTCAGCTGAACGTTCTTCACTGCTCATCTGTGAAGCCAATTCATCTTCATGTGGTTCGGAAGAATCCGCTTCTTCATCATTAGAAACTTCATCCTGGCGTGGCTCCTGAACTGAAAGAGAAGCATGCCCAAGTGAAACTTCAGACATCATCTGGCTAGTGTTCCCTGATGTATTGCTCTCGACCATCTGCGAGAAGCGTCTCCGAAACGATCCAGACAGATGAGATGCTACCACTGGTTGCAATCCTACAGGATCTTCTGTTGATGCTTCTGCCGGCAAAGAGGCATTGGACCGCAGTATCTCACTTTGAATTCTATCTTGTCTGTGATTGAAAGGTTCTGGAAGTGGTTCCTCTGGAACTTCATCTCCCTGATTCGAGAAATCATTGTTACAAACACATAGTGACAATCCCATCAAAATAATGAAAAGAACCAGATACGGAAAGTGTTAAGAACCTCAAGCTGTAAAAAATAGATGAGAGCTAGTTCTGTAACTGTCATTGGTGTAAATTTCCAGAGTCCAATGTACCATAAGGCTAAGAGACCGGTTAATATATCTAATAAAAACATTTGGTTGAATGCTATTAGTACTAGCAACAGGGGGAAACTAATCGTTCTAAAGTGTCGGTTAAATGCAACTAATATGCGAACTAAAAGAATGCTTCACAGAACGGATCATCAGTCTATCAAATTACCGCGCGGTACTTAAACTTACAGCAAAGTGCAGTGGATATACATAAATGACGCCTTATAAAGTACCTCAGGATGGGCGTTAACAAATTCTGAGAGCCGGGCACGGAAGAGCTTTCGTAAATTGATCTTGCTATTGTCCAAGCTCATCTTCCCATCATTGTGAATCGCATCAGCATTCAGACTTACGCTGAGATTCGGCTTCATGCAGCTGGTTTGCTCATCAAACGTGAGCACCTTCTTTATCTCAATTGCCTCAGGTAAGATAAACTTCAACTGAGATAGGTGCCTATGAGTGAACCTCCTGAAACCATCAGAAGAGAATCAGGAAAAAACAATTCCATAGCTACCGATTCTGATTAGCAAATAAAGATAAGCATCATCGAGTATTGTGGGAGACAATCAAGACTGCGATATCTAATTCAGTTTACTTCAGTTTCTAGTTCGCCATAGCCGAAAAACTAGTAGGGACCCACATTCCGAAAATCCGACTCATCACTTCCATGCTATAATCCCTTCCCTCTTCATAGTTCAAAAAACCAACAAGCTAGGTAATTCGTCAAAGTTTGCGATAAATTAGGCAACATTCGCACCTTATATAGACAGTAAGGACTGCAAGATGATCGTAATCGAGTTCGATATAACAAATACTACAATCCAGCTTCTGCTTCACCAGCCCAGGAAAAGAAATTCCAATTCCACAGAAATCAAATGCGAAATCAGTTCTTCCTCAAAAACATACCTGTCGGTCAAGCACTCGATTTTGGGGCAGATATTCGTGAACGTCGTCACCGATCCCTTCAATTTCAACAGCCTGACCGAACTATCCAAGCCATCGAAAAACTGCCCCAACACCTCGTACCTAAAACGAATCAAGAACCCTTTTTTTGTTAGCACAAACCTACAAATCATTCACAACCGAAATTACACGCAGCGAAAAGAAACCCCCGACTTACTTTTCCGGCAACTTAGCCGGCCCAGCAGCGGATCTCTTCGGCTTCCGAGCAGTAGCCTCGTCGGAGAAGATCTGCTTCCGCGCCGACCCGGCCTCGCGGCCCGCCGGCGGGGGGTTCCGGCCGGACGACGACGACGACGACCCGCGGAGGCTCTCGGCAACCCGCCTCACGTCCCTGATCGAAAGCGCGACGCCGCGGTTCCGGGCCCGGCTCGGGAGGCACGACGGCGGCGGCGGCGGCGGCTTCTTCTCCGGGGTCTTGGAGCTCAGGGGGCCGACGACGTCGGCTGTAGCGGCGGCGCCGCCGTCGCGAGCTCGGGCCTTCCGCGAGGCGGAGCTGAAGGGCTTCTTGGATCTGAAGGCTATGGAGGAGGCCGAATCCGAAGACTCCATTTCTGCGGTGAATCGAAGAGGGGAGGGGGAGGAGGAGGAGGAGGAGGAGGGGGTAGACGGAGGATGGTGGCGGATCTGGTGGATGTGCATATGGTGGTGGTGAGGGGGGGCGGAGGCGGAGCTCCGCTTAGGGTTTTTCCTTCTTGGCGGGAAGGGTGACGTGGAGGCCGAGGTGGCGGGCGCCACGTCGGATTTCCCGCGAAAGCTGCCCGTTGCGTCCCGCGCTTTTGAGGGGGGTCTGTTTGGACACGGGGTTGGTCGTGTCCTTTGAGAACCAGATGGAGAGCGCGCGTGGTCTCCCGCGCTTTAATATTTTCTTTCGAAAGAGGGAAAACAAAAAGGGAAAAAAAAATGAGTTTAAAAATAAATATAAAAAAAACTCTCTTAATAAACTAATGAGTAGATATATTTGTAGGAATTAGGCATCTTGAACGACTTTGACTTAAAAAATATAGGAGTTCGGCGATATAATTTCATATTTCTCGTTGACTCGATGATCCGTACATTGCGCATATTTCGCAAATTTAGTCCATAAATTGGAAGTTACAGAGACTCGAAAGTTTCCGGTGAACAATAGATGCCGCACTTTTCTCTCTAGTGTCTGCTTCCACGCATCGGGTGAAGCAGGGAATTTCGGCAAAGCCAAAGGCAAGCTCTCGCTGCTTGTCTCTTTGAACAGGCTTTTGGCTGTGGCGTTGCACTTGAAGAGCTCTGCTTGGCCTCATGCATCTGGGCATCGTGTCTTGCTTGGTGCTTTTTCCAAGTGGCTTGTCCCACTTGACTTGAGGATTCACTGGATAATCGGCGGTCATCTGCCGTGCCAGCTACCCTTTTGACAGCGTTAGCATCGATCTCGAGCGACACAGTCCTCCAGGCGTCGAACATTCTTCTCCATAAACGTTTGCTGCTGCCGCAGTTGTTGAGGGGATTCCTCCGGGGCGTAGGGGTTTCGTCTGGGGAAGTCTTCGTGGGAACTGGCTTGTGGTGTTCACCCCTGAAATTTCTCCCATCATGGGGCAATTGGGTCCCGTCGTCGCTGGCGAATTCGACTTGTTGCCGGGCTGGAGCTAACACGGGGACGTGTCGTGGAACTCGCCGCGCGAGTCTCGCGACAATTTCGCGGTGAAGCCCAAATTGAGTCGAGATGATTAGTAACGGCTGTTGCTATTGTTCTCCATCGCGATACTTAAAAAGAAAGTAAGAAAGGAAAAAACTAAAATTGATAAACGGTATTATCAAAAGTGTAAGAAAGTGATACGTGACTGAAGATTGAGGAATGACGAAACGTGAGAGGGGAAGAGGGCCACTTGACGGGCGGAGTTTTTTGGGCCTATTATTGGTTCTTGGGCCTAACGAGTGACTGTACAGTTTTCCGGGCCCAAGCCCCGAAATTTAGAATGAGGATAGGCCCATGTGGATAACGGGCTTGGGCCAGGTCCAATCGAGCCAAGGCCGACGCACGACGGATCATGTCTAGCACGGCCCTCCGTCCCGTGCCCTTTTTCTGCTGGGCAAAACAATATAAATGTTTGGGGCTCGTATTGAATAAATTGAAATTCGTGATCGTATTATATATTATGTCAAATTTCAGCGATCTTATTAAATAAATTAAAAATTTAAAAATCATATTACACGTCAAATTAAAGTTCAGAGACTATTTATATCGTTATACCTTTTATGCGAAAGCAAATGCGAAGATATTCAGCGAGCGACGGCGTCATTTCAAAGACATTTCTATGCTTCCTTCGTTTTTCTTTTTGTTCCCTAGAGTTAAAGTCAATGGAGCAACCGTGTGGAACTGGAATCGGAGGCAACTTCTTCTTTTTTTTTTTTTTTTTGTGTGTGTGTCTCTTTTGTTTTTCTTGCAGAATCTGTCTGTCCGAGGGTTTTGCAAAGGTTTATGTAAAGCTCTGTCGCTGCCCAACCCAGAGCACGGCCATTGCCAGCGAGATCCTCTGAATCCACCATGAGAAGAGCTTCCGCATGCTTCCTCTCGCTGTACAGACGCCAAAGCCCCAAACCCATCTCGCCAATCCCTTCCAGGAACTACGTTTCGAATGTCCCCTCCGCTCCTTCTTCGCCTTCTTCAATCCTCAAGCCCTGTTCCCAGTCCCACGGGTTTCTCTTCAAACCCCACGAGTTCTTGGCGCCCACGTCGCGAACCCTCGACACCCTCGTCGAGAAACCCGCTCAAATCCCCTCGAGGCAGAGGAAAATCCAAGAAAGGTCGCGGCTTGAGGAGGCCTTCGAGTCCGCGACCACGCTCGACGAGATGCTCGGCGCGTTCAAGAAGATGGAGTCCTCCTTCGACGACAAGGAGCTCGGCCTGGCCTCTCTCAAGATCGGCCTCAAGCTTGATCAGGAGGGCGAGGACCCCAACAAGATTCTGCATTTCGCGGATAGGGCTTTGAAGGGGTTGGATACAGATGGTAAGCCTAGTTTGCTTGTTGCCATGACGTTGCAGCTGATGGGTTCTGCTAATTACTTGTTGAAGAGGTTTAGTGATGGCTTGGGCTATTTGAATAGATCAAATAGGATGTTGGGTAAGCTAGAGGAAGAGGGGTCTAGCGTGGAAGATATTAGACCCGTGCAGCACGCGGTGCTTCTTGAGTTGGCAAACGTGAAGACGGCGATGGGAAGAAGAGAGGAAGCTATTAGGGATCTTAGGAAGTGTCTGGAGATTAAGGAGACGACTTTTGATGAGGATAGTGTGGAGTTGGGAAAAGCAAATCGCGACGTCGCGGAAGCTTATGTTGCTGTTCTGAACTTCAAAGAGTCTCTGCCATTTGGTTTGAAGGCTCTGGAGATACACAAAAATCATCTGGGTAATAATTCGGTGGAGGTTGCGCGTGATAGGAGACTTCTTGGTGTGATATATAGTGGGTTGGAGCAGCATGAGAAGGCGCTGGAGCAGAATGAGCTTTCGCAGAAGGTTTTGAAGAACTGGGGACTCAGTTCTGATTTGCTCCGTGCCGAGATTGATGCCGCGAATATGCAGATTGCACTGGGAAAGACTGATCAAGCTATTAATACGCTGAGGGATGCTGTCCAAAAGACCGAAAAAGATAGTCAGACTAGGGCTCTGGTGTTTATATCAATGGGGAAAGCACTGTGTGACCAACAGAAGCTTGCAGACGCGAAGAGGTGCTTGGAGATTGCTTGTGGGATTCTTGACAAGAAAGAGGCAGTGTCTCCAATAGAAGTTGCAGAAGCATACTCCGAAATATCTATGCAGTATGAGTCCATGAATGAGTTTGAAACAGCAATCTCATTACTAAAGAGAGCTCTTGCTTTACTGGAGAAACTTCCGCAGGAGCAACATTCTGAGGGAAGTGTTTCTGCAAGGATAGGATGGTTGCTGTTGCTGACAGGGCAAGTACAACAGGCAATTCCTTACTTGGAGAGTGCAGCAGAAAGGTTGGAAGGAAGCTTTGGTTCAAAACATTTTGGAGTGGGTTATATTTATAACAATCTGGGAGCCGCATATTTGGAGCTAGATAGACCACAATCTGCCGCACAGATGTTTGCTGTTGCAAAGGACATTATGGATGTCGCGCTTGGTCCACATCATGCAGATTCAATTGAAGCCTGTCAGAACCTTTCAAAAGCATACAGTGCCATGGGAAGGTAATAAAAAACTGCCTAGCTTTTTGTTTCTTTTCTTAATTTGGTGTTTTACTCGACTTATCAGTTGGTGAAGTTGCTCCGAAAGCAGTAAGATAAGTCTAGAGAAAAACTTGTGGCATTCACATGAGATTGAATAATGTGGCTGCTTAACTGAAACATTAATTAGTGTGGAGCCTGTGTGATGGTGCATCATACAGCCACCATGACTTCTTTTTTCTGCATTCATTTTTTAATGAAGCAGCCTCCAACATGATGGTATCTGAAGACCATCCAGAAGGAATGAATCCCTCTCCCTTTCATTTTTCCCCCTTGCTCGTAGGTCTTTATTGCCGGAGGGCTTTGTTCCGAAATCTTTTACATATATATATATATTCACATGCCGCTAGCGCTTGTATGAGATATTTTAGTGTTAGGTTGTACCATGTGGTCATTAGAGAATTACCTACCTGTAACTTCTTGATCAGTTCCATCCAGAGTTCATTCTGGACAGTAGATTGTACAAAGTAGTTTTAGATGTCCTGCCAGGATAAAATCTTTCGAAAAAAAAAATGGCCGGCTACCCGCAGTTATAGTCCAGGAAAAATGGAGCGAGATTTTTTCTCATTTTCTTTTCTATTCCTTGTTTCGCTGGAGATCAACTTATGGTTAGAACTGCATCTCAGCTAGCCACTGTTTGAGGGCTTAAAAAATTGTTAATGCCAAACAGCTGGCTTTATACATATTGCTTTTCTGCAGGTTTAAGAGTATTAGTTGTTTTCAACTTTTTGTCCCTTTTTCCCTTCCTATCTCTTGAGTTTAGTTCTTTTATAGAATTCTTTTTAGTGCTAGCATTTTCTATGATATTTTCTTTAATGTCCTAAATCCCCGCAACTTTCAGACCTATTGCTGTGATGTGGCATCTAGATTATGATAACGTATGTTGTTTGGTCTCATCAACAACTTGGCATTCTTTGCATACTCGGAAGCCTCAAAGTAAATTGAGACATAAAATTTGTCACTTACTTGGAAACAATCGTATAGGGTATAATGCTTTACTTTAAACCCATCCAGAGTGACATCTGGGTGTCTATGGGCATTAAATTTTTTTTTACAATAAGAGATACTGTGATACTTGTTACTTCGAGTGCAAAATTAGTTCTTATTCTGAACCTTATCTTGTGCCTTTCCAGTCCATTTGATACTAACAGTTACTAATAATTTGTTTGTTCTGGGTCACTATTTTGTTTCTTCTCATCTTTTTGTTTTTTTGGGAACATGTTACATGATGTCCCTTGGATACTTGTTAAGCCTTATTAAATGTGCTTTGAAGATTTAAAATTTATTACTAGAAGTGACTTTATTAAGAAGTATATTTTTTCATTTTCAAGGTGTCTTAGAAATAGTAATTTCCACGTTTAGCTAACTTAACTAGTGTCGTAGGGGCATAAGTTAGCCAGACCCTTTTTCTTGTGCTCCTCTGCTTGATAATATTTTTGTATTGTGGTGACATGCACAGGGTCGTTGACTTGATTCTCTTTGAGGATTTTCCCCAAATAATCTCGTTTGAATTTAGCTGCTATTTAGGTCTTGAGTGTTTTTTTATAGTGAAATCAATTACTCAATTGGGAAAAAAATTAACTTTGTTGAAATTTCTACTCAACCTTGTAGCAAATTGTGTGGGTTGCAAGTAGCCCAAGCCCGCAAGCCTTTCATGATTCTTTAGATCGAAAAATGTAGGGAATGCATTAATTTTTCTGCTTGTTACATCCCAAGCCAACCAAACTGTGAGATAGCAGAAACTTATGGTTCAACAAGTCATATTTTGGCACCTTTTCTAGTAAAAGATATATCTTACTTGTCAAATAAGAAATTCCTGTATCATGAGTCTATGGAATGGACTTGATCTTGTTTAGATGGTACTTTTTTAATGATACTCTATTATTTCGCCCATCTAATGCTAATTTTTACAAGTTCAATAGCTGATCAAGTAATAAATATATAATGCTGGCTCTATTCAATTTTGCTTGAATGACCTATTAGCATCTTTACCTAACGTAATTGTTCTCCAGTATTTTATCTGTTAATATGTGAGATACTTGGTGATTGGTGTATAAAACATGTTTCCTCGGTGATGCAGCTATGCGCTTGCAATTGAGTTTCAACAGCAAGTCGTTGATGCTTGGGAAAACCATGGAGCAAGTGCAGAAGATGAACTCAGAGATGCCCGGAGTCATCTGGTACAATTGAAGAAAAAGGCCCGTGGCGCAATGTCAGATGAGCTTAGCAGAAAGGCCTTGCCGTTGCCCCAGGTTGATTCTTCCAGGTCTCAAACAAGCTGATCTACTTGATGACCAGGGTCACCTGGCAATTGCTGCTGCATTCAGCTTATCTTCATCATATAGTGCACGGTTACAGGGTGTCTTGCTCAAACAGTAAGCACTGGGTCTTCGATAGTTCCTTGGCAGAGTTTGTTTCTTGCACAGCTGCCCATGTAATTAGCCAAGGCATGCAGCAAGGCAAGTGGCAAAGTCTTTTAGTTCTTGCCGGGTCTCGAACTTTACAATTCAAAAGCAATTCTGTATGCTTAAAAGCAAGATCAAGTTTTCTTGAGTTGTTAATCTTTTCTGCCCAACTGTATATTTAATTCATTAATGAGTATGAAAAATTGAGAAATAGAAGTCACGGGCACAACGTTCTTTTCCAATGTTGGATTGTATGTTACTCTCTAGTTATGATTAAGGTTAAAGATACAGTGATACTTGGATCTGCTGGAACATACAAGGCTAGTTTGGAAGACTGGAAACTTTTGTTCTTTAACGCCTCTATTAATGACATGCTGAACAGGTGCTACTCTTTACACGGTTGCCCTTGATTGCCCTTTAATCGATTTGCATGTCGTGCTTTTCGCACGCTAGTCATTTTAGCAGTTGTCCTATGGCTACTTGCTAAAGTAAACTTGATAGGCATTGACATCCCATTAAAAAGAAAGTCAGTGCTTGGAACGTTAAAATTTGCCTTATTTGGTCATTCTAACTGGTGCCCCCTGCGCATTCAAATGCTACGTTCGTGTTGGCTATCCACTATAAATTTTGATTCTTTTGCCCTTTTGCTAGTTTACTTATCGGCTCTAACTGGTGAACTCCTTCAGTAAAAATGTCGACAATAGCTCGTGCAACGTTCTGGGGAAGAATGCATGACTGTAATAAGTCCCCATTTCCGGGAGGTCGTGCTTTTTTCCAGAAGGCAAAATAAGAGGGTTCATGAAACTTCCGACGCATATATTTTTCTGTGAAAGAGTGGAAAGAGGTTGAGTTGTCGAATGGTCCCGGACAAGAATGATGCTTTCTCAATGGCATCAATGCAACTGGTTGAAGACAAAAAGAAGTCTGCACTCATTTTCAAGGATGATGATTCTTAATGTTGTCACTTTATGTTTTACCTATTGCTTGGCTATTGACTGTTTGTTTCTAGTCTGCCGTACCTTTCTCCTCAAGATGTGAACCGAATGAAATCCAAAGCAAACCATTTTTCTCATTCATAATGCATATGCAGTAGATTTATAGCTGTAATTCAGTTCCATCACTTCCGAAAAAAATATAAAGGAAAAATCCTCGTCCAGCCCCAAAGAGGCCATTCATCTTCATCAAACCGAAATTCACCCGTGCATTCATTGGACTTGATCGACCTATGTAAAGCATTCACTTAGGGTTCGTATGTCTAGCTTCGACACAAGGTGCGATGCACACAAACACTGAAGGAAAAGAGTCATCTTCGAAATATGCTACTGCATTCTTCCTTCGCATTTTCCTCACGACGGCCTTTATTGATGATAGTCGCCTGGATGGCCAAGAAAAGATTTCTATCTTTCGCGGAGTCTAGTGAGAAAGATCTCCTGATGGGTTGGACG
The DNA here is from genome assembly GCA_024733475.1 of Syzygium grande. Lineage (NCBI taxonomy): Eukaryota > Viridiplantae > Streptophyta > Magnoliopsida > Myrtales > Myrtaceae > Syzygium > Syzygium grande. The sequence goes on from JAMXDD010000010.1 coordinate 25,327,625, forward strand.
ATCAAGTGGTCTTGATCTCTTACATTGATGTCTTCGTCCGCCTTGATTGAACCACGGTGGCACTTCTTCTTGAAGCTGCCAAGTTCCACTTCCAACTTCCTTTGATTGTGCTGAGTTTGCACCGGCATCAATCCACTCCTCTCTTGCCTTTCAGATGACACTACTTCATCACTCCTCAGTTCGATTACCACGTAATCTTCTTCGTCTCCCATGTCGGAATACAATTGCGAACCCTGAGGAGAAGAGCTCGGTGCCATGAGGTGGTCATTAGGACACTGACCCGTGCCTGAAATGCTCGTCCTGCAGAGCGGACATCTAGAATTGCTCTGGAGCCACATGTCGATACAATCGGAATGGAAAGCATGGCTGCAAGTGGGGAGAACTCTGAGCAGATCCTGTTCCTGGAACTCGTTCAAACAGACCGTGCAGCCGCAGAAGCTTCTCCGCCTTGCTTCTACACTTCGAAATGGAAAAGCTGGGATCTCTCGAATTATTGTACGATCAAGTCCTGCTTGATTCCATGTTGTTGGGGAGAGGGCGATGAACGAGTCTTCATCTTCTTCTTGTTGATGCCTTAGGAGAGAGAAGCGTCTTATGAGACGGAGTTGGCGCTGGCTCGGGCAGTATTTGATGAGGACGAAGCAGTAGCTGACCAGTAGAAAAGCCGCAGCACCAATGCTCAGAGCTGCAATGGTTAGAATGTGCAGAAAAGAGGCAGAACTGGGGACTTGTGACTGGTTTTCCTGGGAAGTGATTGAAGGAGCAGGTTGAGATTCAAGGTGGAAAGAGAGCTTGATCAATACATCTTCCATTTTCAGAAGAGACTCAAAATGCGAAGAAACCTGGATTCAGAAAGGGCCTGACTTCGCAGCACGGTTACTGACTGATCAAGAGAGTGAGAGAGGGAGGGAGAGCGACACAGAGAAATGATGCAATTTTTTCCAGTTGACAATGCTTAGCCATGGAGGGTGGAACTTGGGGCCATTGGGAAATAAAGGTTGATAACTGTGGAAGTGCTTAAGTTACATAATTGTGGACAAGGCATGCAGAGAGCTTGAAGTTTAAGCATTACTGAATTTCTACCAAAAGTGCGTTCCTGGAATGATTATGCGGTAAGCACATAGGGAGACCACTTGTCCCTGGTCATTCATAGAAATTGAAAATTTCTTCTTTTTATATGGTTTTCCTCATTCCAGTTGTTTATCTGTGTTTTATAATTCTTCCCCTAGTATTTGATGAATGCAGAAGAATAATTATTGAGCAAGAAAAGTGATTTACAGAAAGAATTAGCTTCATCATGTGTAATCAGTAGCACACACCCCTGTAGATTCAGGAAAAGAAACTTGTACTGCTAAAAGAACAGGGAAAATTGAAATGGAAAAAGAAAGGGCTAATACCACGAAAAACCCTAAACTGGTACACTTGTGACAATTTTATCCCAAACTATTTTTTTGATCATAAAAAACCCCAAACTGGTACACTTGTGACAATTTTACCCCGAACTATTTTTTGATACAAAAAACCCCAATTCGGGTACACTTGTGACAATTTTACCCGAACTATTTTTGACAATAAAACTGAACTGGTATATCGTGTGACAATTTATCGAACTAATTTTTTATATTATTTTTTATTTTTCGATTTTTTTTAATTTTTTATTTTTCTTTACCTTTTTTTTTTCTTTTTCTTTAACCGCCAGTAGGTGTTGGTGGCGACCGTCAAATCGGCCGTAGGTCGGCCCACTTTGCCATAGCAAGGCTCAACCTCGCCGGCGTTAGGCGGGGTTGTGCCTTGCCCGCCTAACAAGCGCCCGAGGTCGTGCCTTGCCAGCGCCCAGGGTGGGCCCTTGCCAAATCTGGCGAGGGTCGACCTCGTCGTTGCGGCGAGGCCGACCTTGCCCAACGCCGGCGAGGTCGAGCCTCGCTAGCGACCCGGCGAGGCCAACCTCGCCGGCCGGAGGTTAAAGAGAAAAGAAAAAAAAAGTAAAGAAAAAATAAAAAATTAAAAAAAATTCGAAAAATAAAAAAATAATATTAAAAAATTAGTTCGGCGTAAAATTGTCACATGTATATCAGTTTGGGGTTTTTGGTGGTCAAAAAAATAGTTTGGAGTAAAATTGTCACAAGTGTACCAGTTTGGGGTTTTTTATGGTAAAAAAATAGTTCGGGGTAAAATTGTCACAAGTGTACCAGTTTAGGATTTTTCGTGGTATTAACCCAAAAAGAAAATAAGCCTTTCAACATCAAAATTAACCCAAAACTAGACTTTCATTCTTTTCTTGTACTTCCCGAGACTGCGGCCTAGGCGGTTCACTGCATGTGACACTGCGGTTCTTGGACCTTCTCCGTGATCCTGAGTTCATCTCTTCTTGCTCTGTGCATCACAAAGCTTCCGCTGGAAGCCTACGAGTTGCCAACCGCGAGCCTTGCACTGACTGAGCTCAACCAGTAGCAGCCGCCTGTGGATCATGTATCTTGACCATCTTATAGGAAGTCGATCATCTTCCCCAAGCGTTGTGCATTTACTTGACGAAATGGACCGCAAAATTTTTTTTTTTTTTGTCGGTCTTACTTTATCTCTCAGTCACAATACACACTCAGACTTGTGCCCACCTCTTGCAGGGCCGTCAAAACTCACATCTTAAACTACGCGGCCCCACCCCTGCTCCCTGCGAAGATGGGGATTCAAACTCTCCACCTCTCCCTTCTCAAGTGAGAATGGTGACCACTCGGGACCTCAAAATTTGTTGACGATTAATCTTTACTGCAGTAGAATTAGACTACTTTTGCCACCATCCCCATTATCAACATATCCAACCCCTCTCTTGAAGGATCGAAAGTGTTCGTCGATGACGTTGAAGTATACGTGAATTCAAGGGCCTGCGAGCTGTTTAAGAAACTTCATTTTGCTCCCTAAATTTTGGCCTTTGATTCCATTGTGCCAATCGAATAGACAATAAGGTCGGGATAAAACTTGAGGGTTGTCGCGCCGTGCTTTTTTTGGACTTGCGGGATTGCGCGCTAAGGAGATATTTCTGTGTAAGAGTTTTTCCCAGACCATACCTCACGTGACAGCGGATGGTAATTTCCTATTTAGTCTAAGTTTTTAATTTTGGAGTCGCCACTAGTCATTATTGGTAGGTCGACTAGAAACCTAATCGGGATATGGGAAAAATACCACGAATTCTACGAACCAGAAATTCTGAGTACAAGGACTTAGTTACATTAATGATCTCAAATCGAGATCTCTAATGCCCTTTCGATACCTAAGAACGATACGATGTCTAACGTGTTATGTAAGTTTGCGAGGCTTACCCACTAAGTTTTTTTTTTTTTTTTTTGGTAAGAGCTTACCCACTAAGTTTATCCATTCTAATCGTAGGAAAATCAATCAAGAATTAACGCAATCAATATCAATCAATTCAATCAATCCTAAATGGTGTTCTAAAAATGAAAATCAATCAAAACATCCAAACCCTAATGAAGCCCTAAAAGCTTATTCATTTCATAATTTGCATTTTTTTAGGATTTTAGGATTTTTTTTAGGGGTTATAACCCCTAAATTTGAGATTTTCTAAAAATGCCACTTGAGCACTCCCAAAAATTCAAATTTTTCTTTCTAAGGTTGGCTACAGTGTTTTTGAACCATTATGTGAATTTTTGAAATTTTTGACTTTTTTTTTCAGAAATTGAATTTATGAGAATTTCATTAATAAAGAATCGATTTTTATGATTTTCTAAAAAATTTTGAATTTTTATGTATTTTCTAATTTTTTTATATTTTTTAGATCTTTTTTCACATTTTTATTTGTATTTTTAAAATATCTGAATTTTTATGAATTTTCTGAAATTTTTTTGAATTTTTATGATTTTTCTATTTTTTTATTTTTCTGTGAATTTCCTATTTTTCTAAAATTTTTACGATTTTCCAAAATTTTTCTGAATTTTTTATTTTTTTGAATTTTTTAGTGATTTTTCAATTTTTTATAGATTATTTATTTTTTTTTTAAATTTCCCACCAAGAAACAAACCGGACGGGTCCGGTTCACCCTCGCTCACCTTGGCCGAACCAGCGTTGTTGTTGGTATTTGGGTTGGTTGTCTTCCCCGACGAACACAGTGCCAAAACGGCGCCGTTTTTTAACCTTTTTCATTGAGGCATTTTGTTGAGCACTTGGTGTGCATGATTCTGTATTAAACATTTTCGAGGCCGCCGGTTAGGGCCCATCGCCAATGACCTTCCGGATACTATTCTGCCGTTCCGATTGATCCATTACAAAGTCCACATTACCCATTACTAATCTAGTCCAACCGAAGTATAGCCGAACCTTCGCCGGCGGCGAAATCCAGATCTTCAAAACACTAACTTTCATTGGCTAGGATTTACATTTCCAAAATCTGAATAACCATCCTACTCGCCCTAGCCGTCTAACTCGGTTCTAATGACTAACAAAACATCAAACAAAGTTAAGGAAGTTAACTTAAATGGCCCTACGGCCACGGCAATGCTCTCGTGAGGGTTGGATGAACTCCGACGAGATGGTTCATGGATAACCGGTTCGGTTTATGCAAGTTTATCCAACAAAATGCAATCAAACGACATAAAACGTCATTAGAAACAAGTTTTGAACATCCAGAAATGCAAAATCATGATTAGAATAACATGAATATCAAGATTGAGTCATATCATGTTTTATGGAATTTCTGAGAAAACTGTGACCGTGAGTAATGTTTACTTGCCTCGAACGTATACAAATTGGAGTTCTCGAGCTAATCGACGCCTGTGAAGTTGCTCCCTGACACTTGGGCTTCAAGTTGATGGCTTTAACTCCGTCCGAGGGTACCTGGTCAAGCCGATTGAGCTCCGGTTTCAGACCTTCACGATCAAGCTTTCCCGAGGAGGAGATCTCCTTGTTTGATTGATTTGCCGGCGCTCTTCAATCGACCGACGCTGATCACTTGATCTAAGGATCTCTACTTCTCTCTCTCTCTCTCTCTCTCTCTCTCTCTCTAATCGACCGGCGCTGATCACTTGATCTAAGGATCTCTACTTCTCTCTCTCTCTCTCTCTCTCTCTCTCTCTCTCTCTCTCTCTCTCTCTCTCTCTCTCTCTCTCAACTTCGGGCTATTTCTCTCTATTTCTCTCTTTGGAATTTTGTCGAGCACGTTCCCTCCTCAATGTTCGGTTTTTCTTGATTTTTGTTGATCAAAATTCCCGCCCCAAAGTTCGTTTCACCGACTTCCAATCGGTTATAACCGATTACCCACGCCAGCCGGAGAGATTCTCCGGCTCTTCATGTGATTTTTCACGTGTTAAATTGGCTAAAAAAGATCAGCAAAGTCGCAGGCCGATGAAGAACATTTCTAGGTTTTATTGAATTCTGGGCAAACCAGGTGAAGAAGAAGGGTCTTCAGGTTGGGTCGGGTTGACCCAGTCAACCCGGCAAGCTCGATTTTGACCAAAAGTTCAAATTAATCTCAATTTTGATCAAATTTTCGGAATTAACTCCCAAAATTGAATTCCTCATAACATTCTGAACCCAAATATGTGATTTTCACCAATTTTTGTCAAATTCATGTTCGAAATTTTTAAATTTTTATAATCGGGTTAATAGGGTTTTGTTCAATTTGATGTCCTAATGACCTGATTATGCAAAATTGATGCTAAAATTAAATTACCCACATCTGATTAACCCTAGAAATGATGGTCTCATGGTTCAACAATTTTGAATTGGGTACGATTCCCAATTTGAGCTCAAAATTCCTAATTTTCAATTGAATTTTGGGGATTTCTGATTTCTATGACAAATTGTGCAATTGAACTGACCATTATGTAATTCAAGATCCCATAATCATTTGTTGTGAAGACACTATGGCTTAAAAATGACTAGAAAAGATTTAATTGCATTTTTGGTTCAATTCATGTTTGATTTTGCTCAATTTTGGGAAAAACACCTACTCGATTGAAATTTTTCAAAATTGATGATGTATTAATGAAATTGGATTTAAAATAAGACTAATGACTATTTTTATGGAATTTTCTGATTCCATTTGCTATTTTTCTTGATTTTCTCACTTATTTTGACTAAAAGAAATTAAGAAAAATTGCAGGAAAATGCTAAAAAAAAATTTATTTTTGGTTTAGAAGTAGGTTTCTAAGCTTGGCCAAGATTCCTAGTCCTAATTTTGAGATTTTTGAAAATATGAAAAAAAAATGAGTTAAAAATTAGGGGTCAACAATGATAGAGTGACATCTTTGCTTAGCTATACATCCTATATAATTGCACTTTGCATCCTGTTTACCCACTGAATTTTCAAATATTATCTAGATCTAAAAATTTATGGAAGAAATATTGCAAATTTATGTGTCATATTTCAATGTTGTGAAAATTTCGGGAGTTTCGAATTTAAAAAAGAAATCAAAGTCTGTAAATTGCATGACTTAAATTATATAAGAAGTAACGAATAAAAGTCGATCCACACTTACCATCTTTTCCCATCTTTTTTACAAGTTATGGTGGCGCTTTTTGTTAACTTGGGCGCACTACAAAAGTCAATGTACACTGTGGGCTCATTATGCATAGAAAATGGAAGTATGATTTCTAGGGCGCATGACATGAGTGGGCAATTCCCACCAATGCTGTCTTTAATCTTTTGCTTTTTCTTCGAATTCTGAGTTACTACCTTACGTTGAGTATCTCAAATCTTTGGGAGAAAAATTGTGCAGTCCTGGGCCTGAGGCCCGATGCATGAGGCCTTGATTTCGAGGGTCAAGATCTTGGGTCCAGGGCTAAGGTCCCAAGGTCAAGCTCATGGGGTCGGGTCAGGGTGTCGAGCGTGCGGTTCCTGGGGCATGGGCACCAGGGTCTTGAGTATGGGGTTGAGGCCGCGGTTTTGAGGGACGAGTCCAAGGTACGAGTCTTTGAGGGTATTGGGTCGGGACATTGAGGATCCGGTAGGGGCACTGGGCTGCTGAGGCCCAAGGTTGGACGTCAAGGTTACGAGCCCATAAGCGGAGATTCCAGGTCCGAATCACGGGTCCCGAGTATGAGCTTGGAGACTGTAGTCAGTGGCGTCGAGCTCGTACATCGAAATCAATCCTTATCACTTTTAGAGTGTTTTGTGAATAAAAGTCTGAAAACGATGTCCTTCTTATTTTGAGGAATCGATCGGATTTCGAAAGATCATGCCGTGCTAATTTATTAATTCATTCGAAAGAAATTTCAATATCGAGAGATGAAGGAAATCCTTTGAAACATAATCGTTGCCTCATAAATTGATAAAAAATAAAAAGATCTGACTCAGATAAAGCGTCACGGTCAAGGCCGGTTGCTGTCACAGTTGTGTAGACTAATCCCAACATCCCATTCAAACCGAATTAACAACTCTCTCTCTCTCTCTCTCTATCTCTCTTACACACGAACAAGAAGAAGAAAGAAACATGGGTTTGGACCGTCAATCTTGCCGCAGAAACGACAACCCCAGCAGCCTCGAACTGCTTCCCTTTTGCCGCAGCTTCCAAGAAAGAGGGGGCGAGATTGCGAAATCATTATTTTACTCGTCAATAATTGGTGTCAGGTAGCGACTGTTTTGCCCGTCTCATCAATCTAGGGAATAGTCTTCAAAGCACGGTTATAATAAGACAATCCAGAGATTTTCTTCGCAGCTTCCTAGGCCATGGAAAGTCCAACCTGCTTACCAAACGGAGTTCCCCTCTTTTATCTTCTCTATGTGGATTCCATCGTATAAGTTTGACAAGTAAAGAGCCTCTGTTGGATCGCCCCACATGGTTTGAAGGACATTTCAGCTTTATTTGGTTAAAGGGGTTTCCTTTTGTTATTATTAATTTTTTCTCGAATAGGCCAAAACTAAGCTATTAGAGGTTGACTAGGGTAAAAGTGTTCGGGGGATTTTGGTGGCTTCTTCCCGTGCTGGCGAGGGCGCGATTCGGGATGCGAATCATTGCACCGCACCTATGATCCTTCATTGACATGAGAAACGTGGACTTGACATGCTAATTGTCAAGGATTTTGAGCAACCGATGCGTCAGATCAAGGTGACGTGCACATGCTGAAATAACTCGAATGAAGCTATTCAAAAGTTTTTTGAATACTTGGATTGTCAAAAAGGTCAAAGAAACTATCCGGTCGATGAACCTACGCACATACCATAACTTTTGATTGCTGTAGAACTTAAGTACTATCCAAAAGACCTATTTCAACAACTTCCAATGTCCCAAAATCCGAAATGCTCTTTTGTTCTGTTTCAACATCACAAAGTACTTCATTCCGCTGCATTTCATATCACTCTTTTGTTTTGTTCAATTTCCAATTCATCAATTAGATTCGGTACGCGAGAATCTTGTGTTTTCGTTCATGCTGCGAATCGATAAATTCCCGCTTCTGTTGTTGCAACAAAACCTAGACATTGTGAAATGGAGCCTTGCTATTGTCTCCCTCCTATCCTTTGGAGCAAACATTGAGTTGTCGCGAGCTAACAAAATAGTGAGTCATCGCGAGCTTGTTAGACCTCAAATTTCACATGGAGAGAGAGAGAGAGAGAGAGAGAGAGAGAGAGAGAGAGAGAGAGAGAGAGAGAGAGAGAGAGAGGGGGGGACATTTGTGAAACGCAAAGCCTATCAAAGTCATGATTTGAACTCTCCTTTTGATTTGGTGGGACTTGGAGCTAATCTCTAGGATAAATCGTGATTGCTTAGATGACAATAATTGATTCACAGCACTAACTAAACTTTGAAGTTTGTGTAGGAATTTTGCCGAACCAGGTTGAATCACGCGATGATCCTCTCTTGTCGTGATACGGCTCTATTGGAATTTAGGACTGAAACATAATATATCATTAAAAAATAAAGAGATCGAATGGTCAAATTCCGGATCCGATTGTTCATAATCTTGCACTCAAGAGTCTTGACCTTGCACGAGGAAGACTAGTCAATTTGGAAAACCCTAATTCTTGTCTTTCTATTTTTCGGTGGGCATGCAAACTGGCGGCTACTAATTGATGCACTTATTAATGCTCGAGCTAGGCAAAGGTTCACTTGCAATTCTAAACTTAATGTGCCTGCCGCGACGAGGTCTTTTCTGTCGAAGGAGTACATTTAAGCCCTAGCATCGAAAGTTAAAGAAATTTCCCGAGGAGAATCTTTTTCTCAAACAGATCCAACAGAAGCTACCAGTCATTGTTACAATTGATCCATCCCAACAAAATATCTCTTCTAGCTCTGAAACAACCTCCTTTTCCTCAATTGAGTATCTTTACATGTGTGAGATAATTGTTCAAAAAGTCCTAAATCTATTATACAGCAGTCAAACCTTTTAATTGTGTCAATTTAATCCTAAACCTTCTCATGATTTGCCAATTTAATCATAAACCTTTCTTTGTGTCAATTTAATCCTAAACCTTTTAAAGATTTGCTAATTTAGTCATAAACCTATTATCTGAATATTTGGTTGGAAGGACTATATTGGCGAATCGTCAAAAGTTTTAGGACTAAATTAGCAAATAATCAAAAGGTTTTGAACTGAATTGGCAAATCATCAAAAGGTTTATAATTAAATTAGCACAATTAAAAGGTTTAGGACTAAATTGGTCTCCGTACAATAGGTTTATGACTTTTTAGATAGTTTTCCCAGATCTCGTATTATAGATTCCGAAAAAGTAGAGGTTGAAATTTGAAAAGATTTAATTGTACTTTTCTAAAGTATTGACGGGATTTAGTTATTTTTCAAGATAAGTGTATTAGAAATCTTAAAATTTGTCATGAAAATTCGATTAAGCTCTAAATTTTTTTAAAAAATTGTAATCAAATCCTAAAACTTGTCAAATTGATGCAATCGAGTTATTCCGTTAACTTTGTCAATTTGCCTAACTAAAAATTCTAATATTGCATTTTTTTAAAAATATTTTCTCTCTCTTCCATTGCATTTTTTTTAATTTTCTCTCCCAAATTTACTTGAATTAGATTAAAAATAAAAAAGGGTAATTTTTTAATAGAAAGCCAATTTGAAAAAAAAAAAAAAAGAGCAGGCCCTCACCGGTGGGGTGCCGCCGCCACCCATCACTAGAAAGGGCCGACGGAGGTCGTTGGGGCCTTGCCAATGACTAGTGACCCTTGTCGGCCTCGGGCGAGGCCTCGTCCAGATCTAGGCTTGGCCATTGGCCGTCGCCCGAGGTGGCCAAGGGTCGTGGGCTCCTCCGATTCAGCAATCCAAATAGATCTCAATTTCTAAAGGGAGTTGGTCGTCTTCACCAAGCAACAAAGATATTCTTCGATGAATTGATCAGTTTCAATCAGAGTTTCATTCGCTGAAGAGAGAGAGAGAGAGAGAGAGAGAGAGAGAGAGAGTTAGCGACGCACATGGTGGTGTCCCGTTTCCTTTGTAGCCAGTGGCCCATCGCGCGCTCTCTCTCTCTCTCATTCTAATTTTGCTAGTTCTATCGTGTGTTTTGGACCAAATTCTCAAGCGCTGTCGTTTCCTTGTTTTTTTTTTTTGGCAAATGCCACCAAACACAAAAAGTTATGCTCACTAAGACACGTCTGTCTTAAATCTTTTTCGATGACATCAAAATATCAAATCAGTATCTGAGTGATATATTTACTCTCCATCAAAATTCTATCGATGAGAACCGTTAAAAATATACCTACCTAGATATCAGAAAGCAGATAGTGTTGACATGACATTTACATGGCTTAAGTAAAATAAAAGGACATTATTTTGACTGAAAAATCATCTAATAGAACCTTAATGGAGGATAAATACATCACATAGGTAAAATTTTGAGGTTTTTTTTTATAGTTTAAGATAAATGTATCATGATGGGTCGCGTGAAGTTTTCTGTGACTTTTTTTCTTTGTTTTTATTTAGGGAGGCGTGTGGGTGTGCGGTTGCTAATAAGTTGCCACTGCAATCGCCCCGAACCCTCTTTTGCACGTTTTTTGTTGCGAAAATTCATTTCTGTCCCCTTCCCGAGAGTTGAACTTTGAAATGTAATCCTTGACTCTTGTTTGGAAGTGCAAGCGTGAAACACTTGTTTCCCAATCTGTCGGAGAAAAGTTTTTGGACATTCGGACATGTCATCAACTCCGGAACAATCTGTTTGGACTGTGCTTCTCCGAGGGCACTGAAGCAATTTTCTCATCCCATATATGGGGGAGGGTCGCCGGCCATCGGCGAGGTCCTGGTGACCTCCGCTGGCTCTTTCCGATAATGGGTGGCGGTGGCACCCCACCGATGAGGATGGCAGCTTTTTCTAATAAAATTTTAATTTTTTTTTAATCTAATTTAAGTCAGATTTGGAGAAGAAAATAATAAGAAAAAATGCCACGTTGGAGAAAAAAATTAAAAAAATGACATTTCTGCATTTTCCCAAAGCAAATTAACAGAATTAAAAGGAGGACCTGATTTACATCGATTTGATAAGTTTTATAATTTGATTGCACTTTTTGAAAGTTTTAAAACTCAATTATACCCTTATAACAAGTTTAGGATTTCCTATTCACTTATCCCTTATCTTTTAAACACGATTTAAAATTTTTGATGGTCTTTTCATCGTTTAAACATCTAAGGGTTTCACCCTGTTTCCCCAATAAAAAATTGAAGAATTATTGCCATAAGTTCAAGCTTTCGAGGACATTGAAGAGTAAAACATTATCAAGAGCAGAAGAAGCTGGATCATTATGAAAATTGACGTTTAATTTTCCATTCCCATACTTTATTTAGTCACTTTCCGCAATTTATTAAAAGCCTGTATTGTGCTTTTTACTTTACACGATAGATGCATTTTAAAATTCTTATTTAATGCACAAAAATCATACTCGTCCTCCTTGGCTCGAGGTCTTCTATCTGTAATAACAAATTGGGCATTCGCTGGCATAAGTAATTTTTAATTAGTCTTGAATGCGCTTGTCTTTCGATTTAACTATATACTAATAGAAATTCTTGAAAATTCAACGGATTTGAATCATATATTTCGCCATGCAGTCAAAATGATCTCCGCGCTTCTTTGACTGCCTTTCCTGTGCAGTTGTTATCACTGGCCGAAAAAATTTGGCATTTCATAAAGTACGACGAAACTCCAATCACATCCAACTTGAAAGAGAAATTATCGCATATAGATCATGTGGACGAATACCATCTCAACCATTTGTTATGTATATTCCATTATGTATTCACATAATCAATGGTCGAGATGTGGTCGATATATATCATCTGTAAATCATACAATATCTTTTCAATCCGAAATCAATGACATTCGTAAAGGACAATTTAGAAACATAATTTCCGGAAGTAGTTGGAAGAAATGTTCACTATATGAATTTCTTAGGATGTCGTCACGTCGGGCGATTGGTCGAGGAGCGAGTTAACTATCTCAAAATAGAAAGCTTGATTCGAGGAGAGGTACCACTCAAAACATATATAAACATATATAGGATAAAAGCCATTAAAGTCACTAAAGTATTAAGAAAAATGGTAAATTCATTCAGACTGGTCAAAAAAATTGATTTATTGACCGACGTATCAAAATGCTCGTGGTTGCCAAATATGACCTACTCATTTGAAGTAAGGGTGAGCATGATCAGAGTAGCTCATTTTTTAAACTTGAATGGGAATTGAACTGGCCCCCCTAAAACCAATTTGAAATAAAATGGCAATTGCCATTCTGATTCCTGGATAGAGCTTAGAATTGGGCCCACCCCGAAATTTATTTTTGTCATATTTTCCTTTCACTAGGCGGGGGTTGGGAGTGGGCAGTTTAAGTGTGTTTTTATTTTATTTTATTTTGAGTTCTAGACCATAGTTGCTACCTTATCACTAACAAAGTAGGTATAAAAGATAAATTTTCCGAGCAATTCTATCCGGGAACTGGTCCAGTCAGGTTGGCTTATGGATAGAACCTACACGTTAAGGGCGCCAATGATAAAATTTCCCTTTCCTAGCCCTATTTCTGGCTAGAAATAGAAAAACCTATTTTTATTCCCTAGACGAGTTTCTAAACAAAAAGTAAGTTTGATGACAGTACAAAGTTTCTATTCTCGAAATAGAAATTTATTTGATAGGTCATTCTTAAATTTCTATTTTTGACTGGCGAGGGCGGATGGCCGACGAGCGGCGGCGACTGATGGCCGGTGAGAGGTGAGTGGGTAGCAGTAGACGACCTACGAGGGACGGTGGAAAGCGGCGGGGGACGGTCGGCGGGTGGCGAGGGCGAGTAAAAAGAAAGTTGTTATTTCTATTTATGTTCTAGAAATTGAAAAGTATAAAATTTTAACTTCTCATTTCTATCCTAAACCTATTTCTATGCTAAAAATTTGTCTTGGAAAAAAAAAAAAATAAAATTATTTTACCAAACGAATTTCTGTTCCAAACCTGTTCCCATGAACAAAAAAAATTAAAAAAATAAATATACAAAATAGTTATCATTCGCGCCCTAAAACTCCAACAAAAAATTAAACCGAGTTTGGTCAGTTTCCACCTTTTAACCCAAGAGCCTATTTATTCTTTTAGGAACGGGCTTTAAATCAAACATGCTAAGCCGATCCGCCATTTCGTCAATTAAACTTGGACCGTTAAACACATCTAGTTTGGATGTTGTCATCGGCGAGTTCTCAACGGCAACGGCAATGAGGAAACACTCATTTGGGGGAACAGGCAAATGTTCCCGGCGACAGTGGCTGTCGCGGGTGGGGGCGGCACCACCATAACTAATTTGGCAAGAAGAGAAGAGAGCCAAAGCATGGGTGTTCGTGAGGTTTTTTTTTTTTTTTGGGTAGTAATGCTTTTCACCATATAGTAATGATGATCAACATGACATAATTTTAATCCACGACCCGCCTTATTCTATTCCTAAACCTGCGAATACAAGCTAATGTTTTGTGATTATTTATTATCGACTTCATACATTGCCAAAAACATGCTAATAACAACGTCTAGAAGTCCTTACTATAATTGACAATATAAATCAAACTTAATGCCTACATTAGCATGGTCGTAAAAGATAACCCACCTCTTATCATGGATAGTATAAACTACTAGCAAGTGTAACTAAAGAACCCTATAAGCAATTCCACGGTCTCATCTTTCCCGCAATTCTTTATCATTTCTCAATTCTTTCGCCCGTTGTTTTTCCCTGGTTTTTTTTTCCAAAACTTTGGGCACCATTTGATTCCAATAAAATTATAATTTTTCCCCCATTATTTTTTTGGGTCTACACATCTAGCTCCAAGTGTGCGATTCAATAGTCTCAGCCGCCTATCACCTAAAGCTACTTTCAATTAACCACGTATCTACTGATCTAGGCATAAATAATACCAAATCAATGATATCACGAATGAACAAAAACAAATCCCTAGAAAGCAATGTAATCCTACCTAAGTGAATCGACACGCGGCGATATGGCCGCAAGAAAGCCGAGGAAAGGTCAAAGGTCAATAGTGGTCAAGTTGGCCTCTCCTTTCCTAGGATTTCAAGTGCAAGGAGTCTCGTGGGACGGACCGATTGGCGCAACACGTCAAGATCGTTCTTGATGGCCAAGAACGGTTGTTCGTCCTCTCGTTATTCCAGTTCGATACTTTGTAGTTTCATCTATTCCCACCAAAGGGCCAAAAAACGAAAGAAAGAGAGAAAGAATATTATATGTTCATCGCTTTCAATTACGTCCCACGAACGGAGGCAGATGCATGAACTTGAACCCCTTTGTAATTTGCGCACGAGGGCCAAATCGATTGTTTATCATTGCGATTCTATCCGGACATGCCCTTACAATGAATCGAGATCGTGTTTTGGAGTTAGATAAGATTGTTACATTGTTGGGCACGAGCACAGCATCCCTCCCTTTCTCTCGAAGGTGGAAAAGGCTTGCCCAATTCGGACCATTTCCAATGAGTGCGCAAACACTTGTCTGTGCCATGCGAAAGATATGCACGCCGCATTAGAAAATGATGCATGAAATTTGACGAGCGGGGGTCGGACATGCGTGCGAAATAACTTGGGGCAGAGTCCGACTGTGATGCCATGTTCAAAAGTATTAAAAAAAGTTTAAATTGATAAATTGAGGGAGACCGCATATATATAAAGAGCATATAAATCCCGTAATCGAACAACGTGAGATTTTTTAATGATTTGATCGATTCATCACATTTGTGATATCTTTAGGGCTACAAGGGGTTTGCACCACGATAACCGCCTTTCATGGTTGCGGTGAGAAATTTGAGTTACCATGTTAAACGTCTCGTGTGAACCCAACGTAGCCATCGATGACGGGAGGAGATTAGAGACATACCCGACGCCCCCCCTTCAAAGTCGAGTGACGTGGGATTATAGCACATATTCGATGCCGAACGACCTGCTATGCGAGAAAGTATTTCTAACTAAACGATCCACTTTATCTCATTTATTTATTTTACATCAGATATGGGGTGTTCAAACCCTTTGAGCATACAATTAATCTTTATTAGGGAGTCCTCCATCCCACAAATGCCGGGCAATAATTGACGACACGATCCATCAAAGCATATCGATATCTTTGCATCTCAGAACTCCAAATGTCTCGGTTCCCCCTATGCTATACGGGTCACGAATCAAAATGTCCGGAAGCACGATTTATATACAAGATAAGGCACGTTTAAAAGCGTGCAGCAGCTTCACTCTTTTGTCCGAATCTTTCGCGAGTCCAGCAAGTCGTGAAGATTCATGCCCCATCCCCCAAAAATCGTTCGCATCAGACACCTCATTCGACAATGACCCGACCTCGACACAACCTCGTCACCAATCTCACCGAGGAATCGTTTGCTGGCTGATTGCGGTCCAATTATGGCCGAAATAAATGTATAAACGACCAATGTAGCTGAGGCGGTACGCGACCGAAACGTCGTAGTTTTAACGGTTTAAGCTCTCGAGGAAAAATGAGCTTGTCTAACATTACGATTAGGTAGCAATCCTGCTTTTTCCTCCTTCGGGTTTAATTTTGGGGAAAAAATTCACAAAAAAATCCCAAACTATGAATACCGTGACATATTCATCCTAAATGTTTTTTATGACATAAAAAATCCCAAACTTATACCTATGTGATATATTCACCCTCCACTAAAGTTTCGTTAGATGATTCATCAGCCAAAACGACATCATTTTTTTTTTCACTTAAGCCATGCAAGCGATATGTCAACACCGTTTGCTTTCCAGCGTCCATATAGGCATATACATTAAATTTGACGGAGGGCGAATGTGTCATATATACACAAATTTGAGATTTTTGGCGACACGGAAAAAAGTTTAGGATCAATATGTCAAGTGGGCGGCATAATTTAGGATTTTTTGTGCCTTTGGCCATTTGTTTTATATATAAATTTGAGGGGAAAAAAAAGGCAGAAAGAAAATTGACGGATTTTATTTTACAAAGTGGTCACCACTTTGAAAGACTTTCAAAATGCTCGTTAAAGGAGGGGATCTGTACCTGGACCATTCTCATATTTAAACCATTAAAATAAATAAACGTGGCAATAAAGCTTGCTTAAAGATGTGTTTTGCATATAAAATGACCCTGGTGTCTCTTTCCCAGGTCATTGTCGTGATCACAAAACCAGAGAAAGCATGGTCCATAACCATACAAGCATCATTCTCATCGTTCAACGACGGGAATTGATCAATTTTGTCAATGCCCTCTCGCTTCGGACTCCAGTCGAGCTTAGAACTTCTGAAATCACTTTCACACACACGAGCCCCAATCTTTGTTGCTTCTCTATTCCCACGGTTTGTCATTTTTTTTTTGTCCTTTCGATGTGCTCTTCGATCGACCCGCATTCCACGTTCGTAGTACTTGGTGTGATTTTGAATAGAGTGCGATGAGAAAGTGAAGGGTTTCGTCGCATCTGTCGGCGCGTCGACGGAGGAAAAGCACCCATCGGCTAAGAGGGTTTGGGGAAAGATTCTAGATTCGTTGCGTAAAAACTCCGTCTAGCAACTAAAGTTTACATGTTGGAATTTTTGGAGTGCACGAGAAAGAATGATTATGAAAGATCACGGGGAAAAATGTCAAAATAGTCTCAAATCTATTGCATTGGTACCAATTTAATCATAAACCTTTCAATTGGATCAATTTAATCCTAAACATTTTTACATTAGAACTAATTTAATCCATTTGGCTAATTTAGATCGAAAATTGCTAACTTGGACGCTAGTGGTCCTATATGGCACAATCGGCGTTGACGTGGACAAATTATATATTTCTTCATATTTTTCAATATTTTTTTCTCTTTTCTTTCTTTCTTTTTTCTTTTTCTTCACCCTCTTGGCCAACGACCTCGCCGGCCAATCATTGTTGACCATGGGCTAGTTTGGGTGATGGCTACCGCGCCCTCACCGGCCACAAGCTAGTATGGGCAAGGGCTGAAACCCCCGTCTGTATGCCAATGAGGGTGCATAGGCTCTCACTCGTGGCAGGCGAGTCGCTGGCCATAGGCTGGTTTGGGAGAGGGCTGTTGCACCCTCGATGGCCACAAGCTAGTATGGGCAAGGGCTGAAACCCTTGCCTGTTGGCCAATGAGGGTGCATAGGCCCACGCTCGTGGTGAGCAAGTCACCGACCACAGGCTAGTTTGGGCGAGGGTTGCCACGCCCTCGCCGGCCACAAGCTAGTATGGGCAAGGGCCAAAACCCTTGCCTGTTGGCCAATGAGGGTGCATAGGCCCTCGCTCATGGCCGGCAAGGGCTCAACGCCCTCGCCTGTGGCCGGTGAGGGTTGTTAACCCTTGCTCGTGGCCGTCAACCTTGCACGACCAAAAGTGTCAAGAAAAATAAAATAAATAAAAATAAAATAAATTCTGAAGAAATGTTAAAATATTATAAATTTTGTCCACGTCAAGCACCGGTCGCACCATGTAATATCGCTAGCATCCACGTTAGTGATTTTCGGCCTAAACTGACCGAATGGACTGAATCGGTATCAATGTGAAAAGGTTTAGGACTAAATTAATCTCATTGAAAGTTTTATGATCGAATTGGTATCAATGCAATAGATTTGGAGCTTCTTTTGGTACTTTTCCCAAGATCGCATGACGTGGATGGGGAACCTCTATTCTCTCTTATTAGATCTCGACCCGTGTCGATTGCTAATGGTTGAGATCTCGCGAATGTGCCGATAATTCATACTCGACAAGGAGATTAGGATCTCGACCGGATTTCATACACACGTAACTCGTCGATGCTTTGAGGATCAAGTGAGTCCGGAAGTGCCCGAGGATCCATTTCATCCGTTCCAGAAAGTGCACGAGGACCCATTGAAAATCAAACAGGGTGTGAAAATCAAATGTGCTCACTTTTTCACTAGTAGTTCTCGATTTTCCATTGCCTCGCGGAAATTTAGAAGAGTCAATACCAACTTTTCAAACGTTGGCCCAAAAAAAAACATAAAAAAACGGAGGGAACAAGTCTCCAAAAGGATGGTTCTCGGCAGGAACCTATTGCTAACTTGCTATATTAAGTAGGACTATAATATTCCAATTGGTCATCCTACATTCTTGACCGGCTCCTCCTATAATCAAAGCTCTCAAAAAGATAAAGTATAAAATCGATCTCCAATGACAATGGTCTCTCACCACCACACACACTCTCTCTCTCTATCTACACCGCTAAAAAGGAAAATATATACATAAGACCCTAATTTTTATTGTTCACATCGCAAAACTTCTGGGTTTTCTTTAGCATCCGACTAATTTCTTCGATTACGGAGGTACTCTGATTTCATGGGTCTAGGTACGAAGCCTCCGGACACCGGAACTCGAACGGGCGATGGCCTTTTCTGCAAATTAGTTCAAATCATGTAAGGTCGCGGAATTAAATAATGGATAATAATAGCTGGTAAGGGTCATCCTAATCCGGACCAACCATCACGGATTAAATATTTGATGGTGGTTGTGTGCATGAAATTTTCAAGTGCTAAATAGTACACAGTCAACTCGATGCTTTGACACCCCCCCATCCCTCTGCCCGAAAGGGCAACCAAATTAGATTACGCAAGGAATAATCACGAAATTATGTTTTGGAGCGTGTAGTGGTAAAATTCGGGTTGGGGAGGCATCTTGGTCCGCCTATGAATGTCATATCATACCATAAAATAAAATTAAAAAAAAAATCAATGGAGATTAAGAATTAAAGGAGAAAATTATGCGCTGTAAAAGTTTCGATTCATGCGATAAGAGACTATAAAAGAAAATTTTAAAAGAGAGAGAGAGAGAGAATAGTCCTCTCTTAAATCACAACTCAAATGGACACTATGGCATGTTCATATTTCCAACATACTCGAGAACTTTAGCCACGAGCATCGTCACACACATGAGTAGGCTAGTAACGACCCGCCTCGCGCGCTCAGTCCCTCCATTGTTCATCGAGATTACACGACAAAGGCTCCCGGATGCTCTAGCGACGGGATTTGAATGAGTCAAATTGGGCGGGAACTTAGAAGTCAAAGGAGACGGTAAAGAAAGATGCGAATG
Organism: Syzygium grande; assembly: GCA_024733475.1. Taxonomy (NCBI): domain Eukaryota; kingdom Viridiplantae; phylum Streptophyta; class Magnoliopsida; order Myrtales; family Myrtaceae; genus Syzygium; species Syzygium grande. The sequence goes on from JAMXDD010000010.1 coordinate 25,347,126, forward strand.
TTCAGAGCTTACAGAGAGAATCAATTACAATATCGAGCGCAAACAACATGATAACATCCATACGAGTAAAACTCGCGGCAAACAACCTTCTCTTGACCTCGTCCCCTCGACTCGCACCGTCTCTCCCTTGATCCAATTGCCGATCCATGGCTGTCCCACCGTGTTTGGAACAGGGCAATCCGAGGGCGTCATGGGGACGGGACAACCCCTGCCCAGAACATGTTAAAAACTCTCGCCCAAAAAAAAAAAACAGAAGAGAGAGAAATTAAAATGGAGAAGAGAGAGAGATCTCGATGAGGTCATCAAGAAATGAGGTCGTTTCTAGATGAATAATATAGCAAGCACCTTTCGATTTCTGTCGATACTTTCTTCTCTCTCTCTGTGGTCCAACCCCGCCGCCGTGCGTCATTTGACTCACGTGCTCAATGTGTCCACTTCTCTTTATTGCTACAAGACCCAGACATCCCTCCTTACCCGAAAAACTCTCTCCTTTCAATCCCCTGTTTTCCATCATTTCTTTTATCTCTCCTTTGTCTCCATCTCTTATCCTCTTATCGAATTATCAATCCCCCCCCCCCCCTCCCCTTCGCTTTGTGTATATATATATATCCCCACCTAATTCATTACCCCATTTCCAATTTTCCCTCGAGCATTGAATCCCACCCGGCTCTCGAGACCCTTCGCGCAACCGATACAGAGCCAAAGCAAAACAGAGCGAAAACAGAGAGCATTCCCCCACCGTGATGCAATCTTGCTTCTTCCAATACCAACCCCAGGAGTTCTCGCCCGGAAATTCCTCGAACTACGGAACGTTCAGCCACGATATGCTCCCCTTCAACTTCAACGACTCCGAAGAGATGCTCCTCGTCGACCTCCTCGCCTTGGGGGTGAAGGAGTCCTCGGACTCTCTCTCCTCCAATGGCTCCAAATTCAAAGAAGAAGAAGTCACTTCCAGCCCTTGCAGCACCAACAACTCGCAGCAGCCGCAGCAAGAGGCCAATGCGAAGCACCAGGAGAAGGAGAAGTCGTACCGAGGGGTAAGGAAGCGGCCGTGGGGGAAGTACGCGGCGGAGATTAGGGACTCGACGAGGCACGGGATCAGGGTCTGGCTTGGGACGTTTGACAGCCCCGAGGCGGCGGCGCTGGCGTACGACCAGGCGGCCTTCTCGATGAGGGGGTCGATGGCGGTGCTGAACTTCCCGGTGGACAGAGTGAGGGAGTCCCTGCGCGAGATGAAGTACTCCTGCGAGGAAGGGTGCTCGCCGGTAGTGGCCCTCAAGCGGAGGCACTGCATGAGGAGGAAGTCGGCATCGTCGGCCATGGCGGCGAGGAAGAGGAGGGAGAAGGAGGCGCCCGCCGCGTCGGCCCCGAACCTGGTGGTGTTCGAGGATTTGGGGGCGGAGTACTTGGAGGAATTGCTTACCACGTCCGAGAGCAATGGCGGTGCTGCCAGCAGTCACTGGTGAATTGTTAAAAGCAGAGGAGCTCCGGCTTCCGCTTCAGCTTCAGGGGATTCTTTGTTTGATTTTCATGTTCTTTCATTTCTTCTTTCCTCTCTCTTCTCCGTTTTTATTTTTTCTTCGCTATTTTCTTTTTCTTCGGTTTATTTGGGTTGGGTTTTTGCTAGAATATTGGGGAGCAATGACCAAAACAAAAAAAAAATCTGAAAAAAAAAAATCAAATTGTTGAGTTCAGTGGGGGTTATCATGCATAAGTCAGGTGTAATTTAGACTTCCTTTTTTTTCTCTTTTCCTGATTTCATCTCGTGAAGCCAAAACCGGCGGATTGTAAAAGTTTCGGAACTTTTTCACTTTAGATGCAGCATGCTTTGTTTCTTTTGGCCCCGAGCAAAAGGTGGTGCTTTTATCGATCCTCGCTGAAGCTCGACAGTTCCGACGTCCTCCTTATGTTAAAACTTCTGAGATCGGTCGCGGGCAAATGCATCGATATGAATAATTCGAATCCATATACCGATCGGGAAGAAAAAAAAAATCGGGGTCATCGCTTTCACGTCCGACGCGATATTATGGAACGTGGTGGATGACCGCATCATGCTTAACCTTAATTTAATCGAAAGTCGGTATATTCTACCGATTGATCTTCCACGATTTCATGTGGTTGCTATATTTGGCGTTTTAAGAAAAGCTTCTTTACACAAGTTGACTCGGAGATTATTGGTCCGGTCGCCCATGGTGCGATACCGAAAGAATGATTTATTTTACATCATCATGTCGACCCCCCTCCCCCCTCTCCCCCAGTTTGATTTCTCCTGGGTCCTTTGTCTTTGCTAGTTTGCCACTTTGTGCTACCCCTCCTAACCATATGTGACCTCATTTCTTATAATAACATGTGCTAGATCTCGTGACGACGAGTAGATCTTGTCGGGCCGCACGATGTTGCGTTTGTCGATTATCGTCGCCGGTGCGATTCCCGATTCATTGGGCCTTGTGCGGAAGTTTAGTTAATTCGCGATTCGGATGCGACTGCCGATGAATTTCTGAAGAAGTTGAAGGAATGGAAGGAAGAAGTCGGAAAGGCGAGTTTGAGAATAGAAGTCATTGCATTGTTCGATGAATGGGCCGCAACTTATGAAAGCTATTTCAATATTGTGCTCATTTGAGGTCATTTTAGGCCACCAAACTCAAGTTTTCCAATGCTTGGGGCTTATGCTTTGGCCCAAATTTTTTGTTTACTCGATTGCTTCCGAAATTTTGCTTTGTATTTAGGGTTAATTGCGTTGGTTTATGGTTTTCTACGGTTGGACCCTATTCATTTAGGATTTTGTTACCAAATACCTGGATAAAATAAAGATTGCAGGTTTCAATTTATTGTTGTTGTTGTCGTGTAATGTGTAAACGTTGTCTTGATCATTCAAAAAGTTCCTGATTAAGTATATATGGACACTCGTTTACGAGACCAATCTTTTTATCGTGTGGAGATCGTTAGATAGATGCCGCATCGTTTTGAGAATTTGAAAGAAAAAGCGGGAGTTTCTCTTTGTACTTCGTGTTTGACACGTGTTTTGTGAAACATTATCCTTAAACTCTCAACAAAGTTTAATCAGTGCTTTTCGCTTTGCTCGTCTTTGCACTTTGCACTTCACTTGAATAAAGCTATGTTTGGTTCACTGAAAATGAATGATTCTAAAAAACATACATATTTGTAAAGATGATCTTGATTACAAAACTAAATGAATAAAAAAAAATTCATCATCTACGAATATATTTAAACAGAAATTATTGTCAATAACGAAAACATTTTTCATTGGATTTCAAGATATACAAATGATCATTTTTTGAAAAATATTTTCCAAATCATTTATTTTCCTCGAAACAAGCAGAGCCTAAGTGGCACTTTTGTTTTCTCTCTCTCCATGAATTCATATTGTGAAATTTAGGGATAAGGTTTAATTGGGAATTTGGGGTTTTGGACAAACTTAGGGCACCATCGGGTGGCAATGCATTTTCACGCATTTCGAGAAGGAAATTCCCGATGTCATACGCGAACCGGTCAGGCGACTCACCCACGTTCGTCGTCCGGCCAACATTTTGGCTGCCGCCGATTGATTTGAGGTCATTTGAAATCGGTTTCGCCAATTTCAGGAAGTATTCCGGAAAAAAACCTCTATCTAGTCTAAGGAGACCTTTGAGTAATCGCACCGATTTGAAGGAGGATTTTGCCAAAGAAGATGCTGCAAAGCTCAATGGTTTTCAGATTAGTCATGTTTACCATGTCCTAACCGGGTAAAGGGGATCTAGATGACGGACGGCCATTTCAAAAGCTAAAAGAAGAAATCGGTCACAAATCATGTTCTTTTAAATTCCGACGAAGCATATCTTTTCCTTGTGATTTATTAAGACTCCTGTCCAGAATTGACACAAAATTTGTCTTCTCTTAATATAACCGAAGAGCTAATTTCGATGATAGATATTTTGTTGATGAACCATTTTCGGCGAAACAAAAGAAATTGTTCGTGAATCATATTTCCCTAAATATTGCTTCGCCGTTGCCCGAGCCCATTTCTATTGGGGGGCCAGGTCAGACTCGAATGCATAATGTACAGTGTGTACAGCTCCGCCAGCCCAAAATCTGTGCTATAAATTCGAAAATCCCTAGAAATATGATGTCAAATCAACATTTTAAGGCGCGGCGATGATTGATGTCGATCAAATTAGTGTAAGATTAAGTTTTGATTGTCAATTAGCTGGAATGTGTGATATATGCTTGTACAGCTCGCATGTAACAAGCACAACCAAACAATTTGAGTGCAACCCTCTAGAGTTAGCGCAGTGAGTTAGGGCTTCGCAGTATTTCCAGGTCAGGAGCTGAAGACCTGTACATGCCAAAAGCCTACATTTAATCGATTCATAAAACTTGCAAGGTGTTTCATGGGTTTCTAGATAGATGGGCCTCCTCATCTCTACCCCTATATCATAAAAAGAAAATGGACGAAACAATTTGGATGTAAAAAAGTTTCGGGGCTACATTCTTTTCAGAGTAGTCATCATAAATCACGAGAACTAAACGCAATAAACATTATATGTATAGAGAGAGAGAGGTCTATCTTCCAAAACATTTGCTTGAAAAGCATATCGAATCCACGTTACTCGTATTTTTTAAATATGAGCTATGGATTGGATCATTAATCTGTTGAAACTGAAATAATAAGGGCAATCCTAATGTTAATCTTCCTATGCCATTTCCTTTTATTATTTTTTTTGTAAGTTCGAATATTTGTTGAAGCCCTATGTCATGAACTAGCTACGTTTCTATGAAACTATTAAGTAATGATATGAACCTTTCGTCTGTTTCACAAAATCAAAATGTAGTCGACTTAGATGTATTTAATATATTAATGTTGTATACCGATCTCAATTACCTAATATTATGCGAGTCTATGAGTTCGTCGATCTCTATGGATATCTAAACAAAGCAAGGGTTGACAAAAGAAAATTTATGAAAAACTTCAAAAACCTTCATCAGTTTGATTATCCTAACAATTTGCATCCTCACTTTTGGAAACTTGCAATATGTACCTTTAAACAAAACTCCAAAGCTTAAAAAGCTCATTTGCCCTGTTTTATATAGGAAACCATTAATAAAAAAAAAAAAAACCCAAAACCGACCGATGTGTTCACAGCCGCCCCACCGCCCATCGACATGCTGCCCGCAGCTGCTGCCGCGGGGACTAGTACCACATCAACCACCACCATTCTCCCACTCTCTCGAGCTTTTGCACAGGGCCTGAAAGCTCGTGCTATGGCGAGCTACAGGGCTGCGGCATCAAGCTCAGCCCCCATGTCGAGATCGAGCAGACTTTGATACGAGCTGTCACATGATACAAGATGTAGGTTTTTAAAAGGGAGAAAGCAAATCAATGCATAGGCACAAAAATGAGGATGGTAATTGAAGTTTTCTCGATAACTTAATCACTTAAAGTCGATCCTCCACGTTCATAAAATAGTAATTTTCAATGGACGCAACTTACATACGATCTTCCAAAGGGGTAAAAGGATGGTATGAACTTTCTTTTGTTCATTTCGTTCTCCTTTTAAATGAAACAACCACGTGATTATAGACTGCACTTAGCTGTGGCCCGGCCTTAATGTCTATCAGTGTACAGGGTTCACGATTGTGAAATCAACAGGTCACATAATTGTTGTTGGATATGACATTTTCTTCTCACTAGCGGCGTCGGTCCACCAGCTGTATGGAGGATTTCTACCACTGTGCTAGGCATTTCTCTGGAGCTATAGCTTTCATCATCTAGTATGAATCCATGATTTTTGTTTGGGACTTGGCAAAATATCCCCCAAACACTCGAAGCTTTACACCTTTTTATTGAAAATACTTTGAACTAGAATGATTACCGAAGCGACCCGTAAGAGTTCCAGCGATAAGACACCGGCATGGCGGTTGACACAGAGAATTAGATTTTGACGTGAACGCCATGGAATACTGGTGCATCAGCCATATCAACCGGATGCCTAAAAAATATCTATTACTCAGTAAAGATTACTCCATAAGCCATGGTTCCTCAGAAAATGGGGGTCATCATGTTTCTAACCCATGAAAATGAGGACAAATCGACCCTTTTCTTCTGTAGCCGGAAACATCGCTACCATGCTCTCTCCTCCCCTCTTATCAATATGATGGCCCTTTTCAAGTTTTGACCTGAAAACAGGACGAATCCTTTGTGTAGGTCCGGTCCTGTTAGGTCTTCTATGTTTCGCAGACAACATAATACACACTTTGAGTTGCTTTTCCTAATCTGAATTCCTAAGGATGAGATTAGGTCACCATGAGATGATGATGTTTGTCCAAGATTTACAACTATATGCAGCGGTTTCGTCAATTAATGTTCTCGTTGTAAGTTGCAACATATTATCCGCTGGACTACATGTCTCTGACGAACTCCTTTGGCCGCAATGGTGAACGCAGATATCTAGCTTATCAGGGGCCAGATTAATAACAAATATATACAATACCTCGTTCCGGGGCATGATACAAGAACTTTGTATGAACATTGATAGATTAAGGAACGTACATTTAGGAATTTGTACACCGTTGTTTGGTGGGGCCTTTTCAAAGGCTCAACTTCCAAAGGGTACAAGATATCTAGAACTCTCTTGACAATGATCCCTGGTAAGTACATAAAAGATCCCATGATGACCTCCAAGAAATGGCTGAATATCCTAATCTTAATATCCACTAATCAAGTTATCGACCCAAAGCATGAGATATTGCCATTTTCAGAGAACTCAGAAGAAATTATGAAATTGCCAAAGAATTCGTTTTTAGCCATATAGGTTTTACAAGAAAGGATAATATTGGTTATCGTTCCTAATAAGAATATGAACCTTGAATCACCTCGTGAATCATTAATAAGAGGGAGAGGGACAAAAGTGAAGCAAGTAAAAAAACATCCATTTGATACATTGTTTCATCGAGATCTAATCCAAATCACCATGTCCGCCATTTTTGCAGCTTTTGATGTTATTGGAAGGTTCAGCAACTATCCTTGTTGAATTATTCGGTCCCACAAGTTGTCATTGGTATTAGGGATGCTACCAATTAGGACTGTGCAAAACGGACCTCTCAAACGGAGAACCACCCGGACTGGACCGGACCAGCCAGTTTGGTCCAATTCTCGGGAGTGTCGGTTTGGTTCCCAATTCCTAAAAGTGAAACCGGTGTCCGGGCGGTCCGGTTCCCGGTTCCAAAGCCGGATCGGACCGGACCGGACCGACTACAAACACCTCTTTTTATTTTTTTATTTCTTCAAAAAAAATTAGTAAAATGTGAATTAAACCCTAAGTAAAGTACGTTTTTTGATTTGTCTTTTTAATTTGAGGATCATTGCAAATATATCACTTAATTCAACACGAAAAGATGACATCAAGTAGTGGAAAAAAAAAAAGAGTAACCGGTTCCATTGGATCGGAACCGAAACCGGACCGAGAACCGATCACCCCTACTACTAGCAAGAAATATATCAAAGATTTGGTGCTGGGATAGCCAAAAATCAAAGTTCTATCGTTTGTTCGATTTCACTTTCATCGGCGAATGCAATGTAAGCATTAGGTTTGGCAATAATTGTTGTGCGGAAGAGCACCCTAACTAGATGAGATGAAAGAAGGAAAAACAAGAATAATTCGAACAGTGGAATTTACGTGGTTCAGCAAAAAAATTCCACCTACGTCCATGGGAGAGAGAGAGACGATTTCTTATATAGAGCATATTTGATACAAGATACAATACTGAATAAATAGATCCTCATATCCCACTTCCCTAATCCCAATAGGGAAAGGAATTCGACCCTAAAGATCTTATCTAAGGAATTCTACCCTAAACATCTTATCAGTTTAGGAAACTAACTAATAAATCTTTAGTGATTATCCCCAAATATTAGGAATATCATGACATATCCCAATTACATTGAATTAGGATTATTTCCAATGAAATCCCATAAAGATAGGTCCCAAAAATAGGAAATATATTTGGAAACGTGTAACCTGCAAGCTCCAAGCCTTCCTAGACTTCCTGATCGACTTTTTCGAGTCTCTAATCTATCAAAACTTCATGGAATTCAATACAATATCAACAATAATGAAATCCCCTAACATCTTGAAACTAGTCGAAATCCCATCACCACTAGGAGATATAAGGATTGATACACAAAATGAATTTTTATTGACTGATGGTACGATTCAATTCAAAATTTTGTTCGTTCCGATTTGATTTTGTGCTTCCCAATCTTCGGGAGATCCTTTACACCAATTATAATATTTTGATATAATCACATATTATGTAATTAATACTATAGTTAATTATTATCATTGATAAGAAAAATTAGATAACAAGCAAAAATTGATATATTAAATCATGTTGTCTTGGTAATGCGTAATTCCTTATTCAATTGAAGATTATTCATAATATATTGTCTTGGTAATAAATATATATATTATATCGATTACTAATTGGATTAAATAATCGCACATTTTCATATAATTACTATTTCAATCAGAATAAAATCGCATTTTTTTATAATTGACTTCAAATCATAATCATAAATAAGTTCTTAGATGGTAGACAAAAGTTTTTATATTAAACTCTAGTATCTCACTATATATATATATATATATATATATATATATATATTACACTCATGATTGACTATAAATTGATAATTACTATGATATAATATTATGTTCATGTAATCACTATTTGTGTGCTTAACTTTTAATTTTAACCATAAGCAACTTATGAAAAATTAATAATATTTGGCAAAACACTATAATTCATGATAATTTATATGGGGTATTAAACTCGTGATTGACAATTAAAAATTCAATTACTACATTCCCCGTAAGTCTAATTATAATGGTGCTTTAGGAACTCTAATGCTATTCTTCCCTTTTCATATATGCTATTCATGAAATCAAATAGCTCAACAGACATTACATTATTTAAATCAAACAGAGTAATAGCTGTTGCATTATACTCTTCTTCCATTAGTAAAATCAAACGAGCTGTTAGAATTGTCTCTTTGTTTGATCCCTAATTCACCCTTGGCTGTGACATAAGGAAAAGGAATACTTATTTACTGTAAGTAGGTCAATCCTTGACTTTGGTCCTTTCTCTTTCCTCACAGCCTAGCTATGAAAAGCACTAATTTGGGTTCAATGCATTTGTCATTTTCAACAGCAAGAACCATAGCCAACCAAAATGGACGACATAATTGCCCAAAAAAATATATATATAAACATTCTAGTACAATAAGCAGAATTCACAAAAGAGCACTATCTTTGCAAGTTCCAGGACTCTCTCTCTCTCTCTCTCTCTCTCTCTCTCATGAAATTTTAGTGGCGAGTGACCATGAATGATTCAACTTAACTTTTGCTCATGTGGTCCACTGAGAAGTGGGGTGAGCAGGACGGTGAAGAGTTTCAAACGAGCAATCCTGCAAAGTGGAAAATCACTAGTTTATCGTGGAGTCACTACAGTACGAGTCATTGATTCAAGCTGAAGAAAGAAATGATTGAGAAGCATCCGAGAAAGCTCCGACTTTAAATTGGAGCCCCCAAGATTGGACTTTAATTTAAATTTTACTAAGAAAAAGGCAAGACGAAATGTCTCCCGCACATCTTGGTGGGGGCGGGCAGAAAGTGAAGGAGACATGTGTATATATATTCAAAGATGTCCGAAATATTAGATCCCATTCCTGGCACTATTAGACAGCAATCATTTAGTCGTTCATCAGGTCTAAGTGTACTTAAGTATTTTTTAGTAGAATATTTTTTGCCTCCAACATGCATTTTGTAAACTTTATTGATACAAGTTTCCAAAGGTTTATTAATTCCCTAAAAATCCCATGTAGCGTGGCACATCAATAAATTTCAACTAGAAATTTATATGGAGTTTCCTTTTCTTTTTTCCGTATTTCAATCAGAAATTCACTCTGTTTCGTGGGAGCTAAGTAAATAATAAATCCAATTTTGGATTGCTTTACTGCTGTGTCATATCACTTGGGAATTTCTTTTCCTATAGTTGACTATGGAAAATATGACGATAAAGTTCACTATAAGTGAAATGATCTATAAATAAGTCGAAGCTGTCTAGACTTTAATTAGATGATTCACCAATTGCGAAAATTTGTTCTCTCCACTCATATTATAACTTGTTTTACATCTAATGTAGTTTCCTTAATAAAATATGACATTGTGCTTTTTTCCCTCAAATATGATTGGAGACGCCCTTGCCACTTTAATGAATAATATTACCCTAAAAAAATCATTACGATATGTGAGGAAACTCCTCTAATTAACGAACTAATGGATTGCCTTTCAATTTTACTAAAAGACAAATTACCTACTCCTCTCAAACAACTCTTTTTTATCCTTGCATCACTTCTTCCACACCAATTATATTTTAATGTTTCCTTCAAGTTTATTTTCTTCTGAACCAATTCTTCATTGTCCACTTGCACGAGAGTTTAACTCACTTTTTTTAATTTGAACAGGCATTAGTCAGACATCATACTAAAGAAAGGTTGGTTTTATTTGAACATTGTTCACTTTATTTCCCCCAGTTTTTAGGATCGTGATATTTTTTTACTTCAATTTCCAATACAAATTCACGAGAATGTACTCAAAAATTGGATATTAAGGTTGATGTATACATTACACAGAATTCATATTCCACCTTATTAGTCTGGAGACTTTGATCCTACAACTACATGTATAAGTAGAGGAAAAATTATCCAAAAAGTCCTAAACCTATTGTAAAGTGACCAATTCAATCCAAAACTTTTCAATTTAGCCAATTTAATCCTAAATCTTTTGATGATTTCTAATATAGTCATTTCGACTAATTTTGGTCAAAAATCACTAATGTTGATGCCAGTTGTCCTACGTGACACAGCCGATGCTGACGTGGACAATTTTTGCAATTTTTTTTACATTTTCTACATCTTTTCTTCTTTTTTTCCCTTTACTTTTCTTTCTTTTCTTTTCTTTTCTCCTTTTCTTTTCCTTTTCACCTATGACCGGTCTTGGCAGTGGGCGACGATCGGACCAGCCCTCGCTAACTGGACTGCCATGTTAATGATTGGCCGGAAGGTTTACATTGAAAAATAGTCAAAAAGTTTAGTATTAAATTAGCTGCCGTATAATAGATTAATGACTTTTTGGATAATTATCCCTATAAGTAGAAGAAGTCTAAAAATGGCCTATTAGTATCGAACAATTAATATTTTGCATTCTGGGAAAACATTTTCATTTAAATTGAGAATTTTACTAATTTTTGCATAAATGTATCTATTAATGATGAAAAAGCGAATGCAGAAAAGCAATCAATCACGTCAACAAACTTTTTTGAAACTTTACCCTACACTTTTCTAACGCGAGATGATCTTTCAAGTAGTGCGCAAAGGCATCTTCTTGCTGAAGGTTATGTCGTCTCTTTAAAAGGTTAAAGAAAGACGACTATTTTCTTCTTGGCTGCGGTAGGGGAGGCACTATTATGATCGACATAATATTTCTATTATATATCAAATATGAAAGACTGATTTTGTTTGATTAATTGTCCTTTTGAAGTTCATGGCTATAAAAAAAGAACAAATCATGGTCACTCAAAATATTAAATGCATCACCCAATTATGCTTTATTGAGTGATATGTCCGGCCATTTTTCTTGTTGTCGTTTTTCAAAAGCAAAAGCTTTGCATGTAAAGGAGTTGTCTAAAGCTGGTGTAACTCATCACCAAATTCTTTCTTTGAGACAAAGTAATTCCAACATTCAAGCTATTGCTAAAACTATTTACAATATGAAAGTGAAATTCTATTGTAATATCTAATGGTCGGACTAGGGTACGACGCTTTATTAGATGAGCTTTGTGCTGATGGATTCATCTGCAATTTCAAACATGATGTAAAAGGTCACTTGACACATTCATTTTTATCTCATTTGATCTTCACGGCACTAACAAAGATTTTCTCAGCTGTCTTTGTAACGAATTATACTTACAAAACCATACAACTGTGTTGTATATTATTGGAGTTTCCGGCTTTAATACTTCTTTCAACTCATGATTCTGGAAAAGCAGTACGAGCTAGATTATGTTTGGGCCATGACAATCCTTGAGAACATATCGGGTGTCAGTTGTCAATATTCAACTATTGTCACTAATAGAGAATTGGCATTAATGAATGCAATTTGATTCATTTTTCCTAAAAGTGCAAACTTCTTGTGTGTTTAGCACATTAAGAGAATATTGTGGTGAAATGCAAATCTTTCATATCTGATCGGTCCAAGATTCTAAACTCCAACAATGAAGTGAAAGATCATGAAAATATTCGGCTCAAATTGTTTAAGGAAAAACCATCGGTTCCTAATTGCATTAAAAGTATATGACTTCCTTTCAAGCAGCCTTTTGTGCCTACTTGGACAAGATTTGCCCGTGCATTTTGGGAATCAGGCTACTTCAAGAGCTGAAGGGGCACATTTGACTTTGAAATCACATCTGCAAGTTTCGGCGGGGATTTAATTGAGGTGAAAAAGAAAATATGCCTTGCAATTGAGAATCGGTTTCAAGAAATCAAAATCAAATTGTCAAGTGAGAAGGTAAAAGTTCCTCATAATTTTCGCGTTCCTCTTGTCATGAACTTGATTACTTGTGTGTAAGTATTTGCTTTAGACGAGCTCTACTAGCAACATGAGATTGCTAAAAGTAGGGTTGAGCTACCTACTTGTATCAGACATTTTAAACAATTCATGGGCCTTCCATGTGCGCATGAGATGAGATTTAGGTTTTCCGATCGGTTACATCCATACAGGGGGTATCAGCAATCAAATATGGGGTGGAAAAATGGGAGCTCCATATCATTCATCCTCTAGTATTCGACCACTGGGAAAGAAAAGCAATATGCGTGACATCAACTAAAGCAAACCCATCACTTCACTGATGTAACGCATCGAACAAGCTTCAAACTTACAGGTAGAACCTTGACAGACTACTCTGTAATATTAGGTCAGCGAATTCTTCCCCTACCAGATGCCTGCTCAGCAAAAACATCATAAAGAAGTTTCAGTAGACAGTGAAATACGCGAGCCCAATCTGCACAATGCAGTTTCTGTTGTGCGTGGCGCACACGAAGAGAAAGCAAGAGAGGGATCCAAGTCGTTTAAGCGATCGCGGGGCGAAATGAGTAAATCCCAAACACGATCGTCAATGCTTCTGAAAACTTCCCCATGAAAGGTGCTCATTCGAGTGGCATCGGTTTTGAAGCATTTCTCCATCCCATCAAGCGGAAAATAAAAACGATGATATGCTCAACTTTAATGATATAGATTCGTGTCAGATTCTCAGCATTTTAGGTCGCTACACTTAATTTAAGGCTACGGAAATGAAAGTGACTACAATGACGTTTAATATTACACACACACGCATATATATAGGAGAATATTAGGATGGCGACGGAATTATTTTTGTAATCCAATTAGAGGGAGAGGGATCGAGACAGATTGCGGCGGTGAACGCTGGCCTCTAGCTGTTGCTCATCATTAATAATAATAATTTTTTTATTCCAGAGTTTATTAATTAATAATTGAGTGTGCATATACATTATACACTAAAAAATAATGTCCAGATGAAACCTATTGATGAGCCGGTGGAACTATAATGATGAGTTCACCAACCTGGACAATGGTTGGCAGTTGATTTGTTAAAGCTTCCAACATTATGTTAAGATTGTGATGGTTGGAAATTTTGTTTTGTTTTTTTTGAAGGAATAAAGATATTAAAAGTGTTATAATTTTTGTACGGCGCTCACATCAGTGTCAAAATTTTTCGAGCGATCACTTGAGTGTCATTTTAGTAAAAAAACTATCACTTCAGTGCCGTCAACAATTAATGTGACCGGAAAATCTATCGTGACAATTTTTAATACAAATCATTTGATGTGGCCCGCCAATAAAGTGAAGTCGACATTATTAGACCTACACAACTAGGTTTGGTCATCTATTTGCCCCAAATTAATGAATTTGGGCAAAATCCAGTATGAAATCTAACCCTAATTTCTCAAATTGTGGCAATTACCTACTGAATTTTTGGGGCGATAGACAGGTGAAGAGTGGAATACAATCATCTTGCTCTTGATTTCTTCTTTTTCTTTTTGATTTTTCCATCGTTCTTTTTAGGAAAAAGAATTTCAAGCGTTGTTGGAACCGAGATTCTACAAAGCCGAATTTTGTCGTGGACCGTCTCTGAACCTTGTGGAATGAGGACCACACACTAGCGAAATAACGAAGAACACAAAGATAATCTATCAGACATTTTGAAGCTCCATCGTTTTCGATGGCAAATTCACAAAGCATGCGTCGCAACTTTAGAGAGAGATAGAGAATTTAATAAAACTTCTTTTCCTTATTCAAATTTTTTTTGGTGTTGTCGGTCGCTTTGGACTAGACGGTGGTTCAGAAATGATTGGAGAAGAAAAGGAAGAAAACTGTAAAATTGTTGGCTGAAGATGAAGATGAACGAAGAAGTTGAAGATGATGGCGAACATGAAGAAGAAGAAGAAGGGATGTGGCAATTTTCAACAAGGATTCGACCAAGGGACTTGTCCACTTTGAATTTTAAATTTTTAAAAAAATATCATATTGAACGTAAAAATTAATCATTTTTCCACCAAAGTTGCACTCAAGTGATGACTCAAAAATTTTTGGCATTAAGTGAGCGTTATATGAAAATTATAATACTTTTAGTGGATTTTCTTGTTTTCTTAACAGTCATGAACAATATGATCTCATTCAAATTTTGTCTGTAAATGCCTATGTTAGTTGGCAACCCATTTACTCATTCTCACAAATTTTCATTACCTTCGGTAATTATATTTACATGATTTTAGTCGGAGAGTTTAAAGGGCTTAGTAATATCATAAAAATCTATTCATCATTGGAGCAATTTTCCCTTTAAAAAGTAATCTACGGGACTCCAAAGATAAGTGAGGAGCTTCTTGATATTCATGGATGTAAAGTCAAATTCAAAAACTTAAGTTCATGGATGGGAGGAAGCCACGTACAAAGTAATGTGGGATATTTTAATATCCACTCTCAATTTGATTTTGATATCATATTAGAATGTCCAAACTCAAAGCTTAATTTGCTAGGTGGAATGAGATATTTTGTATGTAAAGGGCATATAAGTTCCGTAAACAAACTATATAAAATACTTTAACACTGTAGGTGGATAGCAGGAGGAATATTGTAACACACACTACTTGTTCTATTCTAGGATAAGACCATATTGAAATTGCAAATAAACTTACATAAATGATTCATTGATGTCATGTGAGAGGCTGTTACATACAATTAAGTACCTAATTAGGGTCAAGGTTACTTTTAGTCACCTAACTTATAAATGTTTCTTTGTCCTATAGGTGCTCGATTTTTTTTCTTTTTGTGCAACTAAGCCCTCCAAGTTGTTTGGATTATGCAATTAGATCCTTTCCTCACCTACCATTAGCAAATCCATCTAATTTGAGGACATGATAGTGTTGTTCTTGGTAGCGAAATAATGAGGGATGGAGGGTGGACATTAAGATTGCATTTGTTTTGCGATTAAATGAAGGATTCAAAAATATTTTTCTAAATTGCTTGTACTCTTACAAAAATTAAATGAATCGCTTGTACTCTTACAAAAATTATTTTAAACGATACAAAAATTAATTATTAGATATAGATCTTTTTCATTATTGTAAACGATACAAAAATTAATTAATTACAAAAATGAATGAACAAAAATTATTTTCATTATCCACAAAAATGTTTGGACATAGATCATGTCAACAAAGAAAACAATTTTCATTAATTAATTATTGTAAACGATACAAATGACTATTTTTAGTTTTTGAGAAACAAATAAAGCCTAAAGCTACGTGGTAGAGGTGGCAAATAGGTCAGGTTGGGTTGGGTTTGGGTGGGTCAGGTTAAGTTGGGTATAGGTGGGTCATAAATGGGTTCAATCCAAATTCAGGCATTTAACTCACATTGACCCATTTATTTTCTAAATACCCATACCCAACCTAATCAAAATCCAACCCAAACCCACCCACATAGCTCACATTTTTTAAACTATGTCAATAATGCAATTACAAATTTAAAATAATGAAAATTAATAACAAACAGAGAATCGCTCTTCCTCCACCAAGTATGTAATGGGCATCGCCGCCCCGTCCTTCGCCACGGCTCCTTCGGTATTATGATTGCTTGTGCTCACAGAGCTCAAATCGAGCCGTCTGACTCGGATCCAAATCCAACAGGATAATGGGAGCAAGTAGCAATCCAAACTCGGACATCTCCGACAAGCACCAGAAGCGGTTGGAGATTTACGCATAGACTAAACTGGGCGTTCGTCTCAACAAGAAGTATTGCCTCACCATCACTAGCCTCCTTGACCACCCAACCGAAACATTGCTTTTGCATATTTGATCTTTTGGGTCGGATATAAACCCTAACTAACTAGCTCCGATCACATTGCGTTTGTAGATGCACTCGACAAACGAATCGGTGAAGCGAAAAAAATTTCTCTTTCCTTCTCTCTCTCTCTCTCTCTCTCTAAGTTCGACGACTGAGAAAATGTCATCATGGATTTGGAGGTGGTCGGATGCAGCACGCTCCTCTTTGACGACGACCCTATGGCGGTGTTTGTGAACTTGCCGAACGCCTTGGTTGACTGACACTCCCTCTCCAACGACCGCTACGACATGTGCCACCTCCTCTCCGCTCCTCCGCCGCCTTGCAAGGCGAGTCACCACCTGCATTTTGCGGCAGCCAAAGGAGGGAGAGAGAAGATTGTCTAAGAAGCGGGACCACAAGTCGCCTCGCGATTCGAGTAAGTGAAGAAGAAGAGAGACGAAGCGAGCCGGGCATTTCATTGAAAATAGGTTCAGACTATATTCATTTCAGACCCATATATTTTGGCATCTCATTTCTAAAACTCGTTATAGCTTATCAGAGAGAAATAAGATGCGACCCATTTAAACAAATATGAATTTTTTTTTGTTCAAAAAATAAATATGGGTTCATAAATGAGATTCGGATCCATTTTGTCGGGTTGACTACGCGGCTTAAGACATAAACATGTTGATTGTGGGCCCCTCGTCATTATTTAGCCACGTGGGTAGTAATGGAAGTGGCCTGTATAGGGCCAGAGAGTGAGACGTTCGATGTCTCCACGTGAGGCAGAGAGGTCAACTATAAATCCCACTTCAATTCCTCCTCCTTTTCCAAAGTGCCGTCGGTAATATGTGCGGGCCACGTAAATCGAGGTCAAAGAATTTGATCTCAGTGGATTTATATTTTCTCACTACTATTCTCAAATTAACTAATCATTCAATTAATCGGGCTCATTAGCTTTGACTTTTTTTTTTTTATGGGTGGGAGGCAAAATAAAATCAACAGTACCAGGCACACTTTACAGCTCGTCACGTTATCTCACAAATTAATTTTTTTTTTCATAAACCGGTCTTAATATATGTAGCATTCGTTCAGTTAAATTTTGCATGTACGTGGTCTATAACTTGCTAAACTATCTAAAGAATTGTCCTCAGGTATAAATGCATCGAGAAAACATTTCACAGAACAATACTACTTATCATGTTGATGCGCGCGTTCCTGAAAAGAAAATCACGCGTCTCATTCGAACGGACTCGAGTAAAGTGAAAGCGAAAGAGAATCGAAAGGAGCCTTTCCATTCTTAGCCCGCCAATATGTTTCCGTCAAAAAGCGAGAGAAAATGGAGGCAAGCGCATGTTGGACCTCGTTCCATTAGTATCATTACATTCACCTGAATTTGGACAAGATTAAAGCTTAATTCAAGCGACATATCAAGATCATACAGAGACCAAAAGTTCACTAAGTTGAAATTCTTGAAAATGCGCACTTTGTTGGCGACAGGAAGGAGGCGCAGCGCCGCCGTAATGGACTGGCCAAAAGGAGGGAGCGAATATACCGACGGCAGATTCCTTTCATCGGACTGGACCCTCCTCAATTCCAACGTTGTATAAATTGGACCTCACATCTCCGCAGCACAAATATCCCAAAGTCACCCAACACTCCATTAACATCTTCGAGATATCTCACTTCCTCTGTCGCTTGTCTCTTGTCTCCTGCCTTCTCCATCACTATCATCCTCGATTTTCGCAAAACGGCAAAAAAGAAAAACAGAAAGATACATAAGGTGAGCAAGAGGACCACAACTCGTCTCTCTTTCTCTACTCTTGTCCCAGTTAAAAATTCTCGTATCACGTGTATTTATTTTTTCACTTGTTACGACTAACGTGATAAATTCCAGAATGAAATTACAAAAAAAAAATTTATGCTCTTTCCATGTCTTCGACCCCTTTTTCTTCAAATCAATGGAAAATTGATCTCGATGGATATATTTGGTATGCTATTGGATATATATTGAATTGCACGGTAGCTTTTTGCGAGTATGATATGAACATATACTTCATTATCATTCGATCCGGTAAACGTCCAAGTGTGCATCTCGTGCGTGCGTGCATGGGTGGTCATGCCGTCATGCATGTCGGCGGGTCATAAGAATGAATTTCTTGTAGCTGCCTAGCCGGAGATGTTAGACATTAGAATCGTTCTCAATTATGTACTAAACCTTAGTTCAAATTGGCGCGCTTCATCATTACATATAATCCCAACATGGGTTTCTCAAGATTTTCTCTTGAAGTTGCCACATACATGTGTGTTTCTTTTTAGACTTTTGCTTCGTGGTCATTAGTCAAACTTGTCCAAGACAATCATATCCATATTAACGCACCTGAATGTTCCTGCTCCGGTTTTGCTGCTTCAGAACAATGTGGCTAGTGCCTCCGTCTGTCTCCGACACTCTCGGAGGTTGGTTAGTTTCCTGTGGATTGGAGAGAGTTCGATCATTTTTTGTCTATTCCTTGACCTTTTCCTCAATGGTCCACGAGACCCTTTGTGGACATATAAACACCAGTGTTTGAATTGGGGACTTCGTCATATCCATATCATTTCACTCATCTTCCTTCCCTTCCCTGGAAGAACACGAAGCTAATGAAGAACGGGGAAAGTTGGAACTTCTGCTGAATCTACCGAGTTCCGCGTGGAAAGAAAACCGGTCGAGTATTTCTCCATAAATGATCATTTTGTCTAAGAATACATGGTAGTTCTGAGGGTGTTTTCTGTCTGAGGTGGTCCCTTTGCTTGCAAGATGAAAATGGCACATACCGCTTGCTGTTCTGTTCGATGTTGCCTCGATCATCCTCTGTGCTTTCGACATAGCTCTTCACATTGATCATATTGAAACGGTTAAGTCAGATCATGATATAGATCATCATTGGTTATCCTAATGTTATACCGTTTTGCAGATTGGAGAGAGAAGATAGAGGTCATTAATTTGGCTTGTGAGTAGGCTAACTCGACATGGCCGGTGAACAAGTACAAGTTCTGAACGCGCTAGATGTCGCTAAGACTCAATGGTACCATTTCACGGCGATCATCATCGCCGGGATGGGCTTCTTCACAGACGCGTATGACCTCTTCTGCGTATCCCTTGTGACCAAGTTGCTCGGTCGGATATACTACCACGTGGACGGCGCGGCGAAGCCCGGAACTTTGCCTCCAAATGTGTCTGCAGCTGTAAACGGCGTGGCCTTCTGCGGGACCTTGTCCGGCCAGCTCTTCTTCGGCTGGCTTGGCGACAAATTGGGAAGGAAGAAAGTCTATGGCATGACACTGATGCTCATGGTGATATGCTCAATTGCTTCGGGCTTGTCCTTTGGCCGCGAGCCGAAGTCCATCATGGCAACGCTCTGCTTCTTCCGGTTCTGGCTAGGATTTGGCATCGGAGGCGACTACCCACTCTCTGCAACTATTATGTCTGAATATTCCAACAAGAAGACTAGAGGGGCCTTCATCGCTGCGGTTTTCGCGATGCAGGGGTTTGGGATATTGGCAGGCGGTGTGTTTGCAATCATCATTTCGTCCGCCTTCAACGCTCGGTACACCAGCCCGGCTTACGAGGTAAACCCAATCAGCTCAACGGTCCCCGAGGCCGACTTTGTTTGGAGGATCATTGTGATGGTGGGGGCGCTTCCAGCCGGACTCACCTACTACTGGAGGACGAAGATGCCCGAAACTCCCCGTTACACCGCCCTCGTGGCAAAGAACATGAAGCAGGCAGCTGCCGACATGTCAAAGGTTCTGAACATCGATATGGAGGCAGAACAGCAGAATGCCGAGAAGCCACTGCCAGGGCCGGCAGCTGAGGATCGGTCCACTGGCTTATATGGCTTGTTCTCTAGGCGCTTCGTACGCCGCCACGGGCTTCACTTGCTTGGAACTACGAGCACATGGTTTCTACTCGACATCGCGTTCTATAGCCAGAACCTGTTCCAGAAGGACATCTTCAGTGCCGTCGGGTGGCTTCCCCCAGCAAAGACCATGAACGCGATCGAGGAGGTGTACAGGATTGCGCGGGCTCAGACGCTCATCGCCCTGTGCAGCACTGTGCCAGGGTATTGGTTCACGGTGGCTTTGATCGACAGGATGGGGCGGTTTGCCATCCAGCTGATGGGGTTTTTTTTCATGACGGTCTTCATGTTCGCCCTTGCGATACCTTATGATCACTGGACTCACAAGGATAACCACATTGGCTTCGTGGTGATCTACTCCCTCACTTTCTTCTTCGCCAATTTTGGACCCAATGCCACCACATTTGTCGTGCCCGGCCGAGATCTTCCCAGCCCGGTTCAGGTCCACTTGCCATGGTATTTCAGCAGCATCCGGGAAGCTCGGTGCCATCGTTGGGGCGTTCGGGTTCCTGTACTTGGCTCAGAACCAAGACAAGGCCAAGGCAGATGCAGGATACCCTGCAGGAATTGGAATCAGGAACGCCCTCATCGTGCTAGGGGGGAATCAACTTCTTCGGGCTGCTGTTCACGTTTTTGGTGCCGGAGTCAAAGGGTAAGTCCCTGGAGCAGATGTCAGGCGAGATTGAGGATGAAGTTGAGGCAAAGCAGGCATTGGAGCATCAGCAGCAGCAGGCTTATAGTAGTAGGACAGTTCCGGTTCTTTAGATGCCCAGTCTGGCGGATTCCGACATGTCTTCTCTAGTTCGTCTCCGAGAAGGTCAGATGAAGGCTGGTTTTCTTTTTATTAGCTACCGAGTTAGTGGGCTTGTATTCCCTCTCTCTCAGTTTGAATCCCTAGGTTTTATAATCACCTCAATTTGTAGCAGATATCCACGACTCCAGGAGTGTAAGATGGTTGTACCGCTGCATCCATCTCAATATCTGATGCGATTTCTGCGTTTGTAGTGGGACATGAATTGTCAATTTCTTACCAGTGCAAACAAGATGATCTAGTTTCTCCAGAACTGAACGCTTTTTGTTTGTTGGGTCGGTGTGCTTCCATGAAATTCTCGGGTAATCAAAACACAGGAAACTGTAAAAACAAAGCACATCTTTCACTGACATCACACAATGCAGATTAGCCTGGCTGAGAAGTTGAAGAGCTCTGCATGTCTTGAAAATGCAAGAACTTCTGACGAAATTTCTATGGTAAAATTTCTTCTCTTAGAACTATCGGAAGAAATCCTCATAGAAACTCTGTTTCTCAGATTCATTTGTCAGAGAAGTGTAGCACGTCTATTCGGATAAGAAATTCACTAAAACAAGAAGCAGATTCATTGAAGAATCATTTGCAGTTGCATAGACGACTCAATTTCCTAGAACAGGATGCGTCGAATGCAGTTCAACACTTCTGGGAATGTGAGTTCGACCACAGCTGCAGAACTCTCAAGGTGAATACAATGTTTTAAGGATGCAGAGGAAGCGACACAGGCAGCGAGATACTACCGCATGAATTTTGCTTCTTATTCATTTACTTATATCGGGAGAGGAATGTAGCTTTTCTTTCGGAATACTCTTCTCCTAGTGAGATACTTCTTGCTGTGCTATGGTAACACATGCTTTGCTACATTATGCAAAAATCAAAAGAGCACCACCGAATGACAGCAAAGATGATATGACACTATAGCTGCGATTGTTACAATTGGTATTCACCAACATATCTTAATCATCACTTTGTCCCCTAATAGAATCATTCCCTGCAATTAATCTATTCCTTTCGGAAATTGCTTCATTTACTGTCCACGAATAAAACTAGTGGAGCTCTTCTACATGGACAATATGCTACTTAAGTATTGTCAATGCCATGAAGAACATGGACACTACTAGTTCTCACAATGCAGATTGAGGGACCACTCGGTGGAGCACGAGGCAGTGACAGTAAGAGATAAAGAAAGCTCACCAGCCCAGAAGAAAAAAGCAAAGTGGTTAAATTTCAAAACTCGTTTTATTTTATAATTGGCTAGCGGGAGATCAAATGATAAGGTTTAATTTAAAATCGGGAGAAGAGAGATCCTCTGTAATTCTCCCCACTTAAAGGGCTAACGACAATTTGTCCAGTGTGGATTGAAACACTTCAAAGAGAATCAACAAGAATCCATAATGTGTCCTTATACACTACCCAAAACGCAAGTGAAATTGAAGTTACACAGCGTTTTTAGAGCTGAAATTGGAAACACCTTTTACAATAGATCAGTAAGGAAGAAGACCAACTCAAATTACATCAAAAGATACTTCTGAGACAAGGATAAACTTATAAATTGCGAGACCATTTCTTGAAGGGATCGATGTGCTTCTCTGCCTAAAGTAAGGAAATGAAAACAAAAAAATCATTTACAAGTCAAACTTAAGGTAAGTTCCGCAACCATAGCATATAAGTAATTCTGAGAGAATACCAGCTACTTAGCAATTGCTGTTATCCCAGAAATACAAGAAGGTAAAAGTTAAAGCAGATATGCCTTACGAGCTGATCATAACAAAGCCTCATATTGTGGTCGTCAATTGTAGCAACATCCTGTACTATTTACAGATTTTCCAGGCACTAAATGAAGAATATCGAATATCCGATGTAGTCAGGTAATGCATCATTCTTTGGGACAACAGAGAATCGTCAATGTTTAACCTGTAAGATGGTTTATCAATTAGCACGCTCTTTAAGCACTTCAAGATCCATTTCTGTGGGGTCAGTAGCCTGAATCTCATAATGAACACCGTCCAGATCCCGTCTGAATCTCTCTCTGGAGGTGGCATAGAGCATCTTGGCACGTATAGGTGATGTTGAGGGAGACCTAATCAATGTTGCCGTTAAACAAACCCTCGTGATATATCATGAAGACATTAATCCAGAACAAAAAATTCTAGGTACTAGATCGCTAGCATCATGAAGAGAGCTAGAAAACTTGATAAGCTTTCCAGAGCATAAAATAGGCAAGATCAGTGACACAAAATATGTCCTCAACAAATGCCCATAAAGGAATGAGACTAAAGGATTCATGGATAGATGTCCTAGTATGACTTTACAGCAATCCAGATGACTACTGTGGTTTCAGTTCGCTTGCATCACCCAATATTTAATGAGCAGATAGTGGTGCCATGATACTTCCCACTATAGTAGGCCAAAGTAATGGCTAAGTAGTGCCTTCTTTTAGTCCAGCTGAAAACAGTATCAAATAGTAATGACAATACGCAGATCGACAAACTGACAGGTGAGCTTAATGTTTCCCATTTTTCATTTGCTAACATTCAGGCATCACCTTCATGACTTCTGAACAAATTGAACATTCTCACATTGCTTAGTTTGAGATGCTGAGCAACTGCTAGAAATTATTAAATGAGGGGGAAGGAAGTTCTTCATTTGCGCTGCATTGTTCAGTCAAAAAAGTGATATCCATATTGCTGTCGGTGAACTAGAGAATCATTATGAGAGCTACAAAGACTATACTTGCCAGACACATTAGATGATGAATGCCCACTTTTCTACTTCAAGTTTTCCTTTTGCAAGTCAAGGACTTCTGAGGAGATCGCTAAACCAGAATGAAATATTAAAGTTATAAAGTGCATTTAGACTAACCAGGCAATGAAGAATATCTTGCTCTTTTGGCAGTTATCAGAAGTCACAAAGTCGTAATCATAAACAGCATAACGGCAATCATTCTCAGGGAGTGCAGCTGCGAAATCCTCATAGCTTTCAGCTGGGCCACCAGTCTTCTCAACCACAACCTCCTTTTTTATCTCATCAATCTTGAAAATCACATAGCGATGGACTCTCTTCCTCTTTAGATCCATGAAGGTGCTCTTGCTATGATCAGATACACCCATGCCAGATGAAGCATTTCCCTGGGTAAGGGGAATATAAAAACTCCTGACTCAAGGTTTCAAATGAGGTAATTCAAACAACTCGAAGTTCCTCTCTAGAGTAAGATCTAAACCAGAGTTCCGCACACAGAAACCCCATTATGCTATGATGCTTCTAATTATAATTGCATACTTATGTTACAGAAAACTACAAAGCATTGTCTAATTGTATAATAGCCGAGGACAAGGTGGAATATGGGAAAAAGAAGGCGAAGTTTGAAATAAGTCAAATGCAGCCACTGAATTGCCGCTCAAAATGACATGAATCACCTGCACAGCTTTAGGCTAATGGAAAAAGATCGAAGTGGGCCGAACCATCAATTAATTTCCTTCTTGGAAATGACCTTTCGATGGTTATGACTTCCAACATTCCGAAGGGTGAACAACAATGCATGGCAATCTTAAACTCATAGAATCCAGCCAAACATTTTCATAGTCTAAGGGATGTCTTTTGCATTTTCCGGAGAAGAAAATACAGCCAGAGTATCCTTGTTATTCCACGGTTAAGTATACAAATTGCGATTAAGTACAGAAGCAGTAGACAGCCATAAGTTCCGCCGAGTTCAAAAGCAATCTTCTCGACAAGTATGCTAAGCGATCCCAATATCAGGCACGATGTTATCAGATTATATTTGTGCGCAGAAGTGAAAATCTTTGAGCAAATTAAAGCAGCAATTGACATGTCCTCGATGATCATGTAAATTATCCGTGAACAAACGAAATCATCATTCACTCTAGTGCTGCTCACAACTCACAAGTGCAAAAACCAGAGGCAAATAAGCAGAACAAATACACCGTCCGTGAAAATCCAGGCTGTTCTAAGGAGACCCTTTTCAGGTAAACAACTATATCATCATCGCACACCATCAAAATCCGAACTTTGGTGAAGAACTCAAACGAGCAACGCAAAGCGCGTCAGGGTTCGACAAAGAATCGCCAAAAGAAAACAAGGATGATTGCAGAGAGAGGGAGAGAGAGGGAGAGAGAGATACCCGACTTAGCCATCTGAAAGACATGGCAGGCTGAGAATACCGCAGACTGCAGATGCAGAGTTGGAATCGATGAAGCAACAACAGAGGATGGGCGTGCCTCTCAGATGTTAAAGACTCGTTCTAATAAGGAGAGGACCGGCCTTCTTTTTCTCTCTCTTTTCTAAACCATTTTCTGTGGAGGAAACAGACGACAAAAGAGACTTGGGAACAGAGTCGAGTACTTATTTATCAGCAAAGGAAAAACCCCAAAAAAAAAACTCCATCAAAATTCCGTTAGATAAATTTTCAATCAAAGTGACATCGTTCTTATTTTATTTAGTGTGACATAGGTACAGTAATGAAAAAAAGTTTATGATAAATATATCACAATGAACATAATTTAAAGTTTTTGATGGCTTTTACACTTTATTTGAAAAGGAAAGTTAATTACATTTAAATTACTGTCTTCTTGAGTTCCGCGTGCATTTCATCATTTTCCGAGACACCAGTTAAAAAAGCTCTCTTCACATTAAATACGTTTAGCGCACCGAAGAGCTAATTGCTACAATGTATTTGGAAAATAGATAACAGATGAAACACAAGTCACAAACTTTCCAACCTTTTCTTCGTGGGGTGGCGAGAGGTGGAGGGAAAACGAGGAGAGACCGTCGTGCTAAGGAGGAGATCCGGATTGTACGACGAGGAGAGTTACGGGTAGTCATGGCCACGGGCGGTTTCTGCCCGGAACCGGCCCAGTCAAACCCGGGCCCGGCCGTTGATCAGGCCCGCGATTTGAAACCGGCCCGAAATCGCCGATTCCGGGCCTAGTTCCAAAAAAAAAAAAACTCCCGCAGGCACCTCACCGACCTTAGGGGAGGCTGGCCTCGCCAGTTGCAGGCGAGGTCGGCCTCGCCCAACACCGGCGAGGTCGAGCCCTCACCCGATCTGGCGAGGCCGGCCTGCATGACCAAAGTAGCGGCCCTTGCCCGATGCCGGCGAGGGCGGCCTCGCCTGAGGCCAACAACCTCCGCTGGCCCTAGCTATGGCTGGTGGAGGAAGAAAAAGAAAAAGAAAAAGAAAAAGAAAAAGGAAAAGTCTGAACCGAAACCGGCGCAGAACCGGCCGACTCCGATTTATACTTGGCCACGAATCAAAATCGGTCGGTTCCGAACCGTGGTCATGACTAGTTACGGGACCCGCTCATCTATTAGTGCGGGGACGATAATAAGACAGATTATACAACGTTAAATGTTCATGTTTAAGCTTAATGTTATGTTCGTGAATGGAAAAAAGTGATTAATTCGTAATATTCAAATCGAGTTAAATGGATTTAAGGGTGTTTTCCAAAGCATCTAAAATAATTTTCCGAAAAAAATAAACAAAAAAGAAGTCGAGGATTGTGGTCATGGATAGGTTGGATGCATGCTGGACTTCCCTTTCCAAGAGGGAAGCAACAATCATCCCAAAGGCGAAACCCTAGGTCTCGGGATGGCGTGGCGAAATCCGCCTCAAAACATGTAAATCGCTCTATATCTAGTAATGTCGATTCCCGATATTTTCAAAAAAAAAAAAAGAAGAAAATCATACTTGTTAGGGATAAACGATTTTAGGTTCCATATAGGTGGAACCTGTTTCTTAGAACAAGTTCCTCGTTTTTTTGGAATCTGAACTTTGGAACTTGAAACCTACCATGTCACAAGTTTCAATTCAGGTCGGTTCTATGATCTATCCAAGTTCTACTTTTATTATTTATTGAAAGATTGTAGTCAATCGTCATATTTAATTATCATTATTTACTTCTACAATCCATTGAGCATAACTTATAATTAGACATATGAAAAATATGAAAAATTAACAAAATAAAAGTCTCAGTCATATAATAGAAATTTAGACTAGTGGTTCAAAATTATACACTCATCATCAAACGCCATGAAATATTGCAAGATCGCACGAAGACATAAATCAAGAAAAATACAAAAACTTATGAACCTACCCATCAAAACAGATTCCAACCCGGAACTTATCATGCATACTTACCGGATAGGTTCCTATCGATCCGATTCTCAGATTCTAAGTATGGTACGCGTTGATTAAACCACATCGACATCGAGAGAGAAAAAAAAATGAAAAAATTTTCGAATCGGGATTTGAAGCCGGGCCGTTTTCTAGAAAGGAAAAAAAATAGTAAAGGAAACTGAAACCAATGTAAGAAGTGATAGAATGGCAAGTGAGACGAGACAAAAGGACGTGAAGGGATGGGCCCGTGCGTCCCCCGCACGCCAAGAGATTTTTGCTTCCGTGACGGAGGAGGAGGGTTTCTCTTTTTCCTTTTGACTTTTTGTATTCATTTCGATCCTCGTCCTTCTCTTGCCCTTTTTGAACAATGGAATCGCAATCTCATCATATCTTCCCTCCCTTTACAATTTAATAACGAGGGAAGATAAAAGAAATGGCCCCCGATCGTCTCCTCGTCAAAAGGGCAACGGCCATCATTGTTTCCCCCGACTTTCCAAATCCAAGTCCATCATGCCATGTTGCATCTCCCCCTGTTCGCCGCATAAAAACCATAGCATGAAAAAAAAATCGACATCAAATTACATAGCGTTTCACAACAATACAACCGCGCAGGTCTATCGACATCTACACCAAATCCGTCGCTTAGATTTCGATTCAACAAGACCTTTTGGTAATATGGGATTAAGGAGAAAGAGATTGTGCACGATTATATGTTTTATCCTTAAAAAAATGTGCAACCTACCCA
Organism: Syzygium grande; assembly: GCA_024733475.1. Taxonomy (NCBI): domain Eukaryota; kingdom Viridiplantae; phylum Streptophyta; class Magnoliopsida; order Myrtales; family Myrtaceae; genus Syzygium; species Syzygium grande. Next base: position 25,375,165 of record JAMXDD010000010.1, read on the forward strand.
AAAATGAAATGCCACTATTACTTATGGCGGCGAGGCGAGGCGAGGCGAGGCGAGAGCAGGAATTAAGGGTGTGCAGCTAAGCTAGTTCAATTGGGGAAATTGGAGAAATGGTCAACTTCTCGACCCCTGCAAATCTAGCCTGGGATCGGTTTTAGTTAAGCCGATTTCGAGGTAAAATGATCATCCAGAAGGAGGAGGGGGAGGAAACCTTCAAAAGGAGGTCGATCTTAATTAATCGCAAGCCCATTTCGTCATAGGGCTTGAGGCGAGCGACACACCCTGAGCCTTCTGCAGCCCCTTGCAAACTGGTTAGCACAACCTGTTTACCATCGCTACATCGGAATTAAAGAAAATTATCGATACCTAAAAATTCAATTTGATAATTTAAAAGTCCAAAAGTTTGATCCGATGGCGGGTTTGGTTCGGCTTCTCCAAAGTTAAACCGACCCGGCCCGTTTCCAAATTTTGGCGGGTTCAAGATCGAGCGTAATCGTTACATTGAAATCAAAATCCCTCTTTTTTACAATTTTTTGGCTAGGGTTCTAATCATAACCTAGGGCTCGGAGTTCATGAAATTCCCTTTTTCCATCATCAATCGAGTCAATTAGGTTTCGTTTCCGAGTTTGAATCCCGTCCGTTTCCGAATTGTCCCGGCGAAGGACATGGATTCCGAAGGTAAAGGTCACTTTTTGAATTTGAATTGGGTCTTTCGATTCTTGGGATCTCGACGTCCGGAGATTTTCCCGGCGAAAACTTGCTGCTCTGGTTCTTGATTTTCAGGGCAAAGGCTCCCGTCTAATCCCCCGGCGATGTTGTCGTCTCTCCTGGGCAAGAGAGCCAAGCTTCACGAAGAACTCCGCAGCATCGAGAAGCAGGTCCTTCATCTCTCGGCACGCCCCTCTTTGTTTAAACCCGTCCATATTGATCCGATCGTTCCCTTTCTTTCTTTGTTGATTGGTGTTGTTGAGAGGGTGTTTCGCATTTGCAATTCCGCTATGATGCCGCGAGTTGTGAAATGGGTTTGAATTAGTCTCGGGTTCTGCATCGGCTTTATCTAGATAGCAGAATTTTTAGCATCGTTAATGCATTGCTTAGAAAAGTGGACTTCAAATGGCTAAGTCTCTTGCTTTTTGTCTTAGCTGTAAAGCTAAGTAGTATGTCTTCTATCGTTGATAATCTGCTGCTGAGAAGAACATAATCTGGTAGCTTAGTGTTTTGTCTGGCTTTTGACCCTGTTAGGTAACGACCGGTTGTTTCTCCAGCAATGAAGTTCTTGATTTTCTTTTTTTCCAGGTATATGAGATGGAGACAAGTTATTTGCAGGACCCAAGTCAATGTGGGAATGTGCTGAAAGGTTTTGAAGGGTTTCTTTCTGCATCTAAGAGTACAGCCCTGTACGGTTACTTGATGTTGTTCTCAAACTCTCTTTTATATACCCTCCATATGCGGAACTCCGCCTCATTTCTCAATTCATGACTTGTGTATGCTTTTATCTGAATTTGTAACAGTTTGAGTGGAATGCTGTATCGGTTATCTTTAATGAAGAAACTGTCACATATTCTGATTATTAGATATCACTCCAACATGGGAATTATGTTGTTATCATCTTGAATATTAGGTTTGCCTGGAGTGAAATAGGATTACAAAATTAGAATCAGCTTTTCTCCATGGACTGTATTGCTTATGGGTATTTTACGCCCTACAGATTGTGGATCATTCTCTTGGGCTTTAATGGTCAACTGGGTGAGAGACTTGTTTGTTCTGTTTGTCTCACCAGACACTAGTGCCTGCAATACCCTTGTACACTTAATAAGCTGAAAACTTTTGTGGTGTATCAGACTCGGAAAAAAGGAATAGGGAACTTTTTATAATAGGATTGTTGCATTGTAGATGAAAATGTCAAGTCTCCATCCCGCGAGTTGAGTAGCATCTAAGAATGTCAATAAATGTGGACAGTGTGCTTCCTAAGGAATCAATTGGATATTCACTTGTAAATTGTTTCATCCCGCTGAGGGAGAGATTCAGAAATACAGGCCAAATGCGTTTATGGCCACTGGCAGAAGAGCACCTTAGAATTGAGTGTGCACATAGTAATGCATTTCTTTTTCTGCTACTACAAGGTAATGCTTCATAGCAACAACTTTAGATGCATCAGACAACTTACATTTGTGGTTTGTTAGGACATTTGATAATCTGTATGCACTGGTTGAATGTGGTGTCATTAATGCATGCTTATTGTACTCGTGTATTCTACAGCTTGAAGCGCTCAAGGAAATTTCAGCCTGAAGACAGGCTTTTCTCTTTGTCTTCAGTCACCTCACCAGCTGTATGTATTCTATAATGGCAGTTTCCGTATCCTTCTGAATTTCGGTCTTTTATGCAAATCTGTGGTTGACGATCAGTCGTGTGTTTTATGGAAATGGGAATGGAAGCCATTGTGGAAGGGGTCCTTGAGGCAGTTTACACCCTGATTGTATAGTTCAAATCTACACATTCAAGTTCGATAAGTTGTAGTCAAGTGTATTCTTGAGAATTTGGTCATACATAATTTGCTAATTTGTTGTTTGTCAGTTAAAGTTAGGAGCTCTTGAACTCAGTTCGAGGAAGCAACGGAGTGCATGCTGTGTTAATGCAGCAATTAGCATGGGTGCCCATATGGGGTGCACCAACATAATACGTACATTGACGATAACTCATTGTCTAGTGGAACTCGAATGTGCACATCTAAATGTGACACTTAATATGGTTGCCCCCTTTTTTCAGATTAGTAAGCTCACTGCTTCCATAAAACTAAGCAAGGGAACTACTACCTGCTACAAGCCCCTCATTACACTTTGAAAAGAATGTCAACATTCAGACATAAGTTTCAATCATGTCACTAGCTCCATGAGATTGAAGATTTTTCTTCATCAACATCTTCCACTTAACCACATACAGAATCTGCTTTAAAGAGGCAGAAACAGACAGACGATATGAAGCTTCAAATATCTTTCTTTCCAGAATAGACAGAGAAGGCGTTTCATAAAAAGCTTTAATGTTAGGACATGGAATAATTTGCCTCTAAGGTGTCTCGCAGCCCAACCTAATTTAAACTTCCAATCCCAGGTTGCACCGTGAACAAAATACTTTTCTAACAAGGACCTCCAAACATTTTTTTTTTGGCTTTTCAATTGCTGCTTTGTTATTGTGTTGTGGGTCACTTGAATGTTGGTGCTTGTGGTATTGGTGGAAAAGATTTGTTATTGTCTCATGGTACCTGCAGCAGCAATATTATCTTTCTTGAGAAGAATCTAAAAGAAGAAAAACAGAAATCGAATTTTTTTGTGTGACTCTGTGCTAATGCTATCTATTATAATGACTTTGTCCCTCCTTAAACAAGATTTTACTACTTACAAATTCATGGTTCTTCTAATAAATCAACCGTGAGAAGATTGTTGATAGTTCAACAAATGTCTACTCTTTTAAGACCATCAATGTACTGTAAGCTGTTGAAGTTTGAGGATGCCATTCATAGAATGAGATTTGGCTGATTCTTATGGTATTGTCCTCTGTTTTTTTCGAAGGCTGAAGAGCTTGCAGGGGGAAGAGATGGTGAGTTACATTGATCTTTACGAGACAATTATTCTTCTTTGAGCTCTATCCTTGAACCCTTTTCTATGCTCTCTTCTTTTTTCCTTTTATCTTTTTCAGATGGGCGATCAGACCTTGGAGCTGGGAGATCTAAGGGGGGTATATATGCCAATGGGCAGTAAGTACTATGTTTCATTCTCTTTGTGGCTAACAGAATATGGAGGCCGTCTGGGCTCTCATTGCTTTAACGGTCTCTAATCTCTTATGTCTGTAATAATTGGTTGAACTGTCATTATAGGGGAAAACCAAAGAAGGGAAGACCAACACCAAGAGATGCAAAGAAAAACAGGGCTGCTGAACAAGATTTTGACTATGAAGATGATCCTGATTTGACGTCCTAGATTTCCATGCTCCAGCATTTAACCTGTCTTTATAGAGGTTTTTCGAAACCGTAGTTTTATGTAAATTTGTTCTTGCAGATATATTCTTTTGGTTTTTTTTACCCCCTTTTATAATTTCTGAATAGAAATGGAATCTGAAGTTGATGGGAACGCCATCTGAATATGTAGAGCTCGTCTTTCTTGGCAAATGCATATTATTTCCTCTTCTGTTGTTTATTGGAATTGAGGTTCGTGAATCCTTTTGGCAAGATTAGCTGGCTGCACATATATTCTTTTCCATTCTTAATGTGGATGAGACCGATTTGTGTTCGGTTCAAGTTCAAGGGCTCTTAGAGCGTGAATTCTTTACCATCAGCAAGTGTATCGAGATTATCGTGTATTGTTATTGTGGATTCTTCTGCAATCACAACCGTCTTACAGGACTAATGCCAATCCACCATTTGATGATTTCACCTGAGTTCCCAGAAGTGCAAGTCAATTCAAAAAGGATTTCAGGTGGGTGAAAATTTGATGAGATCAAGGATAGTTCTCTTCCCATCTAACGAATCATTGTATTTGTCTTTCAAATGTAACAGCTAGAACACAAGACATCGATAGTACGTATGTTAGCCATAGAAAGAAAGACATTTGGTCCTCATCATTATCAGGACAAACAATCAAATACAAGAGCAGAAAAACCAAGATGATCCTTGTACAAGAGCCTCTGCATGAATCAGATCGAATCACAAGGTATCATAGACTAGTAGACGCTGAAAGAAAGGTGCAAATCCCTCGGCAGTTTCCGTGCTCTCATTACTCGAGCCTACCACATTAATCTACCATTTAACACTGACATTATAATTGATTAGACGCGAGGATGATGCAACTTTATACATGAAAGTTGGCCTCGTCGAGATTCCATCCTCCTGGGTTTCCATCAACTTGGCGACAATACTCTTCACAGGCTTTGCTACATGCAGAGATGGTGGCACCTTCTTTGAGGCACACCGGCATGCAGTGTTTTCCGCACTCCGAGAGCGCTTCGCCGGGGGTGGCAGCGAAGGCCAACAGCACCGCAGCTGTCATGAGAATCGCGGCGACCGTCTTCTTGCTCATGGCCATCTTGATCTTTGTCCTGAATCTTTTTATGATCTGCAAAGTTCAGTTTTTTTATCTTGAGCTTGAGCATTTTGGAAATGTATTGCATGGTACGTGTTCTTATATAAAGTAAGAGTTCTTTGTTTTTTTTGCCATTTTCTATTTATGTGAAGAACTCATTGGTGGTCTGGAGTAGCACATGGGAGAGAAATTTCAGTTTGGGAATGGTTGGAGTTTAGTCACTCTACAATGTAATACACACATTCTTGGGATTTATCCGACATTTATGGAGATTTCATTAGTTTTATCTCTTGCTCTACTATATATAAGAAAAAACAAATTAAATGACACTTTATTTTTTGTCTGAAACAGAAAATTCCATAAACTAAAATGAGCAAAAATATAACGAATGGACGGATCCGCATTTGAAAATACAAGAGCTTATGGACATCATCTCATGTGATTTATATATAAATGACGGAGTATGGTCGGATTTACTAAGATTGATTTGTGAAATTAATATGTCAAATTGTGAGCAAACCTTTCAAACACGTGGGTTAATATTCAACGGCCAATAGTAGTATGAGTCATTACTTAACAAACCGTTATTATAAACTAATTTAGTAAGTCTATCGTTTCTTTTAAATGAAATCTCGCAATCAAGCCGCCTAGTCTGCTACTTTATTAGTTAGTGGAACCTGTCCTCACCAAGACGTCATCAATTGGTAATTATCTTAATTGGCCAAAGAAAAGTAAAAAAGAAATTGTGACCATATTTCATTTATTGAAGAATTGTGACAATGAATCCTTAACATAATAAAAGTGGGATATTTGTCCAAAAAATCCTAACCCTATTTTATTGTATGACTGCCAATTCAATCATAAACTTTTCAATTTGAATAATTTAGTTTTAAATCTTTTGGCAATTTGTCAATGTAGTCTTTTTGATTAATTTTAGCTAAAAATTATTAACATGAATGTTGACAATTCTATATAATATGCCGCCGCTGACGTGAACAATTTTCGTAATTTTTTAAAAAAAATTTCTAAGTTTTTTTTCCTTTTCGTTTTTTCTTTCCTTTCCTTTCCTTTTTCTTTTTTTCCTATTTCCCTTCATTGGTGAGGCTTGGAAAATAGAAAAAAAAAAAAGGCAAGGAAAGGAAAAGAAAAAAAAAGGGAAAATATTCAGAAAATTTGAATTTTTTTTAATAAAAATCATCAATGTCAGCGATTTTTGTTCAAAATTAACTAGGATGACTGTATTGGGAAATCGCCAAAACGTTTAGGACTAAAATAGTCAAATTGAAAAGTTTATGATTGAATTGATTGCCGTTCAATAAATTTAAGACTTTTTGGACAATTGTCCATACCAAAAGTCCACTACGTAGGGTTTCATAAACAGCATGTGAATAAGACAGGCGATGCATGTGCGCTTTCGAAGTGCCTAAGAAAATTTACGAGGGAGTGCGATCAATTTAGATACGTGTGTCATGTGCAAGTACTGATTACTTTTAATTAGTTAACGTGTGGAGGGGGGCCTCTAGCAACAATCCCCCTAGAAGACGATGTAGCGAAAGGACATCGCCTGCGCTAACAAAGTCGATGTCTTTTAGTCTTTGGTTACTAGCTTTTCCAGAAATGACGAACCAATGACCACTAGTTACGTAGTGAAAGTCGGGTGAGAAAGTGTGACGTCGGATTGGATTTGATCTTGCCACCAAATCTCGTAAACGATCATGATCATAACGAGATCGAGATCGAGAGAGAGATAGACGTGTAAAGGCAAGATCTTTGGTTTGCTCGCCAACCTTTATGAAAGCCACCACAAATTCAAAAACCTCGGCGAAGAGAAGTCGCACGGGGAAGACATATGAAGCTCTCCTTCCAAAAGGTTGCCTCGTATATTTATGAAAACCTCGAGCAGGGTTGAAAGATGTGTGATGTGATGGGGGTGTTGGTGGTGCTGGTGGTGGTTAAGATCCACTTGACTTGGGTGAGAATAGTGGCACATGATGTGATTTTTGGTAAGCCCGACATGTTAATTTCAAAACCCTAAAGCTAAGAAGGAGAATACTTTCACATTGTATAAATTTAAGCCATTAGAGAGCGACACGCCTCGATATTTCTCTTCATTCGTCAATGTAAGGCTTAAGGAAAGCTCGAAACGTATGCGTCATCTACATCGTGTTGGTAAAGGCCTAGCAAGGGTTGAAATTTCGGGAACCAACTAACTCGGGAAAATTACCCAATCGGTCGTAAATTTACTATGCGGATGTCAATTCATTCATAAACTTTCTAATCTCGGCAAATTAGTCATAAACATTTACGCGAAATTTCAATAGTCCTTCTGAAAAATTTTTGTCAAAAAAATCACTAATGTGGCGGTTCAGTCATCTTTGATTGTGGGGCACCGTTTCATCAACGATATTTCAGCGAAAACTGGCCACATTGGTTACATTAAAATTTCGCACAAAGATTTAGAACTAAATTAGTGGAATTGGAAAGTTCATGATTGACTAGACATTCGTACGATAAAATCAAGACTAATTGGATAATTCCTCCCTGACTAGCTCAAAGGGTTTAAGCGAAGGGCACCGGTAATGATTGGTGATGGAGAAACGAAATGCCTCTTCTCGTCCCCGGCATGATTGGTATTATCTTTAAAAAGGTTTCTTTTCCATACTAAACTCGAGCTCAAAACTATGTAACTCGAACACTTAAAGAAGAACTTACCTTTTCAATAAGTTTTTGGCGAGGAAATGATTCTTCTTTTGTGACCAATATGCATACGGATATGCCCCCGGCGCCCCGCCCACAGAATAAACGTGGGAGTGATTAGGTCTTGCTTAAGATAAGTAAGTGGCTTCGCTTCAAAGGTATGAACTTTCTCATGAGAAATGAAAAAGAGAGAGAGAGAGACCCCACTCGGTCACGGAGAGCACGATATATATATATATATATATATTATAATATATATATATATATATATATATATATATTAAACTTTCTAATTATTGGATTAAAAGCTAAGCTGTGGGAAAAATTGGAGTTAAGATTAAAATTAGCAAAAAGGGCTTGGTCTTCTCTCATCATTCGCTTGCAATGTGTATTGGAGTCCAATCTAATTCGTTGAATTTTGGGTATTTGGATTTGGACGGGATAGATGCCCATTTCCTTCGTAGAAAGTGGCATGGCTTTCTTTCGTGGTGGTGGGTACGAAGTTAGACTTGGCCTCACCTAGATTGTCAAATTTAAGGATTTTCAAAGTAAGCTTTTTGTATTTTGCAATTCCTATTGTACACCTTGAACAAAATAAGTATTTCTCACCTAGAGAAAAGTATGGTTGATGTTTTTGCCTGTTTGCTATTTTATGGTCATATATAAGGAAGGATTTCAAAGTGGCGATTGTCGTTGCGGGAAATAATTTTTACCGGAAGCTTCTACAAAGTCTTCTACAGAAATGATTACTTGAAAATTTTTGTGCCGCTATTGTCACCTCAAACATGACTTCTAACACTTTCCTTGTGGCCACTCTTACCTCTGAGATTTTGCACCAATTCATGACGTGTTTGTTTCGCAAAAAATTAAATTTAACTGAAAAATATTTTTTTAAAAAATGATTACTTTTATTGCTTATAAAAATAAATTAGCTAAAAATATTTTCATTGCCCGCGAAAATATTTAAACATAAATTGTTATCGATAATGAAAGTATTTTTCATTGACTAATTATTTCAAGCGACATAAACAATTACTTTTAGAAAAAATATTTTCTAAATTATTTATTTTTCACGAAACAAATGGAGCCTTAGTTTCAAAACTCAACATATTTTACGTTCCAAAATTTTAAAATTCTACTCTTCACATTTGGGATTTGACACCATCAGAAAAAGATTGGGAAAATTATAGAAATTCAAGAATGCAAGATGTAGTTTTTGATTAATATAACGGGCTAACAACCATTAAAAAAGTTATCAGTGGAAAACTCCAACTGTATCACCAAATAGGAAAAAAATTAAGACATTGAGGGGGAGGAGGGGGAGTGGACAAAAGTTCGATGGATGATCTTAGAATTGAGACTGTAATTGCTTACCAATCTGCACTAGTTGCCTTCTTTTTACACGTGTTTTTTTTACTTCCATCAGCCAGTTTTGTCTGAAGTTACACGTGTGCATGTGGTAAAATTATATTTTACACAAGCAGAACATTTTTTTTTGGCAAATTGTAGTAGATTTCCATCATTTAATTTGAAAAAAAAAAGTTGCAAATGGGGAATTTTTTAACTTAAATATAACAGGCGTGAGAATTCGGTGGATTAAGTATATGTTAGATATTAATCTATGGTTAGCATTAATTTTAATAGGACATATGAATTCTTGTGCATTTTCTGTATTTGTTTGAGGTTATTGAGACTGTTGAGATTACTTTCTACGCCCGGAAGTCAAGGCATAAAATGTCACCCCTAAAAAATTAAAGTTCGTGTGGTATAACTTATAAAATAGAGAATGCAAGCTATAACTTAGAAGAAAAAAATTTAGCATACTCATTTAGCATAATATCGAGGTAAGCCGAGTTTCGTTTTAACTTTCACCTTTTGCAAAACGGGGAATCTTACTTTAGATAGGTAAAGCCCCACACTCACATAAATCCACTAATCAATCTCATTAATCGGTTAATTAAAACGTGAGCTGAAACCAAAATGTGACTGTACAGCAGAAACATTAGATTGTTTATGCTTAGTCGTGTGAAAAACCGAACTCATATTATCTACCCTGATCCGTACACGTGCGTTCCTCCAAGGAAACAATTCAAACAATGGTTTGCCCACGCCAAGCTTACATCCAACTTTTGACTTGAACATGAGAGAGTGCTAAGAACGAATTAAGTGAGTAATTACTTTAATTAAACCTCATAATCGTATTAGCTACAACATCATCTCATGATGTGGCGTGCATTGAAAAACAAGAGTACGCAACCACACAAGTCGCAACAGAAGCTTAGAGTCATAGAGCCACGGACCCTCCTCCAACCTGCATTAGGAAAAGGCCGCCTACTTTCCAAGGTTGACCAGGATTAACTTTGACCGTCGAGGACGAAAAACCAGCCTGCCCCAAAATGACCTCAACATTCACGAGAAGATCGGGTCAAACTGACGTCCACTTTGATTGGAGACTCGAATGAGAAAACTCCCTCGCATGCCGTCCTAAATTTGCGAAAACCAAGGAGAGTTCGAAGAAAACAATTCGATCCTCCCATGTTTGATCTCTTCCCATCATAGTCCTAATACTCCTATGATCCGATTTAGAAAATTTAGCAAAAGAAAACGACGCGAGAGAGAGAGAGAGAGAGCCGGGGGCATCCTAGTAGTCCGCCACATGGCGTCCCGTTGCTCGAAATTCACGTGGTGACGGTATTAGGGTTTGACAGTGAAGGGGCGCCGATGGTTGACTGCTTCTTTAGAATTTATTGGCCTTGGGTTCAATGTCAAATTTGTGCGATTACAGAGATTTTTTGGCTGACCCAAGAAGTCACTTCGAAATGTGAATCACGCTTTGGGGAAGAATCTTGTGAGGAAGGTGAACGTCGTCGGTACACAAGTTTGTCTACCGACAAGATGTGTTGCCCTCTTTTGACGATCCCCGTTTCCTTCTATTACTCACTTTAGAATTGCAAGAATTGGACCTAAGCACGTCTTTAAAAACTTCATCTCAATTCTCGTTTGGATCTCGGGATTATTGGGATGTAAAATAACTAGTGGATATTCACTCTCCCTAAAGAGATTTGAGGATACAAAATGTGCGGACACTGACACATTAATATAAGGAATACATCCGTGGAGCTTGCTCCACAAGGATGGAACATGCCACGAAGGCCCTCATAGGAGCGAAAGCTTCATTCCTTTTGTGAGGTTACCTATTAACCAAACATCAAAGATCTCTGCCTTTTGTGTTCTTTTCTTATTCACGAATAAAATTGCAAGAATTGTTAGCTCCAAAATTATAGTTAGTGTCGGAGATAATTAAGCTAATTGCCTAGCTAGTTTATTAAGCGACATGAAAGATTATGTCCAGCATTGAAGTACGGAATCATTGAATACAAGGGTCCTGTCCATTTCAACATTAGAACTGAAATTTGTCGCGATATTTTAGTAAGTTGGTATCAATAAGACTTCCGCACCATGAAACGGGAAAGAGACATGGGCCGGGAATAGCGAGGCACGAGGAAGAAAAAGACGGACCGAAGGTCAGGGCAGAGAGAGCACGATATAGCATCGGTGCCGGTGACGGCAGTAGTCGGAAGTAGAGCAGCAGCTAGTGTTGGTCGCAGTGGTTGGAGGCAACTAGTAGTGGCGATTGGAGGTTGGTCCAGTGGTGAGAGACATTGGGGATATATTTCGACAATTAGGGATATGTCTATCTGAAATTTTTTTTATTGGTTCTATATAATTGATGTATGATGCAATTAGTGGTATGTCGAATATGTGTCAATTCACCACACAAATGAGCTCCAGTTTTCAAATTTCGTAAAACAAAATCCTTCCAATCATTATAGATAATTACAAAATCACAATTAATCCAATTGACTAACTAAATCATATTGAGCTTTATTGGTTTCTGTTATAACTAGAAAAGATCCTACTTATAATTAAACCTATACGTCACGAATTGAACTATTTTGTTGACTAATATATTGAAATAATGCGCATCTAAATCAATTTACTTAATTATATCATTTTAATGTAATTATAGTTGTTAATCGCCAGTTCCATAAGATGAAAGAAAATCCTTTTTGAGGGTGTGGCACGAGGACTACAAACAGTAACGCAAACTAATTTCCATATAAATTCGGCACTAATCATAACTATTGGAAATCCGTACGAGGGATATCTTGTTTGTTCTCAGTTTCATACTCTTTTCATGAAATTTTAAAATTCACGTTTTTAATCACATGACCATCTAAATGATTATCCTCTCAAACATATGGATGTGTTTCTGCTCCACTAATTTCATAATGACACATGCCGTTGTTCCGTGACTTCTTTAAAAAGTTTATCGAAAATTGGGTTGCTTTGTTGACGCGTAATGTCTTGTCATAAAATATTCTTGTTTCAGAGCATGATTGCATAGGTCTACTTAAAAACTCATCAATACCGTGCAACCCTTATAAATCGATTAAGTCCCAGCTTTTGCTGCCCTGTATAGGTGACCTTGATCCTAAACAGTGGATACGCAGTTTGTGGGATTCCAATAAGCAACGCATAATAATTAGCGCTAAACCTGGGTTGAAATGGTCCTGGAGAGATAGAAAGAGGGGTGTGCCGGCTGGATAATATGCCACTTTGTAAAATGGGGGCTTTACTGTGGAATATGCGGACCGACCGGTACTCACGTATGTTCAATATGGAATGTCCACTCAACACACTCTCTCAATAGATATATATACATGGAGAGAGAACGCTCATGGCTAGCTACCCTAGCTTGTAAGAGTGCATAGAGAGAGCTCACAAGCATATATACATATCTCAGCTTATGCTCAAGTCATTTAAACTGCTTCACTACTAGAGAGAGAGAGAGAGAGAGAGAGAGAGAGAGAGAGAGAATGGGGAGAGCTCCGTGCTGTGAGGAGATGGGGTTGAAGAAAGGCCCCTGGACCCCCGACGAGGACCACATCCTCATCGACTACGTCCAGCGTCACGGCCATGGCAATTGGCGGAAACTTCCCAAACTCGCCGGTAAGTGAATGTATTCACGGTTGAGTGCCTGTGGTTCGTTAGTCACCACTATGAGAACGATATGCTATGAATTGAATCGCCATATAATGCCTGATTGTTAACATTTGTCTACTTTTTTTCTTCCATTTCGTTTGTCATATCAGGCTTGTTGAGGTGTGGCAAGAGTTGCAGGCTCAGGTGGACAAATTACTTGAGGCCAGACATCAAAAGAGGCAACTTTAGCAGAGAAGAAGAGGACACCATCATCCACCTCCATGAAGTGCTTGGGAACAGGTTTTCTTTCTCTCCCTCTTTCCTTTCTTTCCTCCCTTTTTGCATTCAAATAGCAAAGTCCGACCACTGGTCCTTCAGAATTACGTGTGTGTTGAGCTCTGTGAATTCTTTCTTTACTTGCTTTTTCGTCTTGAAACAGTAGAGCAAAGTTCGATGAAAAAACACGGAGCATTGTTGCACCCACCGATTAAATCTTCGGGTCTGCTACTTAGAAACCATTGAGGCAAATCGCGAAATAACTGCAAAAGTCTAAATGCCGACATAGATGACTAAGACCATGCAAGCAGGCGCAATTCTTGTCTAAACTCAGTCTACCGTAGAGACATATCTAGTAAATCTATTCATCTGTGCACATTGACGACGTGCACGTGAGCGAGATTGTACTATATTCGACAAAGGATATATTCCCTTTTCCCAAAATTTGGATGATCATAGCTTGAAAACCTCTTCTGGGATTTTTAGTGGAGGACCCCAATAAGCATAATTAAAGTTCATTACTTTCCATGTTCAGCCCGCCTTTTTGGATTGGCAAAGATTCCCCGTCTGAAACATGTTTGTTTTACTGTGTCTTGGACCCCTCGTGTTTGTGGTTGCTCTTGTCCTTGCGCAACACACAAAGACAAGACCAAGGACAAGGCGTTATGCATCCGAGTATCGATTTGTTTCCACCCTTGTTGAAGCAAATGTATATAAACAGTTTCGATACACCTGAAGCGATCCTAGTGTGACCTGTCTTTTTTTCTTCAGATGGTCTGCGATAGCAGCGAGGTTGCCGGGACGAACAGACAATGAGATAAAAAACGTGTGGCACACCCATCTGAAGAAAAGGCTAAGAAAGGAGCACGAGTCGCCGTCGCTCGGCGATGTTGCATCCAAAATGCATGTCACGACGTTGCATACCAACATCGAAGCACGTGGTAAATACGAAAGCCATGGTGGGCCAATCTCATCTCCTCAAACTCAACAGAGCTCAAGTAGCACGTCTCTCTCCTCCACGACCATGGAAGACAATAACAACGACCATAATAATCGCAGCAACTGCGACAATTGCATCCACAAGGAGCTCAAAGATGCAATCTCCGGGTTGATGGACGAGAGTTTCTGGTCAGAACTGATATCATCAGACGACAATAACTCAGCCGCAACTGATGATTTTCTTCCGGTTAGCAGTGAGTTCCAGTCGTCCCAAAGTTCAAACGATGGACCGTGGGACATGGACCAGGCTGGGATGGTGGATTGTTTTTGGTATGATCTCTTCAAAGGAGCTGAATTAGCAGATGTCTAGGCGACAGTTGAGGCAACAGTAGCAAGAATTAGTCGATTTCTTCTTCTTTTTTCTTTTTTTTTTTCCTTGTTCTTTTGCGTTTTGTATTGGGGTTCAACGTGCCGACTTGAGGAGCCATGATTTTGAAGGTGACCACTGATGTTAGCGACCAGAATTAGCCGACCAATCGAAGTTGGGCCAAACAATGATGAGGATTTGAGGGTGCCGTGGGGAAGCTTTCAAATATGTCGGGGAGAACTTGTAGTATATGTACCAAACACACATAAGGAGACACCATTGTTGCTGATTCTCGAATGGATGACCGTCCTGCACTAATTATTACTTTCATTGTGCGGATCAGCCGGAAACGAGTATTATATTATATCTGTTTAACCGCCTTGCTGCTCAGTACATGTGTGAATAGAAGAGGAAATGGAAGACGTAAAACGATCCGGATTCAATCACATCATCAATTTAACCTAACTTTTATAAAGAAATTCTTAAAGTTTAGAAGAACTTACACCCATGTCCGCTAAGCCAAATCTCTCTCTCTCTCTCTCTCTCTCTCTCTTTCCGTCGTTGTCGTCGATAGGATTGATAGCAGGACGAGCTTGGGACGTCATACCCCATTTCAAGCCCATTGCACCAAGTGTTGCTACCATCCTGGATTTGTCCAAAGGTTATTTAGGTTGAATTCCCGAAGCCGTCCGTTCAACCAATACCCGCCAAGTTCGAACTTACCCAAATTTGCTTAGCTTACCTCAGTTCCATTGAACCGTATAGACAAGAGAGTCAGACTTGGAGCCACCACAACCACCAAAGCCGCTGAATCTCCACCGCCAGTGCCGCCACACATGGTCATCATGCCTCGATTTGGGGCGGTGGGGTATGGCACGGGTGGGGGCACCGATGGCTAGAGTCGCAAGACAAGACGGACAGCCACGTACGGGGGAGGAGGATGTGCTCGATGCAAGAAGAAAAGCGACAAAGGGAGTATTGGAAAAAAAAAATGGAAATTTAAAGGAAGCAAAAAAAAGAGAACATGTCTCAACCATCGAAATTCAATATGTTGATGTGTCTTTCTCTCATTATGGTAAATTTTAAATTTTGTTTACTGAATTTAGATGGTTTGGATCCTAGACATAATAGGGATTACATGCAGCAGGTCCATCTAACTTATGCCCGAGATTCGTCAAATTCAACTGTCTAAACGGATATAAGGTAGATAAACCCTTATTTTGTGTAATCTCGAAGGAGATGGATTATGTTCTCCAATTCTAAGTGTTATGAACATGAGTGGGATGATATATATGTTTGTAACGCACAATTCACTTATTCAATCGACTAGAAATTATGAAAGGAAAATTCAGACAACAAAATCAATTTAATCCGGTCCACTCGACGCGCGTCCACAAAGATCGATGATTCAAATAGATAAAAATTAATAAAAATCTAAGTAGACACACCCGAAAGTAAATAGAAGAACTAATGACAAATCAAAAAGCCAACAATGATGGGATTCAACCTTAACATAAATCTTATTAAATGAATCTCATGCGTCGAACATGATCCCAAGAAAATTTCCAAGGACCTAAATCCTGTAGAATAGCTACTTCTGATACAATTCGTGATAGAGTAGGGTTAGGTAATTAGCAATTGCAATATGTTGGATGTTTATTCAAAATTTTCGAAAAGAATCTCCTGGATGGATCGCACACTCCACGTGTGTGCGTGTGGTTGGCCTGTTCAAATCATAAGATAACGTGAAGGACTTAGTTAATCATTTAAATGTCCAATTTCCCAATAATACGCCTTAGGCAATGTTTTAGCCAATAGAGATCATTTCTCTCTCTCTTTCTCCATCTCAAAATAGTAGAGCGCATGGATTCCACCGAGTGTGCACTTATCAACCAATAAAGACATGTCTTTAATTAGTCATGGAGCAGAAGAAGATCATGTTAGATTTGGACTTACCAATCACTATTCTAGCGCATCACATGCATTGTTAACGCAGGAACCCTCATGATAAAATATTCTCTTCGCGAACAGGAATTAGATTAAAAAATTTGAGATTTTCAGTACATCACTTAAATTTATCATTAGTACGATGAAAATGTAAATGGATATGATTAATTAAATATGATGAACAATTAAATGCCTGCGGATCTTGAAATAATCCGACAGGGTTTGCTCTTTTGTATTGCTTCCAAATTCTTCATAAGATTTTGTCACCTCTAGTTGAGTGATCTCTCTCTCTCTCAATTTCACTAATGAAGTTATTAAAACAGTTGACACCTAATTAATTCCGATTTGAAACTCCACAGCCCAAACCCATTCTAATTCATTATTGGCAAGACTTATTCGAGTTAGTTAACTAAGTCAAGAGATATGTTTAGGAGAATTTAGAAAAATGTACATGAAACTTCATCTAGATATCATTTATATATTTCTATTTTCGAAAATAGTTGTCTGCATCTTCACTTTATCAAAACTGTCCACCCATTTATAATTTTGTCATTTTCCTTCTAAAAAGGCTCTAATCCCCCCACGGCCCTTGCAACCCGAGCTCATTATCATGACTCTCTCTCAGGATGGTAGATCTCAAATTTATCTGCTGAATTTTAGACATAAAAGTGATTACATGCAGCCCAATTTGCATTCAAACTAATGAGGTCCATCTAACTTATGCCCGAGATTCATCAGATTCAACTGTTTACACTATTATAAGGTACTTTGTAAAAAAAAAAAAAAAGAGAGACTATTATAAGGTACAAAAACCCTAATTCTGCATATTCTCGAAGGAGATGGGAGATGGAAGGGACGTGGATTATGTTCTCCTATTCTAAGTATTTTGAATATGAGGGGGATGATATATACGTTTGCAATGAAAAATTCATTAATTCATTTGGCTAGAAATTGTGAAAGGAAAACTCTGAAATTAATTTAATTTAATCCAGTCCACTTGACCCGCATCCGGAAAGATCGATGATTTAAATACATCTCAACATTCTTATTATTGAAATTAAAAATTATAAAAATAAATACACTCGGAAGTGAATAAAAGAACTAAAGCCTATCACATACCCCGGAAAAATATTACATATCAAAAGCCAATAATAATGGGATTCAACCTTAAGATAAATCTTAAATGAGTCTCATGCATCGAGCATAATCCCAAGAAAATTACTAAGGACCTAAATCCTGTAGAATAGCTACCAATTCCTGGTAGACTAGGATTAGCAAATAACAATTGCAATATACCCCATGGATCGCATCACATGTGTGGTTAGCCTGTTCAAATCAAAAGAAAACGTGAAGGAGTTAATTAATCAATTAAATGTCCAATTTCTTAATAATACACCCTAATCATTGTTTTAGCCAATAGAGATCATTTCTCCTCTTTCTCTTTCTCGAAATAGAAATATCAAGATCTCTAAGTATAAAGTCTAAGAACACATGGATTCCACCGAGCATGCACTTATCACCCAGTAAAGGCACGTCTTTAATTAATCATGGAGCAGAAGAAGATCGTGTTAGATTTGGACTTATCAATCACTACGCTAATGCATCCCGTGCATTGTCAACGCAGGAACCCTCATGATAAAATATCCTCTCACGAACGGGAATTGGATCGAGAAAGATTGAGATTTTCAGTACATTTTTTTTTTTTTGTCGGTCCTACTCTATCTCTTACTCACAATGCACACTCAGACTTGCGCCCCACCTCTTGCAAGGCGTGGGCGTCGAAACCCACCTCTTAAAACTACGCGGCCCCACCCCTACCCCCCTGCGAAGGTGGGGATTCGAACTCCCCACCTCCCCCTTCTCAAGTGAGAAGAGTGGCCACTGGGGTAAACCCCCAGTGGTTAGATTTTCAGTACATCACTCGTTTCCTTTTATACATTTTTAGTACGATAAAGATCTAAATGGATATGATTAATTAAATATGATTGACACTTAAATGCCTACGGATCTTTTAATAATCTGACGGGGTTTGCTTTTTAGTATTGCTTCCAAATTCTTTATAAGATTTTATCACCGGTAGATGAGCGATCTCTCTCTCTCTAATTTTTTGCTAATAAACTTATTAAATGCCTAATCACTGGGGTTTACACCAGTGGTCACCTTTCCTATGTGAGATGGGGGAGATAGGGAGTTGGATTCCCCACCTTCTCATGAGTGCTAGGGGTGGGGATATTTAATTTCAAGACATGGGCTTCGACTCCCACGCTCTTTGTAGAGGTAAGGCAATAATAATGTGAAAGTGAGTTGAGAGTTAGAGTAGGACAAATAAAAGAAAAAAAAGATATTAAATGCCTATTGTGATCTACAAGCATCCCCTTCTTGAATCTCTCAAAAGAGTTGACACCTCATTAATTCCGTTTTCAAACTCCAAAACCCATTCTAATTCATTATCGGCAAAACTTATTCGAGTTAATTAATTAAGTCATGGGATATGTTTAGGAGAATATAGAAAATGTAAATGAGGTTTCATGTAGATATATCATTTATATATGTATATCTATTTTCATAAATAGATCCCTGCATCTTCACTTTATCAAAATTGTCCGCCTATTCATAATTTTGTCATTTTCCTTCTTAAAAAAGCCCTAATCTCTCTCTCTCTCTCTCTCTCTCTCTCTCTCTCTCTCTCTCTCTCTCTATGGCCCTGGGAGCCCGAGCTCACTATCATGGCCACGCCAGATCTGAGCTCGCAGCCACCAGATCTAGCATCTCGCAATCAATGGCTACTCGATTTGGATCGAGTGGTGAAGGGAGCGGTTGCGTCGCATAGGAATTGGATTTGAAACTGCACGCTTTTTGAAGTGCAACATTGTAATGGTTTTACCGGTTGATTGATGTTTGGGTACCGTGCTTCGTATATATGTTTTGCCACCCCATCGTTTACATGCCATCAATCCTAAAACCAATAATGGGGATTTATTAGCGAACTCCGTTGTCGTAACGCCACCAATCAAGAATAGAAAAATAGGCGGCTATAGCCCAGCTGGCTGCAGTTGACTGTTGGCAAGCCAAAGTCATTTTCTGACGATGTTTATAAGTTAGCGATTACACGTGAACTATGAGTGAATTCAATACAATACTGACACATGAATTGAAACTTTATGGAGCTGCTTGTAAATGCTACATACCGTTCTTAGCAATTATTGTCATATAACCGAAGTTAACTATATCTTTCTCTCGCCTGAGGAATCAGATTAATTAGTTTATTTGGGAAAGATACTAAAAAACATACTTCACTTTTATTCCGATGATCACTTACATATCTCCAATTTTGTAAATATCATTGGTATATCTCGAAGCAAGATCTCATATTGAAAAGACCAAAGTTCCCCTCGTTGCAAAACTCATTTTTGCACTTGCTGAGGGTTTGAGGGATTCCAATTAGAGTTGAATTCGAGTGTTCCGGGGAGAAGTTAGAATTAAGAATGCAATTATAGGCATTTTCGGGAAAGAGAATGGATTTCCGTAAATAGGGGCATGGAAATAATAGATGTGAAGGTGCAAAGTGGTCTCTAAAGGTAAACCTCGGGGTATGAACTCGGTATTTGTATGTGAGCGGTTAGTAAATGAAATGTGATGCATGTTTTTGGTATTTCCCTTGATTATTTTTTCTTAATGCGTACACCTCTTTTTTTAACAGTTTTTATGGTTGCATGCTATAAACATTCTCAAAGCTATTTTTAAAAGTAAAATCAATTCATTTTGAATTCATATTCCCTACATGAGATATATCTAGTGCATAGTGCGAGTAAATTAAACTTTGTACGGTATATACATATACATATATATAATTATATGCTAAAAAGCTAAACAGCGTCGTCCAAATCTAATCAATGACAAGGGAATTAGGTAGATAATTCTCCTCTTGTTGATAGCTCTCAAGAGGAATGTCATGATTCACGTCGGATTTGTACTGATCGAGCCACACGTGCGAAATTAAGCCCACTTAGGTATCTGGACCCCGCCCGATTGAAGTTGGGTTCACTGCACTCGCATCCGAAACCAGTTCCAAGTTACAACCTTGCTACTTACAATATAGACTCCACAACTTAAAAAGAAGAAGAAGAAGAAGAAGAAGAAAGGCCAATGGCAGTTACATGATAGAGTATATTGACTCCATTTGTTTCGCGAAAAATATATGATTTTAAAAATAAAAATGATTATTTATATCGCTTTGTAAATTAATTTAGATTTTTCACTTTGTGTGATCTATTATGAATTATGTCGTGAGTGTAGAGTTTGTCTTTTGAATTAAACTAATACTCTTTCTAAGCTGCTTTTAGTCGATTTAAGCTCATGAAAGTACAAAAGAAAATTAAAAGGAAAAAAAAAAAGAAAAAAAAGGTTGGATTTGGTTCCAAATCGAACCAAATTGCACAAATTCAGTTCGGTTTAGTTTGATTCCATGCTAAAATTTATTTGGTTCGATATAATTTTTGTTTGAACCTTGTTTATGCTGTTTGCGTTGGTTTGACGTCGAAATCGCGCCATGCATCCGGGTTCGAACTTTTGAGTGGTGGACAAGCTTGGACAAGGCTCTTAGGCCCAATGATGCTAGTAATATTTTAAGTGAGTTTCAAATGCTTCAAGATATCTCAATAAGCCGAGTGAATGAGGGAATTGGATGATGCGCGTATAATCGCCTTCTCCTTGCTTTTGATTCTTTCTTCGACACAATATTCTTTCTTCTTCATTTAACCTTGATATATAGAAATTTTTATTAGGTTCACTGTCGATGTAAAGTAGTTTTTTACACATCCACTGGTCGATGGGTGATATGTGTACTTTAGAGATGGTGGCGTGAGCTAACCGCATGCATTGTTATGGCTCCCATTCGATAGTGATTTAAAAGGTTTTCTACATTGTCAGTGGACGTACATAATTATAATCCTACTATATATATAAACCTTGGTTACTAATTATGTGACAACGATGAGATCTGAAGTTCATTTGTTGAGTCCACATGTAAAGTCATAATTATTCATACGGCCCTTTTTAGCAGCAAATGGGGAATCTTTTGTTACAATAGAAGCAAACATGGGCTAGACAGAACTATGCTCGCGCCATTTCCCAATGTAGCTCGATAAGAGTAGAAGTTCAAATTTATACTGTTAGAAAATCTAACCTAAAAGTTTAAACCATTGTTAAAAAAGAGACTACATGTATATAAAAAGCATCCATTGTCAAGCGATGTGGGATATTTCAACACCCTCTTTCACATGCAAGTCGAATTAGCAGTGGCATGTGGAATTTAATTAATGACGAGATGGACAAACATGCAAAAGAAATAGTATCACGTTTCGATGCCATGTTAAAAAGTCTAACTTAAAAATTTAAGCTAGCATATAAACCCTATTGTCAAGTAATGTGAAATTGTGTTCTATCTATGAATGAAGAAGCATGTTAGCATCATATTACTTATGAAGCTAAAGGGTTAATTGTACAGAATGACAACAAAGCCATCTATTTTGTGTGGCATGGAATTATGGAACGGCTCTAAATTCAAGATAAAGACGGAAGAAACTCGTTTCAGATGGTATCGGAGCACGTCAAAGAAAGGCCTCTTTGATGCCCTAAGGGATGTGATCTACGGACACTTGGAACCTGAAGAATGATTCATATAGCATAACCTCCAATGGTGGAATGGTTCTCGTGCATGTTTGGAAGCTAGAAATTCGAGGAAAATCACAAGATCTATAAAAGGAAAAACGATTGAAGGAAGCATGTCCTCTGACCAAAAAAAAAAAAAGGAAGCATGTCCACAAGGAAAAGAATCTACAAAAAAAAAGAAAAGAAAAGACATGGTCCCTAACCTAATAATTGATAAGAAAAGAAAGTGTCCAGTAATGATGCCACACAAATCTTACTCATTCATGACTATTGCTCTTGCGAAAATCCTATATTTGGCGCCACCTAACGTAACTAATGGCCAGAATTTGCACCACCAATCCTTGGCAAAAATGGAAGAAAAAAAAAACATGTCTTCCTAATAAAAAGGAAAAAACGAAAAGAAGAGGGCCGATATCTGGGCTCAATGGAGAAGGCAAGGGAATTCAGATAGCACTCGTCTCTCTTCACCACAAATCAAACCCTCTCCCCATTCAGATTTCCGGCCGGTCGCATAGTCGATCCCGCCGGGAATCTAGATGACGAGGAAGCCGAAGCCCTCTGCAGCTGCAGTGGTCCAGACACCACGCAAAGAAGCCGAAGCCGGCGAAGAGGCAAATTGTGACGATGGCAAACCATCTGACCGCCCCAAGGAACGTGGAAACAATGTTAATAACAACGATGGGACGAAGCCCGTCACCGAGTGGAAGCTCGCTAGGAAGAAGGCGCTGCTGCAGTTCCGGTGTAAGCTGGAAGACGCGATCCGTGGGGACTACCTCCTGGGACGGTCCTACCGGAGCCTCTCGAGGTCGTCAAGAGAGAACATGAACAACGTGTCCTCGCAGCAGCCGCCGTTGTGGGACATTGCGCTGTGGGGCGTCCCTCTATTGCCCAGCAAGGGGCACGAGGGCACGGATCACGTCCTCACAAACTTCCTGAAGGCACGGGACTACAAGGCCGGCGAGGCTTTTGAGATGCTCCAGGAGACGCTCCGGTGGCGGAGGCAACACATGGTGGACGAGATCACCGGCGAGCTCCCCTTCGGCCCTGACGAGCCAGTCTCGCAGATGATGTACGTGAGGAGCGTCGATAGGGACGGTCGTCCGCTGTGTTATCACGTGTACGGGATGCTGGAGGACCGAGAGGCGTACAAAAGGGCGCTGGGGACGAAAGAGAGGGTCGAGGAGTTCAAGAGGTGGGTCGTGCAACTTATGGAAAAGGTTGTCAGGAGGCTGAGCTTTAAGGACGGAGGGGTCCACTCGCTGATCCAGATCACGGACTTGAAGAACATGCAGTCGCATAGCGCGAAGGAGATGCGGGGCGTGCTCCGGAGCACCTTCCTGACGGTGCAGGATCACTACCCTGAGCTTGTCCACAGACATGTAAGCGAATAACATCCGAAACTTGGTTGATTGCAGTTTGGTTATTTTTCTTGGTGTGGATTTGTTCGTCGCATGGTGATGGAAAGAATACATATTCAAATACCATGTTCCTTGCATACGATCGGTTGCGATTTAGCAAAGATAAAAGGACTGCAATATTCCTTGGACTTGACTATCTGCATGTAGCTAATGTTAGGCAATGTTCTTCAACATCTGCTCTTCTCTACGAAACATTAAAAGCATTATCAGATTCCGGAGTAAATCATGTCAACGCCGGCGAACTTCATGCGCAGATAATACTAAATGTCCCTCTGTGGTTCTACACGTTCCACTTGCTGCTCTTGCGACTTCTGCGTCAATCCGACAAGCGCAAGTTCATCCTCGCGAGACCAGCTAAAGTCACCAAGACCCTTCTCAAGTGAGACCAGTGTGCAGACCTTATGAATATCTTCGAGAGTATCTGGCTTTTGTTTGCTGATTTCCAACCCTTGTTAACGCATTGCTGGTGCTGTTGATTGAATGCTGGCTTTACCGATCTATAAAGATTCATCAACCCAGAAGATCTGCCCGTGGAATATGGTGGTCTCTTAAGAGAGAATGACGAGGAATTCTCGACATTGGACAAGGTCTCGGAGGTCTTCGTCAGAGGGAACACAACCAAGAGCATTCGAATCCCAATTGCTGAGGTACTTAGTGTATGCTTCTGATATTTTTTTCCATGTTGGTCTTTAGTTTCGTTTTGAACTTTTGAAAAATGACTTCAGCATAACTTCAACTATTTCAAAGTGTAGTCAATAGTTGATACCTCTTATCATCATTTTGGAGAACACTCCTTTAACAAAATCCTCGTTTTAATTTGTGGAGTTTTAGCTAGCTCGAAACATCTCCGTCTAATTACCCTATAATTTGATGATGACCCTTATGAATTGTGGATGGATATAGTTGAACATTCGGATATTCAATCAGAAGAAAACAAAAAGAAAATGTGAGTTTTCTTTTGTCTGAATTCCTTTTCTTCGATAGAAAAAATTCATCCCCATTGCACATTGGTGCTTATCAAATGTGAGTGTGTGCGAGTCGAGTCACGCATAGACCCTAGAACATGTTCCTCAATGCTGAGAACATCCCCAAAGAGGTAGGGTGTCGCAAAAGCATTTTATTTTATTTAGCATTTGGCATTGTATTGTTAATTATTGAAAATTTGATACATTGAATTCTTAGAACTTTACATAACATATTAGAGGTTAAAATAATTTGAGAAGGCAGATGAATGAACAATATTGTGGAAGCTATCAGCAGAAGGTATTCATAATGTAAAAGATTTTAAACATAATTGTTGTTACACATGCTTGATGTTTCACATGTCATGAATGTATCATACTACTGTAGGCCGGCGCTACGGTAGTGTGGGACGTGACGGTGGTGGGGTATGATGTGTCGTACAAGGAGGAGTTCGTACCGGACGACGAGGGCTCGTACAAGGTGCTGCTCCACATGTCGAAGAAGCTGAGTAAGAGCGTGAGGAACTCCTACTACATCAACGAGCCCGGCGACCTCGTCATCACTGTCCGCAACCCCACCTTCAAGAAGAAGAGGGTGCTCTACCGCACCAAGTTCAAGCCCACCGTCCCCATGTACGTCTTCTTCAAGTGATAATGAAAAGGCTACACATACGCAACATGAATGCATGCTAATCACTCAGTTACGATCATTGCTAATAACTAATATTTGTATCCCCTGTTATGTCCCGGTTCTTTGTCTTGTTTTTAATGACAAAGAAGCCAACGACGGCACGGTAACGATTGGGCCTGTGATATACCCACTAGTCTCATCAATCGGGTAAGATGCGAGCTAATTTGGATGGGTGAGTAGGTGACCCAACATAGAATTGCTAGGTTTTGGTGGTGTGAGAATCGAATGTGTATTATGTGCCTAATCATCACACAATCGAACCCTCAAATCACAAGTAAGACATTTTAGCACTAGACCATCACCTCTAATCCACACACAAGTCTATTTCTTTGTTTGTTAGTTTGTTTTTATTTTATTTTATGTATGACCCATTTGAGGCCGCTTGATCTACACATTTAGTTAGGATCATGCCCTTTGTCCATGAGATTTCATATAAAGCCGTATATTGGGCCGCCTCATTTGACCATACCTGAGATTTACCTCATCCAGCAATGCATACGAGGCACATGTAATACTATTTTCCTTAAAGATTGGGATCGTCTGAATTTAGGAGGGTATAAAGTTACGTGGTAAAGTTAGCCTTTGGACCAAAATACCTCATCTATTGAGGAATTTAAACAAGAGACCATGCACCCAAAGAAAACCCCAATTTTCCCCTCCTCCTTCCTCTCTCTATCTTAATCCTAATCAAGCCATGCCGAGTGTTGTTGCCGAGCCTCCATCGCCTCTCCGTCGCTATCGTAGCTCGATCGAACGTTGTCTCGTCGCCTCCTCGCCTTCCCATTGTGGCCGACGTCCATCTCAGTCCCTTAAAATCGAACTTGCAACGGTCGGGTCGATGGTTTGCAAACATTAAGGGCGTTGCGCGGCAACGCTGGGGTTGGGCTTGGCAACACCGGATATGGTGTAATGAGCCCTGACCACGTCCCACTACGAGTCAAATGGAGAGGAGTAATGAGATCGAGAGAGGGATCGATGCTAGGAGCTCGCGACCGATCAAAGGCAAGCACGGGGTTTTCGTCGGCGCGCGGTGGAGGTCGCCCGTCAGGTCATGCAGACCTTGTTCTGCATCTTCAACAGTACCGCAACAGGTTTGTGGGGCAACGGCGAAGAGGGAAGAGGGAAAGTTGGGAAAAGGGTGGAAGAAAGGAAGGGGAAAATGAAAAACGAATCTCATAAAAAAAAGCAATGTACTTAAATCCGCGTAGCACTAAATTCAAGAGGATCTAAATTTTGGACTCTTTGATTAATGGATGGAGTTAACAAAAAGGACTTGGCGGCCCTCCATCCAACCGGCACTATATTAGGCATCAAGAATGTCCCAACGGAATCGTTGTAGCTTGAACTTATGACCTCATATTTTCTGGCAGAGTCCGCAATTCACTTCTAAGGATACTCGATTAATCGTATTTTAAATTGAACAAAGCGATTTTCACCGGCATTATATTGTAATATCCATTTTTACGATGTTGTTTTGTATCTAAATGCCAAAAAAAATGTCATGGAGTATAAAGTTTATTGATATAAAATTGCCAGTTTTTTTGTTTTTTGGTCAGATAAAAATGCCAGTTAATTCACATATTTTATCGTAAAAAAAAAATCCCGTTGATCGAGTCGAGATGAAAATTTCTTTGGGGGAGCTAATCGTAAATTCGGAGGGGAAAGCAAGAGGGGGTAATTCAGTCCAAGAAAGAAGTCTCTTTGTGTCCCCTTCCCAGCAATTTTAAAAAGGAAAATACTACTAAAAACTCCAAACTTTAAAATGACACATTTCTACTCGAATTTTTTTTACACCAAAACTCCAAATTTTCTTATTTGTGACACATTTACCCCAATGTACATTGTCCATGGGCATTTTAAATCTTTTTCCTTTTTTTTTTTTTTTTTTCCTTTTTTTTTTGTCGAACGAGGGGGCCTTTGCCGACGGCCGCCCGTAAATCCGTGAGGGGAGCCTCACGCCAGATCGAAGCGAGGGTCGCCTGTCGGCCGAAGCGAGGGTCGCCCTCGCCTAGGCGAGCGAGGGCGACCGTCACCGGAGTCGGGCAGCCCTCGCCGATGCCGCGAGGGGCCCTGGCTCTGCCGCAAGTAGGCCCCGGGGAGGCCTCCCTGCCTTGGAAAAGAAAAAAAGAAAAAGCGTAAAAGATAAAAATATTCATAGATAATGTACATTAAGATAAATGTGTCACAAATAAGAAAGTTTGAAGTTTTTGGTATAAAAAAAATTCGAGGTAAATATGTTACAAAGGTAAAATTTGAGGTTTTTTCTTGTAGCTTTTTCCCTTTTTAAAAATGGTGGAAAGAGGAAAGAACGACATCTCAGGCTCTCTCGTCTCTCTAGGAGGAACCGAGCAGACCTTTCTCTGAGATCTCCTCCCTCTCTCCCTCTCTCTCTCTCTCTCTCTCTCCCTCTCCCTCTCTCTCTGGTCCTCACTCAGATCCCCAATGGGAGAAACCGACAGGGGAGACAAGACGGTAGCTTGAGACACGCACACTCTCCCGCACGCACGCACACGTTCGCGTTCTCTGCAGCAAGAAGGCAATCGCGGAACATGGGAATGGCTCGTTCTCTAGTTGGCCGCACCCTCGCGGCGGCGCTCGCTCTCCTCTTCGTTCTCTCCCTCGCCGCCTCATCTTCGGCCGCACCACCGCCCTCCCGCGGACGAAAGCTGGGGTTTTTCTACACCCGCACCAGAGGACGATGCACTCCTCAGTAACCCCATCTCTCTCCCTCTCTCTCTCTCTCTCTCTCTCTCTGTAACAGAGTCGGGCCGAGTCGACTCGCTGCCTCCGGTGGCTGACTCGGGTTTGCTGTTTCTTTCTCACTTTTTTTTCTGTCCTTGCGCAGGTACTGGAGCAGCGGGCGAGAGAAGTGGCCCAGGATGGTGCCGAGGAAATCCACGGTGTCGAGGGCGTTCGGGTCGAGGGCGATCGCCGAGCGCTACGGCGGCGATCTGACGGTGTGGGAATCGACGGCCGGGGTCGTCGGCGTGGGGGGCGCGTACGGCAGGCTGGTGAAGCAGGCCAGCGCGGCCCTTCTCAACTCGTACGCCCGGAAAGGGTTCGCCTACTCGGCCTGGGAGGTCAAGACCCTGCTCATCCAGGCCCTGGCCTCGCCGCGAGCCGCCGCCGATCAGGCCGACCAGTTCGCCGTCGCCAACGAAGCCTGTAGTTAGCAGCAAATCCTTTTGTTTCTTCTTTCTTGTTCTTTCTATTGAGGCTCGAGCAGTAGCCGTAGTTACAGGAATGATTTGCCAGATCAGCACGTGAAAGTTCTAACCTAACTGGTCGGTTGTTTTATCGGTTTTTACTCTAACCAGAGTGGTCATGTAATTGAATCGTGCGTTTGAATTTACGGTTTAACCAGGAGACGGGTCACGCGACATCGCGTGATGTTCGCCTGACGACGGTCACGTGACTTGTCCCGCTCTTTTTGATTACTTTTTTTTTCTGACACTGGCCGACTGCACGATCAGTCAGTGGGAGGCCCGATCAGATGGAGCCGGCCGCAGGCTGAGCTCGTCTTCGACAAGGATCTAAGGCCCTTTGCGATTGGGTGCGCGCGCGCTCTTTGATCCGTCAAGCGGTGAGGTCGCGAACGCTAGCAACGTGTCTCTAGTACCCGCCGGAGCCGGCGCCGGAACACCCCCCCTGTTCATCACCGCCTCTAGAGAGGCACGTGACGTCGAGCTCCGCCGCGCAACGTGTCGTGGTGGTGGTCTTTGAGGGGCGTTGGACCAAAGATTTGCAGCTGTGGCGACGGTTGGTCTTCGGTGGTGGCGGCGGCACCTAGTCGATGGGCTCCGGAGGTGGTGGCTGTTGCGAAGGAGAGAGACCGAGACGGGAGCGTGAACAACATCAAGGTTTGCTGGTTAGGGTTGTGTATGGTTCGCGTTGACCAATTTAGACTGTCTTGATACGTAATTGACCGATCAAAACAGCGTACAGCAATCGATGGTTACCCGCCGGATAGCAACCGATTTTGACTCATGAGAACGTGGTAATAGAACATCTTTGATTTTATGTTTTATTTCTAAGAATCTGTTTGAAGAAAAACTGTTTCCGGAGAAATTATTTTCCGACTTTTTAGTATGGGCTGATTGAAAACTAAATAATGTACAGAAAACGTTTTCTATAGATTGAGAATAACAAGTTTAGGTTGAAGAAAAACGATTTTCTTTCCGATAAAAAGGAAATCACTTTCACTAAAGTGTCAAATAAATGAAAACCAACAATTTTCCTTGAAAATGATTTTTGTGAAAAATATTTTCCTTTATTATAAAGTTTTCAATTAAACAAGCACACCAAGAAAATAGCGGAAATATCATCACATTGATTATAATTTAGATGAACCCATTTCGAGCTCAAATTGTTAACATATTGTTTCCTAGTGCATTTCATTTTTATAGAAAAAAAGTAATAAGTTGGGCAATAGAGACTAGGCCCAATTTGGTAGAGGTGATCATTTCCAGGGCAAGTGTCGATTATAGAAATGATCGGTTTTCAGTTTGGTCCGGTCCAATGGAACCGATTGATTAACAAGGAAAGCACACATAATGTTAATTTCTAGAATCATATCATCATCACAATCGTTTACTCTAAAATCATCATAATAGAAACAGCGGAGGAGATTAATTAGGAAAGCGCACAAAATCTCAACAATCCAAAGACTAGAAAACTTTCTCAAGAGTGAAGATCGAGAGTCGATACGAGAGTTGTCGGGGACGTCTAAGAGTTAAGTCTCAAAAAGAGTGAGGCACGAGAGGCAAGAGGGAAAGAGTGAAGAGTGTTGACTTCGAGTGAGGCGTGAGGCAAGAAGAAAGGGAGATGCGACCATGTTAGGGTTTTCTAAGAAACTATATATATGATATCAGTCAATCTGGTTCCCGCTCTGGAATTGGGAACTAGACCGATCAGATATCGGTTCAAAAAATAGAAATTGAGAACCGGACTGACACCCCTTAAAACCGCCAAGAACCGGTCAATTCAGTTGATTCGTTTTGCACACTGCTAATCAATTCTCACCTTGGAATTTGCAACCGAACTAGGTAGGGTTAATTCCCCGTTTGTAGAACCGAGAACCGACCTGCCTAATCCTAGGACTAGACTAACTAATCCAAGCCTGTTCTAGAGCTGGTCTCAGAAATGGTGATTCCTATTTATTTGTTTCTTCTATTCCCTATTCGCTTCTATATATAAAGAAGTCATTTCTATATTTTAGTAAATGTGAAACGTACTTTACTAATTTAGGGTTTCCTTCATAATATTTTTTTTAAAAAAATAGTAATACGGAACGGACCGTCGGTCGTTGATCACTCTTCATAAGTATGAAAAAAAATAAGATTCGAGCTCACTCAAGGATCATTTTTTGTTTGTTTTGTAAAAAATAAATGATTTAGAAAAAAAAATTCCTACAAATAATGGCTTATATCATTTATAATAATAAATAAAAAAATATTTTCGTCATTCACAAATATGCCCAATCATAAATTGTCATCGATAATGAAAATTTTTTTCACTCATTAATTATTTCAAGCAATATAAGCGTTTAGAAAAATGAAACAAACGGAATCAAGAGACATTTATTCCAACGGAAAAAGAAAAAAAGGAAGTTAGGGCGGATTTGAAATTATCTTGAAGGACGAGAACTCACAACAATTATCCTAACGGGGGCTCGATTGAAAATTCATCGGGGGCAAAAATCCAATTATCCAACAAAGTTTTCGCGGAGTTGTACCCAA
This sequence comes from Syzygium grande, assembly GCA_024733475.1. NCBI lineage: Eukaryota > Viridiplantae > Streptophyta > Magnoliopsida > Myrtales > Myrtaceae > Syzygium > Syzygium grande. The sequence continues at coordinate 25,405,925 of JAMXDD010000010.1, forward strand.
AAAAGCAAAGCCAAAAATTTTTCTCAAGACGGGCCTCTGCTCTCGGAAAATCACCGATTTTCCCTCTCCTGCGATTTTTCCCGAGAAAAACAAGACCGGAGGAAGAGAAAGAGGGAGAAGAGAGGGAGAGAGGAGGAAGGTCTAAGGAATCGCCAGCGACTGGAGACGACGAGTACATCGGAGAAGTGGCGGCGGCGGCGGCGGCGGAGGAGGAGGAGGAGTATCACACCACAACTCGCCGGCGAAAATGGTGGCTATCTCGACGTGGGTCCGGTACCTCTACCACAAGCTCGAGTACTCCGCGTATCTCAGTTGGAAGGTATCCCTCACATTCCCTTCCTTCCTTCTTCTTGTTGTTTGGATCACCGCCCGCATGATTCCGCCGCTTCTGGTTCGTGATTGGTTCGCTCCAATGTCGTTCGCGCTTTTCAATGGCGGGTTACGGGTGCTTTCAATCTCCTGTTCGTGCCTTTGGTTCCTCGGAATTGGTTTTGTTGTTAATAACGGGGCACCTAATTTTCGTTGAGATTGTTGTTTTCTGGAGTGATGGTTTGGGTTTGGTGGCCCGATTGATTCATTTGTATAGGTTGGGACGATTGGTAGGTCGCCCAGAATGCGTTGTTCCAGATCAAAGTTCTGTTTTTTAGGCTCTTTTTTTCATCTCATGGGTCGATCTTCTAGCGGGTTCTGCTCTTGCATTGTCTCTTTGTTGGACATTTACCTCTTTTTCTTGTTATTTGGAAATAGGGTTTGCTTTAGTGTTGACTTGAGTGTATATGGTTGGCTTTGTTGTGATTTTTGGTGCTTAAGATATGGTTGGATTCTGTTTTCTGAGCTTTGGGAAATAATGAAAATCTTCAGAATAGTTGTGCGAGTTGAACGAACTTCGGCTTACTAGACAGAACAGGGTGTGAATATCAAGACTAGACCATATAATTCTAAGGCTTGATTGGTTGTTCCACTCTTCATCGTGTTTCAGTTAAATTCGTCAGTGATAAACACAGAAACCCTCTAAAAGTTGTTGAGAGGTTGCCAGTCGGTGTCTATATAGGAAACACAAACTGACAGGTGAGTCTAGCCTTTTCTGATATAAGGAGCTCCATGAAATCTCGTACGCAGTAGAAGCATCCCTGTTCACCTATTAACAAGTTCTCTTTTTTTCCCAAGTCTGTCAACATTATTGAGGAATGGACCAATGCAGTTAGCCTTCTCTTTGGTTTGCATGTTCTTATCCACTTGACAGCTGAACCTCAGCAGTCGGTGGATCTCAAGGCCAGCCAAGACCTGCTAGTTACTTCATATTCAGCATTGGGCGACGTCCCCCTGAACGGCAATAAAACATAACATGTACAATGAACTGGTTTTATTGTGATCATGTGGATTCAACATGATGTTATAGTAGCATCCGGATTATGAACACTGATTGTTTCTCTTATAATTGTATTTCATTGTCCTAGTAGTCTCGTGTTGAGAACGGTCAGTCAGGTAATGACATATGTATCCTGATATTATAGTGAATGTAGTTTCTATCGAATTCCCCCATAAATTTGTCTGTGACTTTTTGTTCAATTCTAGCATTTTGACATCTAGATTGTAGAATCTAAGGATGATTGTGGGCTCAATCCCACCCCCTTCAATTTGCTACCAAGCTCCTGTTCCACTTTGTCATTTATGGAGATCTACTGAAATAATTTAGTCCATACACGGGACAATTAGTTTCATTGAATGTGCTTGTTTTCATCAACAATTTGCTTAGCGATTACATTTTGTAAGTTACGTGGCGTCACAATTCTTCCTACATGTGAAATATTCATATGATTTTTGTCTTTAAAAATAAATTCTTCCATGTGAAGTTCATGAGTGCCAGCCTTAAACTTTAAAGAAGCACCTAAAAAATCTTGATATCCTTTTGGCAATATATAAAAATCTGATGGATTATATACATGACTCATACCATGAGAGTAAATATCAGTGGTAGAAAGCATCCTAGACATATGATATGGAGACAAAGAAAACAGAGAAACTTGCAACTGATGCTTAGTTTTTTCTTTGATGCTTCATCTTATGTATAGGGAGTGCATGTTAGCTGAATCCACATTTTGAGTGTGTGCAGAGCTATAAAGGTGGCCTAATTACCGATGGACAAGTAGGAGATGCAATGTGGAGACATCTATTTCAAGGAAGATTGACATACTTGCACTGGCTTAAAGGAGAGGAAATGGCTTCTGCTGCAGGAGGGCTTGCAGGAACTCTTCTTGTTCGGAAAATTCCACATGCAGATCCAACGTGAGTACACTTTACTGTTTTGATTAAAAAAAAAATCCTCTCTGCCCCCCTACTTCAAATTGCCAAGTTGCTGATTGAGGCTAGTTCAGTTACACCAGAGTTGTCATAACTCTCTTTACTCCAATTTACACGTTAGCAGTAAATCTCTGCAAAGGGGAACATACAAGGAGGAAACAGATTACTTAGTAACACTTCTGGTGTTTGTGGAACTGAGTGGCCATTGTTAATTGACCTGATGGGCTTGTTTTTTTTTTTTCCCCCCGCAGGGATAGGCTTTCCCTATCTGTAACTTTTTCCCGGTCATTACTTCCCAACTTGTGGAATGTGAAACTTACTGGACCTCCTTGAACTTATGAACCTCAGTTCCAGTGTGCATGGTTTATTTTCTTTGAATACCTTTTGTCAGCCAAACCATCACTAGCGATATATTCATTTTGTGAAACCAAATGTAACTAACTACAACTTATTGGATGGATAGGATTTAAGGTAACAAACAAGACTAGATAACAGAGCAGACAACAATGAGAGAGAATGTGTGTTTAAGTCTCTTTAGGTGTCACACTTGAAATTAAATGGCATTATGTTGGGGCGAGTTAATGGAAGTTCTCAAAACAATGTAACAAATCATAACTTTATGGGTACAGCCAAGATAATCCGTAGTTTATAGCTTTAGAACCTACTTTATCCATTCTCTACTACATGGTTATGCTACCATAAGCGAATATATGTTGACCAGTCCTATATGCCTGACAGGCACTTGTCTCCAAGAAAAGGTTCATGCTTGAGCTTGTTAACTACCATGATGGCTGGTGCTCTTTTAATCGATAATTAGGTGCCAAAGCAATTTATGTGATTAGCAATAATAGTAGGAGTTTTTTGCTTGAGCCGATGGTGTAGCATACATGTTGGCAGACATTGTTCCCAAATTTGTATGCTTGTTTGAGGCCCAGAGCTATAATTGTTGGAGTTTTATAATTGATAGCTCATGGCTTCACTCGACGAGTAAGGATTGAATGCATATCCATTTACAGCCTACTCAGCAATTCCACGTTGTTGAAAATTGTCATTTTTCTTTAGCAGAAGTATATTTCTTGACGTTCTTCTTTTAACTTCCAAAAGACATAATCATCCTGAGGATCTGATTGTTTGTCTTTCACGCTAAATGCTTGGGTTACTCATTAGGATTGCCTATGTTCTCAGTTTCAGTTTCTTGGGTTTGATATCGTTATCCCTCAGTCTAGGTTCTGTGAGTTCAACTAAATCTAAAAAAGTATCATTTTGAAAAGTTTTGGCTGTCATGCTTTTGGGTCGCCTTCACTGTGTACATATAACTATATTCTATAGTGCCACTTGAACCTTTTTCTAATGTTTACATACTTTCCCTTTCACAATCCGTCTCTGTGTCCTCTCACATGCATGCACACGTGTACTGTGGAAAGCTATACTTAAACCTATTGAAAAAAGCAATTTCCCAGAGTTCACTACTTTTCAAGTGGAGATCTATGATTTGGTGTGTGTACTTTTGCATAAAGAGGTAAAAACATTTATGAAGCACATGTTTGCCAATTATCTCTCCTCTCAGCACTGCATTTTGATTTCTTTTGGGGAAGAGGGGGGGGGGGGGGGGGTTGCATTGAACGGTAAGATAATTAGCAAGCAGCTTTTATTTAATCATTTATTGAGAAGTACTGACCAACAGATAAACACATGCAATTGGGTCCACGTTTTGAGATCACCTGCAGTGGCTGAATAGGTTGAATAATCTTGGAAAATTCAAATCATGGTGTCATAAACTGAATTTCAGAGCTTGCATTATAACGATTTTCACTTTTTGTAAACCATCCTTGACTGGATCTCATGATTTGTTATCCGGATGTCTTAGGTTGGGGTGAACTGTTCATTCATGTGTTTGGTAAATTTGGGGAATAGGGCCCAATCATTTGTCTTAGGTGCATATGCTCACTGTATTATTCTTACTACACCTTCTGCAGCCATGTTTTTGTAGGAGATGTTCTACTTTTGAAGGATCCTGAAAAATCAAATAACTACTTAGTCAGAAGATTGGCTGCCATCGAGGGGTATGAAATGGTGTCTACTGATCCAACAGACGAACCTTTTGTCCTTGAAAATGGTAAATGCTGGGTACTGGCTGATAACAAAGATCTGAAGCCCAAGGTACATGTGCTGCTAAATTATATTCTACCTTCATTTCCCGAGTTGATCGATGAGTAGTAATGTTACGTGACTTTACTTGTTAGTGGTTATGCAATAGGTTTTATTTATTTTCTTCATTTAAGAAGCCAATGAACTGTATGAAATCATTTTCTTTATCATGTTCTGTCGACTTGCCCCTCCAGTGAAGAGTTTGGGCATTCCGTCTGACTATAGTGAGAAACGAGTATAATATATTAAAAGTCTGAATGCAACCATGAAAGTTTTTCCCTGGATACTTAACGAAGAAAAATTCAGATGAGAAGCTATAATTAACCAGCATTATTGATCCTTACCTAATAAATTGATATCTTTTAGGGACAGGTTGTGGGATTAAAGGTGAAAGCATCTTGTCAAAGATGAATACTGATATAAAATTAAGATTTTGCTTCCGCTAATATGTGATAAAGTGCATATTTCTTGTCTGATTGCTGACTTTGGCCCACGAATTTAACTTCCAAAATGCAAGTGCTATGGACAGGCTGCATAAAAGTTTTAGATGTAAAGATAAGTCAGATGTGGGCACCTGTTGACTAACTTCATTGGACCTCTAGGCTTAAAGTACGTAGTGTTTCATTATGCAACAGCCTAAATTAGAGAGCATTCACAACTGTGGGACAAATAGCTGCAGTGGTTTTAATATTGTGAACAGAGGTTCTCTTATTGTTGGTGGGCAAGAACAAGTCTAATATTAACTATATGTGGGTTATAGTTTTCTATCATCCACAAGCGCTGTGGTAAATAGTTTGCGTGGTGGGGTTAATATTCTTTTCAACTCCTATAGAAGGTGTAACACCTCGGGTCTACACTGTGTAATATTGTCTACTTTGAGCCCACTAACTCTCACAGCTTTAAAACGCGTTACATAGATATAGAACCCCAAGCCTTATAAGTCAGTCCAGGACTTCCCTCCCAGGCGATGTGGGACAAGAGAGGCTCCCCCTCCCTTCCCTGCGCACGTTCAAGGACTGAGGCGCGGATGCACCGCCATCCCTCCTCCCCACGCACTGCCGCCTAGGTTGTCATACTCTCCAACCCTTAGGGGCACAACGTCCTCGCTATGGCTACACACACGGTCGGGAGTCGGCTCTGATACCACCTATAACGCCCTAGGTCTACACTGTGTAATATTGTCCGCTTTGGGTCCACTGACCCTCACGGCTTTAAAACGCGTTACATAGATATAGAACCCCAAGCCTTATAAGCCAGTCCAAGATTCCTTCCCTAGGCAATGTAGGACAAGAGAGGCTCCCCCTCACTTCCTTGCGTGTGTCCAAGCACCGAGGCGCTGACGCATCACCATCCCTCCTACCCACGTGCCACAGCTTGGGCTATCACAGAAGTGCTTGTGAACACTTTTGCGACTGATCGCTTTGATGTCTCTCTTCTTCTTTATACATGTATTTGCAACATTTTTCAGTTATAGCTTTGAGGCTCAAGGAGCCCATGAGACACTTAAATCCTAAAGTTAACTGCAATTTGATATCTAGAATTCATCACCACAAGTTTATAAATTCCTCTTGAGAATTGAACAAACTATAATGATCATCATGGCCCTTCGTTCGTATGGCTTGTTTAACCATTCTATGATCATCAGATACTCCATTGACACTGCTCAAGTAGATATACTTTTTCGGTGTGTTTTATACTGGTCTTATGGCGGTATCCTACTGCTATAGTACGGTTTAGTTGCTGCTAATGTCTTTGTGGCTGTTCTAAATTGGTTAGACTAACATCAGAAGAAAACTTCAATTGTTGAAGTTTAAGAACATCACCTTCCTAAACAGCATACCTGACCTATTCAGAAACCTATTGCTTGCTTTAAATGATTGGTTCTTTTTCTCTCATCTTCATGGCAGGAAGCACATGACAGTCGAACATTTGGTCCTGTTTTCATGAATGATGTTGTTGGAAGGGCCATATATTGCCTGAGAACAGCTGTAGATCATGGCCCGGTGCAGAACAGGTGAGCTGCTCAAAACAGGATATTGAATGCAGGTCATGTGTCGAAATGAAACCAGACTGTGACCAACTATCTCTTTAAGCAGCAAGTATGGTTTTGGTCATTGATCTCTGTTTTATTCATGCGCAGTTACTACAGCATGCAGAAGGATTCGCCTGTCTTGGAAGTTGAATTGGATGTTGACGAGATGGCGAGGAATCACAAAGCGTGAAAACGTGGCTGACTAAGGTCACTCGCTGGGTTTTGTGTTCTCTCTTGAGAAGTTCTGGAAGATGGAAATTCTTGTTATATCTTTTAGAACAAATGGGAACTCACACGCCGCACTGCATTCTTCATTTATCGGACGGCTTTGTCTTGTTGTCTCGAGTGGGATCACCATTTCATTTATTCGGTGGTTCTGACTTCCTCTTCGCAGAATATGTTAATGGCTGGTGCTCGCTGTTGGTTTACCTCGGTTTATAATGTTTGTCAACAGAGGTATGCTAGGTGAGAAAGAAAAAATAAGGGACGGTTATCGCATTTCTCACTCGTGTCTTTCTCTACTGGCCCTTCAACTGAAAGTTCCTTTCGCGTAATGCGACCCTCGTTTGTTGCTTTAACATGTGATCTTAATTCGCTACCGACACATGGAATGTTAGTTCAACGTGATGTTATCCCTTTTGATGGGTCTCCGAATGTGATGTTTTACTGTAAGAGCAGGAGAGCTGGTCGCATAAAGAACGGCATAGAAGAGCACATCATCTATCTCTGGAGCAACCTAATCAGTGAGCCAGTAGGACCCCATATTTTTCACTGGATCTCATCTGCCATTACTAAATACTAATAATAATTCCTGAAATATGTAATTACTTTCTTATCTGACTAGAAAATCTCACTCAAAATCTAAAAATGAATATTATACATTGTGAACGCCAAACTGTTGTTTTGAAATGAAGATGAGTTGATAGCGGGGGTTAACTTTTGAAATTATAAACGATTTGTATGCTTTCACTTTGCTATTTGACGATCATTTGCATGTAACGCAATTAATGCTTCAGCAATTACATTATTTGGTGAAAAGGAAAAATTGGACATGCACAAGCACAAGCACAAGCACAAGCGAAGTGTTCTAGTTATCTAGTGCTTGAGATGTTCACCTTAGACAAGTAAGAAAATTGGATGGTCCAATTTCTTTTCTGGCAGTAAATATATTTTAATTGAAATTAGTCAAATCATTTATCTTAATTTTGGGAGGATTATTTTGGCCAAAAAAAGGATGCTTTTTTTAGCTGTCTGCCGTAAATCTCTTATTGATTTTTTTTTTGGTCAGAAATCTCTTATTGATCAATTGCACTTGGAAAAGAGAACTCAATTTTTCCAATCCCGACATCAACATTATATACAACGTGTTGAATATACTCATCTGCCCGAAGATGATTATCTGTTATGGTATATTCGCTGAATTTCGCCAAATTCACCTTTTGTCTCGCTTTTCCATTTCTTTGGATATTTTCTCCACTAAAGAAAGACATAAAAATCGATCCAATTCTAAATTATCCTTGAAGACAAAAAAAGACATGGTCAGCACATTTTCTCTTACATGGAACTAAACCCGTCAAATGAGTGAGTCGTGTCGGGTTGAAAATAGTGTGACCCAAATAGACTAATTTGCATTGCAATGCAAATTTAATGATCTATATCCATCCGACTCAACCCTATTCATACAAGACACATATATGACCCGATCCATATTGTTAAAATACTTTTTTAACTAATCTAGGAAAATTCATACCCAAATTAAGGTGAGAGTGCAAAGTGAGCGAGCGTGAGATCGAGTGAGTGCGAGAGAGAATGAAAAGAGAGTCGTAGAGGTGGGTTGAGTCTAAATATACCGTAACTCATTTGCGACTCATTTAACATTCTTATTATATTCAAACTCATTTTATGATCTATTCAACTAATCCATATATTATGATTAAAAAAACTCATAATAACAACTCAATTCATCAAATATGGTTAAAGAAACAAGGTGTATGATCCATTTTGACGAATCTAAATGGAGCTATCCATTTTCTTTTCAAAGATGACAACCCAATCTCGCGGGACCCCAGTCCACTCAAAGCAAAGAGCGACTTACAGCTTCACGCACCATTTCTTGAAGCGCGAGCAGAATCACACTCGAAAGGGACATAGATTGGGCGCGTTTTTTCCGCCGTCCGCACCGTCAGATGTCCCATTTACGACGGTCCGACTACACGATACAAAAACACGAAAAAACTGAGGAACACGCGAGGCTCGACACGGCAAACCTCGAGAGATTACTCGGTTTTGTTTTTTTGGGAAGCGCGAACAGAGAATTCATGTTCAAAAGGGGGGAATGTTGGTCCCTACACATTGACAGAGAAGCGTGACATCTTTTCGGGAGAGCACCGACGCTCAACACACGACACCGCCAAATCCCGCGAAATCGAGCCAAGTTAACAGCAATTCCCCATCATCATCTCCATCATCTTCTTCTTCGCTCGAATCCAAACACGATCAAATCTTTCAGATCTCTCTCTCTCTCCAGCACCCCCCCGAAGAAGAAGAAGAAGAAGAAGAAGAAGAAAGAAGAAGAAAGGAAGAAGAAGAGAATGGGGTCTCTCCCTCCTCTCTCCTCCGTAGACCGCCCTCCTTCCACCACCCCAGATCAACCCAAGAGCCCCGCCCCCGCCATCGACGAGCCCACCCTCCTCCGCCTCTTCAAGTCCCAGCAGAGCCACCTCAACTTCTTCTTCCACAACCTCGACCTCCCCCAGACCCTCCGCTTCACCCAGACCCTCCTCCTCAAATCCGGCGCCGGCGGCACCGTCCTCTTCACCGGCGTCGGCAAGTCCGGCTTCGTCGCCCACAAGATCTCCCAGACCCTCGTCTCCCTCGGCATCCGCTCCGGCTTCCTGCCCCCCCGTCGACGCCCTCCACGGCGACATCGGCATCCTCGCCGACCGCGACGTCCTCGTCCTCTTCAGCAAATCGGGCAACACCGAGGAGCTCCTGCGGCTGGTGCCCTGCGCCCGCGCGAAAGGCGCGTTCTTGATCTCCGTCACGTCCGCCGAGGAGAACCTGCTCAAGCGCTGTTGCGACATGAACGTGTATTTGCCTCTGGAGAGGGAGCTGTGCCCTTTCGACCTCGCCCCCGTCACCTCGACCGCGATCCAGATGGTTTTCGGGGATACCGTCGCCATCGCCTTGATGGGCGCCAGGAATTTGAGTAAGGAGGCTTACGCCGCCAATCACCCCGCCGGGAGGATCGGCAAGACTCTCATTTTCAAGGTCTGTGGCTTGTGTTCGATTTCGCAAGGGTTTTCGTTGCTTCTGTGAATTTGTGTGATTATGCGGCTTAGGATCTAGATGAAAGGGTGTGGCTTTTGCTTACTAGATGTGCTCATGTTCGGAAACATATGCTACTGAGTGCTGTTGTTTGATTTGTTCATCTCCATTTTTGATGAGATTCACATTTGTAATGCTCTTGGATGTTGTCTGGGAAGCATTTGCCATGATTTAGTGTCTACTTATCCTTTTATGATAGGTGTGATGTGGCTTATGTGTTTGATGCGATGCTGCCTTTTTGTTGGTCGAAGATACAATGCTGCTTTAGCATATCGGAAAAGAACAAGATTTGATGGTGCCGATGAATCTTGTTTTCTTCGATATGAACTTATATAGTTCAGCTAATGCACGAGTCATATGAAATTGTCTCACATTAGTTTCTGGTATGTGAGCTGCCAAGGCTTTTTTTCATTGTTGGTGTGTGTCTTAGATTTTGGTCTTCTGTCCCACCATTTAATATCTACAAGTTCCCCGTCTTACGTATCTATGGTTGGGAGATTGGTTGTAGAATCCTTGATGTTTGGTCTTATAGGAAGGAAACTTTGGAAGAAAATGAGAATTCACAGTTTCTCTCCTTTGGCACCAGTCTATGACGGATACAGGGGATGTTTTTAATGGGTCTAGATACCACTGTTAATGAGAAATATGGTGGTCTTGGTTATTAGTCGAATTATTGATCGAATTGCAAATAGATCGGGATGATTGGCATTGCACAAATTGTCGAGGTTACGTTTGAATGCTGTTGGTCAAAGAGTTAGATCTGGTTGATTTTGGTGTCCTAACATTTGCAATTTAGTAGACTGGTTTTTGTCTTTCATAGAAGGATGTTAACTGGTGGTTTGATGGGTTGAAATAGTCTTGCGGTGGTGAATTCCTTCTTCTATGTTAAGTTTCTGAATTTCAAATTATGCTTGATGATGATTGCAATGTCCATTGTTTTGCTAGAACCAGGGCAATCATAAATGCTGCATGAACATCTTTCCCTCTTCTCTAGCCATTCTCCAAATCCATTTCTTGCAAATTCAAACTGTCTGTTTTGATCACACCAAATTGTTTTCTGCAGTAAATTGCTATCTGGATGACAACTCCAGCGAATACTTTACCTTTCTGCTTGCTAACTACGGCTGCGATAGCATATCTTCAGTTTGCAATGCATGCCGTTTAAGTCCATTATTTTGAGGCTTGCCTGCGTGAGGTGCAGGTGAAAGATGTGATGAAGCAGCAAAATGAACTACCTGTCTGTAGGGAAGGAGATCTGATAATGGATCAGCTTGTGGAGCTAACAAGTAAAGGATGTGGGTGCCTTCTTGTCATAGACGAAGGGTACCACCTGATCGGAACTTTTACTGATGGGGATCTCCGACGCACTCTGAAGTCTAGTGGAGAGGGTATCTTCAAGCTCACAGTGGGTGAAATGTGCAACAGGTATGTGAACAACAATCTAGATTACGATTGCTTTTAATGAAAGATGACTTAACTCTTTTTTTCGGATTTGGTAGTTAGTATATTTGGGCTTACAAGTATCCATTGTAAGATATATGCTTTTTCTTCTTTTTAATCTTTTCCATTTTTCTATTCAAGACACGGTGGTGTCCACGAATTTGGAGGATTTGTAGTAGAGTGGGGTTCATCCGATATAATCTTTATTTACCCTTAAAAGAACCTGATGAAAAAAAAGTGTTTTCATCACATTTCTTGGGCCGCTCAAGCACAAACACAAGCACAAGCACATGGACTCGTGCATAATTTCTCGACCGGATCCTGATGTTAGTTTGGCTGAATCAGGAACCCGAGAACCATAGGCCCAGATGCAATGGCAGTGGAAGCTATGGAGAAGATGGAATCTCCACCATCACCAGTACAGTTTTTGCCCGTGATTGATCACCAAAATGTACTGATCGGCATTGTCACGTTGCACGGACTGGTCTCAGCAGGCCTCTGATTTGCATTATTTGGTTAGATTCAATTCTATTATTTTAGCAGAAGAGAGAGGCTGCACTTCTTCTGTGGATCAGATTATTTGTATTTATAAACAGCTGAGTTATTTGTTAGGTGTACTCTACTGTAAAATACTCGCACACCCCCGTAGCTAGAGCACGTGCCATTTTTTTAACAAAGATTCAGCGCCAAAAACAACACGATCTATGGTGGAAACGCGCTCAGATGTGGATCTCTCTCTTTTTGTTCTTGCCATTGTATTGTGCGAACTTGCTTAGCTACTTGCTCACCAAAAGAAGTCAGAATCGGTCATCTTTCAGAGGGAGTTAAGCCACAGATCAGTTCATTCACAAACTTTAAACTGGAAAAGATAGGGAACTGCATCTGCTAATTCCCATGACATGTATATCATCTAGACCTATCTATATAACAATAATGCACAAGTAACCAAAGCACTATCAAACAGAACCTACCCGACTCTAACTTGTTACAATGATCTAAGTACACTAGTTTTCCCAAAGTCTCACCCCGACCCAAAAGCCATAAAGTACAACACCATATGACTCTATACATGACTGCAGGAATGTGCTGGAAGATGCAGTTAGTAACTAGAGGAAAACTGAACCACCATCCATCTCAATGCTCATGTCTTCCAAGTTAGTGGGCAACGCATCTCCTACCAAACTGTTGTCTTCGAAGTTCATGTCCCACGTGAATCCATAACCATCATCGATGAGCTTGGTGCTTATTCCCTTGGACTGATGCAGAAGATTCGGCGTGGAGTGGGATTTATGGCCATGGAGAGACGATGACGTTGAGGATAACGAAGCAACCTGAGGGTAGGTCATCATCCCGCAAGAGAAGGCTTGATTCGGTGGGGGATTATAATGGGATGCGTCGAAATTCACCAATGGAAGTGATGATGCAGCTGTTGCTTCCTTGAAGGTGTAATGTGGGCTCAGCAAGGTGTTGATGGCGTTATCTTCCTTGCTCTTGTGGAATACTCTACACAACACCCAATCCTCCTGCCAGGTATATGCCACTGGATTTATCAGCAACATGCAATAAAATAGACCCCAAAGCAATGCATGACTCGATAGAGTTCTATCATCGCACTCAAGTTAAATGAGCTTGGACACATCTTCCTTTCAGGAAATAATGGGAGAACTGACAAATCATTGTTCTTTCCTTTAAATAATTGCCCCCCCCTCTCTCTCTCTCTTGTGTATTTTGCAAAGGAAAAATCTCCTTCCAAGCGATTCTTTCTTCCTTTTTAGATAGTAACTTCCACGTGATTCAAGAACGGTGTAAAAAAACTTTCTTAAAACTAGTCTAATATGCCCAAGAATAAAAATTTCAAATATTAATTAGGTGGTCCATAAACTTACATGCCCCAAAACGCGTAGACGTGGAGCGTTTTCACAATGTAATTCTCACTGTCTATCGTACTTTTTCTTTTTCAAGAAGATAGCTGATTGCATGAGAGAGAGAGAGACAGAGAGAGAGAGAGAGACCTTGGGAGGCATATGTGGGGACTCCAAGCGAAATTCATGCATGATCCAACCGGTTTTGATCCCATTAGGAGCTCTGTTCCGGTAAAACACCAATGTCTTTCTCATCCCCACGACCTCTCGCGTGCTTGGGTCGTGCACCACGCGGTCTTTGCCTGTGGCTTTCCAGTACCCCGATATCGTCGCGCGGTTGGTCCGGTAGCCGGTGGCATACTTGCGGTCGCGGAAGCTGAAAAAGTACCACTCGGTCGCGTTGAGCTTCGCCACCTCTGTGCGTACCCAACAAATATGTAAGCAAACATTAGTACGGAGTTGACAACTGAATGACTCCAAGTCATGTGAAAGGACGCTCGACGAGTGACACGATTATTATGTAGAGTCGTGACGATACGATCTACAAAATTAATTCCAATATGACAAACTTGTTGGAAAATTAAAGCTTTTACCGTTCCATATAATCAACAATGAGGATAATGAGATGATTATATTCGGGCAAATAAGGACATGCAACGTATGAATTCCATGCGCAAGAAGCAAATTTGCACATGTGCAAAAGAGCTATTGCCTCTTTGGTTTGATTTCGATATGAAAGAGCGTATGACACGAGTAAAGTCGATCATGTTAAGATTGCATTAGAAACTTGAAAACACCACCTTCAACATCTTATAGAAATAACATGTGACCTCATGATAAAATAATAGAGAGAAACCCTAAGAAAGTACATAATTACTACCAAATAATATGAGCAATTACCCCATACATTGGTCTTTTAATTAGATATATGGTTCAGAATAATGTATAAGTCGATCCTATCTTCTTCTTCTTTTTCTTTATTATTATTTTTTTTTGTGGGTGGGGAGTGGGTGGGAGAGGTTAGGTTATATGCTGCTCACTTCTGAAATGAATTAGTTATTACTAATCAAAATGACATGTAGTTATAAAGACTATATAATCGTCCCTAACTTTTTTTGCGACAAGCAAGGTTTATACGTCGGCGGGCATTAATAATTGTAGCGAAGAGTCAATGTTGATGCAATAATTGGAAGCAATAGGTGGTCCTCTGTACTATGTACAATGCATTTTTGTGTGATTCGAGGAATCTAGTTGACTATATATCCCCATGATTATCAAAGCGTCATAATCACCACGATGACAACTCCACATAACTATTTTGTACTCATGTATGCAGTGCAATTTATTGCCCTCATGCTTATGGAATGCCAAAACTCTTAATTTACAATATTATAATGTCAAGTTCGAAAAATAACGAGAGAAGCTCGCACCTTATGTAAAGCAATATGCTACGTACATATTAATTGATCCGTTTCTAATAATATAAGAATTTCAGGCAAATGATTTACTGATGATGGTATCGGAGCCGTGCGAATCCCGAACTTTTACATATAGTTAAATTTTTTAGAAGAACGATTTGCTTAATACCTAGCCTGGCAAAAGAGATCACGGCTTGAGACATGTTGAACTCCATGTCTTCGTCTTTATGATGTACACAGTGTACTATATGTCAATGATTGTGTTTCTGGGTAGAAAACTGTCACCTCTAGGGAGAACTCATTGAGTTGTTTTTTGGCAAATCAAGGACTGTCGGCCTTGATTTTTGGCAGACTCATACATATTCGAGCTGATCAAGAATTGTAATAACAAGGTGAAATAGATGTTATGTTACATAATTCAATGAGTAGTTTCTAGGGTCTTGTCCAGAATCCTAAATTGTACGTTAAGCTTTTCAATATAGAGGATGGAAGGTCACAAGGAATCTACAGTTTCCCAGACAATTTTTGGTTTATCATACTGTTAATACATAGCTCCACAGCACTAAAGGGGCAAGTCTAATAAGAATTAGATGTTCTCTCAGTAGTTCCAACTTTAGTTATACTCAAAATTGCATCTAAACTTAATATTTTGCTGCAAAATTCATAATCCTCTGTTGTGGAATTTCGATCCCGTTTTCGTATCCAAACCTCATATTTAATTGATACTGAGTAATTGATGACCTCTCTATCTTTTTATTTACTCCAAACCCCTACAGTTAATCTTGTGAAAAAAAAAACTGTGGCAAAACCATGACAGGCAGCCATTTAGTGTAGTTAGTCATCTATAAAAATGATGAAATTGGAAGCAAGAAGAAAAAAAAAGAGTGAAACCGTGTTGCTTCCTGAATAAATTTTCTAAAAAAAAAGCAAGGTTAGACCTATTGCTTCCAAAATGATCTCTCTCTCTCTCTCTCTCTTCTCTAATGCACTTCTAGAGCCGGAGCACACTGTATTTGAAAGGTGACGTGCTTTGTCTCCTCTCAAATGATGAGTATCTATATAATACATGTCACCGCTCGAGATATTTGTGCTTTTTTGCAAATAACTTATGATAAAAGTATAATTAAACTATGCATCTATATGCCTTTTATCTTGATAATTTGACCTGGAATCAAGTGTGTAACCACTTTTAATATAAATCCATGCTTCAATCTGTGTCCTTCATTTTTGAGGAAAGAAACGGCGCGGACGCAAAGCAAGTAAAGAGAGAGAGAGTCGAATAGAGCTCAAAACATCACAATAATTCACCGACAACAATTTGAATTTGTCAAAGCTGATTAAAACTGAGCATGCACTAGACTTGGATTTCTGCATGAGCAATAATTGTAATGGCCAAGCATGAAATAGAAAAAAGGCAAATAACATTCCACGAACAGCAGCTAAAGGTGGAGAGAGAGAGAGAGAGAGAGAGAGAGAGAGAGAGGAGAAGAAAAAGTGGACATACCAGGAAGTTGCCATGGCTCGCAGGTGTGCAAATCGACTTCAACTAAGCTTCCCTTCAGCACCTCTTCATTGGCAACCTTTCTGTACAAATAATGGCACACCAGCTCTTCATCGCTCGGGTAAAACCTGAACCCAGGAGGCAGCGTTGCCCCAATATCTCTCAGCCCCATTTCAAGAACCCAAACACGAAGCCTCAGCCCAACAACAAGAAAGAGGAACAGAGAGATCGTCTCTTCTCTTTAGGGTTTGGCGGTGGATGAGGGGAGGAAAAGAACCCTGAACTTGATTCTTCTTTGCGACAGCCTTTTCTAAAGTGTTGGTGTCATGAAGAAAGCTGTTATCTGTGCGTGTTTATATATAGACGTTGCAGATGTGAGGAGCGACATTCCCGGACATTTCTTGGAAATATTATATCGGGCTAAGTCCCGTGTAGTTAGTTATGGTGGCAAGTTTTCGAAAGGAAAACCAAAGTGACAAGAAATCTTATTCCTTTTTCTTTTTAATTTATCTTTGTGTGGTGGGGGACTAATTGCTTCTGCTGTGCATTTCTCTGGTTGAGATATAACGGCAATTAATGCTCCATATGTACAAAAGCCAAACCATTTTAAGCAATACCTTGACACGTGCAAAGTTTGGCCTACACAGATTATCCTAAACGCATCCCGTGATAATCGTTCAATTGCTATTTCGTAAATACGGTCAATCGACTGAGCCGAATGCAAATGCGTCTGCAACATGTGTTTTAATACCAACACGAAGAAGCTTTGGTAGACACTCAATGAAAATTACATGTTTTAATAGGTTCTCGTTTATTATCATCACGTTATCTCATATAAGAAGGAAGGTACATGATGTTAATATAGTTGGAGCGTCGATCACTCCGTGCAAATTCATCATGTGCATGAATTAGTTTGGAGAGTATGTGAAGGAACGAATCGCTAATAAGACCCTCAACTCCTCCAATTACGATGTTATTCAATGATATGAGTTTCTTCAAAATGGGACGTCCCGGATTCAAGAAAGAATTGAGCACGAATTTCGTACTCAAATCATGGGCGGTCTCGAGAATTATGTAAGTTTGAAAGGGAAATAAGATGGAGCTGCAAGCTAGTAAAAAAAAAAGAAACGAAAGAAGGGTTTTTTTTTTTAAGAAGTGGATAAAAACAAATGTCCGCCTCCCAAAACTAAGCCGTCCTTCGTGTAATGGCTAAAGCACAATCCGACAGCTTCCCGGTGAAGCCCTTCGGCTTCACATGGTTCATACTCGCATTGTTTATCTGGATTGTTGAATCCTTATTCATCGCGATCTGCTAAGATTTTTATCACTCTTTTTGTTGTGTAGTCCAACGTTGGTAACGTAGAGGGAGGACAAGACAGCATGATTAACATTAAGAAAGCTTAAGACTGACATTGATTTGAAGTATAAAACAGTTGAGCACGAATGGACACTCGCTGTACACAGTGAAATCTCTAGTTTTTGAGGGGGTGTTTAAACTTTTATTTTATGTCTTGAACTTGTAGTGTAATTTTCGGCTTTTGTGGGGCTGCGAATCTCACACGAGACGGCGCCTCAAAAAGTTAGCAATCGAAGGCAAAAGAGTGCAAACTTCCAATGCCGGATTCAAATCTCATATGTACTCTTGCAACTAGGATGTTTTAAAATCCACGGTGATTTCATAGTCCTGATATCATGACGGGCTGGTTATATGCTGGCCTTTCATTAGCCCCGAGCGAAAAGAACTCTAACTTCGGCATCGCCACAACAAATTTGCAATTGAAGACCTATGTTAGATGGTTGTAAGGCCAACTTATATGATCAAAGGCAATTTAATCCCTGCATGAAAGTTTTATAACTCCATGCTGGGCGGATCCAAGTCCCTTATCTTGCAATTGAGACGCTAACAAATTATGTGGCATTGGGCAAGAAATAATTTGGCGATGTGTTTTGTTGCTAGAAGACATCTTAACTATTAGATCGGATGCAACCCACATGAAACCCATATATAAGATTCATCAAATCAAACTATCCGAATTCATTTTATTAAATATAACATGCATATTTTCTTAACATTAAGATCTCACGCCCAAAACTAGCTAATGAGACAGAGCTGAGATTTCAAGGCTCCATAAATCTCATCACATCAAAGAATCCTATCATAGATTTGATATCCAAGTCCAATACCTTATAATTGTAGAGATCGTTGCAATGGAGAAATCAATCTGAACGGACAAATTTGACTTGATGCGACATGCAATTGTAATTTGCTCTAACCTTTATTTCGATTTGACGCGAACGGAATCGACACTCGCCACGTCTTTTGCAAGTGAAGGTTACGATATACTTTCTGGATAATAAAATAAGTTTCATTGGCAATAGTACCGTGACAAAATACTTTTTATAAATAACAATGGAACGAAAACTCTTCTAAAAATGGAGTGAATTTAATTATCATAGTTAAAAAAATTTATACGTGCTAATGCTCAATTTGTTAAGAGCGAGTAGCAAAAGTCCAATATTTTCGCCTGGAAAAATTACCATGAGGGAGCCCAAGTTCAAATCAGTCGATATATCCAAATTGATCCACCTTTACTCAAAAATTTAAATTAATAAGTTATGATCCAGTTAAGATATATTTATTAATTGCTCCATATCACATCAATTCTCCGACGTGGGATTCTTTAACACAACTTTCACGTGTATCCTAACAATTTCTCCATCACGCATGAGCTCAATGTTAGGTCTACTTTCCCTTAATCCAAGTATCATTATGCATCAAAATATCTATTTCATCTTGAATCTCCATCAACGCCCAACTTTGCCCAACTTCATCCCTGGTCTTTTTCTCTAGATCGACCGAGCTTGTGTTGCTACACCACACACCCATTGCCTAGAAACCACATTGGTCACCAACCATCAGCTCTGATATCATTTGTTGACACCTAAATTTTGACCCGACCATTTAATAATTAGTTGCATAGAAAATTAGGGATTAAATTTTAGTCCCTAACAAAAATATTCAAGTTAAATTACATGGCATTTAATTTTAAGAACATTTATTAAGTAGTTGCATTTGCATTGGATTGGTGGCGGATGGGCTTAATAAAATTTAATTGAACTGGAGTTAATGGACTCAGTACGGAGGTTTTGAACCCAATGGAATTAATTGGATCAAGTCCATGTGAATTAAAAATTCGCCCAGCTCGTTATCCCCTCAAGTGGTCAAGATTGATATGTGCATTCATGGCGTGTGGCACATTGGATTAGTAAATATTGAGAAAATATCATGAAAATCTTTGGGTCAAGAAACAATTGGAAAGCAAAGCGTTATCAGAGCAAGAATGAAGGAAAGAAAATTGATTTTCGCACATGCAGGGAAAGAAAATAACAAAAGAGGGAAAGAAACAAAGGGAATTGGGTCGGCATGGGAGGCATATATTCTGAATAGTGTATTGGACACTATTGTTCACGCCATATTCTCTAGTCCAACAAAGAAGGCAAGTGCAGTATATGTTAGGATCAGTAAAAAAAAAAACGGGGAAGAAGCCAAAGTATAATATATCTTAAATATCCCAAGAGGTTTTCTTTCTCTAAAAAAAACCTAGGCCCTCTCTCCTATAAAAGGACCTCCTACGACGACAATTCGGGGAGAGCACCTTACATAGAAAAAAAATCGTTGGCTTCTTGACAATAGAGAAGACAGTAACAATTGAGAAGAGAGATAGAGAGAGGGGAAGAATCTAGTCTTTCCTGCAGGTCAACGAAGGCCCCAAGCGAAGATTTCCTCCGTCGGCATCCACTTCTTCACCAAGCAAACTTGCTGACTTCGTTGCTGAAAGTCACTACTTCCATCACGACAGTCCAGCAACTCCAGCCACTTTGGTGTGTCATAGTCACGGTTACCGTCCAGCTGCGCCCACGAGCCCGGCGTTCACCGTTAAGTTCCAGCAACTTCCGCGAGCAGTCCCAGAAAACTTACCAGTCCCGACGAAATCCCGCTGGTTGTTGCGTAACTTCGTTTCTTCACTAAACTTGGACCCTGATTTGCGGAGAACTCCCAAGCACTGCTGCACCACTGCAAGCTTTGGCTGAGACCACCACGAGTAGCCAAATCGGGCGCTATCTTCAACCCGCTTCATCGAGCTCAAGCCATTCTTTGGTCAAATTTGGAAACATCACCCGTGCAATATTTTGAATTAGGTAATACATTATTCGATTCAATTTCGATATATTAAATTGCCTAACTTGAGTTTATTGTGATCTCAATTATTTGTTGTGTCGATGTTGTCATATTCAAAAATCTTTTCGGAGTCCGCGAATTAGGATATTTTCCTTATTTCACAACGTGCTTATGATTGCTAGTCCGATTTCACGCCCGAAATATGGCTCGCGATTGCACGAAAAAATCGTCAATCCGATCTCTTGCCCGAGATACGATTGGCGGTTGCGCAAAGAATTGGCCAATCCGATTCTCATGCCCGAGATACGATTTGTCAACTTATTTTCCAAATTTAAATGGATATGGATGATATCTTGGGTGATTGATTGCTATTTTTTTATCTTTGGTTTGATTTGATTTGATTTGATTCTCTAAAAAAAAAAAAAAAAAAAAAAAAAGATTAGATAGTATTAAGGTAGATTTTTTAGATAGATTGCATGTTAGGTTAGGGTTTATCTAGTAAGGATAACATTCCGATTTAAATTAGGATTTGGCCTAGTTTAATTCCTAAAATGAATTGGATAATATCTTGCACTGGATAATGAATTTTCATCACTTTATAATTTCGAATTTCATGAAAAATACAAAAAGGCTATCACGTGCATGTCATATAGGCTAATTGCATCATGCTTGCATTATCGCTGCTATACGTGCCACGTTGCATGTCTTCTTGCTATATGTCTCATGTTATCTTATCATGTCATTCATAACTTGCCACGTCATCCTTAACTTGTCGTGTCATCATATATGACATGTCATTGCTTGCATATCATTTAGCAATTATATGTTAGGATCATGAAATTGTGAGTCGCGTTAAAATAGGCATGTTTTGTACGTCATCACATTATAGTAATTGTATTACATGCATTGCATATAGGTTAGTTCTCATGTAAATAAAAGAAAACCCTAAAAAATGGATTTGAGCGGAATTGCATGTTAATTAGAAATCATATTAGGGTTATCAATGTAATTTTCTAGCTAACATTGCAAAAGCTTTCATTGCTTCGAGGTAAGTTTTCCTCCTTATCTTTGCAATTTATTTATTGCTTTCGTGGGTGTTAAATTGGTGGTTTGCGCACCCGCATGAACACCTCACACGTTAGAGATTAGGTACTAAAATGGATCCAGACTGCCTGCATAAATATTTTTGAAAAGAAAAGGTACCGAAAGGGCGTTAGACTAGATCTAGCGTAACCAAGTCCCCGAGTTTAGAATCTCTGGCTAGTAGGAATAAAACATATCTCCCTATGTTTTATTTAGGTTTCTAATCGACCTACCACAAACAGATTAGTGGCGACTCCAAATATGAAAACTTTTGCATGTTAAAAACTTAAACCCTAAGTTGCGAATTGGTAGGGCTTGGGAGGGCCCGAGTTAGGTTTAATCTTAACAATCCATTAGCCTGAGAGGAAATTTTAGGTCGCGACAGCTTGGCGACTCCACTGGGGAGTAGAGTTAAAACTTTTAGTGGACTTAGGCCAGTTTTTCTTTTCAAAAAAATATTTTTTGCTTGGCAGCAAGGATCCCAGGTACGTCCCTAACATTTAAGGTGTTAAATGTTTTTGCAGAATGGGAGTTATAAGGGGTGGAGTGTTTGTTAACCATTTTATTGCAGGGAGGTGTTGAGATTAGATGTTTTAATTTTGATATTGAAGTGCTGTTTGCATATGATCTGTTGTGTATGCCTATGCATTGTCACTACACTCTAGCACACACAACCTGTCGCCGGACCTGGGCCGCATAGGATCACCTAGGATGGTATTGAGATGGATATCACTCCGACCGTTTGCCCGCGGTACGAGTTGCCCATCTCAATCCCGATATTTCTTTCCTGATATCAAAGAGATTACCACCCCGGTCTGCATGCCCGCGACATGGGTCGGCTCTTTGATGATGCCGGAGTCACGAGGACCCGACTTAGTCCGCATGCCCGCGGCTAGTCCGATCATTCTCGTGGCTCCACTTTGTTAAGCCTTCTAGGTAGAAATTGAACCTCACATTTCATACGCATGTCTATGTGGTTGCCATGATCCTACTGGGTGAAGTAAGTCTTCTAAGCTCTCATTTTTGCAATTTATTTAGTTATTGCATTCTTCGGGTCGGTCCATGATAGGTCTAGGTCAGTTTTTAATTTAAAAGTAATAATTATTGAGTCCTTTGAAAATAAAAATAAAAAAAGGAAGAAAGAAGGCTTTTTTGGAGAATTTATTTTCGATCTATGTCTTTATTTTCCTAGGTGTGTCATAGGTAATTATTTTCCTAAGAAGTTTGCCATCGTCTTTCTTTTTTTAAAAAAAAAAGGATTTACAGAATTTGTTTTCAATTCATAGTTTCTAGGAGTCTCAATTTTTCTTTTATGATTAGGGATTTTGTTGCTTCTATTTCCTAGGTTGTGTCTAGGGCGTTATTTACATTTCTTTGCCTAGATCACTTTTCATAAAGTCTCATTCACATACGAGTATTTTCATGAATAAACGAATAATGAAAAAGACTAGAAAGTGTGTCATAGACCAACCTTGTCTTGACCATGTGCTTATTTGGTTCATTTCTCTTCAAATTAGGTGACTACGGATCATCCACAGTTATCGATCCATCGCCGAGCCTCACTAAGGGGCAACCTCACCGAGTTCCTTCATTGTTGCTCCTCCGCCACCGTGAGCTCACCGCCCGGCACAAACCGCAGCTCCGGTCCACCACTTACCGTTTCGCGGCAATTGCGGCTTCTCGCATAAACGCCGTCCGTGTCTTTGTTTCTCGAGCCTCATACATCGCCAGCCGCCAAGCCAAGACGCCCCTAGCTGTGAGCCACCACCGTGAGGAAGTTGATACTCGAGCTAAGTGATTATGGATCGTCGACCATCAGCCGTTCATACATGGCCACGAGCAAAAACAATCGATCAAAATGAAGCGTTGAACCGTGTTGCTAATGACATGAACAAGCGAATTGCGAGCCTCCAAAATCAAGTTGATGAGTTGCGTGCTACTATGGCCTATCTCGTCAAGCAGAAGTACCGTGATGACATGGATGCCTCATCTTCGATAGGGAATTTCGACTCGAAGGAAAAAGACAAAATGGTCCTTGAATGGTCTAGTTTCCCTGAAGTAGCAGAGTTTGACACCGCGATGGAGAGACTAGTAACATATTTGGAAGGGAGAATATCTGACTTGGAGGGCTCGCCACACAAGACCAAGGAGGGTGAAGAACCCAAGCACACGTGATTCATTGTCCTAAGCACCTTGATTTCCCTATTTAAATAGGGGCATCTTTGATTGTGTTAATCCTCCCTTACATGGGAGTATTTCTTGCTTTCTAGAATTTCATTTGTTTTCTAGGATTTTTAGTTTTCTGAACTTTCAATTATGCTTAGGACTTGTTTGCTTGCATTTTCCATTCCAATAAATGTAATTCATTTGACTCTATTGAATGAAATTACAAGTTATTTTCATTTTGAGGGCGTGTTGAGGTATACCAAACTAGCCCGGTGATGATATCCAACCATGAAAGAAAATATCGTCCAAGGAGAATTCTGAGGCCTGGGCTTCTTCATGCTTCCTCGTGTTAAAACCTTTGAAAAGAATTTCAAAAAAAAAAATTCAAAAAAAAATTTAAAAATAAAAAGAGAGAAATATTTAGAAAAAATGCAATGTTTAGCCCCGTTTGTCCTTTTGAATCCCTTACTTTATGTTTCAGGGGTAATCTTGTGACACGCGAGGGTATGGGAACGGTCAAATCTGGTGCATTATATTCAGTCAATGACAATCTTGATGATCTCGATGATTTTGAGGGTTCCTCGGAAATGTTGCGCAGCCAAACTGTCACTTGGGTGATGCGGAGGAACCCAGAGAAGCGAAGAGAGGGGCAAATCTCCCGAGAGTGAGACGAAACTCGATTGATTCAGTTGTTGCATGAGTGGTAAATATCGGTCCATACGTGGTTAAGAAGGTGCTCCCCAAAGGTGCCTTGATTCTCGTAGAAATGGAAGGTTGTGAGTTTTCTACTCATATTAATTCTGATGCTATGATGATATTATTATCCCTGATAGGATCTAACATTTTTGCGGCAAAAGTTTTCAAATGTCTGGTTTATACTCTGAGTCACAAACATTTCACTTATGAATAAATGCTCTCAGTCAATTTAAAGATGGAATGCGTGCACTTACTTTAAATTTTGCTTGATCATTTTGTCGGCCCGCATCATTGATTTCAAAAGAGGAAATCTATATGGACAACTGATAACTCATGTGGAATGAATTGAATCGTTGAATGAGATACATCGGGATGATGAAAGGCAAGCCATATCCTATACACAGTCCCATGCACTAATCTTTAGTGAGTTGAGTGGAAAAATTCCATGTCCGCAAGGTAAAGAGTTATCTCAAAAAAGGTACAAGCAACCAAGTGACGAAAGGCAGTTCATTTCTCTATCCCAAACACTCTGGGTTGTCCATTGTTTCGCCACTTTGAGCCTAAATACTTGGAGAAATTCTTTCAAATTACCCTGTCAAGAACCACTCCACATTGGGGCAAATTGGTGGTAAGTCAAGCATTATAAGGTGAAAAATAAATAGAAATTTTCTTGCTCTCACTTGCATCAATCTTCGAGTGTTGCTTTTTCATAAGAATTCACACGAAGTTCAAGTGCCTTAGGATGACGAAGAGCATTTCTTTCTCTATCCTATACACACTTTATCCTTTGCTAAGCCCAATTGAGCCTGCAAATTCGTTTCTTAAACCCAGTTGGTGATCATCCCCACACTGGGGCAAGGTAAAAGCCATCACTGTCCACGCAGCATATCCGGAGCGCCGATAGAAGATGAAGGCCATGAAAGTCCAAATGTTAGTCATTCGGTCAAAACAAGCCAAAATATGGCTAGCCAATATGTGCATTGCAGACAGTGTGTGTCAAAAGTCAAAAAAAAAAAAAAAAAAAACCAGGGGGCATAAAAAAGCAGTGTGCCTAGTAAAAGCAAGGCCAATGCCCGTGAAAAAAAAAAAAGAGGAAGAAGAAAACAATGAAAGAAAAAAAAAAAAAAAAAAAAAGGAGAACTTTAGAGAAAAAAAATGTCAAGATACGACATGTCAAAATCATGAATCCCAATGGAGCAGTAGTCTTACAAGTCTCAAAGGAATCAAGTGGAGAATTCAAGCCCAATGAAGCATTTGTTGAAATGACAATGCCTGAGGATGAAGAAAAGGAAGACTGGTGACAATGCCGAGATGATCACCAACTTATTCACCCCAATTATACACATTTTGAGCCTAATGATCCATTCATTTCTTAACCCATGAGCCTAGCCTACGTTCGTCCCTTACAAAGTCTCTTTGATTATGGCACTTGAACTAATGTAGGATTCGGATGTTTATAAGCTTAGCTCGAAGAAGTGCGAGCAAGTCCATTTCTATGTCATTTTGCAGGGTTTTTGACTTGTAAACCCAGAGACAATTGCAAAGTTTTTTCTTTCAATAGCCTCGACTCAAAGAGTCCCCTTTTGCTAAGCCATTGACCAAGCCCACGTTACGGTCCTAGCAAAGACCTCTCAGATTGGTAAGGGCTGATCGCTTAAGTAGAATACTCGGACCCTTGTTGACATGATGATGGTGAGATAGAGTGATTCTCATAAATTAGCCACTTTTTGATGAGAGTGAGTGAAAGCCCTTTCGGACCGAAAGTCCCTCATTTGACATTTTCAAGATACCCACTTGTGAGTTCGGATTGTCTTATCATGATTCTCCCCAGTGAAGTTTGGCAATGCCGATTCGACAAAATCGTCATGCATGAAAATCGATTGAATTCATAGTGCATGAGTATATGTGTTCTTGATTGCCCATGAATGCATATTACTTGTTGTCTAAAACCGTGTCTAGCAAGAGACACGCCCTCAAGAGTCGGAGATATCACCAGGTAAGTATACCTCTATCCCTTGGATGCCTGTGACTATCCAGATATCCCTATCCTGTTCGAGCAATTGTCAGGCCCCATATTTGATCATTTTGTTGCGATCTTTAGATGCCTTTGACGATATCCAGGTATCTATTGATCATGCCTTTTCAGGTACCTCTGATGATATCCAGGTACTTTGTCAAGGAATCTCCGAGCATTTGGGTTAGCCCCTCTGTTCGCCAAATCGTTAAATACCTCTGACGATATCCAGGTATTTATCGGTTAAGTCCTTTCGAATATCTCAGATGATAACCAGATATTTTGTTAGGCACACCTTTCAAACAATTTGGAAAGTTCCTTCTTGAACACCTTTGACGATATCCAGGTGTTTAGCAGTTGACTTTTTCTGAATACCTCTGATGATATCCAGGTATTTCGTTAAAAGTAGGAATGTATTCCAATTTGTTGAATTGCTTTTCAAGTACCTTAGATGATAACTAAGCACCTTGTTTAGCCCCCTTTCTAGCAATTTGGAAAAAAGCCCCGCATTAGGCACCTTTGACGATATCCAGGTTCCTAACGGATAATTTTCTCGAGTACCTCTGACGATATTCAGGTATTTCGACAAAAGGTGGGATAAATTCCGTTTCGCTAGATTATCACTGGACGCCTCTGACGATATCCAGGCGTTCGGTGGAAGGTCCATTTCGAGTATCTCAGACGATATCCAGATATTCGAAGTAGTCTTCCATTCTTTGATTTCTAGATACCTCAGACGATAACCAGGTGTCTATTGATCACCATCTTCGATTACCTCAAACGATATCCAGGTAATTCGAACTACTCTTTGTGTGTCCTAATTGAATTACAGGTCACTGAAGTCCATCAGCATGCATCAGGCAATACCTTTGGGATTAAGCCCAAACATTTGCCAAACAACCTACAGAATCAGAGTCATGCCTCGAATTACACTACCACTCTTGTCAGGTAAGTAACTTCAGGTATGTTAACATGCATCATGATATACTGCATTTTAAAAAGGGACTCATAATCCCAACAAAAAAATCATTCATTGCATTTGCATGGTCAAAATTTAGACATCATTTAGTCTTTGAATGCAACCTCTACGAGCTCACCTTCAAAGAGGGGCAGCTGTTGACACCTAAATTTTGACCGACCATTTAATAATTAGTTGCATAGAAAATTAGGGATTAAATTTTAGTCCCTAACAAAAATATTCAAGTTAAATTACATGGCATTTAATTTTAAGAACATTTATTAAGTAGTTGCATTTGCATTGGATTGGTGGCGGATGGGCTTAATAAAATTTAATTGAACTGGAGTTAATGGACTCAAGTACGGAGGTTTTGAACCCAATGGAATTAATTGGATCAAGTCCATGTGAATTAAAAATTCGGCCCAGCTCGTTATCCCCTCAAGTGGTCAAGATTGATATGTGCATGCGCTGCGTGTGGCACATTGGATTAGTAAATATTGAGAAAATATCATGAAAATCTTTGGGTCAAGAAACAATTGGAAAGCAAAGCGTTATCAGAGCAAGAATGAAGGAAAGAAAATTGATTTTCGCACATGCAGGGAAAGAAAATAACAAAAGAGGGAAAGAAACAAAGGGAATTGGGTCGGCATGGGAGGCATATATTCTGAATAGTGTATTGGACACTATTGTTCACGCCATATTCTCTAGTCCAACAAAGAAGGCAAGTGCAGTATATGTTAGGATCAGTAAAAAAAAAAAAAAAACGGGAAGAAGCCAAAGTATAATATATCTTAAATATCCCAAGAGGTTTTCTTTCTCTAAAAAAACCTAGGCCCTCTCTCCTATAAAAGGACCTCCTACGACGACAATTCGGGAGAGCACCTTACATAAAAAAAAAATCGTTGGCTTCTTGACAATAGAGAAGACAAGAACAATTGAGAAGAGAGATAGAGAGAGGGGAAGAATCTAGTCTTTCCTGCAGGTCAACGAAGGCCCCAAGCGAAGATTTCCTCCGTCGGCATCCACTTCTTCACCAAGCAAACTTCTGACTTCGTTGCTGAAAGTCACTACTTCCATCACGACAGTCAAGCAACTCCAGCCACTTTGGTGTGTCATAGTCACGGCTACCGTCCAGCTGCGCCCACGAGCCCGCGTTCACCGTTAAGTTCTAGCAACTTCCGCGAGCAGTCCCGGAAAACTTACCAGTCCCGGCGAAATCCCGCTGGTTGTTGCGTAACTTCGTTTCTTCACTAAACTTGGACCCTGATTTGCGGAGAACTCCCAAGCACTGCTGCACCACTGCAAGCTTTGGCTGAGACCACCACGAGTAGCCAAATCGGCGCTATCTTCAACCCCGCTGGTCATCGAGCTCAAGCCATTCTTTGGTCAAATTTGGAAACATCACCCGTGCAATATTTGAATTAGGTAATACATTATTCGATTCAATTTCGATATATTAAATTGCCTAACTTGAGTTTATTGTGATCTCAATTATTTGTTGTGTCGATGTTGTCATATTCAAAAATCTTTTCGGAGTCCGCGAATTAGGATATTTTCCTTATTTCACAACGTGCTTATGATTGCTAGTCCGATTTCACGCCCGAAATATGGCTCGCGATTGCACGAAAAATCGTCAATCCGATCTCTTGCCCGAGATACGATTCGCGGTTGCGCAAAGAATTGGCCAATCCGATTCTCATGCCCGAGATACGATTTGTCAACTTATTTTCCAAATTTAAATGGATATGGATGATATCTTGGGTGATTGATTGCTATTTTTTTTATCTTTGGTTTGATTTGATTTGATTTGATTCTCTTTTAAAAAAAAAATCCCAAAAAAGATTAGATAGTATTAAGGTAGATTTTTTTAGATAGATTGCATGTTAGGTTAGGGTTTATCTAGTAAGGATAACATTCCGATTTAAATTAGGATTTGGCCTAGTTTAATTCCTAAAATGAATTGGATAATATCTTGCACTGGATAATGAATTTTCATCACTTTATAATTTCGAATTTCATGAAAAATACAAAAAGGCTATCACGTGCATGTCATATAGGCTAATTGCATCATGCTTGCATTATCGCTGCTATACGTGCCACGCGTTGCATGTCTTCTTGCTATATGTCTCATGTTATCTTATCATGTCATTCATAACTTGCCACGTCATCCTTAACTTGTCGTGTCATCATATATGACATGTCATTGCTTGCATATCATTTAGCAATTATATGTTAGGATCATGAAATTGTGAGTCGCGTTAAAATAGGCATGTTTTGTACGTCATCACATTATAGTAATTGTATTACATGCATTGCATATAGGTTAGTTCTCATGTAAATAAAAGAAAACCCTAAAAATGGATTTGAGCGGAATTGCATGTTAATTAGAAATCATATTAGGGTTATCAATGTAATTTTCTAGCTAACATTGCAAAAGCTTTCATTGCTTGAGGTAAGTTTTCCTCCTTATCTTTGCAATTTATTTATTGCTTTCGTGGGTGTTAAATTGGTGGTTTGCGCACCCGCATGAACACCTCACACGTTAGAGATTAGGTACTAAAATGGATCCAGACTGCCTGCATAAATATTTTTGAAAAGAAAAGGTACCGAAAGGGCGTTAGACTAGATCTAAGCGTAACCAAGTCCCCGAGTTTAGAATCTCTGGCTAGTAGGAATAAAACATATCTCCCTATGTTTTATTTAGGTTTCTAATCGACCTATCACAAACAGATTAGTGGCGACTCCAAATATGAAAACTTTTGCATGTTAAAAACTTAAACCCTAAGTTTGAATTGGTAGGGCTTGGGAGGGCCCGAGTTAGGTTTAATCTTAACAATCCATTAGCCCGAGAGGAAATTTTAGGTCGCGACATCATTTGTTGAGAGTAAGCCGCAAAAGTTCGATACATTCGCTTAGGGAGATCACCAAGAGAGAGTTCAAGTTCGCCCTCATCAACATATTGAGTTGGACTCCCTTTCACTTAGAAACTTAAACTAATGAGTTATGAACCAATTATGATATATGAACAGCTCGGGAAAATTGTCTAAAAAGTCTTGAACCTAATTTAGTGCAAAAATTTTTGCTAATTGTGTCCTAAGCATTTTTACATTTTGCCAATTGTGTACATTCGATCGATTTTGGTTGAAAATCGTTGACGTGAATGTTGGTCATCTTATGTGGTAAGGTCGAACGGCCGGTGCTGATATGAACAATTTTAATAATTTTTTCGATTTTTTATTAATCCTTTTAATTTTCTTTTCTATTTCGTTTTTCTTTTCTTCTCTTTTCCCTCGTTTTTTTTTATTTGTAAGCTACCCTTGCCGGCCGCCTCAAGGGTCACGACGCCCTAGGCCATGGCCACCAGATCTTAAGCTTGTAGTTGCCATGGCCACTTGAGCTTAAGCTTTAGGTTTGTGGTCATGGTGGCCACGAATCGATGAGGCTGCGTCGCCCATGACTACCAAGCTCGACTCGCAGCCATGGTTGCTAGATCTCGATCTTGCAGCAGCCATGGCCACTCGAGCTCAAGCTCTAGCCACTAGATCTCAAGCTTGCAGTTGCCTTCTCTTTTCTTTTCTTTTCTTTTCTTTTCTTTTTTACTGGTCGTTGGTGAGGGTCGCAATGTCCTCGCCCGGCCTTGTGGCCATGGGCGAGGCTATCTCGCCCTTGGCCGATAGATCTTAAGTTTGCAACTGCCGCGGCCGCTCGAGCTCTAGGTTTGTGGTCATGGTGGTCGCAAACCGGTGAGGCGGCCTTGCCCATGACTACTTGAGGTTGACTTGCAGTCATGGTTCCTAGATCTCGAGCTTACAACTACCATGCCCGCTCGAGCTTGAGCTTTGAGTTCGTGGTAGTGGTAGTTGTGAACTGGTGAGGCTGCCTCGCACATGGTTGCTCAAGCTCAACTCAAGGCCATGGTTGCCAGAGATCGAACGGCCATGGTCGTGAACCCAAAGCTAGAGCTCGAGCTCGAGCGGCCATGGCAGCTCCAAGCCCAAGATCTAGCAGCCATGGGCAAGGGCATCGCATCCCCTGTTGAAAACTGATGAGGGCTTCAGGGCTTCGTGCCCTCACCGGCCACAAGTAAAAAAAAAAATAAGGAAAGAGGGAAAAGAGAAAAAAAGGAAATTAAAAAGAAAAAACACAAAATTGAAAAAATTATTAATTTTGTCATGTCAGCGTCGGTCATCTGATCATGCCATACAGGACGGCTAGTGTTCACGTAAGAGATTTTCAACCAAAATCGACCGAATGGACTAAATTGACAAAATGTGAAAGTGTTGATGACTTAAGTGGTAAAATTGAAAGATTTAGGACTAAATTGGTGACAGTACAATATAGGTTTAAGACTTTTTATACGATTTTACCTTAACTGCTGCTCTACACAACATCAATTCTCCGATGTGAAACTTCTATAATACAACTCACACGTGCATCCTAACAGTATTCTTCATTTATGCGATTCACTTATAAAGCAACAACATCTCAAAACTTTTCTCCATCAAGAAAATCAAATTGATAGAAACAAAGAAAAGCAACTATTCTTATAGTTGTTGCTGGGTGATAAATGATTAGCGCGGAAGTAGTAATCACACAATATTTTCTCCAAGAGAATTTATCATGACATACATTGATTGGTCCGGCCATCAAATGTCCCAAACACTATGCCGTCCTCAAGGCCACACGTGAACCTGCCTATTCAAATCCCAACTTGAGCTAAATCGAGAACATCCTTCCACTTGGAGAAATCAAATAAAGCAAAATCCCCACGAAAACTATCCCCTAAACAAATATAATTTATTAGATTGATCAAGCCATAAACATGATCTGTTCGATTATCTATCACGAAGGAGATATGTGGACCGAATATGATTGGCGGGCGAACAATAAACTACTACTGTCTTAGATCAAAGGGTCCCTCAAATGATAGGACAACTACGTCGAGCACGTCACAAATCTTTTCAGCTTATATACTTGGGTTTTGGCCAATAATAATAATGTGCGTTCGGACAATGCAATTGGTACCCGTTTGTCGACATGTGTCGAGACGTCGATAATTAACAACTATGATTGCAGAAGCCGACAAGGGATGACTGTACGAAGGTGTCTCGGACAAGCAAAACGAATTCCGATTTCGATGTGGAAATAAAGTGAAGCTCAAGCTTCGGGTCGTGGATGATGTGACAACGAACGGAAAAACGAAAAGCTCTAGACGTCATCATCCCTTCCCTTCTCTAAAATTATGCATGTGAACGGGGTTGAAAAATGTCTGGAAGACCCTCCTCCATCGACCGAGCGCTACGGTTTTAGGGTTCTGTCGCGATTGTGCAAGAATGAGGGTTGGTTACGGTGGCCACTCGAAAAGATGTCTGGTCGTTTTCGCGATTGTTTGTGCGATACGATCATAGTGTGATTACGGGAGAGATCAATTACTTAAAACAAGATATTGATTCGAATATTCGTTCGAACTCTCTCTTTTTCTGTGCAAGTGGATATGGCTTCGCTGATCTATACATTATAATTTTACCTCACTTCTTGCTTGATTCCCGAGATTAATAGGAGGATTTCATAAGCTCGAAATTTACATATCCAAATTAAGTTTTTCCAACATTAAAAAGAATACGGATACTAACATAACTGATATGGAATACAAGTGTAACCTAGATCACGTCCTCCTCTTTTATTTTTCTCTTTTCTATTTCTTTTGTTAATTTTTCCTTTATCTTTTTTCTTCTCCTTGGCACCTCCCCCCTCCGTTCACAGATGCGTCGTGTCGCCACTCAACCGCGTCGCCAACCGTCGCCAACCATCGCCATACAACCCCGGCTCGGCGCTCTCTCTCTCCCTTTCTCTCTCTTTATCTCATGTCTCCATCATAGCCGCGGAACCCTCTTTCTCCAATGGCTCTCGCAGCTAAGGCAACCGATGCATTGTTTTTTTCCAGCCAAGACTCTCTCTCTGCTTTCTCTTCATCTTGTCCCAAATGGTCCGGGAAACAAAAGGTCAGGTTGAGTGGCCATGCAGGATTCCCCGCTCGTGAGAAGGGTCGCTGGAGAGTCTCTATCTGTTACTACAGAAGACCCTTGCGAGTCGCAGGAACAGTCAATCGGGAAGCACCTTTTCTAAAACGCTTTTGATGTTTTCTAAGCGAGACAATACGATCAAAGATTTACTGAAAAGCATCTTCATTCTCTTGAAACGAGAGTTACGAAGAAGCGCTGTTTACCCGAGACAGAAATCCTGCCATCACGGGAAGCAAACGCGCCGTAAGACACGTCATATCTCGATCTAGGGTTCACGTAATCTACGGCGTATTTAACTTTCGGGACACGAATGATTGCTATTACTGTCTAATTCAGGAAACAAAGTCGGCCAAACCCAAACTATAAAAAAATAAAAATAGCGACGGAATAAAATAAAAAATAATCAATGACATAAAAGAATTCTGGGATTAGGGTTCTTTCCCTAAAAGGGTATATGGATTGTTAGGTGCGGCTTGACGTTGAGGGGATGAGTGACGGCTTCGTATTCCTCTACCAATAATATCTTCAATCTTTCTCTGTTGTACTTTGTTAGGCCCATGATGTTGTATGTTCGTTCCACAAAAGTGTCCTTTCAGTTGATTCGCTTCCATAAGTCATGGGCGTTCGGTTGGATTCCCCCATGAGTTATTTTAAGGGGTTGTTCGAGCGATAAACGCGTACCGTTCCTATCTTAAAATCTGAATTTGAATTATAATTGTGCATTTTCATGGGGTCGATCAATTGGTGTGTATCGAGACGAGGGGATTATGTATCGAAGATCCGGGAGTAGTTAGGTTTTCTAAGAATATGAACACTTTTCATTGACATGCTAGGGGGCGGAAAAAGTCATCTTTGAGGTTTTCGTACGATAAATGGAATAGACCCGATTAATTAACATCCTAAAAGATTGCCTTATACATCAAAACTGCGAAAAAGTTAGGATTCGGTCAATTAATGAGGAATGAATTCAAGCTGCGATGCCTCACATTGAGGTGGATAAGGAGCATACTTTATAAGTGTTATATCTTGCATTCAAAGAGCATGTCAAGTCAAGTAATTATGGATCTCGAGTTCGTAACTATTAATTGTAATCCCACGTCACTTGAAGATGTGGTTATAATGTGTACTGTATGTATGTAGTCTTCCTTCATTTTATGATTTAAGCTCTTACATTGGATATTTTGACATGGTATCAGAGCACATGTCGAGAAATTTATAATGCTGACATGCGTCTCTCAAACTTATTATTGGAGGTAGGTTCACAACAACTCTTGACACACATAACATAGGAGCTTGGACATTCTAATAGTAACCATGGTTCAACATCGATATCTCTCCTCTTCCGTTAGAAAAATATATATGAGGTATGAATTGCACTATCTTTAAGTATCGAAGTCTTTTTATAATCAGCAATAGCCTCAAAATCTCCTTCCATCTATAGGGTAGACTCACACATCTTCAATCAAATCTCTTGAGAGAGGGATATATCAGCGCATTAGGTTGGAGAGAAGGACATTCTCTAACTTTTGTTTATTTGTGATATTTATATAGCCTTTCAACATTTCATTTTGTTTAAGCAAAGTCCTCCAACATTTCGACCTGTGCAACTAAGTTTTCTTCTATCAGTGATAATCTACTAAATGAGCGAACAATGCTGAGGAGGCCGTGTAACATGCGTCCCTAACGTAGTGTCACATCAATTGAGAGAAGGGGAGATGGTTCTAGGCAGTACCTTATGTCCATCAGCCATATATGGAAGTCATTGCTCCGTGACAAGGACAGGACGAAATTTCCTCCAATCATACCTCTAATTAGCTCAAAGAGATCTACTCCAATCAGGAATTCAGGAAAACAAGGCTCCTACTCAAATGATATCACCATTCCATTCTTCATTTCTCTTTAATATATGCCTATCGGTCGTCCAAAAGTACCCTTCGAGAGGAAGATGCCTCTTGGGTGTATGGACATTGGCCTTAGGGGCGAATATCCGTCGAGGGACTTTAGATTTGTCTTGTCCCCGCCAACAGTGGCAACAAATGTAAGTCGTGCAACTAAGATCTACATGGCCATCGTTAACGCTCGCCTAAGTGCATTGGATTGACTTGATGAGAGAACAGTTAGTGAGTTACGCTAATTTGGGTTGGTAATCTTTTAAATGAGTTACTAAATGTAAGGGATAAAAAGAAAAAGACTAAACGATGGTAAGTAACTCATATGAGAGCTGGTAATTCATATAGTTGATTGTTTAATTCGACAAAAAGTTGGTAAGTTAGTCAAATTTTGATTTGTAATTCCATATAAGAGTTAGTCATTCAAAACAGTAGAAAGTTTTGTAAATAAATTTGGTAATTTCCATAAAAGTATTGATAAGTTACTTAGGAAAAAAAGCCACCCGTCATTTTTTTGAATGACAAATTTTTGACACTTATAATACTTATTGAAATTTACGAGAACAGAAAAAAAAAAAATCCATAAACTTGGGCATAGAACAATAGAATTCTACATATGTTTACACTGACTGACGAATTTGAAAAGTTATTCGGTATTGAATATGGTCCACTTGCTTAAAGATTCTCTTACAATCTGTCATCTCATTTAGTGTAGACCGATCTCGACATTTAATATTTACTAAACAAAGAAGTCGCTTTTCATTCGTTTGCATAGTAATAATGCCCAACTATAACGGCTTATAGGTGAAGATAATGCAGGAAGATAAAGCTTCAATTTATACTAAAATAAACAAAAGAAAAGAGAGGAGGATTCCCATTCTAACCATAGCTATTGAAGTTTGATGAAGACCCAATAAAGTTCTATCTTTTTTGAACACATGACATGTTACTCCCTTGAGAGACACTTTGCTTAGTTTTTCAACCAAAAGTTCTGTAATAGTAGAAGATAAGAAAAGGAAATAAAAAACTTGACTACTTTATATTGAAAAAGTTACTTGGTATACATAAAAATTCAAATTAAAAATGAGAAAAGGGCAAACTTTTTAAGTTTTAAGGAGGAAAAAGAATACATATGTAATGATTCTATCGGATGTACATACGCAATGTTACTTTAATCTTTACAAGACTGCTAATAGTAGCATGTTATTTCTTTTCAAAATAGTAATAGAATAATGAAATGTTATTGTCTAGCCTAGTAGTCCTGATAAGATTAAAGTATCATTACATCTGTACATCCGACAGACACTAAAGCGAAAATCAACTCTAAAATCATAACATATATTGTCCCGGCGTACAAAACCTCAATTCAACATAAAAGAAAGCGAAACTGAGGATTCTTTTCTTTCGAAAAAGATAAAATTTTCTTATATTTTATATCTTAAAACTATACATTCATCTAGGGAAAATTATCCAAAAAGTTGTAAACCTATTGCACTTTTGCCAATTCGGTCCTAAACCTTTCAAATTTGTCAATTCAGTCATAAACCTTTACACTTCTTACCAATTGAGTCTATTCGGCTAATTTTGACTGGAAATCGCGGATGTGGACGCTAGTCGGCCACGTGGCGCCAATGTGCACATTTTTAAATAATATTTTGAATTTTTATGGTTTTCTTCTCTCTTTTTTTTCCTTTTCTCTATTTTTTTTTTGGATTTATAGTTGGCCAGCGAGGGTCGCCGGCCAACCCTCGTGGGCCATAGGCAAGGGCCGGCAACCCTCGCTAGCCCTAGGCGAGGGCCGGCCGACCCTTGTCGGCTCTGAACAATGGCTCGCACGCCCTCGCTTTGGTCAGTGAGGGTCGGCCAGCCCTCACTCGAGCCAGCGAGGGTTGCTAACCCTCGCCCGGGGCTAGCGAGGGTCGTCGGCCTTTGCTCGGGGCCGGCAGTCGCCTGTGGCAGGCGAGGGTCGGTCGGCCACCCTCGCCGGCCAACTCTAAAAAAAAAAACAAAGAAAAGGAAAAAAAATCATAAAAAATTCAAAAGATAATTTAAAAATGTCTACGTCAACGTCACGTGGCCGGCCAGCATCTACATCAGCGATTTCCAGTCAAAATTGGCCGAATGGACTTAATTGATAAGAAGTGTAAAGGTTTATGACTCAATTGGCAAACTTAAAATATTTAGAACTGAATTGGCAAAAGTGCAATAGGTTTACAACTTTTTGGACAATTTTCCCCATTCATCTAACAGTTTAAGTTTTTCAGAACATTTGATAGTGGTCCTAATATTTTTCATGGTATCAAAGCAAGAGATCCCGAATCTAAATCTTTCCAAAACCCTATTTGGCTATCGCATTATATATTGCCACGCTTTAATATGTGAGAGGGAGTGTCGTATTTAAATATGAGAACCGTGCCTCCATAAAACGCCTTAATCTTTTGGATTGGGCTTTCCAACGAATTTGATAAGCAAATTAACAATTGGACTCTTGATTTTCTTTTGAGGGGGAAGGGAAGAAAAACCACCTCAATCTAAGATCAAGATCGAGTGAGGCTTAAATTTGATGAGCAAATTAGAAGAAAATGAGAGTGGCGGTTGCAAATAATCATCAACTTACCAACGTTATGTGGCTTTGACGGATGGAAGGAAGGAGAGGATGGGATTTCGTGATCAGCTAAGAGGAGGGCTACAATTAATT
The DNA here is from genome assembly GCA_024733475.1 of Syzygium grande. NCBI lineage: Eukaryota > Viridiplantae > Streptophyta > Magnoliopsida > Myrtales > Myrtaceae > Syzygium > Syzygium grande. Next base: position 25,443,661 of record JAMXDD010000010.1, read on the forward strand.
GCTTTACGTCCTTTTCAAAATCAAAAGTAATCTTACTTTAATAATGCCGCGTATCCAAAGATTCGATCTATGGCTTGATAATATGGAAAATTGTTGTCTGAAAGCTTAAGCATCGTCCAACACGCAGGCGTCGATGTGATGGACGGTCGAAGAATTATTTCATAATTAAGGGAAATGTGACAAGCCCAAGTGTGTGTGTCTAATTAAAGCTTAACATATACTATCACTGATGTTTGATTATTCCAGGGCTGTGAGGCCTTGAAGTCGAGCCTTATATGTTTTGATTAGTTGATGATTACTTCAGTCGTATTCTTTCCCTTTTCCAGTATTTTGGTAAAATTTCAAATACGATTTCTAAGCCATGGTCATGGACAACTTCGCCCAGGGCATTTGTTTTTTTTTTCTTTTTTTCCATTTATTTTTCCCCTTTTCTTCAGTTCATCTTCTTCTTTGTTCTTTTCTTTTTCCCGCTTTCCGAGCCTGCGCCACCTCCGCTCTTACTTCGATTTATGCGGCAAAATCTTCAAGCTCACCGGCTGCTTGAAGGGCTTCTTCGATTTTGAGGAGACGAATGCGGGGAGCAAGGGAGAGCAGTGGCGACGGCGGCTACGAAGTGAGGACCGGATGCAAAGTGAGGACCGTTCGAGTAGTCAACTATGCCTAGATTCCCTTTTCTCTCCTCTAGAAGCTTGCGACCTATGATCATAAAAGCTGCGACCTCCGTCAATTCATTCAAGTGTAGGTCGCTGGGGTTGCACGGCCACACAGATTTGTGGTTGGCCAGCTACCTTCATGGCCTCGACGTCGGAGCTCGGCTTAGTAGATTCGCTCGATTTTTTTTGCCACAATACGTCAAAGCTCTCGAGCGACCATGGCCGCAAGTGAGAGGAGATAGAGAGTCACGAGTGGGAGGAGAGGGGTCGGACATAGCCATTGGCTCAAAGCTCGAGCGACCATGGCTTGTAGCTCAGAGATTTGGCAGCCTTGGTCGCAAGTGTGGAGAGAGAGAGAGAGAGAACCGCTATGGCCCTGAATGAGAAAATAGAGTGGCCACGGCCACCGACTCGGAGATCTAGGGCCTTGGCCTAGAGCTTGGAGATATGGCGGCCAAGGCCGCGACTGAGACGAGAGAGAATGGTCATCTGCATCGTTGAGCTAGTGCTGGATAGAGAGCGGTCGTGGATGACACTGGCATAGAAAATCTCCGGCGACTTCCTAACGTTGAATGAGATCGGGCACCCAAAGTGGCCCGGCATGGCTACGAAGGAAGAACAAAAGAAAGAAAGAAAACAAAAAAATAAACAAGGCCCTTGGCCATGGCTTCAAAAGTGGCAGATGAGATGCACGAGTTCTCTCGCCGGCGAAAACTTGCCATCTAGTAAGCTGAGGGTGTATTTTGAGACTAAGTTGCTCACTTCAGGATTTTACTTGACACAAAGTTCAATCAAGGAACTATTTTGAGATAATCGATCTACTTCATGATCGTATTTGAAATTTTTTCAATGCACTACGTGTAAACACATTTCTTACATGTTCAATTTATGTTTTTTTATAAAGTTGGGAGTTCGGTCCAATTAGAGCACCCGGCAAATTCCATCGAATCACACGTACTCAAATCTTCGATGAGATTAAATTAACTTGGAATGTTTAGGTTCTAACGGTAGCCTGATAAGCCAAAAAAACAACAAATAATAAATAAACGAAAAGGAGTAACTAACCCTAACTATATGTAGATTCGGATTGCGATAGGTTCGTAGGGACTCCATCTTCAAAAAGATGATTAATCATTAAAGCAATCCGCGGCTATCGCATGTTGCTTTCGGATGGTTGAAATTCGTTGCCCTAAAGCAAAACAATAATTCACGAAGAAGTGAGATTCTAGTGGGCCAAGCAAATTTGTTATGACACGGCCATGCACAAAGTGATGAAGCTGGCTAGGGTTTTGACAGGTTCTATTGGGTAGGATAGGATACTCTTGAGAGTGATTAAGGATCTCGGACTTGACATTGTTGTTGATAATTTGTCAAGTGACAATGCTTTTAGTGGAGTTGATTTGAATCTATTTCTCTCTCTCTCTCTCTATTTCTCTCTCTCTCTCTCTCTCTCTCTCTCTCTCTCTCTCTCTTTCTACACATGGTAAACTAGGTCTAATGTTTCTTTGATATTCATATCAAGCGAGATTCAAGAAGATTTGCACAATCTTTTGGACTATTGTGAGATCGCACGTTGCCTTTAAACCTTTTCCTCACAATTATTTGCAATTTTACCCTCTCCCCAAGCCCCCTCAGCAATGCGTTCAAGGTCCAAAACATGGTCATTTTAGTCAAAACAAAGAACTTAGTATCCGATCTTCTCGAGTGCCAGGGGCAATTTATCAAAGGGAAACTTACCATATTTGTCCTAAACCTATTGTACGGATGCCGATTCAATTCTAAACTTTTCAATTTTGCCAATTTTGTCCTAAATCGTTGCACAAAATTCTAACGCAATCCTTTTGCTCAATTGCCACCGGAAATTGCTAGCGTGGCATTTAAGTCAAATTCATGAACTATATTAAATATTTTTATATAGTTCATGCACCACATTGAACATATATCAAAAGTCTAAGGACTACATTAAATAAATTAAAAGTTTAGAGTCTACATTAAACATTAGGTCAAAGTTCAGGGACCGCATTGAAAATTTAAAAACCACACTACACATTAAGCCAAAATTTAGGATCTGTTTGCATCATTATCCCTCTTATACATGGAGTCCCAAGGTATGAGGCTTATTTTAAGGTGATAATAGAGCAGTTGCTTTGCTCGTGCCAACGGAATTTGTACATGTACAGCCGAAGATCCAGATGTATTAAAAAGGCATACACTACGCTTGAATCCCAGGACTAACTTGAGAATACAATGAATCAATCTCTTTTGAGTTTCTCTTAATTAAAACATCAAGCAGAAACAAATCTCATTGGCCCTTGGTGTTCCCCCGTCAAATAACACTTTCTTGAAACTTCCCGTCGAACAAGAGTCGTGACCAATGACGCTGGTCGAGTGATCTACGAGGTTAAGATACGCAACATCCTAGAAAATGTTATGCTAATTAAATGGATGGTATGAAACCTAGTATCCCATCGTGACGTACCACATCCATGTTGACCTTTGCCTATCCAGAGTTGGAGCTTCACGAGAACAATGAACGAGAGCTTATGCTACAATCACATCTTTTAGACCTAACAGTGTCAAACTTCACTCTGCAATCTATGGAGACACCTTCATAATTCAAGAACTCATCTGCTACTAGGTTTCTTTGAACGAGCTTTTCAAGTGCCTGACACCAAATGACATAGCTTGATCCCGATTCGTATAACTGACAATAACATCCAAGCAAAAGGGATTGCACAAACAGCTTACAAAAAAGTGGCCAATCTTAGGGTCCGCCATATTTATACTTCCTTATATCCTTCAAGGCCTAAAGGTTACAAAAATGTCAAAACTACATGACGCTGTTCCTCGTAATAATTGAGTAAAGAAAGAAAAATTCGGGAACGGCTTTGTCCTATCAGCACCATTTTTAACTATATGAGGCCCGCAAAATTTAAATAGCTCTCCTATCCAGTATCCATCACACAAACTACATGTTCCCTCTATCCATCGATTATTCCTGGAATATTTCGAGACTTCTATTAGGCCGATTTCAACTTAGCTGATGTTGAGGCAAGGTGAGATAGGGTCCTGTGTCCAACAAAGATCAGGAATGCCCCCAAGAAACCAAGGGCCTTCAATGTCGTAAACAGATCCAACTGTGCATGAGACATCAAAAGAGAAAAATAAAGTCATAAAGTAAGGACAAATGACCGAATATCCAAGGTTACTCATCAGAAAAAGCCTAATGGATGCCAGAAGGGAAAGACTGACCTTCAACCAGAAAAGCACGTAAAGCAACAGAACTGCTGCAATGCCGCCGTGGAATAGCGTGGCAAATGTGGCAGGTAAAACCGAAGAAGGGAAATTCTTCAAATTCACCCCCAAGCAGAATAACTGTCAAAGGTATAAAGCACGTCAATATCCATTTGCTCATAGAGGAAGATAAAATGATCCAAAACTATCGCAGATCATAACCAAGGGGATTTACGAAGGGAAGATGATCACTCGTGCGTTATATCAGTACGAATAAAGAAAATTCTAAGCAGCTATTGTATCGTCCATTCGGTGTTTTGTTTGTCATTATTGTGCACAGAATTTCATAGCCACCCAAGAAACAGGCAAAAGAGAAAGTCCCTGCATGTAATGAGATCAGTAACAGTTGCCTAAAAAATGATAGTAAGAGGACAAGATGCCAACTTTCCAACATATGCAGATGACCAGATGAAATTATCAGTTCCCACAACAAATATGAACGTACAAACAAAAATGGGAATCAGGAAACCCCAACAAAAAGGGCGTAATAATAATGCTTCAAGTTTAGCTTTTCGGGGTAAGTATCATATTTATATTACTTTTTTCCAGTGTCCCTAGGCCTATATTAACCACTTCAATATGAAACATCTAAGCAAGCCAATAAACTAGTATGACAAGCAAGAAAGATAAATTCCTAAGAAATGCATTTACACTCAAATCTGACATACCCAAGGACAATTCAGGAGAAGATTGTATCCATTGCTTAGATAGACGTGCTATTTAAATATTGATTAATGATCAAGTTAACTTGGTTGTACAAAACTGCAAACTAGCTTACTATCTAGTAAATATGCAGATGCAGAGGGATATGGAAAACTAACCCCCACCAAGAACCCAAGGAATGGCAGGAGGGAAAGACCCAGAAAAGAAAGAGAAAGCTCTTTGGGTGGACGTTTGTCAGGACTTCTAAAGATGTGGGCAATCTCCGCTTTGGGACCATATCTTGAAGAGAGATCAGCTGGCTGTAGAGGAGGGCGAGGCGCCTTTTCAGGAGCCTCTGGCAGATCTAACTCGACATGACCAATGGGCAACAAGAAAGAATTCTCCTGAAAAAATTATTACACATATTGGCTTGCTTTGCTAGGAAAATCAGCAGCAGTATACACGAGAAGAGGCCATTCTCACCATAACAGCATCACCAACAGTTAGCTGAAGGTCATATCTACCAGAGAGATAGAAAAACTTCTCTACCAGTCCCAGGAAATCCTACATGGCAGTACAATCAGTCAGCAAAAAGTGACAAACTTCCTCAAACACAAGCAATTCACTAAATCTGTGGGGAAGCAGCTAAATTGTCTGAAACCCAATCTAAATTTCTAGTTACATGAAAGTCTTTTTTCATTGAACATGGCCAAAGTGCGACCAAAAAGTAGAATGCAGTCTGGATGTCACTGTTTTAACATTTTTCCCATGAAATTTCATATCCTCACATTAACAAGATTAAGAGATCAAGCAGTTGCATGTGTAGCATCTTCACCAATTTGACAATGCAACTGGCAAATCATGTTTACCTTCAAGTAAATATCATAAATAGGCATACACTCAGGATATAAAGGAGAGAAGATATGTCACTTAACTAGGACCAATTCAAACTGTTTTCCTGAGATCCCCAACACAAATACGTGTTCAACTTTTGTCTCGTGTTTCAGCTTGAGAAAAGCCTGCATCCAAAAAGTCCTCAATCCACATTCCGTGGCAAACAATACTGTTTGAGGACAAAAGAAAATAATAGTCGACTAGCAGACCTGATGAGGCTTGTAGGTATGACCATGTGGAGTACTCAGCTGAAAGGAAAGTCGCAGCTTTTGGAGGTGATTCGCTGACAATGAGACATCATTTTCTCGATCCAGATTAAGGCTGAATACACCCACACATCAAGTTAACTCCCATTAACTTCAATTTGAAGAAGATTAATTACAAAGCAGATTCTTGATGTGGCATTTACATAATTAAATCAATTCCAGATAGCAATGATTCAAAGCTTCAGTCTACTAGAACGAATAAACCTTATCCACTAATATGAGTGGGCCATATCGATAATCTCACACAATTCTTCAGACAAAATGTAGTCCAAAATTTAAAATTATTAAGTTCACTCCTGAGGAGTCTATACTAAAAGCTAATGAAATCATACTGAAAGTTGGATAACAATATCTACATTCCAATCTACCAGAGATTAGCTGATTTGAAACAGGAGTAAGGCCTAATTTGGCATACCACTAGGTTGAATTAACTGAATACTTTGATGACAACAAATCCTCCATCGCTAGGACCAGAGTTTCATTTAACATTACTCCAAACATTGAAGTGAGAAGATTACTTTAAGGCATTTGGATCATAATGGACAATGCAGCAGACCAACCTTTTCTGGGTATCTACAGTCCCAAGATCACTATCAAGCACTGCAATTGCAGCATTCTTGATTTTCATGACTCCAGTAATATAAATAGGGATTTGAGTTTGCCCTCCGGTAGCATAGGTTTTCCCATCCTCTGAATCTTGAAGTGCCAGCTGTGGGACATAGGATTGATGCATTATCATTCTAGGATCCGCTGTCACCGAATTTATACTCATCTACCCAAAGAATGAAAGGTACCTCAAAAACAAAGATGTAACTTCCCACATCAACAGTCTCGGGCAATACCAAGCTGTGAAATGTGCTCTCCGGATCATACTTGAGTTCCTACATTGTCAATTGAAATCATCAGAAAACCAACTAAACAGAAGTACATCATGCCATAAGATCAACTGGCACCAGAGGAACATTTCCACCAACTAAGAAAAGAGAAGTCCAACTGCACCTGACTCTCAATAACGGGAACATCTCTCGAAACTGAGCTGACAGCTCGAATCAGCTTCACTTTCAAGGGAGGAGAGTTCAAACCGAGCACAGTATTTACCTCAACCTGTATTTACATAGAAGCATAAGAATTATGACCTGAGGGCATTTGCAAAATTACAGATCCTTTTCATCTGAAGGATTTTGATTCACTTCTTTCTAAAGTAATTTTGAAGAACTAAGAAGATATCTAAAGCATGTTTTCAGAAAGGAGAAAGAAAATCAGATTGCTTAAATTGTGCTTGAAGACAGACTATAGATTTTTTTCATTTCTGGTACGCATAAAATAAAGTTCCACACTAGAAATTAACCTTCAGCTGGTCTTTCTTTGTCAAAGAAAGGACTGTGCTTGGAAGTGATAAAATCAAGGGGATGGAAACCCTGCACGCACAGCAAATCAACTGAATAAAATTAGTATAGATAGCTCAACTTATGCTGGGTCCATCAGCCCATAAAACTTCATATACATTTTTCTTCCTAATCACTTTTCAAAATCTCACTTATGCATTCCCATCATGGCATTACCTTCACAGTACAGCCAAAAGTTGAGGTTGCTGTTACAATACAACTCTTGTAAAAGAATCAGAGAGCAAAGGTCATAGGTCGTTCATGTAAATTTCTGACTGAAACAGACCGCAGTTATGTTTCTCCAAACCTATTTTTTATTTTTGAATTATATTGTTTTACTCCAAATCTAGTACGTGCAATCCAATATGATGATATCAATTTAATCATAGACCACTTAAACTCAGTATGACAAATGTGGAGCATATAAGAATAGTCTTATTTCAATCTTCTGTCATTTTTCTGTAATTGTTAGAAATAATGACAAGATAACTATAAAGGAGACAGTGCAAAGCTGCCAAAAGTTCAAAAGGAGAAGCAAAACAAAGGAGCATAAGATCCACAATTGTTTTCTAATCATTAAAACGTAAGAACCAGTTTCTCCTTAATGTTTTTTCCATTTTTTTTCTTTCCTTTTCAGCTAACCCTTCAAATTCTACTTCATAGAAACATCCCAGATCCTGTTTTGTCTTATATTTAAGCAGCAACCTATTCAAAAGAATAATCAGATCTGCTAGACCATCTGTTCAGTAAAAGCTCTTTAAAACTGCAAGTCTCTGGTCTAATTATAATTTCTTCGTGATCTGACAGCAACTTATAGAGAGTATCTTAACCAATATCATTTCATAAACAGGTAGATAGCTGACAGTGAACAAGCAGATAGCTGATATCAAAACCATGGGCGCGTACCTATTGTTTTCTAAACAGGCTAATGAACTAATCTGATTGAACAAGTCTTTCGCATCCCCAGGAATTCCAATCCCAAGGAAGAATTTAGCTAAACCCAATATTCTGTCCTGTGGAAGCTGCAAAAGGAAAAAGGGGCATGTATGCATTATGACAAATTTTCACTGAAACTTACTTGACAAAGCCTGTACAAGACATAAGGATCTCCAACTCACAGTTATACTTTCCGAAGTCACAGATGCAAATGCTGTTAGCCCTTGAATGACAGATGAGGTTACTGAAAGCGGACCTCGATGTTCACGTGCATCAACAACTTTCTCATCAAAGTAAAAGGTCCCATCATCTGCAGCAAGGATCACCATTCATTTAATAATATGTCTAATTGCTTAATGAAACAAGAATGTACACTGTGCTTTACTGATTTGCAATCTCTGTGAGGTTTCATTATTATATAAACTATAAGACTTTGTTCACTGGAATATTCAGTAGACTTTACAAGTAAATTCGAGACATCTGTTAATGAATGCCATTATTTGCAGGTCATTAACGTCTTCAAAATTCTGACCAAAAAAAAAATGTCTTCAAAATTAAAATTCACATTGCCTAAATGTCATCTATTCAATGAACCAACAAAGGGATTATAAACGATATTCCATGATCCAAAGACCTTGTACCACTTAAATGAACCGAAAATTCTGAATCATGTGGCCAGAAAAAAAGTACAGCTTAACTTCCAATGAGAAGGCTGAGGCAGAGATGACACTCAGACATACCATATTTTTCAATACTGTCGAAAAGCTTCACTATATCATTCCTGACTGTGCGGATCTGCCAACAAACAGAAAGTTAAACAAAGAACAATCTCATCCAGTAAAAACAAAATGTATACAACAATAGCATACAGAGTACAAAGCAGAACAATTGTGCATCCCGCCACATCTATGTCATAGGTGCACCGATAAATATAATTAGGCAGTTATCAGCTTGCAGCTGTAAAATTGGCTATCTCATAGCACTTACAAATTCTTTTTCATTGTATAGTAAAATTTTAAATGATAGCATCCTGAGCAATCTTTTGACACTACTAACAGCTAGAGAGCCTCTTTTTTCACCCTAGCCAACATGTCTAGTTAATTGGATTCTTTCAGTTAATTATGAGGTATCAAATATCTAAACCATTCATTATGTAAGTGTAAGACTAAACGCTACATTATTCTATCAATATCAACTTGAGTCTATCAAACTACTGAAGATGACTTACATTAGTCATAAGATGGCCATATCCATCTAATGTATCCTGCAGAAGCTAACAAGAACTGTGCCCTACTCGTCTTGTTGTTACATGTATTGGTGTCATCTACATTTGATCTAGGCACTTCACCAATCCCACAATCTTATATGTGATTCAAGCAATCAAGGTACCAATCACAGATCAACCCTTGATAATGACACCATGATTATAATTTAAATTCACAAGCAACGACAAAATCGAGCTCCTATGTGATAAAACCATATAGTGAATAATCATCTAATTTAAGCTCATGTCCGTCCAAAACAGCAAAATATATATCTATTCTTTAAATCATTTTAAGTTGATAAAGTAGTCGAACCAAATAGGGAAAATATCAAAAAAAAGAAAGAAACAGAATGCCTTGTTAAGAGCACGAATTCAAGGTGTGATTGGAATAATCCCTTTTTTAGCCTTCCCCTCATACTTTTGCTTCGGCATTCAAGGTTGAACTTTTATCAAAGGTGCACCTCACATCTTTAAAAACAGATAAATATTGACATCGAAGTCGTGGAGAGATTTTGTAATCTTTCTAAATTTAAATTTTCTTTTTTGTTTTGGTGGGAAAGCCAAAATATACAAACTTAAATAAAACATGCATAACCTTGCTTAGGAGGAAAAAATATAGATCATGATGCATACCTAACCAGCTCATTAACATCCAAGTTAAAAATTTGTGAAGATATAGAAATTTGTGAAGATATGTAATTTCCCCATTTAGATTTATTATAGGCCTTTTCAGAGGAAGTAGGGAAGAATCACCAAGGACTGATTGATTTCAGGTGAAGCCAATGAAATGACACCGGCAAGTGCTTCAAGTGCCAATCCTACAAGAGCAAACATCATCAAACTGAGTGTAATCACAGAAGCTAGCTAGATCCCAAATACAAGACAAGTCTGACATAGTAAAGCCGAGACAGGATAAATCTACCTGCAGCATACGTGCTAGATTCAGGATTGCTAGAACTATAGCGCCACCTTCCATCACTCTGGCTGAGAGCCTGTCAATGAATTGGAAGATTAAAGTACATTACCAAACAATGCCATTACTAAGTTGAAGGGTCATACTGACGTCAAGATAGATCTCCTTACAAAAGAAGGCAGAGAAAAAGAAGCATATATGACTTTGGGTCCGGGCCCAGATTCCATCCAGAATACCCCATATACATTACCCAAAAATCTACAGAATAGCGGTGTCTAAGAGCCTAGTTATTGTAGTGAATTTTTAGACAGACCAGTCCCATTTAGTCAGAGGTCTATGAAGGCTATCCACATACCTTGATCGACTGAAAAGTTCCTTCAGCATCACCAAGAAGAACTTCGACATTAGAAGTTTGATCCTAGAAATGTTCACAGCAAAGGAGGAATTAGTTTGCTTGAGATGAAAAAGGTCCAAAATTGAAGCTGAAAGCCTGCCTGAGTCGCATAAAAAAGGAAAATCGATGCCTCCCGTTAATATGCGGAAGGCTCTGGACCAATGAAGACAGAATGATCTCATTTTTACCTTGATTAGAACAAGTCCACCAATTGAGTAGTAGAAGTCAAGTAACGAACTTGCATCACTCAAAACAGCTTTAAGTCTTGATGCAACGACCTCCATAAGAGAGAAAAATCATTAAGCCTCGAAAAAAGACATTTTCAACATCCCTCGACTGGGAAGTTAGAGAGAGAGCGAGAGCAAAGAGCAAAGAGCACGAAATACCTCAAACGAGGCATCGTCCACATTGCATTTCAAGATGCTGTTAACTTTCAGGGCGCAAAACAACTCTTTCGGAGCTGAAGACGAACCAAGAACCGATGTAACGGACGGACAAGTGGCGGCGCTCACATCACCCTGCTTCTCAACTCCAAGAATCTCGAATGTCCGTAATGCCTCATACGCCTCTTCTAAGCTGAAAATTCCCATTGAAAGTTCAGCTAGTCGCTTAACACATAGATTGCGAATCCATAACAACCGAACCAAACAATCAAAGCACAGGAACTCGCATGTTCGATTTCACAGCAACCATCGGCAGAGAGAGAGAGAGACAGAGAAAGGAGGAACACAATATCAGAATCCAAAACCAACAGCAGATCTGGGGTTTAACGGTGATTTTCCCACCAATCACCAAACAACAAAGGAACCACGGAAAGCGGACCTCGCAAAGGAGCCACCGACGGGCGCAAACAGCTCGAGAGCGGCGGATCGGTGAGAATCCGAGACCGGACGGAAGATCGACGCGGCGTTACAGATCGACAGAGCCGCGAGCGCGAGCATCAGGAGCTCAGCAATCCGGGTGCTCGCCATACCTGCAAATGCCGAGAGAAGATGGCCCGATCAGCGAAACGCGAGACACCAGCGGATTCGATGCGGGAGGAGGCCAAGAGAGAATCGAGGCGAAGGCTGTACCGACGGCGGCGACGACGGCGACGACCAGAGCTGCGATCGCACTGAAACTTGAGAGAAAGTGTCGAGACTGAGAGACGACTGCTCGATGAAGCGCCCGAGCCTTTGACTCGGTGGAAGAGTAGGGCTTGACTTTTTGGCAGATGCAGGGTTTAGATTGGGCCTCGAGTTGAGCCCATTGGGCCGAAAATCGGCTGCGAAAGGCCCAAGCCTTCGAGTATTGGGCCCAAGTGGGCCCCACCCTCGAAGAGCTCTCGTGCAGCACGAGCGCTTGTCCGTTCGAGCCGGAGCAGGGCTGGCGATTTTCCGTCCGCGTGTCGTGAACACGTTTATGGTTGGTCCCGATTCGTGCCTGACGTAAAAAAAAAGCGAATCGTCATTTTCGATTCTCATGTACCGAAATAGCATCGCAATAAGAACGCGCTTATCTATGTCAATTCGTGCCACCATACGAGGGTGTAATGTATTGTGCCGTGTCATAGTCAAATTCCTTTTGTTAGGTAATTCGCACATTATCTTAATATCATATAAAGAAGCAGCGTAGTGTCCAATATCGTCGATCCTAAAGTCGAGTTGCTCGAGTCCTTTTACTTTATGCGAGTCTCTTGTACACCAAGAGGGCTTTTGTGAGCTCGTGACCCAATTTATATGATATCAGTTATTTCTTCTATTCCACTTCACTAATTTCACGTATGATAAGGATTTTTTATCTTTTCAGGCCCCAAAAAGAATGCTAAACATTTTGCATATCAAATTGCAATGGTGGTGGTTCGACCGCTGCTACCTACCACTATTTGAAAATGGGTGAATTGTCCATATCCAGCGCGACTGAGGTCATGTAACTAATGTGAGTTCGCATGAATTGTGCGAAATGGGGTCCCGAGGCTAGTTAACCCCGCTTCTGCCGGACCAAGAGCGGTCGGCGATCGCCCCCACCCCTTCTCTTAGCACGTGGATTTTCTCTTCATTTTAAACTCGCGCCGCATACGTTAGGGTTTTTAGTTTCGGAAAATGCCGCCAAACCAAACCAAAGTTAGCGGGGGCACCTTAAAATTCAAAGCTCGAGAAAACTCTAAACTCTCTCAAAGCCGTGTCAAGCGCGCCCATGAAAATCGACGTGGCATGACGAACGAATCATAAATCTCACCAGAAATTTTATACCAATCAAGCATAATAAAGATAACCTCCATTTCGAAATTACGTATATCACCTTGGTTTGGGTTTTACGCATGCATACATGGCAATGTGGCCAAACACCTTTTTGGCAAAATCCACGGATGGGAGGTAACGTTGCAGGACGACAATGGCGACGGGGCATATTCTCTCTCTCTCTTTCTCTCTCTCTCTCAATTTTTATTAGTTGACCTTTCAAATTGAGCTCGGGATCACTCCTCCAAAGCTCCGAAGCTTTCAAAAGCTTTTGGAGCCCGTCTTCGTCTTTAGTCGCCGTCTTCCCTCAAAAGCTCCACCGTCGTAACTCCGAACCGATCGCCGAACGAGAGAGCGCCGGCCCGCCCCGCCCCCCTCCCTCGTCGCAATGTCGTTCGAGGTCGAAGACGACGAGGAGGCCCTCGAGCACACCCTCCTCGTCGTCCGGGAGGTCGCCGTCTACAAGATCCCGCCGCGCCCCACCTCCGGCGGCTACAAGTGCGGCGAGTGGCTCCAGTCCGACAAGATCTGGTCCGGCCGCCTCCGCGTCGTCTCCTGCAAGGACCGCTGCGAGATCCGGCTCGAGGATCCGGGCTCCGGCGAGCTCTTCGCCGCCTGCTTCGTCCTCCCGGGCCAGCGGGAGAGCGCCGTCGAGACCGTCCTCGACTCCTCCCGCTACTTCGTGCTCCGGATCGAGGACGGCCGGGGGAAGCACGCCTTCATCGGGCTGGGGTTCGCCGAGCGGAACGAGGCCTTCGATTTCAACGTCGCCTTGTCCGATCATGATAAGTACGTGAAGCGGCGGGAGAGCGACAAGGAGGAGGGTTCCAGCGAAGGGGCGGGTGATGGCGATGGGCACATCGACATTCACCCGGCTGTTAATCACCGGTTGAAGGTAAATTGAGGACGGCTTTCCGCTTTTGTTTTCGTTAGCTTTAGCATATGTGAATCGTTGAACTGTGCTCGAATCCGTGTATTCTAGGCTTAGCGTTTGAGTTTTTGTGTTTCTGGATCTGGTAAGATGGGATCCTTACCTTTGATCTAATCAGGATTTTGTACCTGTGGATCTAATCATGAGGATAAGCTGATAAAGTTAGTATTTTGTTTCAGTCGGCAATGGCCACATGATCAAGAGTTTGTGTGCTAATCCTTCGCTTAAGGTGTGAGTGCTTCTTTGTTGGTCTCTTCGGGGAACCAAGTAGCTTACTGCTTGATCACCCACTTCTGGGTGTTTGTTAGGGGACACAACATAACATATGTTCTGACCAACTAACAAGCAACCTTGTTTGAAGTATTAGTAAATACTTATTGAAGGTTGATATTCTGGATAAAGATCAGGATAGATGGTTCGCCAGGACTTGCAGATTCCTTTAACTGTGGTTTCTTTCCAATCAAAGCTTCAAGTATGTCTCAGTTTATCAGACTTGGAGCTAAGCATTTGTAGAATGTATAAACAGATAGACATGTTGTATGGTCCATAAGGGAGAGCAGACGTAGCCATGCTCCAATATGTGGCTTAAAAATCTTCTCTTTCATGAAATTGTAACGTAGAAAAATTTGTGATATCGATTTACAAAGGGCGCCACCACCTTGTATGGTTACTAAGAGTACTCCTTTTGAGGGCCCCGTTGAACATGCCCCCTTTATGTTGACCAAATTAGATGTTGACTTTTGAATCACTCAACAAGGTTCCTCTCAACTGATGCGTGACTTAAGATGTCACAAACTTCCTCACTTAAAGAACAGACATCCTCATATGTGTTGGCCCGTATCGCCCGGCGATACTTTCCATATTTGATGTGTAGTCCACTATAATCCTGTCCCCTTCGGCATCCCAAAAGCACGCCAGGAGCTGAACCTTGTCCATGCTCTCTTGCCTCGGCGGTCACCCCCTACTCTCATCAAATCAGGTACTAGCCTAGTCCTTCCACAAATCACACATCAGTTGGAGGTTGTCCTACTTTGGTACCATCTGTAACGACCTGGCCCGGCACATGCAAGCCAAGCTCCCAAAAAGGAGTACTCTAAGTAACCATACAAGTTAAAGACCATTTTGGGGTGGGAGTTGACTTATAAATCACTCAATATGGCCTCTCCTATCTGTCATGGAACTTGAGATGTCACACATATAGTTAGTTTCAAAAGAGGAGAAATGAAGAGACTGAAGTGGGGGAAAGATGGTTAAAGAAGGAATGAATAATATGCTTGATTGTTTTTTATTCCATGGATATTATCCAAACGAAAGTGCTGGTTGTCGACTATCTATGGAAAGAGAAGATTGTACTTTTTCATTTTCATTCATTGAGGATAGTTTTATTTACAAACTTTCTGAATCATTTGAATTTTCTACATTGCAAACCTCAATGAGAAAGGTTTTATGTTAAGGTGAAATCAAAATTTTAAAATAAATGGGCATCATATCGTCACTTTGGCTTTCTAGATCTATTGAGCTGTACTCAGCTGAAAGAAGTTTCGAGTGATATGATTCTTTATAGCCGACATGTTGGTACTTGTAATGTCTTGCTTAATGCGTGTATGTCTTCTAAATTCTCAGTAGATAGAAGAAGATATTAGTTTTACATCATTTGGCAAGTTTGACATTCACTTGGGATGTGGTGTATTTCTCGTGCTATGGTATTGATTTTAATAAGTATTGCTAACCTGCAGTATTTATTCAAGTTGCTACAAATTGATGCTGACAGAACTGACTACAAATTTATTGGATGTTAGGAAGGTGAAACTATTCGGATAAATGTGAAGCACAAGTCTTCTAGTGGGACCGGTATGCTTTCAGCTGCTGGACTGTCGGGAGGGCCTTCAGGGAGTGGAAAACCAAAAGCTCTAGGCCTTGCACCACCACCCAGCGGAGCCGGAAAAGTCCGGTCTCCTCTCCCTCCCCCTCCAAATGATCCTGCTGCTGCCAGGATAACCTCTGCATCTCATGGTCTCAGCAGCAAGACCAAGGAAAATACTAGACGAGGCACTGATGCTTTGTCAGATCTGTCTCAACTAGAGGTATGAACACAGACTCGATCCTTTGTCATTCTGCCTCGGCCATTTTGTTGACTTGCTAATTTAGGGTGTGTATGGAATGGCTTTGCTACAGTTTTTTGCTTGAACTTTTGTTTTTGGGGGTTGAGATTTGATTCCTTTTTTCCTTTTAGAATTTAACATTTCGGATCACAAAAAAGTACACATCAAAATATAAAAGTCACTTGAAGTCATCTTAAATATTGTCACATGAGTTGCTTTTGTTTTGGCATGAAAGTCATGGAGCACTTTTTGACCTTTTCCTTTTTCCAAAGAAACATCTGCGTTATCAAGCTAACTTGTAGAAGAAAGAAGCTTTGGCTTTTTCCCCCTAGTAAATTTTTCAAATTTTCTGGTTCTTGAGCTTTGTGTCATGAATTATTCTACTTTGATTCATTTCTTCTAGAAAATGTAAACAAGAACATTTTTTTGTCTAATCAGTGTGATTCCCTATCCCTGGCACAAACCCAGGGAGGTCTTTCCTTTGCAGAGTTGTTTCTCATCAGCTATCTCACAATGTGTTTTTTTTTTTTGGGGGGGGGGGGGTTAAAACCAGAACTTCATGAAGATGCTAACATATTACACAACCAAGAAGGGAGGCATACCTCTCTCAAAATTTGAGTCTAAAGTGCTCGTATTAGCAGAAATAATAGCATTACTTACATTATCCTTAGCCAACAAGTTCAAAAGGCCAGTCAGGATATCATAAAAACAACCTAATCTGTCTCAAATTCATTCCCTGACCCAGCAAGTGCATATGCACAGTAGTTAGCTTCTCTAAACATGGGATTCAACCTCACCTGCTGGCATGTCTCCATTAATATCCTGCATTCATTCAAAATAGGTTTCTCATAAATGTATATGATTGTATTTTCTAGTCCCTGGTTAGTATTGTTCGCTGGTGAGAGGAATCTCTTGCCTAATTAAATTGCGCTGCCTCAACAAGCAATGTGCTAGCTGATGATTGACCTTCCCGGCAGCCACCATTGCAGACGTCTGTTTATGGTGCCGTTAAAATTCTCTCTGTAATGGCTCTACAACATCACACTACAGCAGCTATGGCTTCTGTAGCGGCTTTGCGGGCCTCTTCACCTGTTACTGAATGCTAAAGACAGTGTGATGTGAAGCAAGAAAATCTGAGTATTGGGCTGGGTAAATCTGGTTTTACACATGAGAGGAAGGTGTAGATTAGGCAAGTTGATACTTGATAGACATTTATGAACTTCCTCAGTGATTGTGTTGCAAATAGGCATTGCCTTTAAAGATGGAGATGCCCAGACCTTTTGAAATGAAGGGAGAGGATGCAGAAGCTGAGGACATCAGATTTTTCAGGCTAGGTTGTAGGAAAGGATGGCTATAATTGTCACATTCTTCACTTCTTAAGTAAATTGCGGAAAAGAAATCGGATCATCGCTTCTGCTTGGGCGTTGGATATATATTTACACTTACCAGTCATTACATGACAATCAAAGAGAGAGTACGTTGTACACTGCGATTAACTAAAGTGAAAGTAAAAAATAGTTTGATATATTAAGTATTTTGTTGTGAGAGAAAGTACTTCACATAATAAAGATGATTGATTTATTGATTTTCGTAGGATTTAAGAAGACATTACCATTCACATATTTATTGACGAAGACCAAGTAATTTGAATTCTAACGATTAATTATGTAAGAAATTAGTTAAAACAAACTATACTCTCTTTCACACGATAGTTTAGTTTCTTTTTTTTTTCCTTTAGAAATTTATATCTGCGACGCTTACGACCCATTGCGGCACCCCACTTCAGTGACGACTGTATCATCAACCTTTATCTGACCTGTGACCAAGATTTTATCCCTTGCAGCCAATTGCTATTCATGTGAAACTACTCCGATAGATGATTTTTACGCCTCAATTTGATGTCTTTTCAGCTGACATTGATTTCACAGTTCGTGCACTCAAAGCACTTAGTTCTTCTTTGTTTACTAATTTTATGGAGTAGTTTTCTCTACTTTTACGGATATCACTCTTTTGGTTGTGAATGTGTGTATCACCATTGGTGATAATGCACTATGTTTCTCAAGCTTCACCAAGTTGCATTCTCTGCCACTGCCTCCTTGTGGGGAAGTTTGTCCTCATAATTCATGTTTGCAATCAGGCAGGAGCCCCTCATTTCCTATGTAAAGATTGTTTTTGTATAAGTAATGTAACGATAACCCCTGAGTGGTCATTATTTTCTTGTAGCGCTAGAAAAGTTGATTCTGATTTGTGGATAGAAATCGAGTATTTGTTCTAAAAGCTATTCTGAAATTGTAGCAACTTATTCTCTCTTGGTGTTGATAGTGCTGAAGTCTGTTTCTGGTGTTAGCACATATGTGCAAACTTTATTCTGATAATCTGTAGGCGATCTGTGTATCAAGTGGTGTAAGCATTATGGTTGACGAACAAACTGTTTGTGAATTGTATGACATATACATCTGGTAATTTGCAGAGAAACCTCCCTTCGACGGCCAGTTCAGGTTCGACCAAGACTGCTACAGCATCAGGATGGGCAGCGTTCTGATGATTGGAGTGAGGGATATGATTTATATATTGGTTGTTGTACTGGAAAAAAAGAGGTCACGAGAGACTAATTAAAAGTGATTTTTGAGGCAAGTGTCAAATTCTTGAGAAATAATGACAGCTTGATATTATCATATGTTTGTCCGACCCATATACTTGATTTTACACCTTTGACTTTTCACATGATATGAAAGTTTGAATTACCTGTTTTGAGTTGGATTTTGTAGTTGTGTTGATGTTTCTGTGTATATATGTGGTTTTACGTGGAATGCTCTTGATTTCAAGTGGGTTTCGCTCAATAATTCACTTGGTATTGCAATTAGTTAAAAAAGGAATGCTGTTTCTGCATTATCGAGATTTAGAGACTAAATGTTGAATGCGGGTATTAATTTACAAGTGACTAATCTCTTCTTTTGGAGCTCAAACCGATAGCCTGTCATTCTTACTGACTTTATTTCGTTGTCAAAGCCATAGGAAAAAGAGAACCCTGGCTTTTTTGTTTGCAGCAAGTACAGTAGAAGAATTATCCAGTGCAGACCGATTTAATGACCGATGCGGGAACTTGTGATGCCACTGCCAATGTATGTAAAGATCCATGCATTTCCGGCGAGCTTCATTGCAGTTATAGCATATTACTGAATCTGCTGATGCGTTCTACACCGATGGACATAGCTATTGCTGTCAGCATCAATAACAAATACAGTAAACAAGCTATTGAAAGGTAATCCTCAAATTCACTCTGAAAAATGCAACTTCTTTACACAGGAAGGGAGAAGTGACTGCAGTCTACCAAATTCATTTGGCCACTCTGTTAACTTATCAAGCACCTATCCATCTATGGTGAATGGATGGCCTTTCAAAGGCCTTTCAAAGTAGTCAGTTTCGGAGGATTTTTTCTTTCTTTCTTTTGGCGGAAGCATCGAGAATTGGCGTAATTGCATCATAGAGAGATTTACATGGTTTGAGGCAGATTTTGCCAAACCATCCGCTACGAGGCCTACGAATTTTCACCACTTTAAACATAACAAAATGACTAACCAAGAACGCCATGTTTAACGAAATGGAACTGCGTTCAGCAAATAGGCTGGTTGTAGACATCGTTGGAGAGAATCCCTATGCACAATAACTGAGATCCATCCGAATCTAATAGCTAGACAATGCATAAAACATCTTCAAAATTTCCGCTTCAAAGTGCTTATGTCGTAGGTCTGGATCCCCATTTGAAGAAGCTCTTGATTCTCTGATGAACAACCTGCAACGCCACATCCCGCTCACTCCTTATTCTCGTTCCAAGCCCCGTCGCAAAAGACAAGAGCCAGCTGAAGCAAATTTTGTCTTCGCAAGTCGGCTCCGTCCATTTGATGAAGCACCGATGTAGTCATAGCAATTTGCTTGTTCATGGGAGTCCTACTCAGTCCCAAATGTGGCCTTATTTCTAGAACGCCAAATAGCCCGACAAATAGATATTCATTTCTTGTAAGACTCCTCGCCAACATACGAAGGCGGAGAAGGCAACCAGGAAACAATATTTTCTTGTGCCATCATCAGTTCAAATACAAAGATCCGAGCCAAACCATACTTACGATGCAAAAGGACGATGTATAAAGAGATGGTCTCTGGTTTGAGCACCGTTACCACACATTTTACATAAAAATCTCAGATTGAATAACCCGCCGGTTAAGTTGATCACAACTGGGTCAAAATATTATCCCAAGCATTTCGGGCAAAACCCTAATTATACGAGGAAGAGAGAGGTGCCGCACCATTTGCTATATAAGAGTATGAATTAGCACTTCCACTGCTCGCATTAGCTTTATAGATTTACCCATGTGACTGTTAATAAAAAGGGAAAAAAGGAAGTGATGTTCACAAGATAAATGACATCATTAGTATCAGTAAATGCAAAGTTGGCCGAGACATATGAAGCAATGAATATGTCATCTTCCAGTCTCAGGCACTATAAACAACTCGAGAACCTGAGTCGGATCAATATTGATAATTTCCTCAGTTACAACCTGCCCTGGAAGTCCAGAATTATGTACACTCTACAACAAAAATCTGAAATTGTAATCAAGATTCTAGAAAGCAAAAAGGCAAGACAGAGTTACAACCAACAATGTGGCCACGTAAGCTCGATAAGCTGGGAAGCCATGAAAATCAGGCAAACTTGCACTCAACCCAAGAAGCAAAATGGAGGGGAGACTTCGTCATTGATACTCTGGCTTGAGGACCCAAACTGACCCATTTGGGTCCTTCAAGTGTTGCTATCGCTTTCAATAGATTTTTAAACAATGGTAAGTCATTGGAAGGTATCCTGTCCTTGAAATGCTGCACTATGGTGGCCGAGTCAGTGCTTCCACCTCTCTGCTGTAAAAAATGTACAGATCTGACGAATCAATATTTCTGGCTGTACATGAGAAGAGCTGTGTGATGACGTTGAAGTCCCCACATCCGGTCTTCTCAAGTCACCGGAACCAGAAACAGACCCAAGCTCTGCTGAAGATAATGCTCTCTGTTGATTTCCTCGGATTTTAGCCAACAACTCTGCTGAAGATAATGCCTTCCCAGCTACGACACCAGCCACAATGCCATTGCTTGTTCCATTGCTAGGTGATTCATCTGATGACCTTTTAGAATAATTATTCAACAACTTGGAACTAACTGTAGCACCAAATTTCTTCTTTGCGCTGACGGCGCTCCCGCCATCCCTGATTTTCCGGTCCATGTTGGAACTGATACACTGTCACGACTTCGCATCATTCGTGATTGGCGCAACGCTTCTGCTGCTCGTTGTGCAATCTGGGATGCTTGCTCTTCAAGTCTCATCTTCTCTTCATCATGGGCATTCATGATAATATCGTGATTGACGGCACTCTAGAAAGATGAGTGAACAACGTAAAAATAAAAGTGAGAACATGCACATGACTGTAAATTTAACTGAACAAGGTACTCCAAAAAGACATCATTCAATTGCGAAGAAAACTTTTCTCACTGCTGTCGAGAAACATGCTTCATATCAATTTCCCAGGAGACATTTTTCAAGGACAGAGCAGACCTTTGACACACTTTCACATATCAATTAAATACTCAAACAAATATACCAATCAAGGGAAATCAACTTACATGTATCCCATTGGCTTCTAAGAGATCCCTTAAGATATTAGCTTCTCCGTCCACTTCTCCACTATCATCATTCACTCGCTCCTTTCCTTTCTTTCTCGAAGATCCAGTATTTGACTTGCCCGCATGACTGCTTGCACAATCACCATCCTTGGAAGCAGCAACTATTGGAACTTTACCCTTATCCTGCCTCGTGTTTTGTTGTGCAACTACAATTACGTCCTCAGTCAACTGACTGAAGATATTTGACGTTTCAGTAGCCCCACTCTCTCCGTCATCATTAAGAGTGAAGAGATTTTTCATATCGCGGGCTTTGAAAATCCTTCTTTGCTGTGGATTCTTCAATATCTTGTTAGTGAGAAAATGTTTGTAAATCTGCCGATGATAAACTTTCTCCTCTATGGTTCCTCGAGTAATCAATCTATATACCGTTACATCCCGTGTCTGACCAATACGCCAAGCACGCTCCCTCGCCTTTCATAGGAAGAGCAAAGAATTAAGTATGAGATCAAATTTCAACTGCTTAATTCACAACCCAATCGAATTTTTTACGTATAAAACCAAACATTGTAGAAGGGAACCAAAGAGAGTAAGCAATTTGAAAATCCTTATATTCCAAAGATGTCTTCCACTTTCAAAATGTTAAAAACCGAATTTAATTCTCCATCTGTGAATAAAATAAATAAAAATTCATATGCACTTATAAGAAATGCAAGACTGTTTATTCAAATTTGAAGTTATGCTCAAGAATCAAGCATCACACGGATCTTTAAGTAGGCAAGAAAAGCTGAGAAAGACATGCACTTTCTGAATGAAACATTTCAAAAGCTCAACCAAACCCTGCCTATATTATTGCACGCTGTGCATATCATTCTGCTCTACGTTTTGTGGTGCGTGAATTTGAAAGAAAAAGGAAAGGCAAGTTCTTTTTGTTTTAAACCATCAAAAAAGTATACTGTACAAAGAAAATCATCTTCAACATTCAAATGAAATACCTGCATATCAGTTGAAGGGTTCCAGTCGGGGTCAAATATGATCACCCTGTTAGCCCCAGTTAGATTTGTCCCTAAACCACCAACTTTTGTCGTTAGGATAAATATAAACACGTCATCTGAATTGTTGAACTCATCTATCAAAGCCATTCTCTGTTTAACAGGAGTGAGACCATCCATTCTTCGGTAATTATATTCACCAGAAACCAGGAAAGTCTCAAGAATATCAAGCATCTGTTGAGTTTGGGAAAAAAGGAGAACACGATGTCCCTGCTCCTTCCAGACCTTGAGCACTTCAGCAACAACCTTCATTTTCCCACTCCTCTCAGGATTTCCATAGTCAGGGTTGTGGTGTGCGTGTTCCCTCTCGAGCAGATCAGGGTGGTTGCATATCTTACGCATCACGTCAATTCCATAAAGAGACTTTCTACTCCCGTCAAGAATCTGCTCAACCTCAGAGCTAGCAAGAAAAGCTCGATATACAGATCGCTGTTCTGCAGTAAGGCTGCAGAAAAGGACATGCTCTGTCTTCTTTGGGAGCTGTGCATTGACATCAGCTTTCATCCGGCGAAGAAGATAAGGCATGACTAGGTCACGTAGAACTACTGCACACCTATACAAAGAAATTGTATGACATTCAGATTCAAGTGGTCACTAAGTATATCAAGCTCCAGCTAAGCAATCGGAAACTGATCAATGCAGCTTAGCTGGATGTATTAAGTTATATGAACTTTTAAAAGACACATAGGCATGACCTCCATGACTACTGGTAAAAGGTCCATTAAACTACAAACTAAGCTCCATGATGTCACATGCAAAACAACGATGTACGTAGAAAAGGAGTTAGAATATCTACCTGTAAGCAGTAGATACTTGTAGTGGTGAAGCATTGGCATAACCGCCCACCGTAATAGGGACCGCAAATTCTGCCTCGAAAACTGGCAATACCCCCAGCTTCCCAGGGAAAACAAAATCAAACAAAGACCACAACTCAGTGAGCCTATTTTGAATGGGTGCTCCTGTCATAATTATCCGATGAACAGTTTGCAGCTGTTTGCAAACAAGGGTAATCTCAGCGTTAGGATTCCGAATTCGGTGTCCCTCGTCCAGAACTGCATAGCCCCATTCTATGTCCAGTAATTTTTCCCCTAACAAGCGCAACTGCTCATATGTAGTGATGAGCAGACCAGATTCTGATCTCAAAACACGTTTAATCAGTGGATCCCATTTTTTGGCATTCTTCGATCGCGAAGTTTCCTCATAGTCACTATCAAGTGAACCTTCACTCTCATCATCACTTTCATAAGAGTTTTTAAACTTCTTCGAGTAACTATCTTGTGAAGACTCATGTAATATCTCCACATGAAATTTGGGATACCATTTCTTTGCTTCTCTTTTCCACTGTCGCAAAAGAGTAACAGGGCAGATGACAATGCTTGGCTTATACATGTCACTGACATGGAGTGCACCAAGAAAAGATAAGACCTGAATAGTTTTGCCCAGACCCATTTCATCTCCAATTATCCCGCCAGCTCTTTGGCAATGCAATTCCCACAGCCACTGTACTCCTACCTTCTGATAGTCAAAAAGTTCGTTGAAGATGGATTCTGGGATTTTCAGGCCCCCTTCTAGCACTACACAAGAGGATAGACTGTTATCTACCTCTTCACCTTCCTCTTGTATGTCACCTTCATAACTAGAGGTTACCAAGTTATCACTTGCGTCATCTGAAAGAACAGGAAATTTGATGAGTGACAGAAAGCCCTTTTAGTAAAAATATACAAAAGTCATATTCACTAATTTCCCAATGATTACGATTGTACAACATTACAGATGCATGATTCTTAGAAACCCCCATATCTTCAATAATGGACAACAATATGATGTCTATGACAAAGCAGAGCATTATTGAGTAATTAGGTAAACAGAGCCGAGAACATACATTGATTATGCAGAGGTAAAAATATGAGAAGATGGAGCACTGCCTCAACTTAAATTCCTACTGAAAATAAAAACTATGATGTCATGAATCGATTTCACAATTTACTGACAGAAATGAGTAACTGTTGCTCGAAAGAATCACTCAGATTGCTGCCTATCACTTTTGCATGCTCTTTGATCAGATAGAGTCACTAAAAGCATCAATAACTAGTTCATAATTGTAACACAATAACACCTGAATAACGATATTCTACATAATAATAATATTCCATCAAGCAGAGTTACTAGAACAAATCAAATTAGTAAAGCTTAAAACTTAGGAACCATGCATTTTGGCAAAACAGTTACATAACCAGTGAATTAAACAACACTAAACCTAGAGCGACAAAATTCCATGAAGGCATTAAAAATGCAAAGGAGCCGCACTACTATTAGCAAAGCATTTGAGGTACCATCATCTGTAGACTGCTTTTCCTCACAGGAAACAATGTTTCTCCATTTCTTGCCCGGCAGAGGCCTCTTCTTCTTCCCAGATGCTCGAGATTTTTCCACCTCACTTTCATGGGAACTCAGCGCTTTTGGAGGTTTTTTTAATCTTTGAAATGGCGTTGTGGGCCCTTCAAGCTTTGGTAATGCTTGTGAATCTACCAGCTTAGTGGTTGGGCGAGCTTGAGCCGCTTCCGATATTGATCTAACGGCTCTATCAATGCTGGTTGTAGCTAGGTCATTGCCACTTGCTTCTTGTTCAGAGAGGCTGAACCTTTTTGATGTCTCTGGATTTTGAATACCACGTTCATAGCCCTTAAGCTTATGAAATGGAGTCAAAACACCCTTGCGCACCAATGCATCCCTTTCCTGGTTACCTTTTTAAATTCAGATCAGCATTCAAACTTCTATTTCCTTGATATTAAAGACATGCAATTCACTGAAAGAAGCCCAATAAAAAGTACATTTAACTCGACAGTCTTAACATACCGTTTCGACAAAGCCATTAGATGCAGAATCCAGAACTGCATCAAAATCATCGTCATCACGAAAAGAAACAATTTTCTGTCGCTTTTCTAGCTTTTTACTTGGTTGCTGAACTCCTTTAGATTTTCGTTTCAGTCTGGGCTTTTCCTTCACAAGATTTCTCAAGATCCCGTCATCCCCTATGATCTTATCAGGGTTTCCCTCCCCCAGTTCTACTAGTGCTTTCTCAAGCTGGGCCTTAGTTTCTTTGAGACTTCTCAATCTATCAGATGCCAAGGCATGGTGAAGGGATGAATCGCCAAAAGAAGCCTGAAAAACGTTTCTAGGATCTTCATCCCCATCATTTCCTCCATAACTACCTTCCTGAGCTCCGTCGTCAGAGCTCTTAACATTCTTCGCCTGCTCGACGGTAGACGCAACAGCATGTATCTCAAATTCTATTGCCTTCAACTTATTGTATAGCTTCCCTTGAGCAGAGGACGACGGATCAATCCTATCCGAATTCTCGGGAGCTTCCCCCTCGGGGACCCCTCTGTCTTTACCATCTCCAGCACGGCCTTTTGCCTGCATTTTAAATGCTAGCGTCAATGTTTTTCCATTTAAATTAAAAAAAAGAGCGTTGCCAATTATATTATTCATGTTTTTGCCTAGATACATGAGATGTGGCAACGTAAAAACCCACGGTAGCATTCCGTTTTCTCAGGAAGCAGCTATGAGAAGAAGCTGTCTCGATGTTCAGGCGGGACACGATCCACGAAACACGGTGAAGCAGGCCCGATTAGCAGCACGTACCCAAATTCCCCAATCGTAAACACCACAAGCATCGAGCTTTCGCATTGGCTAGCGTCAGTCAGTCAGCTCAGAGAGTCGGCAACTCGAGATCCTAGCGACCAAACCGGGGATCGTCCTCGCCAGGAACCGACCCAAAAAAACTACCGTTCCTCGGCGTCGCGCGTCGCGAGAATGGACACGCGACGCAATCCAGCAGGGGGCGCAGAAGAAATCCAAACGGAATCGATGGAGCAAAAGCCGTACCTCGAAGGCCTCGGCGAGAACGTTGCGCTCGATGTCATCGGGATTGGCGGAGACGACGCCGAGGCTGCTCAACAGAAGCCCGTCCTGATCCTCCATGGCGGAAGAATCGCGCCGATTGATCAATTCGAAACGAGGAGAACCCTAAAGCAGGAGGAGGAGGAGGAGGAGGAGGAACTTGGGGCTCAAGATTCTCCGCGCGCTCCCATTTGACGCCCTTTTATTTCTCCCTTTCTTTCCTGTTTTGAGCTTGGGATAACGCCCTGATAAATTCCAAACTGATACGTACCCAAACTATTTTTTTGACTATAAAAATTTTAAATTAATATATTTATGATAATTTTATCTCGAATTTTTTTATTATATAAAAATCCTACATCGATATATCTGTGATAATTTTCTTTCCGAATCGATTTTTTAGCCATCAAAAAACCCCAAACCGATACACTGTGATAAATTTACCCTCCGTTAGTTTCCATTAAATTTTACTATCAAATTGCTAAGTTTAATGACATATGGTAATTGACATGTGCACTTCGATTTTGGATTTTACCCTCTGTTTTATCACAAGTTTATAAATTTGTGATTTTTTGATATTAATAATATTTAACGGACACTAACGGAGGGTAAATTTATCACAAATATACCGGTTTGGGATTTTTAGTAATCAAAAATTTGTTCGAAGTAAAATTATCACAAGGTGTACCAGGTGTGGGGTTTTTGGTGGTCAAAGAAATAGTTTGGAGTAAAATTGTCACAAGCATACTAGTTTTGAGTTTTTGGTGATTAAAAAAATAGTTCGGGGTAAAATTATCACAGGTGTATCAGTTTAGGGTTTTTTGTGGTATTAACCCTTTGAGTTTCTAATTCTGTTTACTTTGACTTAAATCTTGCATTGTCCGCAAATTCAATTAATCTTATTACAAACCCCCCCCCCCCGAAACTTTCATGTACAGAGATTTTGGTGTATAAATTTCCTAAATTTGGTATGATCGCAAAAATAATTTTTCAGCTTTTCAAAAAGCCTAACACAAATGCACAAACTTTTGTATACAATAATGAGAAAAGGCTATAAAAAATCTCAAATTATGCACACTGTGATACATTTATCTTAAACTTTTTTTGTAACGTAAAAAAACCCCAAATTTGTACTTAAGTAACATTTTCTCCCCGTCAATGTTTCTTCATATGGTTTTCCAGTTAAAACAACTCGTTTTCGTTTTATTAAAGTCACATGGGCGCTATATCAACATCATTTACCTTCTAACATCGACTCACAATTAAGACCATCCACCGTCTCTGTTCCATAACCACAATCACAAATGGACCACCTCCCGCTGGCCGACCTTAGAGAAGTGTCGGCGACGACGGGATCAGATTCGAGAATAGGACTGGAGTCAGTAGTGGTAATTAAAGTTTCTTGTTTGTGATTATTATTGGAAGGGTAATTTGGTTTTCTAGGTTAGGATGCGCAAATTAGCCTCTTGATGCGAATTGAGGATTTTGGTATACAGATTAATCAATGACAACCGTCCTCATTAGTTTCCTCGCTCGATTGTTTCTTCGTGACATTACCTTATATTTGAAATTTTAGTAAGGTCATGTCACGCAGGAGAGAAAAAAATATTTCAAAAAATCACGTCAATATTTCTCATTAGTCTAATTGAATAGAGTTAACAAACGAAGTCGATTGTACTAATTTGGTAAGTTTTAGAATTTGATTACTTTTTTTTCTATAAGTTTTAGAGCTCATTTACACTTTTGTGATAAATTTTAGGATTTCAAGTGCACTCATCTTTATTAATTTACGTAGGTTAACTTGGATAAAAAAAAAGTTACGATAAAAAAAAAACTTGAACAAAATGTACGGGGGCAAAAAAAAATGCAAAAGGGTCGGTCTTGCATATCTCCATAAATTTTGTTGGTGATATCTATGAGATTAATGAATGGATTTACATTGTTTATATCCACTGATCGGGAGCGCTATAAATTAGGAAACAAATATCATAACCCCAAGCAAGTGAATATTGAATATTTATTGTTCGTAGAATTGTCCTAATCACGTCTTCATATGCAGCGTACCGAATTATGATCATGGTTGGGCAATTGAAATTTTAACGAGGAGCTTCATGGATTAAAAGTATTGAATTTTGCTTCTGAATTCACAAGACCAAGAAAAGAGCGAGAATTGCCTTTTGAATATTGACTAGATATCTAAAATTAATGTAGAATTGGAGTTCATGAGTACCCAACAACTCCAACCAACTTCACCAATAAAAAAGAAAATCGAATTAAATTCCCAAGCATAGAAGAAAATATTATGATTGCCGTACTTGTATTACTAATCCTGCACTTTCAATTTCTTCAAATCAAATCCTTCGACTTGCAAATTGTCTACTCGAGTCCATGCACCACGAAATCCGGCCATTTCCAATTCACATGACTATCAGAAGAAGCTGAAGCGTGATAGGGATTCGATATTGCCTATGTGGACATTCATCGTGAGGCATGGTTAGCGAATAGATTAATTTTACTTAACTCGCCCTTTTATTCTTCTAATTATTCAACATCCACATTAGGTGTCAATGTGAGCAAATATTTAATCCACGCCCGGACACCGACATCCTCTAACAGCTACTTAGCCGGATTTAGCCCGATTTTCTACCGGATGGACTCGATTAAACATTTCGTGTAAATAGAAGGACTCGATTAGAAAAATCGAAAGTACAAGGGTTTGGCTAGAAAAAAATTGTTGAAGAGATAGGGATCAAAAGTTGATTTTCTTCGTATAGAAAACATGTACCTATTTAGTTTATCGTGTATTATAAAAAGATAAATACCACGGTTCAATCTCTCTCTTGACTGAACGAGTGAGAACGAGATGCCACGAGTAATTCATTTTATTTAAAGTGTCGTTTTGGCTTATGGATTGTTTGTAACTCTATCTCAAGACACATGATATTATAACACGTCAATTCGAGCAAACCTTCCTAGGACACAGCCAAAAATATAATCAATCTTGACGGAGAGATATTCCGCTGATCATGACGAAGTTAGAGGGAACTCGATACATGGCCCGTCCTATTCGTGACTCCTTACGCGTGTAACAAAAAGTTAATTGAAAATGAAACAAAGTTCAATTAATAACGTGCGGTTCCGTCTAGTGTAGGTCTATCTACTCTGGATCCATTTGGTGACTTGGCAGAGTATAATCACAATATCTTTTCATAATTCGGGGACATGGGCTGGTTATTTCGAGGCTGATAGGACGACCACCGAGCCCCTTGCCTTAGTTAAGCGCAGGTCTTTGGCCTATGTAGATAGCTCTGACGCAGAACAGTTTGTACGTAGCTGATGAGATTTGAATGGACCACCATCGGTTCTCGAGCTGTGTGCACGCGCGGTGTGTGATATGGAATTGATTTCGTTGATACTTGATAGGTATCTGAGGGAGAATTATCAAAAAAAGTCATAAACCTCTTACAACTACGCTAATTTAGTCATAAATCATTTTTTTGACCAATCGAGTCATAAACATTTTGTATTTGTGCTAATATAGTTCATCCGGGCTAATTTTAACTGGAAATCGCTAACATGGACATCGGTTGTCCTATGTAAAGCGGCCGACGCTAACGTAGACACTTTTAAATAATATTTTAATAATTTTCGAATTTTTTAAATTATTTTCTTTTTCCTATTTTTTTCTCTTTCTTTCTCTTTCTTCCTTTCTTCCTCTAGCTGGTTGTCGGACCTCAGCGATTGGCCAGACACAAGGGCCGACAAGGCTCAATCTCACCATCGCCGAGCGAGGAGCAGACCCGTTAAACGGGTGGGTCGGGTCAGGTTTGGGTCGGGTCATAAATGGTCCTACCCAAATTGACCCATTAACCCGTTTATGACCCATTTATTCATAGTGTAAATATCTCGACCCATACCTAACCCGACCCATACCCAACCCATACTCGACCTGACCCATCTTGCTAAAATACTTTTATATTTAACCTAATCTAGGAATACTTGTTTCTTATGATTTTTTTTTAAATTATACTGCTAAAACATTTTATACAATACAAAGCTAGTGAAAAATTTTATAATTTTTTTTAAAATTGAGGTTCTATTTGTTTTACGAAAAATGTGACATTTCTAGAAAATATTTTCCATAAAGTCATTATCCAAGAAAATACAAAAAATTAATATATTTTTTTATTTTTAAAGTCGAATTTTTAATTTTTAATTTTATTTTTTTTCTTTTTCCTTTATTTTTGGTTGATCGCCCGCCACCGTGGCCGGCGACTGACCACAGGCGAGGACGAGCTCGCCGGAGGCCAGTGAAGCTCGTTCTCGCCGGCCTCGGGCGAGCCCGACCTCGCCGGATCTCGCCAAGTGGAGCCTCACCCGAGGCCAGCGAAGCTCGAGCTCGCCGGCCTCGGGAGAGGTCGAGCTCGCCCAAGGTTAGCGAGCTCGAGCTTCGCCAGCCTCGGGAGAGGTCGACCTCGCCCGAGGCCGGTGAGCTCGAGCTTCACCGGCCTCCGGCGAGGTCGTTCCCCCCCGGTGGCCGGTCGCCGTGGCCAACCACTGGTCCGAATAAAAAAAAAGAAAAAGGAAGAAGAGAAAAGAAAAAATAAAAGAAAAGGAGAAAAAATAAAAATAATTAAATTTCGATTTTTTTAAAACATTTTTGTAAAGAGGGAGAGAGTGTGTTAATGGGTCTAGTAGGTGGGTTAGACATGAGTTCCAAACTCAACCCATTTAGACCTATTTATCTTTAAGTTTTAAAATTTAAAACTCATTTAAGCTTGACTCTTTAAAATCAAAGTGACCCATATATGACCCATTTAAAAATAAATGGGTCATATATGGGTTTATGACCCATTTTGACACCTCTAGCGAGGAGTGACCTTGCTGAGCGAGGAGTGACCTTGGCGCTAAAATGTCCACTTCAGCGCCACTTAATATGGTTGGTGTCAATATTAGCAATTTTCGATCAAAATTAATCGGATTGACTGAATTGACATAAATACAAAATGTTTAAAACTCAATTGCCTAAAAAAAACTTAGGATTAAATTGATAATTACAACAGATTTATGATTTTTTTTGATAATTTTTTCGATATCTAAACATGACAAGCATCGTTATGGCAGCAGATGTAGAACTTTAAAGTCAAGAGGGCCAAAAAAAAAAGAATGTCATAATTCTAAACTCAAAATAAAATAAAATAAAACTACAGGCATAAATGTTATTAACTTATTTATAAGAGATGATACACATCCTTGTCAAAGAAACAGCAAACTTTCTTTACACGCATGAAATGCCTTACCCATTGGAGCTACTTAATTTCTCCATATACTATGTTTTTAATACTAATTAATTTAATGAATTGTCATGGTGGGGTAGTTGCTCTTTCCACATCTTGCTAATTCCACATATTCATTGTCAAAAGCAATTTAACTTAATTAAAAAAATGGCTAACCCATGTCAAGGGATCTTTCCTAAACTTTTTTTAGTCTCAAGAAAAATCACCAATTTTTTTTAAGTCCCAAATCTACCCTATTGTCTTACAAATACCGGAAGGAGCCTGAGCCCCCGCCTGGGTTTCTCGAGGGTCGCTACCGCGGAGCCACGGGCCGAGGCGCAGCAGTCTCGATCTGGGCGAGGAGCCCGCCTCCCCGTGATCGGGTCGCGACGCTCACGGCTGCTCATGGCGGGCGACCTCGCCTGGCCTCAAGGCCGCCGCCCTCACACCCCGGCGAGCTGGCCGGCCAGGCGCTGGGCAGCCTCGGGACCGGGGAGGCGCTACCCTCGCCTCAGACGGGGCTCTGACGGCTTTGCCGGGGCCGCTCGCTAGTCGGCTGAGGGCCTCCCGGCCTTCCTTCGAGGGTCCGAGGGTCACGCCCTGTGCGAGTCAAGTGAGGGCGCAACCTCGATCCGGGAGGCGGACCTCGGGCCACGGGGTTTGCACGTGTCTCACGGGCGTTTGCCCGGGGTGGCTGAGGTTTAGTCCTCTTCCTTCCTACGCTGTTTTTTTTTTTTTGGACGGGAGGGTAGATTTGGGACTTATAGAAAAGTTGGTGATTTTTCTTGAGACAAAAAAAAGTTTAGGGTATATTTGGGACAAAGTATAAAGTGGTAGGGTTTGGAACTTAGCGATTCACCCTTATCTATGTGTCCGGCTATGCCGGCCGTGCTTGGGGAGCTAAACAAGTCGAATGAATTCAACATGTTACATCAATGACCATTTCTTTGGTCATTCCTTCTGGTCATCCCATGCCTACTTTACCTTTTTATTTAAAGGGTGGGTAGCTCCTCACAACAAGCCCTCTCCCCTCTCCCACTCTCTAAGTTATAGCTAGTTTGCTGGTTTGCTGGTTTGCTGCTTCTGGCAATCCAATTCCGGTATTGATGCTGCAAGGAGGATTTGAAGTGGTGAATAGGGCTCTTGACATGACGCCACCCCATGAATTGTGGGACTCTAGTGGGTTCTCTAACCTGGCTTCGGCCCGGTGCGCAGGCTCGGAGCGGAATGAGCTCTCCGAGTGGGTGGAACAGGTCACCAAGCAGCTCATTGACGACTTGCCCGAGACGCCTGGCACGGGTGCTGACAGGGGCTTCCACACCGACTCAGAGATGGCGTCGGAGGATTGCATCCCATCGATCCTCGGCGACTTGAGGTCGAGCAAGGCTCTAAGGTCGAATGTTATCCATCAACACCTTGAGAGCAATGGCAACTCGATTCATTGGGGCAACGAAGTAGGCCCTAGTGATAGCAATGGCCTTGGCCTACTAACGCTCCTCCTTGAGTGTGCTGTGGCTATTTCTGTGGACAACTTGGGTGAGGCACATAGAACGTTGCTTGAGCTGACCCAAATGGCCTCGCCGTACGGCCCCTCGTGTGCCGAGAGGATCGTCGCCTACTTCGCCAAGGCGATGTCCAGCTGGGTCATCAACTCGTGGCTCGGCATTTGCTCGCCCCTCGTTGACTACAAGAGCGTCCACTCCGCGTTCCAGGTCTTCAACAACGTCTCGCCCTTTGTCAAGTTCGCGCATTTCACCTCCAACCAGGCCATTCTCGAAGCCTTCCACCGCTGCGATCGAGTTCACATTATCGACCTCGACATAATGCAAGGCCTGCAGTGGCCGGCCCTCTTCCACATCCTGGCCACGCGCATCGAGGGGCCACCACACGTGCGGATGACTGGGATGGGCGCTTCGATGGAGCTCCTCGTTGAGACGGGAAGGCAGCTCTCGAACTTCGCCAAGCGGCTCGGGATGTCCTTTGAGTTCCACCCGGTCACAGGGAAGTTCGGGGAGATCGCCGACCTCCCATACGCAGTGCAACTCCGGCGGGGCGAGGCCCTTGCTGTGCACTGGCTCCAGCATTCCCTCTATGACGCGACAGGGCCCGACTGGAAGATGATGAGGCTGCTTGAGGAGATGGCCCCGCGCGTGATCACGCTGGTGGAGCAGGACGTCTCGCACGGGGGGTCGTTCCTGGACCGCTTCGTCGGGTCGCTCCACTACTACTCAACCCTCTTCGACTCCCTCGGCGCATGCCTGCCGTGCGACGACCCTAGCCGGCACCGGGTCGAGGACGGGCTCATGCACCGGGAGATCAACAACATACTGGCGATCGGCGGGCCCGGGCGGAGCGGAGAGGACAAGTTCAGGAGCTGGAGGAGCGAATTGCAGGGAAGGAATGGGAGCTTCATGCAAATCCCCATGAGCGCCAACTCGATGGCTCAAGCGCAGCTGATACTGAACATGTTCCCTCCTACTCAGGGGTATAGCCTTGTGCAAGGCGATGGAACACTTAGGCTTGGTTGGAAGGACACAAGCTTGTACACTGCCTCTGCTTGGACTTCAATTGCTCATCATCATAGATAGATGGAGCATTAGGTTGAAAGTTTAACTCTTGATCATCTTGATACACACTCGATCTCAAGCTTATTTAATTAGGAAGTGTTCTGATTAGTTTGTGATCTCGCTTCCCTCTGATGGGTGTGTTTGCATTTCGAGTGCTTATTAATTGCGTTGGAGTTTTGAGAGTTTGAAAGGTTGGTTTAGACTAATAGGTAGGGAACAAATGACAATCCCCCCGCCCCTAATTACAGTATTGCCTATGTGAATGATTAAGATTTCATGTGCCTTAACGTTCAAGAGATATAAGTACATATGTTCTCCGAGAGATATAATTAATCCCTGTTACGTGAACAAAAATTCCAGAGTAAATTAAGGATATGTTTATTTTGCAGAAAATTAATTGAAAATATTTTTCTTATCAACAACAGTCTATGCTACGATGAAAAAATTTGTCATTAGTTTGTTTTTGGAATCAATAGAACTATCATATTTTTAAAAATACATATTTGTCAGATTATTAATTTTCCGCGAGATAAATGCACCATAATATACAAAAAAAAACGCACCATAAAATTGATTTTCCTCCTCACTCTCTCTTTGGGAATAAATTCTTTAATATGTATTGGTTTTAATATATATATATTTATATATATATAGCATCCTTACGCTCAAGATTTACAAGAATGTTGCATGAATGTAGTTTTCTTGAACAATTTTGGGTTGATCACCCTCGGTATGATATCATTACCAAATTACACTTCCTAATGCCATAAATGACAAAAGGGTGTTAAAAGCATCTCAAATGTATGACTAACTTAATCATTATTAGGACCATTATCGATGTAAAAAAAAAAAAGTACACATTTATCAGTGGACGAGCAACATGTGTACAATGAGTTGGTTTCGTAATTGGGTTCTTCCATGTATCAATCATCCAACGATAGGCATGTAAAGCATTCTTTATATTGTCACTGACCCTCACAAAAATCTTAATTTTGTACATCAGTTCCGTCCTTATTTTAGTATCTTGGACGTTTCTCTTCCAATGTGACTAGATCCCACCAATTTCGTTTTTCTTTCCCTTTATACGCATCACTTACTGATTTTCCTCTGCTTGATCTCTCCCCTCGAAAGTGCTCTTGCCCCTCTGCCAGCTAATCAATGGAGACCGTCGGGCGCTTAAAATAAATCATATCGCATGCTGGAATTGACTCATATCTGGCTAAGTCGAAATCCAACATAACTCCAAAAGAAAGGTCCCATTGCTCACGCTCGAGGAGCAACAATCCCTTAGACAACGCCACGCCAACTTGAACACGGTTGGCTCCACGGGAGGGAGCACACCCGTCCGCCACGTGGCTGCTCCTCCGTCGGCAACCCCTGGTCATCTTCTGGTTCGAGAATATACCCTCAGGTTGCTAATCGTTTCGATTCCTCTTTGTGAATTTGATTAAGAAAACCCTAATCAGAAAAGGAGTACGGAGCTTGTAATTTGTCTTTAATGGGTTGCACATTTCATGTCCTTATCTTAAAATATGGCCTAAGCGTTCCGGCATAAGATTGAAATTATGTGATGATAGTTATTATTTAGCGCTAATTAATGCGTATCGCGAAACGTGACTAATCCGATGATTGAGTACCTTTGAGGAAGACCATCGTATGCAAAATATGCAAAAAAACATGGTCGCGATTTTCTCCGATTTTTCGCTTGTTAATTCATACTCTCGAATATCGTCGTTAACAAAAAAGAAGGGCAATAAAAATATATTTATAAGAGATTTGCATGTCGGAAATAATTGATGAAATATATTTTTATTTCGAAAAGAATTAAGAGGGCTCCAATTCAGATTTACAAAAGTAAATTGTCGAGTAAGATGGCATGCTGTGTCCGCGTGGGTGCAAAAATAGGTTAGGCCAGCGAAAATGTAGTAAGTTCTAGAGAGCATTTCGAGTTGTTTCGTTTTCCTAGAATTGCGATCCGCTTCTAATTGAGGTGTCCTAACAATCCCCACTTTCGCATGCCAATGGTAATTAAGTTAAAACCAAGTGCTCTTCCCTCAAATTAGCAAATTCTATTGTCTAAGTTCTTCCCTTCTTCTCAACGCCCCTGTCAACCACATATTTTTTTCTGGAAAAAGAAAAAATACAAGAATTTCAGGACTTTCTCTCTCCATCTCCCTTCTCTCTCTCTCTCTCATTCCTTTGTCTTTTCTAGTTACTGTACCATAAGTCCGAGGGATTCATCAGGTTTCTTCAAAACCTGATCAAGAGATTGACACTATTATGTGCATGTATTGCATCGTGTTGAGCTCTTTTTCTTCTTTCTTTTTCTTCAGAGCTTGGGCATCTGTGGATGGATTGTGTTGATGCTTTGATACAATAATCATCC
The DNA here is from genome assembly GCA_024733475.1 of Syzygium grande. Classification (NCBI taxonomy): domain Eukaryota; kingdom Viridiplantae; phylum Streptophyta; class Magnoliopsida; order Myrtales; family Myrtaceae; genus Syzygium; species Syzygium grande. The sequence goes on from JAMXDD010000010.1 coordinate 25,480,399, forward strand.
CTTTTGAGCCAGAGATCAGTTTCTTTTGTCGCTTGTTATCGATCTTGTTCAGCATTGGAGTCACGCCCCATGTCAACCAAAATGAAGGGCCTCTTGAAAGGCCTGAGGTACATCTCCCAAATATTTGGTACATCTCTCTCTCTCTCTCTCTCTCTCTCTCTCTCTTTCTTCATGGAAAATTTATTAGGTAGACTCGTTGGTAGACCTGTTTGATCATTGCATACGACGTGAAGTCGGACGTGTTTTTCGTTGTCTTTTCTGGGTTTTTCGGGGGGTGATGAATGTCATACAACGTGTTGGATTGAGGAAGCTAAATTTGATTAGTGATGAATGTGCAGAGAATGAGAAGCAGCAGGAAATGGAGATAGGGTTTCCCACAGATGTAAAGCATGTGGCTCACATAGGGTGGGACGGTCCCTCTGTTACTTCTCCGAGCTGGGTATTCTTCTTCTTTCTTACGCTATTCCACGATCGATCGGGTGGACGGACGGCTTCGTCATCTTAGATAATCCAAAACCTTTTCCATCAAATGATAAACGAAATTAAACCTAAGCCAACGGAAGTTTTGCTTCGCACCTTTGGTTGGATGTCGCGACAAAGATCTTTCTTCGTCGCCTTTGGTCAGGATTTAAGGCCGCAGATTTTTCTCTCGTCGCCGCTTTGGTCAAACATAAGGCGACAAATCTTTTGTCACCCTCAGGAAACGAAAGCAAATTTTGCCGCCTTAGGGGACTGTTTTCTGTCGCATATTTGCCCGTGCTGTTGTAGTACTTGTTAAACAGAATAAGTATAGTCCATAAGATAATCCACAGAAAGCGCGAAGGCCACAAGTTTGAGACTTCGTGCCACTTGAATGTGCAGATGAATGAGTTCAGAACAACGCCGGGGTTTTCCTCAGCTCCTTTAGGTCTCCCCGGAGATACGAATGGCGACGGTTCTGTCCGGTCGGTAGTTTCTGAAGGTACGACGATTCTACATTCGATCATACTTTGCTCAGACATCAAATGTCATACTTTCAGAAGACTCAAAACTTTGTAATGCGAGTCAATAGTAGAGATATTACCCTACATTGCTTTTGCAATGTGCTTCTCATCATATGATTTCTCTTGATTTTAGCCCTAAGCTGTTCAGAGGCTGACTTTATTGACCATGGCTTCCAGGTTCGAGTCGACGAGGGGCCCAAACCCCGACCTTTCAGAGTTCCCCGGCCGGTGACTTGCCGGAACTGCCCAAATCCTCGAGACGGCACTCGACCGGCAGTTCGACCGATTCCCCCACCAAATCTAGATCGGACAAGTCATCGAGAGGGCCCAAGCGGGCCTCGAAAGGCTCCGCGAGGGACCCGGCCGACCCCCTGCGGAAACTCCAGGACTCGAGCCTCGGGGCCGGGCCCGAGTCTCCGAGGAAGAGCAAGTTGCCCGACATCCCGAAGAAGTCCCGGAGAAAGAAGTCCAAGGACTCCTCCGTGGGCGGGTCCTCCAGGTCGTCGAGGTCGAAAGCCCAAGCCCAGGCCGAGGCCGAGGCCCAGCTCCCGACCTACGAAGCTCCCTTCTCGGATCCCGGCTCCGGGACCGTATCCATGTTCAAAAACATGGATCTTCATCGGACCTCCGATTTGGGGTCTTCTAGAGAGGGGGTCGCTAAGGAAATTTAGAGAGTTCTAAAGTTTAATTGGTAGAGGCTAATTTTTGGTCGAGTGCAAGAAGCGAAATCTTCTTTCTTCGTTTTTTTTTACCGCTCATTTCTGTTTATCTTTTCTCGAGATCAATTGATGATTTGTGAAGCCTCTGTTTAATTTTGCCTTCAGAATCAAATGAACAATCAAACCTCAAGTTCTTATCTGCGCATTACCGATTCCTGACGGTGCACGAGAAAGCAAATCGAACAGGTTATAGATTCATATCAAGAGAAATCCGAACCCGAACCATCCGAGCACAACTGGACTAACTTTGATCAAATGTACAATCGGGCCATTTTGAAGCCTGGCCCATCTGGGCCCATGGTTGACTTCTACTGGGAGTCAACGTTGCAACCTGCTCATATCAAGTAGTGTTTGGTTGACCTCTTAATTATGGGCCGCTTGGTTTGACTTTGGAAAAATACCTTTGGCAAAATGCAAAAGCCTTTAGACTAAAGAGATTTTTCGAAATTCAAGTAATATTTAGTAAGTGTATTTTAAAATCTCGTTTAAAAGTAACTATGGCCTAAATACCGTTTGATAAAAACTATATTTTGTAAATGACTTTAGTTGATATTTAAAATAAAATAAAAAAGCTTAAGGTGGAGCTCGGTTGCCAGCCAACTGGCCAAATCTAATCACCGGCCAGCCTCGCCTCACCTTAAGTGAGGTGCCTTGAGGTCGCGAGACCTCAAGCGTCGCCTGGATCGCGCGACCTCAACGACCGTCGCCTAAGGGCTAGTGCGACCCCGGCGACTATCGCCTGGGGGTCGCGCCCTCGGGCGGCGATCACCGGCCGCCGAACTTACTGTTTGGAGAAGATGAACAGTGCCATGAACAGTAAACTTACATTTCCAAAAATGTAATTTATCAAAATACCTTCGGACCTGTCTAGAGCTAAAGACCTTTAAAAAGTCCTTTGGAAATACAAATACATTTTCTCAAAGTGGTCCAAAAAATTGCCAAACGTATTTGCATATGGGGCAAAGGATGTTAGAGTCCCAGTGCTCGTTTGAAATTGTGAACCAAATGGGGCCCTGCTCTTTCCCACGCTGTCCCCCAGAAAAGCCTCTCTCTCTCTCTCTCTCTCTCTCTCTCTCTCTAAGCTTGCTTTCCTTCACCTTTGTCTCCTTCTGCGCACTCGCTGGAGCTAGGGTTTCGGAATGATGTGAAGTTCGAGGATTGTCCAGTAACACGTGAGGCGGGGCTGGTGCAAGAGGCGACGGGAGATGAGCCGGCCGTCGGTGCACCCGGTGGAGGCGCCGCCGGCGACGAACGGAGGTGCTCAGAACCACGGGCCGAGGGTCCGGATGAAGGACGTCCAGGGGATGCCGGGGACTCGCGGCGGCCTCGTGCTTCGGCTCTGCCAGTTCGTGTTCGCCGTGATCTCGCTCTGCGTCATGGTCACCACCAGCGACTTCCCTTCCGTCACCGCATTCCGGTAATGACTCGGCATCGTCTTTCTTGCGGCGATCTTCCGATTGGCTTTGAAAAGGAAAAGAACTCGGAGTGGCGAGGTTGATCGATGTGCGATTTTGTCGATTTAGGTTGCATGTCTTGATTCGTCGCCTTGATGGGGGGTTTTGGCCGATCGTGGTTTATGGATGACGGTCGGAAGTTTAGGCGCTTGGTCGAATTAGGAGTGGAATATAGTTTGAATTGTTTGACATTATATGACTGAGCGTGAGACTGTGAACAATGAGAGTGAAATTGTGATGTAGAAGATGCTTTGGATCAAGCAATTTTAACATGTCTCTAGCAGGAGCTTGTCTAGAACTTTGTTTTTTTTCCTTTGTTAGTAGATGTCTGATTATTGGGTGGAGCTAATGTTTCCGGTAGATGATCAGTGATTGCATGCAAGCTTTTACTTTTTGGCTAAATCGTATCAGAAGTTGAGTGAGCAGAGAAAGAAGAAACTTCTATGCGACTTGACATGCCTCAGTTGGGAGTTTGTTTAGCTTCTTTGTTAGGACATCGTGTGTGTGTTCGTTGGCTGGAGCCTGGAGCTGAATTTTTCTAGTGAAAGAATTCATAAATGGTGATTGCATCAGAATTTTTATGAGTAAAGTTCTGCATATGTGCAATGCAGTAAGCTTTGTGCTCAGTTTGCTTTCTTGTGAGCTTCTTCTTTTCTTTTGGGTTCTTATCTGTGGTTGCAAAAAGCTTTTCATCGTGAGGGTTTTAGCCAACATGGTTTCACATTGCACGTGGTCTTCCACTTCAGTATAAGTCCATGTGCTAGAATCTGTGGATCCTATTCAAAGCCTTTATTTTTTTTCCCTATTCAGTGCTTTGGTTAGGTTCGTTTTTTATGTGGAGATTTGCTTCAAAACAGCTTGTAGATTAGCAGTTTCAAATATGGTTGGCAGTGTTGGGTAAACCTTAATGTGGTTGGATTAGTCAGTAGAGTCACGAGCACAGCCACGATAGAACACAATGGAGTCTGCCCTGGTGGAGGGCATGCTGGAGGAGATAGCGTTGTCAAATTGTTTTCTAATTGAGAACGAGCCAAGACACGTTTTAATTCAGTGGCTATGAGAATATGTTAGAGTTCTACATCTTAACTTCTTGAAGATGTAGTTAGATAGCAAATGAAGTTAATGCAGATGCTTCCTGATCTTTACTTTGTCAGCTACCTGGTTGCTGCTGTTAGCCTGCAATGTTTGTGGAGCATGTCGATGGCACTTGTTGATATATATGCTCTCTTGGTGAAGCGAAGCTTGCGTAACTGCAGAGTTGTTAGCCTGTTCACCATTGGCGATGGGGTAAGAGAGATGCGTCCTTGGTCCATTACAAGTACAGCATCCAATAGTTTGTCTTGGTATTATTACGGAAATTGTATGTTAAAAATAGTCGCCTTAAAAAAAGTTGCATGAACCTGCAAAAGAGAATATCTCAATGCCTTAGGGCACTCCACTTGTGAGTGCATTTTTAATGGACTGGCGGCATTGGTCTTTTTACCATGCCGGGATTATATGAACTATTGGACCGTGTGCTTCAAGTTATTTCCATTTCGAAGTAGAGATTCATTTGTTTTTTTTTTTGGTCGAAGAGATTCATTTGCTGAACTAGTTCGTTTCTCTGTACAGATTGCATCTACACTTACATTTGCTGCTGCCAGTGCATCAGCTGGCATCACAGTCCTTATCGGCAATGATCTTAACAAATGTGCGGTGAATCACTGCGACAGATTCGAGAGCGCTACAGCAATGGCATTTATCAGTTGGTTTGTGGCATCGCCATCCTTTCTCTTCAACTTCTGGTCATTGGCTTCCCAGTAAATATCTGGCAACAGAACACGTCTTGAGACAACTTCAAGTCTTTCTTCGAAGCCCCATATAATTCTCTTTCCTGCGCCATTATTGGCTCTCTTTGCTTCTGATCTGTATATAAAAGGAATTTTGCTTTGAGTTTAATGAAGCGTTTGCCTTCGAGATTGCAATACCAATTTCATTTGCAGAAAGAGGTCGATTCGTTCTGCGGGTTTTCCTTTCACCAGTCTTTCGGTTTGCGATGCGGCTCATTGCTTTTGTACATGTAAGATGTACAATCATTTCGGCAGTTAATAGTCAGCAAATTAGCGATGACCTGATGTTAGATGTGACATATTTGAAGTCAATTTGCTGCATCATTTTGCAATGAAGACCTTGCTTCCCTTTTCTTTTACTCATGCTCGATGGCTTTTTATTAGCTTCATCAGAAAGAAAGTTAGGGGTGAAGCACTTGATGGTTGTTTCAATACTAAAGCATGCTCGTGGTAGGAGATTGTAGCTCCTACCTGAAGGCAATTTTGCCCCGATTAAAGATGAAAGAAGGTGAGAGAGCGAGTCTTTAAGTAACACTTCTAATGCGAAACACCTTGCATAATCAACACTAAACGGAATTTTAACGACTCGTTGGTCCAATACGTATTTTTGCTGTACATATTGGATTACTCATAGAAACTAATGGAGATGAGGATACCTTGCGTACTAATGCCCAGTGTTCCAAACTCAATGCGGAAGACAAGCTCCACCAGAAGAATGGATTTTCTAACTAACGTGAATAATCCTCGAAACATCATACACTGTCCCAAAGAAGGACGAAATTTCATCGTGTAATGCAAGATGGATGATAAAAATGGATGATCAATACGACAAACTAAATATACACGCAGAGGGTGAGACTCTTAATGGATTCTGATAAGACAATGGTATAATCTCGGGGATGATAGCAGCAACAAGTAAGCTTCTCTCGAAAACCACCAACTTGTGAAACTATCGCTTCCGTGAGTTCATTCTGCTACCAAGGTCAGCTTGCTCATCAACCGATTGATATCTCTCAACTACAGATGCATCAACCATCAGAATTCACACTTTGATATCTGTTCAACTTAACCTAGTACAGTACCTTTTGTCATTGGTTAACGTCTCTTGATCTGCACTTCAACTTCTCAATTTCGAGCTCATGCTTTACTGCTTCCACTTGCTTGAGTAACGCCAACTTTTCCTGTAAAAGATTGACTTTACAAAGTGAAAAACTTATCTCGAGGGAAAGCCAAATAACATGGATTTGTGGCATTGAAGTTTTCTTATCCTCCATTAGCTTGCCTCGGTACATGACTTTTTCCACATTCAACGAACAATCACTTTCCATTATCTTTCAAGAGCAAATAGGCATAAAACTGTTATGCTGCATACAGATCTGAAATCTAGTTGTCGCAAAATAGAAAAACTCAGGAACTGAATTATCTGCTGGTGGAATAATATGGGAATATGATGCCAATTAACATGACAGGTAGAGCGTCACCTTTTGTAACATGACCAATTTTGAGTTACTGAGAGCAGAATTTCCTGCCTTGTTCGAAAGAGACTCTTTAAGCTGTCAAAAAGAAATCATTGAACCCATGAGACATGTAGGCTTAAGTATACTTTGACTAAACTTCTACTTGGGAAACAGATGCAGAGTCAGAAACACTGCTCAAGCTTCAGCATGTAATCATGCACTTGAATATTGAGAGTGGATTTTCTTTTTCTTTATCTCTTTTTCTTTTTTTGATGCCAACACATATCGACTACCATAACATCAGCAAGTAGCACATAAGTACTCCTCTTTCACAGTGCAGGTTTGGGTAGAATAGAATGTTATCTGCATCTCATTGGGCTTGCGCTAAGTATGTAGGTTGATTTAGAGAAAACATGAAATTATCCAAATGACAGTATATGCTTCATTCAATTATGTAGGCAGTTCCAGGCACTGCAGGTCCTAACAGAACAGAAATACAAAAATTGCTTTGTCGTCTAAAGAAGAACATGGAGTTCGGAACAATAAGAATGTGATAAGGTCTAAAAATGAATTAGTGGGGCATCCCATGGACCAATACTCATTGAGAGGATCCAAAAATTTCAAGGGTGCTAATTACGTGCGCAAGCTCAGTAAATGGCACAGAGCTAACGAGGTCTTTTCCCCAGAATGCGGGAATGATTCATCCCTACTATAAAACGTCTGCAAACTATGAACATTTTGAGGATTGATTGCAGGAGTCGATGCAAAACTTCTATGTGAAAAAAAATCTTTAGAGGTTGGATGCGTAACAGAGGACAGAGAAGAGATATGAAGAAAGCATGAGTTGTTGAGCACGGTTCTTGATGCTAAATTGAAGGGTGATCAAGAAGGAGCATACCTCTCTAAGTTCCGCTTCGCAAGTGTTCGCCCTCTCCAATTCTTCATCGTACTTCCACCTCCATTCTGCGGACTCATCCATCGCCTCCCGGTTCGCAAGATCGAACTGTTTTCTAGAGAGAGTCAATAAAAGCAGAAACGTTATCAACGTCGCCACCAAGTTAATCTCGGTTCTCACCTAATGAGAGAAGCTCGAAGGAATTTAACAAAGAAATGGAAAACCAGAACCAATCCAAGAAAGGATTGTAGCAACAATTCGAATGGATAGACTCCCCCCAACCACATCTTGATCTAACTCTACTGCGAAATGGCATTACGTGCATCGCAAAAAGATAGCGATTTTTCCGACATGCCGCGAGACCGATTCACGCCCGAAACTCTGAAGACCACAAATCACGCGAGGAACGGGAGACAACTAAACAACATCATCTGAGAACAAAGCTTAAAAAAGGGGTTTTTTCCTGTCGGGAATTTTTAAACAGGAAGACAAACAATACATCAACGCAGCAATTCGGACGCATCATTCCTGTTAAATCCAAACTTCGACAGAGCATCTTGCGATCATCATCACAACGACCGCCCCGAAGGAATCGAGCTGGAACAACAAACGCGAATGCCGTCCCTTTTGACAGTCGCGAGCTCCACCGGAGTTAACGGATTTCTTGGATCGAGAGGGAGCTCGTACTGGAGCGAAGCAGAAGTTCATGAGAGAAAGAACAAGAAGAACCTGAGCAATTCAGTGTCGCCGGCGGAGACGGAGTAGTCGATGGACCAAAGCCGAAGGTACACGGCCACTCCGAGCGCCATGGCCACCACCAATCCCAGCACCACCGGCCTCCTCCCACCCATCTCTCCCTCCGTCTCTGTCTACCCGAATCGTTGTCAGAGCTCGAAGTCTCGATGCTGCGCCGCCGCCGCCGCCGACCGACCGACGTGGGGGTTGAGGCGAACGGAGGCGATCGGACGAGCTCCGCCCCCACTTTGCAGTTGCCGGGTCAGGACTCACTACTCAGGAGTGGGTCGCGGACCCGACGACTTCCTTTTAAATTTTCTTGGATTAATACCACCAAAAATCCTAAACTAATACGTGTATGATAATTTTTTTCTGAATTTTTTTTATTATCAAAATTCTTAAACTGATACACATATAATAATTTTATCCCGAACATTTTTTTTACTATCAAAAATTCTAAATTAGTACACCTGTGACAATTTTACTCTAAACTAATAAATCCGTGACAAATTTACCCTAAACTATTTTTTTACCACAAAAAACTTAAACCGATACCGTGACAATTTTACTCTAAACTAATAAATCCGTGACAAATTTACCCTAAACTATTTTTTTACCACAAAAAACTTAAACTGATACACCTGTGACAATTTTACCCCGAACTAATAAATTTTTAATATTATTTTTTATTTTTTCAATTTGTTTTTCTTTTCTTTTATTATTTTTTCCTCATCTCTAACCTCTAGCCAATCACCGGACGTACCGACGGCTTAAAGGTGGGAAGGCTGGTTAGCCTCGCCGATCGCTGGCGAGGCTCAACCTCACTGGCATTGGGCAAGGGCTTTCCTCGCCCGCCCAGGCGAGGTTGGCCCTCGCTCGACGCCGGTGAGGGCCGCCCTCGCCAAATCCAAAGAAGGCCGCCTCCAGATTCTTCCAAAGCGAGGGCCGACTGCCAACACGGGCGAGGAAAGCCCTCGCCTGACGCCAACGAGGGCAACCCTCGCCCAACACCGGCGAGGGCGGCCCTCGCTACTCGCTAGCCAAAGGTTAGAGATGAAAAAACAAGAAAAAATTGATAAAAATTCGAAAAAAATAATATTAAAATTTTAGTTTTGGTTAAAATTGTCACATATGTATTAGTTTGTGATTTTTTGTGGTATGTTTAGGGTAAAATTGTTACAAGTGTACCAGTTTGAGATTTTTTGGGGTATGTTCGAGGTAAAATTGTCACAATTGTACCGGTTTGGGATTTCTGGGGGTCCAGGTGGGATTTTTTTTCCTCCTTCCTTTTTGCGTCGTTTATTCATCTTCTAGTTTTTTCCTCCGTGTTTTTTTTTTTAAATTTTAACAGTTGAATCCGTAAAAACACGAGACTTCCGATTTTTTCAACGACGTGGACGCTCGGCTCCCCACCGTCGCCCAACCGTGCCTTTTCTTTGAGCCGACTTCTAACGAGGGTTACGGCTCAGACAGATCTAGCGCTCCAAATCCGGAGGCAATGACCCCTTCCATGGCCGTCGAGCTTTCTGTCGTGGTCGAGATCTTGGCAGCCATGGACGAACCATCTAAAGCTCAAATCAACTGGAGCGGCCGAAGCGGCCATGGTTTTGTTCGAGCTAGGGTGAGCTATCTCGGTCGTGGTGTTAAAGGGTGGCGATGGCCACTTGCAGCGACAATGACTTCAATTTAAAAAAACATTTATTGCAAGCCGTTACAATATCGCGAGAGAAAGAGAGTGGGAGAGTTTATACGAACCATCTTGGCCATCCGTATTATAAGTTGATGTGGTATCATCCAAGAACGATACATAAAAAAAACACCGCGGAATATTTCGGTGGTGTTAGTGCCGTATCAACATTTTCCAGCTCTAAACATAATGAAAATGCTACGTCGAGTCAAATTTTAAAAGTCGAGCCACTAAATTGGAAAAAAAAAAAGGGAAATAGTTTGGGTGCTCGATGGAAGACCGATAATAGTTTGGATACTTGATGGAAGACCGACAATAGTTAAGATAGCCGAAATTAGAAAGAGTACGTATCAACACACTCTATAAAGGTGAGCGATCATACAATTGGAGAAAGTCACGTACGCAATCTTAGATCATTCTACCTATCGCAATCAAAGGTAAGAAAGACACTAGTTTGGCATCAATTTCTGCAACTTTGTTCGTCCGCACTGAACCAAAGACAGCAGAGAAATACTTTTGCGTGTTCTATCTGCAAAAAAGAACCGGCCGAAGGAGGATGGCCCGCAGCTTTCCGACACCTACCCAACATTCTCCTTCGCAATCACTACCGCCTTCCCCTCCTCCTCTTCTTCTTCGCTTCTGTTCTTTCTTTTCCTGTTTTTCCGACGCTTTGCTTTGCCTTCTTGTCTCTGTGTTGCAAGAAGAAGAAGAAGAAGAGCCTGTCGAATCTAAAGGACTCGAGATCATGAACATACAAAAGGGCATGGAAAAAGTGATAAGAGTCGCAACTTCAGAATCACACACACGAAAGAGTCCACCTCTGGTTGACAGCACCAGGAGAGCGACTCTGGTTATCTCATATGGCCTCTACGAAAATCCTTTGGGCGGGTGTAGAAGACCAAGTTCTAAGTAATCAGCTTTTAGTCTGTAAATCCAACGGCCTTCCAAATGGCATCCCTCACCCTTCTCAGATCTCTGCCTTTCAGCGTCCTCCCAATCCCTTCATGCACCGACAGCGAAGCCCCTCTCCTCCTTGCCAAGTACTCGTGAGGCGGAACCCTACCCTCTCGGTCGTCCTCTCCTTCTTCGTCGCTCTCAACTCTTCCTCCGCCATCGGCACGGTCGCACGTCATATTAATCTTCGACCAATCCGGTATGTTGACAGGCAATGACGCAGCCGCTGGCTTCGGGTCGGACGAAATGTCGGCCCTTCTGGGCGGTCTTCTCGGTGCGCGCGAACCGGGCGTCGCCGCTCCGTTGCTGCGGATCGTTTCGAACGAGGGGACCCAAGCAACGCCGCCATTGCTCCAGACATCGGCCTCGTCGAACTCGAACGGCATGTCCTCGTCGTCGTCGTAAGCATCTGAATAGGCGGCGGCGTGGTCGGAGGGCGGCGGGTAGATGTAAGTGGGTCTTGCACGAGGAGTCCTTCCGGGGGCAGCCATTGTTGGTCAGGCTCTTTTCTACCATAATGTGCGCTGCTCTACGTCTACGTGACTCGCGTTGCCCTTTTATAATGCACGAATGGATAAGCTCCCTCGATCGAAATGGACAGCATGAGGCGCACTTACTGCCGAACAGTGAGATCCATCCCCCCCAAAAATACAAAACATTATCTGTTGATTCGATTCGACGGCGCGTGTCGGCGAAGAACAGATGGGTCGCAGCATACGTGGTCGGTCTCGATAGGCACGAAACGCGCGCACCAGGGCTTCTTCTCCAATCTCAATCGCGCAATTCCATTTTACGTGGAGACAAGTGTCGCGCGCCTGCTTTGTCCTCTCGTCCGTTCCTGCTTTGAGGCGTCGACGTGGAAGGAATATCTCCGAAATTCTAACTCTTAGCCTGTAGTGAAGCCAATGGGCCCCCAAAGGTGTGGCGAACGTATCCAATCTCGAATCGCAAATAAGTTAGGCCGATTGGTGGGATTTACGGGATGCTTCGTGAATCTTCAAATGATCCAATCTTTAGCGCCGTTACTTTTTGAAAGCCAAACATACAAAGAGAAAGCAGACTTGTGATAGATACGTAAACACACCATAGCTTAAAAAATTTCGACCTAAATATGTCGCCAATCGTCAATCATGAGTATGTGATCCAGGGACATCCTAAGCCACGACGAAATCCGGAGTGATAACTCTCGACGGGATATGTCAATATGACCGGAATGCCCTAATTGAAAACCCTGAATCCGACATAATACGGCTCGATTCAAAATCGACACGTCTTCATTAGCCACCTTGCGATTATACCAAAATCATTTCGTATCGACACTGAAGCGACGCGGATGATCGACAAGAATGCTCACGAAAACACGAATTGTCGGCTCTCCACGCAAGCCCAAAAATTGGGCTGTCGAACAAATATATCCGGAGAGAGAGAGAGAGAGAAGTCATAGGGCCGAGAATTTGACGGGCTGAAATGGGCCGACCCATTTTCATCTCTGTCGGCCCATACTAAGCCCACGTCCCAGTTCGGCCCAAAATCACCGAAGCGGAGGACAATTACGTCATTTTCCCGCTCCACGCGAAAACCCTAGCGAGTATATATCACTCCTAGAAGCATCCCGCTATCTTCCCTCCAGCTGAGCGCCTCCTCACCGACGACAGCAAACCTCTCTCTGCAGAAACCCTAATCCCAACCCTCGCCGCCGAATCCCACCCGCCATGCCGCCGAAGTTCGATCCCACCCAGGTCGTCGACGTCTACGTCCGGGTCACCGGCGGCGAGGTCGGGGCCGCCAGCTCCCTGGCCCCGAAGATCGGTCCCCTGGGTCTCTCCCCCAAGAAGATCGGTGAGGACATCGCCAAGGAGACCGCCAAGGACTGGAAGGGCCTCCGCGTGACGGTGAAGCTCACGGTGCAGAACCGGCAGGCCAAGGTCTCCGTCGTGCCCTCCGCGGCGGCGCTCGTCATCAAGGCGCTCAAGGAGCCGGAGCGCGACCGGAAGAAGACGAAGAACATCAAGCACAGCGGGAACATCGCCCTCGACGACGTGATCGAAATCGCGAGGGTCATGAGGCCGAGGTCCATGGCCAAGGAGCTGAGCGGGACCGTGAAGGAGATCCTCGGCACGTGCGTTTCCGTCGGGTGCACGGTGGACGGTAAGGACCCGAAGGACTTGCAGGAGGAGATCGCCGACGGCGATGTCGAGATTCCCGAGAACTAGGTGCCCGAGAGAGAGAGACGGAGAGACGTTGAGAAAGGTTCATTTTTGGCTTTGTGTTATGTTCAATGACGCTTTCAATTGTGCCTTCTGAGGTCATAATTGGTTTCTATAAAGAATCTGATGCGGTTTTTGCTTATAATGTTGGTGACATTGAGTATGGTAAGGGAACTTGGGACATGGAGTTTTTTAGGTTGTTTGATGATTTATTTCTCAATGCAGTAGAATGTTTCATGTTTAACGGGGGCTGGTTCGGCTTGAATGTTTCTCAACGCAATAGAATGTTTCATGTTTATTCCTGAAGGGAGATTTTGGTGCAGTTCCTGCTTATGTAGTTTAGAAAGTGTTGGTGATTAAACCCTCGCGAGTGTTGAAATTATGGTGTGGATGTGTAATTGGTGGTCATCCCAGTGAGATTGGAAATTTTTGGCATGGATGGTTAATTGACAGCGCTCATAGGTCAGACGAACTATTTGATGACAATGGCTGTGCGTTTTATATTTTAATTGGGTTTGATGTAGTTGTCAGGGAGGTAAATGGATTGCTTATACACTTCAGGATTTCAAATTTGACCTTTTAGAACCTCAAGAAGCCAATACCCTGTTAGAATCGGTAGTTGCAGGAATGCCTTGTTAGGGTGGGCAATTCAGTTGATTTGGTGATTGACATGGTTCCAGACAATGTCGACATGGCCACGGTTCGGAACTGACGGTTCTGGTTCGTGGCCATGTATGAACCAGAACTGGCCTGTAAAAATTAAAAAAATAAATTATGAAATAAAAAAAATAACGAATTATCAAATTATGAAATAATGAATTATTCAATATAAAATGTAATCAAAATGTTCTTTATTTTTGGAACCGGAACGGGGCCGGTAGGCCACAGGTCAGTTCCGGTTCCGAACCGCGGGCCCGGTCAACTGGCCGGTCCTGTCCTGGGTTTGACCCCGGGCCGGTTCCGGGCCAAAACTGGCCCGTGGCCATGTCTACATGGTTCTGTAGTTTTGTTAGTCGAGGAAGTTATAGTAGTTCTTATTGGGTTCAATCGTCTGCTGTGATTCTTTGATGTACCCATTTTTCGTTCGTTTGTGTTGACAGTCTGATCCCTGTTCATGTGAAAGACGTTTCCCATTGATATTAGTACTTGCACATAAATGACACAAGGTTATCCAAGAAGTCAAATCATGTTAAAAAGGAGATGAACGCGAATTTAATGCTTTGAGCACGTCTATTCTGTATCTCGGTGATCGTCAGAAGTTTGATGTTCAGGTTGAGCTTATCTATTTCATGACTATGAACCCTAGAAAGTAATGCCAAAAAAGATTAATTCTTGATTTTGCACGTGTGCCTGGGACTCTGTTTTTGATAAATTATGTAAACGGAAGCTTCATGGTCCGGAATCTTTCTTCTGAGTCATATGCTAGTTGATGAAACTATGACATAGTGTATGTTTTGAGAGTTGCCGTTTCTGATCAGTTAAAGAATTCTTGAGATCCTTGTGACGTGTGGTTAGTTCTTAGTAAAGCTCTTCTGCAAAATCAATCTCTCTCGGCTAGCTTTTATTGTCTGAGCTATTTGTTTGATTAATGCATTATTTCGATCTATTACTCATAAGTTTGTAACTATCACAAACTTTATCAAGAGAATGACCTGTGATTAGTGATGGCATCTAGATGAAGTCTATTTTCAAGGTAAGAACATGCTTGGGAATGATTTTGTTGTTAATGTAATCCCTACTTTCCGCTATTGGCTTGCTCCTTTTGCTGTGTCTTTGTGCTACTCTGGAGCTGCGCCTTTGCAAATTGTGGAATTCCTTCTATTATCAGATGATTTGATATTCTATGTTTAATAGGAAGCGATGGCTTGACCTTGCTTTCTATTCGCGTCTTCAAGTGCGATGAAATTCATCTTCTAATGTCCCTTTTATTGTTGGAAAGACCTGTTTCTCACTCGTAAGATTCGGTGATTTTGCTAGCTGGAAAATCGTGGAGTGGATATTGTACATCACCTGCCGTGTACTGAAATTAGTACGAAAAAGACTTGTTTAGACATAAAGTCAGTTTTTGAGTGAACACTGACATCGTGGGAGAATCTGTTTTGTAGACATACGGTCTGGTGTCGTCCCAGACGAGTATAGGAACGGATTTGTGATATCGAGCTTTGTCGACTCTGCGAACTCTATTTTAGCTGGTTTGCCCATAATCGAGATGATTTGGCAACTTGTGAACACCCTTCACCGTGCAGACCGAAGCTGTGTCGTTACAAGCTGGTAACTTTAGAACTTCTGATAACGTTGGAAACACAGAAGGAGGAAAAGAAAGATGAAGAACCGAAGCTGTCAATTTACAAATAATCTGGACTACATGATATTGGAACACAGCCAAAAGAGAAGGAAAGAGAGAGAGAGAGAGAGAGAGAGAGAGAGAGAGAGGGAGGGAGGGAGGGAGGGAGGAACTAGGGAAGGATGATCGAAGACAAATAAGAAATTATGCTTCTCAATCGTGTCCATCATTTAGCTTGCTTCTCGACCGTCTCTTTAACTTGGCCGTCTCCACTGCAAAATCGGCTTTTTGTTGATTTTTTGATGAGCAATCTCCCGGCCCACTGAAATTGTTGTTCGATAGGTTG
Organism: Syzygium grande; assembly: GCA_024733475.1. Lineage (NCBI taxonomy): Eukaryota > Viridiplantae > Streptophyta > Magnoliopsida > Myrtales > Myrtaceae > Syzygium > Syzygium grande. Next base: position 25,495,949 of record JAMXDD010000010.1, read on the forward strand.
AGATGGCTCGAGCGATGTTAGAGCGGATATGCTCTCGAGGAATTTCCCCCGGCATTTGAATTCTTCGAGAGGTCATGAGACCTGAATGATATCCGGCTCCCGTAGAGAAGGTTACTCGATGAACTCAATCCGAGCTATACGACGAGCAAAAGGTAAGCTCTTTAGGGATTTCTCCGGTCAATCTATTTCTCGAGACAGTCGAGATATACAGAAATTTCACGTTGACAACAGAAATTGTTACCGGGCTTTATATACGAGGAATAGACCCAACCTTTAAAAGGCACTACTTGGGGAGAAAGAATGGCGTGAGCCAGGCTAGGGCAAAGTAGACAATACCTTGAATGAAATGGGCTGCCTCACTTGTTTTTCACTTGTTGAATTACGGAACTGCATTGCTATACGGAGTTGTGATTCAATTGCAAATGTCAAAAGCATGCATGGTATTGAGGAAAAAGTTTCGGGATGGTTGTTCCTTCCAATAGTTTAATATTTTGAATATCAAAGTTGTAAGCTTTAGGGCCTTGTCAGGTTCATACTTTTTGTTCTTGACTAATACTTTGGAGCGTGTGACCAATGCATTTCCCACTAAACTCCCTTTATACTCCATTATTTTCTTAAAGTCACCCATCGCAATCACTAATTTCATGTAATTAACGAACGGTGACCGTGTCATTTCCTATATTTTTATTATGTGATCCGGAGTGCAACACATGTTGAATAACCACTCCTCCAATCGCATGCTTCAAACTATCTCTCTAGTCTTCAGCAATTTCTGTAACTTGTGCGGAAACTTCCGCTTCCCTTTTTCCAAGGAAAACCGAAATCCCACGATCATTTTAGTCGAAGGTAACATGATTTCGATCCCTTTCTTTCTGCAATTATTGTCCGTTGCTATCCTCCCAATATCTCCGGGTGCGTTCGTCTTACGTGTCTCGCGTTCCAAGAAGCACCGTCGCTAAACGCTCTCTTGGTCGTCCACCTGGCCCGGTCGGCGTCCACTCAATTAAATAGCTCCGTCGATATTATTGGGGTGACCCTTCACGTCGCTCGCCTATATAACCCATCCCCATTTCAAATCTCCCCCAATCAGAAAGACCCTTTGATCTTTCCGCCAAGCCAAAGAGAGTCTTTCAAAGAAAAGAAAGCTTCTCCCCAGCTTAAGTTTTCCTCGGGTCTCTCTTCTTCCCTTGGAGTTTGGAGGAGGAGAGCAACTCTGGTTTTCTTATCCCCAGCTCCATACCTCATCAAGGTACATCATCACAAGCCAGATGGGCCAAGGAAAAGAGATGGCTGTGGTGATGAGGAATCTCAACTCTTGGATGGAGGTGGCCCCCGAGCCCGTCATCCGCCCGCACAAGCCTTCCAACTCGCCGGGGCTCGAGACGATCCCGGAGGAGCGCGCCGAGGAGTCGGACGACGACCCGTGACTCTCGAGGCCGCTTCTCCCTCTCCCTCTCTCTTCCCAATACGACGAGTTTGCGGAGATGGAAGCGGAGTGCCATAGGTAGCTATGTGTAGTGTGGGTGTATGCTTGTGAAGGAAATGCATCTTTCCATGGGAGTGGCCTGTAAATTTTGTACATTACAAATGTGAATCTCCAACGTGAGAAGAATAAATCAATAAAAAAGTTAGTTAAATTTTTGGCTACGTGTTTCGAGCGTTGGCGTTCTGATATCCTGTTGGCCTTTTGATTCAGGAACGTCGTGTCGTAGCGATCTTAATTTTGACTCCTCGTGTGTTTTTCTATGCTTATGAAAGTGGGATCCTTTCAATTATTCAAAGGGCAAATTGACTTGTAGGATAGAGATGTCGTCAATGGAAGCGGTAAAAATTCAATTGCGGCAGCCCAAACTCAATTCGCCTCTTCCAATCTTTTCGCCTATAAGGTAAATTCATACGCTAGTTATGTATTTATTTATTTCGCTAATTATGTTTATCTGGCTAATTTTTATTATACGGTGTTATCAGTGTTATTCTTTCAAAAAAAAAAAAAGCTCAAAATATAAGGACCGACAAACCTTATCAAAAGAAGCCCATTTTCCATAACGAAACACGAGCATACTCCTAGTAAAGAAAAGAAAGTGGGCATGAAAAAAAAAACAATTTCTTTCGAGTGTCTAAATTAAAAATTTAAAAAAAACGTAAAAGAAGGAAAAAAGAGAGAAAGGAGACCAACATTCACATTTTACTTATTCAACACGTGTTGCTTTTTATTTATTTTTTATTTTTTTAATGTCCGAACTTATTTATCACATGTTATTGACGTTGTTAACAAGCAAAACGTATGGTAATAAAAGTAAGGATTCTTTTTATAGGGCGTGACGATTTTCAGGAAAATTCCACGTGTTTAAATTCTTTATAAATTGGATCCACTAATCATCCCAACCACCAACAACGAAACCGGAGGAGTCGTCGCCGTCGTCGGAAGTTCCAGAATCCTCTCATCTTCCTCTCCATCATCGGAACGATCCATCCCCGATATTCCAGTTCTCCGAAGCAATTCGACGGCGACATTAGCAATGGCGGAGCAGAGTGGAGACATGAGCTCGTGGATGGAGGTTGCACCCGCTCTTCTCCTCGCGACGTTCCCTCGGTGCTCCGGCTGTCCGGGATTGGAGACGATCGAAGAAGAAGGGGAGGAGGTGGAGGAGGAAAAAGAAGGAGATTATTCCAGAGCTGCAGAGCTCGAAGATGAGACGAGGACGACGATGACCACGGCCAAGTTTCGGGACTTGTGATCATGAGTTGCTTCCGGGAAGAGGCAGTCGATGTAAGTGTAAATGATGGTGCTAAGTTTGATCTCCACTCGTGTAATGATTTGTGTGAATTACTCCTTTTTGGCAATGGCAGCAAATGCCTGGATTTGCTTGATTAAACGTTGTGACGTGGTTTAATTTCACTAGATTTCGGTGGGTTTCAACCAATTGAGCGAAGTTCGAATTAGATTGTCCATCGTCTTAAGCTGGCCAATTCGTTTTAAAAGGATGCATATTGATTGAAGTCTAGCTAATTTCGAGAGATGCCATGACCTATTGTGCAACAATTACGTACTGTCCGATGTCACGTTCGAAAGTAAATTAGTTGCATCAAAATCTAATTTCTTTACTCTCCCTTCAAAATCTAAAACATAATCCAAATTTTCAAAAAATCATATAATAAATTGACTCCATGCGTCAAAATTGGAAAAAGATAAATGCCATTACCATCCCTCCCTTCTGTCAAATCTCTCTCCCCTCCTCCTACAGTCTCGCCATCACCATCTTAGAACGATAGGAGCGACAAACTCCAAACTCTCTCGGTAGAGACGCAGCGAGTTTCCTCGATGTTGCTTTGACACGCCAATGATACTGACATAATTGACTAACAACAGTGCTTAAAAGGTCGAGAGTTAATATCACAAAAAAATCTCAAACTGATATATTTATGATAAATTTACTTTAAAATAATTTTTTGATCACAAAAATCATAAATTTATATACTTATGAAAAATTTTACCCCGAACTGATTTTTTTTACCACAAAAATTCTAAACTAGTACATCCGTGATAAATTTGGCCAAAACTAATTTTTTTACCATAAAAATCCTAAACTGGTATACATGTGATAAATTTACCCCTAAACTAGCAATTTTGTGATAAATTTACTTTTCGTTAAGCGGATCAATTTAGGATTTTTCGTGGTATTTGCCCTATAGATTTCCACGTGAACTTGCCACGTCACCATAACGGTAAAATTTGATGGAAGTTAACGGAGAGTAAATTTATCATAAGTGTACCAATTTGGGATAAATTTATCATAAGTGTACCAGTTTGGGGTTTTTTGTGGTCAAAAATTAGTTTTTGATAAATTTATCACGAGTCTCTGTGGTTTGAGGTTTTTCGTGGTAAAAAAATTAGTTTGGGATAAATTTATTATGAGTGTATCGGTTTGAGATTTTTTCGTGATCAAAAAATTAGTTTGAGATAAACTTATCACGAATGTCTGGGTTTTGGTTTTTCGTGATAAAAAATTAGTTTGTGGTAAATTTATCACGAGTACACGGTTTAATATTTTTCGTGATATTAACCCAAAGCTCAAGGCACTTCAAGTTGATCGGGGCGAGGAGGTCTTTGTCCAACCGCAATTTGATTTCAAAGTTAAGCTTTTTAATATGTATGTGACCTAGTATAAGGCTCCGTTTCGTTTGGTGGAAAATATTTTCCGGAAGTCATTTTCTGAATCTGAAAAAATTTTCAAAAAATCATATAATAAATTGACTCCATGCGTCAAAATTGGAAAAAAGATAAATGCCACGACCCTCCTTCTCGGCGGTGCCCAATCTCTCCTCCTCCTCCTCCTCCTCCTCCTACAGTCTCGCCATCACCTTTTTAGAACGACAGTAGCGACAAACTCCAAACTCTCTTGGTAGAGACGCAACGAGCTTCCTCGATGTTGCTTTGACACGCCTCCCACGGAAAATATTGACTAACGACGGGTAATTTTTAAAAGCTTCGAGGGAAAATGACCTCTTTGTAAAAAAAAATTTTCAAAACTAATATAAGGATTTAAATTTGGGGAATAAAAAATTTTTAATCATAAAAATTTTCCTAAACTTGTGAAAACACGGAAAAATTTTTTTGAAAAATTTTTTTCCGAACTAGTTTTTACCATAAAAATCATCAAAATTTAAATAAACCCACCATTGGCATAAATGAATTGAAAATTAATTTATTTTCCATAAAAACCGAAAAACGACCCATACAAAATGCTCCATAAATTTATCCCCAAACTGGTAATTTTGTGATAAATTTAGTCTCCTCTACATGGATCAATTTGGGATCCCAAGTAGTATTTGCCCTGGATAGATTTCGGGTGAACTTTCATGATCACCATGTGTCATCTACAAAACAAATTTAATGGAAAATTTGATGGAAGTTAACGAAGAGTAAATTTATTATAGATGTACCAATTTGGGGTAAATTTATCACAAACTCTCGCTTTGGAGTTTTTGTGATCAAAAATTAGTTTTGGCTTAAATTTATCACGAGTGTTCCCGGATCCTTGAGGTTTTTCGTGGCTAAAAAATTAGTTTGGGGTAAATTTATTATGAGTGTATCGGTTTGGGATTCGGCCGTGATCAAAAAATTAGTTTGAGGTAAATTTATTTGAAATGTGCGGTTTTGAGTTTTTCATGATAAAAAATTAGTTTTGGTAAATTTATGTAAAGTCGTTAGAATTAATGTTTTTTTGATATTAAACCAAAGCTCAAGGTCTTTTCAAGTTGATCGGGGCGAGGAGGTCATCCAACCGCAATTTGATTGGAAGTTAATGCTTTTAATATGTGGGTTTGACCTAGTATGGTGAGCTTGAGGATGCGTTTGGCGGAAAATATTTTCCTTTTGAAAAGTATTTTCCGGAAGTCATTTTCTTGAAAAATGTTTTCCTAGAACACAATTTTGGGGTTCGGGAAAATCTGAAAAATTTTTGAAAATATTTTTTATGTTGGCTTATTGTTTGGGTTGAGCTTGGGACCAGCCCAATAGATGACAAACAATACCCAATTCTTTTATGGTTGGCGGCAAGTTGAGATCGAACCCGACCCAATAAGAAAATTTCATGTTCATGGGTTGGGTGACGAATTATTATGTTTGGTTTTGATCCCCTAATCCCAAGGGCTCCAATGCAAACTATGTGATCCAAGGGCTTCCGGGGACCCACTCTAAATTAGTACGTACTGGACTTGTCAAAATGGGTCATGGACGCAATTTTTAACACATATTTGATGGGTGAAAACTGGGTTTTTCCTCCCACGGGTTATTTTGCTTAAACTTTGGGAGAAAATGATTTCCTCTGGTGAAACTTAAAATAATATGAGTGTTAAATGGGTTTGAAGGATTTAGGGGTAAGGATTTAAAATTTTTTTTCCACGGAAAACATTTTCCGTGCGAACACGAAAATTTGGGTAAAAATATTTTAATTAAAAATATTTTTAGTAAAATGAATATGGATTGGATAAATCATCAAAGATTTAAGTGAAACCCGCCATTGGCATCGATTAATCGAAAATTTGGCTATTTTCCATAGGATGGACGAAAACATGGCCCATACAAAATGCTCCAAACTTTATCCCGTTGTTTGGTATGTATCTGTCATTGAACTAAGTCGGCCTCTACATGTAAAATGTGATTTGATATTTAAACGTTCAATGGATGCATATGTGTATGTTTCGAAGATGCACATGATAAACGCAAAATATTTGGAGGTCGCCCGAAATCTGAGCGCAAAAACAAGATAAGCGCCAACGAGAGGGAACGGGCTGGGTCGCGTCGGGTTGGTCCACGTCGTTTCCATTTCAAACAATAAATTCATAGATAGAGATAAAGAGCCCATACCATTGTTGCGGATCCCGAATTCATCATCTTCCCAGCAGCAGTTGGAGCATCACTGCCCTGGCCTTAGCAATTCAACCGCTGCCACGGCATCACCGCCTTTTGCACCCACCATCCCGGCATCGTTGCTGCCACAACAGGAGGACTCCCATCGTCGACGAGCCCGCCGCGTTCCACTTCTCTCACTGTCTCTCTCTTTCTCTCTCTGTTCCAAAGTTGCATCTGTGCTTTGCACTTTGCACTTTTCTTGCATTTGATTTGATTTGATTTGATGGGTGTTCCATCAAATTGAAAACTCAAGTTCGACCACTCTCCATTTGAGCTCTTGCTCGCTCGCTCGGAGTCCGAGGTCGCGTCTCTGGAGCTGTCGGCGTCGGAGGATTGATGAGCACTGGATGGAGGTGGCGTCCGGCCCTTCTCGTCCCCCTCATGCCAACAGAATCCCAGATGTCCTGGACTGGAGACCATCGCAGAGGATCCCAACGGAAGAGGATCTTGAGGATGATGATGAATAGCATTATTGATTTTTTGTTTTTTTTTTTGGGGGAAACTTGGCGGCATTCTTGTGGAATTCTTCTCCCATTTCTCCGTGTTTTGCATCGTTTGAATCGATAAGCCATCGTCGTGCACTCAAAGTTGATGAAAGTCTAGTATAGTCGGTGATGGGCGGACATCGATTTGTGGAACTTTTGTTGTTGGTGTTGTGGTTGCCTATGATCATTGTCTATCAAAGCCAGGCCTTGGTGTTGAGCCAAAGCAAGGCACCTCTTGTTCTCGGGGAGAAGTAATTTCTTCCCCTCCCTTCCAAATCTAAAATGTAAGTAATCCAAATTCTCAAAAATCATATAATAAAATTGGCTCTGTACGTTTCGTTGAACTCGAGGTGAGGCGGAAACTGGAAAAAAAAAAAAATAAATGTCAATTCGGCCACGCTCTAAATGTACTTATATCATTTCACGAAAAGCTTGCGTTGAGATCCAACTTTCTTGAGAAGAAAATTTTGCCCTTTAGGTTGGGGGCCTCGACTCGACGGGAGTATTATGTTTATGACTCACCCCGAGATATTCATATTGGTCTAGACATTCGCAACCTATGTGGATCCCTTTCATTACACCCGGATACATAGTTAAATTAGTACGTTTGGACTTCTCAAAATGGGGGATGAGTGTATATTTTTAACCCATATTTGATGGGTGATAAACGTTGGATTGAGTTAATGAAATGTTATATTCAAGAAATATATCATAAATTTTAACGGGTGAAACTTAAAATAATATGAGTATTAAATGGGTTTAACTTAATGCAATAAGCATTTATGATTTTTTTTTTTTTAATGGATCATTCTTGATTGAACCTAAATTTGGGTATGAGTGATTTTCTAAATTTGATTAACGATGAGCGTTTTAGTAATATGGATAATCAATAGATTTCGGGTCATTTTATCTCAAACAGTTCCATTTGCAGATCAATTATATATTTCAATTAAGGACTACGTTATTGAAATCAAAGTCAAATGTTGGACATTTTAAATAAACGGACCTAATTATCAAATAGCCATGAGTTCTCAAAATGTCTCAAATAAATTCCTGAAGATATATGGAGATAAAAAAAATGGGGCCAGAGTTACCATCTAAGATCAATTGAAAATAACTTTTAAATTTTTTATTTTTTTGAAATTTTGTTTTGATTTTCGTTTTTTTTTCCTTTTGCTTTTCTTTTTTTTTTTTCTTCAAAAGTATAGAAGAGACGTTTCTTCTTGGGACTCCACAGCCATCGAGTCACTGTCATCACGGGGGGGGTAAAGGAGGAGGGAAGTGCGTTAAATCGAAGGCCTGTGGAAAATGAGCAAAGCGTGATATGCCAAGTGACTATTTAGGAATCAACAAGACAATATTATTATTGCACGAGAGGAAGTTTTGAAAAAAAAGGCGTCTTCTTGGGAATCAAACGCTGTTAAAAAGGAGGAAATTGCATTGGAAAATTCTACTAGTTGTCTTGTGGAATGTACTATCTCTCTTAGCCATCGCAAACACATGCATCATTGACAAAGTCCTTCCTTATTTGAGATTTTTTTTAGCACTCTCTCCTTATTCTCTACCGAATTGGTGCCACTTCCAGCACATTTAAAAGAATTTTCAAATGGATCCCTTTTGAGAATTTGAATTTTGGAGGTGAATAATTGGAATTTTTCCTAGATCTAATAAGTAAAATGGATTGGATGGCTGCAATTGAATCTCAAAAGTTTAAGATTCAATCGGTGCAAAAAAATTTAAGGTTTGGACTACTATAAATACAACAAATTTTATTTTTTAAATAATGCGTGATTTGATATTTAAACGTTCTAATAGCGCATATGTGTATGTTCCGAAGATGCACATGATAAACGCAACATCATTTGCGAGGTCGCCCGAAATTCGAGCGCACGAGAATATCCGGAGCGCCAACGAGAAGGGAACGGTGGGAGCGCGCCACGTCATGGTCCACGTCGTCCTCCAATTAGTTGCGCGATATGATAACTCGCCCATCTCCATCTCGGGTTTCCCACGTGCTCTGCCCCTCCTCCACCAGTTGGAAGCAGCGGAGCGGGAGGGGGGAAGACGGAAGCTTCCACGATCGAATCCCCGCTCGTCCTTTCCCTCACTTATAAAACAACCGCCCCCTCCCCCCGGGATTTCTCCACCTTTACCCAGCAAAGCTCTCTCTCTCTCTCTCTCTCTCTCTAAAAGAGCAGTGGCGAAATTCTCTTCTTCTTCTTCTGCCAGCGATTTCGACCGGCGGAGCTGACCCGGTCGAGCTTTTTCCCCCTTCGACCAGAGCTTCAAGCTCTTGCGTCGGAATCGGAAATCGTGATCGCGTGTATGGCGAAGGGCGTCGGAGGATTGATGAGCCCGTGGATGGAGGTGGCGCCGGCCCTTCTCGTCCCGGCTCGCAACAGAAGTCCCAGATGTCCTGGACTGGAGACCATCGCAGAGGATCAGGAAGCTGAGGATCTTGATGATGATGATGAATAGCAGATTGATTTTTTCTCCCTTTTTTTCGGGGAGCCGTGGCTAGTTCACTCCCTCTTCTTTGATCGTAAGCTCGTCGTGCACTGGTGAAGTTGATGTAAGTAGAGTATAGTCGGTGATGGGCGGACATCGATTTGTGGAACTTTTGTTGTTGGTGTTGTGGTTGCCTATGATCATTGTCTATCCAAAGCCAGGCCTTGGTGTTGAGCCAAAGCAAGGCCCCTCTTGTTCTCCGAGAAGCAATTTCTTCCCTCTCCCTTCCAAATCTAAAATGTAGCGTAATCCAAAATCTCAAAAAATCATATAATAAAATTGGCTCTGCACGTTCGTGAACTTCGAGTGAGGCGGAAACTGAAAAAAAAATAAATGTCAATTCGGCCACGCTCTAAATGTACTTATATCATTTCACCAAATAGCTTGCGATGAGAGCTAGCCCTTTCTTGAGACTCGGCTTTTGCCCTTTACTTGGGGCCTCGACTCGACGGGTTGTAATTATGACTCAAACGAGATGTTCATATTGGTCTAGACATTCACAACGGTGTATGGACTCCTTTCATTACACCTAAGTAGAGTTGCTACGATAGTTCGCCCCTTCCCATCGTGTTGAGGGACAAGTGTATATTCTAGTGTTGCGTCTTAGTTAAACGTTGGATTTGCTTAATTAAACGTTGTGATGCGGGTTAATTCCCCTATATTTTAACGGGTTTCCTATCAATTAAGTGAAGTTCGATTTCGATTAACTAATGCAATAAGCTGCCAATTTTTATTTTTTAATGGATGCATCTTGATTGAAGCTTGGCTTATTTTCGGGTGATACCCTGACTTGTTGAGCGACGATGATGTGCCATCTAGAAAAATTAATTCGGGTACATTGTCTCAGCAGTTCGATCGCATTCAATTATATATTTAGTGTACTACGTTATTGAAATCAAAGTCAAATGTTGGAGTTTTAACCAAACGGACCTAATTGGCGAGCCATGAGTTCACAATGTACAATATGAATTCCTGAAGATATGGAGATAAAAAAAAATGAGGCCAGAGACCATCTAAGATCAATTGAAAATAATCTCGTTTTTTATTTTTTGAAATGAAAAGAAAAATGATTTTCGACGTTTGTAGTGTAAGCTTTTTTTTTTTTTTTTTCAAAAGTATAGAAGAGACGTTTCTTCTTGGGACTCCACAGCCATCGAGTCATTGTCATCACGGTGGGGTAAAGGAGGAGGGAAGTGCGTTAAATCGAAGGCCCGTGGAAAATGAGCAAAGCATGATATGCCAAGTGACTATTTAGGAATCGACAAGACAATATTATTATTGCACGATTGAAAAGTTTTGGAAAAAAGGCGTCTTCTTGGGAATCAAACGCCGTTAAAAAAGGAGGACACTTGCATTGGACAATTCTACTAGTTGTCTTGTCTATGTACTATCTCTCTTAGCCATCGCAAACACATGCATCATTGACAAAGTCCTTCCACTCTCGCGCGCGTGCTCTCTCTCTCTTTTTCTCTACTGGACGGTGCCACTTCCAGCACAGCCAAAAAGAATTTTTAAATCCTATCGTGTGTATGTCAATTTTGGCCAGTAGATCTTTGATGTAAACAATTTGTACCGATAAACGACAAAAAAATGGATTGGATAATTTGAATTGATATACATACAAAAAAGTTTAAGATTCAATCGGCAAAAATAAAAAATTTAAGATCGAATTCGCATAAATACAATAAATTTATGATTTTTTAAATAATTTCCTCCGTTGGCAACCCATCCTAAATACCACCATCACGGGAACGAACGGTGCTCATCTCTGCGTACGTTTCCGCTCCGACGACGCAAGTGACGCGCGCAATAATTGAGGCCGCTCGACCGACGATAACGGAGCTCGCCACGTCATGGGGTCCACGTCTTCCTCCTCCAATCCAATTTAGCTTTCCGGGGCCCAATCACATCACGCGCGGGCGCCAAATCCCGCGTTCACACGTCTCTGGTTTCCCCACGTGCTTCGTGGCTTTCAAAATTGGGTGAAGACAAGACCGAAAGCGAAGGGGGTAACGAGAAGCTTCCACAATTAACGACGAACGCCACGTTTCCGTCGAGCGAAAGAACCCGGAAATCGAACCCGCCAGTCGTCCTTGGCCCGCCCTCCGTATATAAGAACCGCCTCCCGCCCGCCCCTCCCCACAAATTTCTCCAAGCCACCAACCAAACGATCGCTCTCTCCCGAGTCTCCATCTCCCCTCGGATCAGCAGCCCGGAGAACTTATTTTCCTTCTTCCGGCGATTGCGACCGGAGCTAACGACCGAGTCCGAAGAGCTCTCTCTTCGACCCGAAGCTCCGAGCTCTCGCGTCGAAGTCGGGGATCGCGACCGCGACATGGCGAAGAGAATCGGGGGGAGGATTGATGAGCCCGTGGATGGAGGTGGCGCCGGCTCTTCTCGTCCCGGTCCGCAGCGGAAGTCTGGGACGTCCTGGATTGGAGACGATTGCAGAGGATCCGGAAGCCGAGCAACTCGATGATGAATAGGCGGGATCTTTCGGGAGCCTCGCCGCTATTTCAGTCCCGTTTCTTTTTCGTTGTTTTTGCCCCCGTTGCTTTGAGCGTAAAGCTCGTTGCGCACTGTGAAGTTGTGATGTTGACGTGAGTAAGTAGTTTTGTCAGTCGGCGATGGGCGGACATGCATCTGTTTTTTTTCGGCCTTATGATCGTGTCTATCAAGCCAAGCTTTCGTGTTAAGCAAGGGGCCTGTTGTTTTGATATAGCAATTCTTTCTCAAATCCACTCAGGATTTAAATTAGAATTAAGAATGTATAAATCATGAAATTATGTAGACATTTGTGTCCGTTGACACTCGAAATTGCCCGTGTACTTGACTGGCGATTGGGGCTGAATAAGGCCCGAGTAAGACCCGGCAAAAAATATATAATTTGCGAAGTCCTTTTGATCGGCAATTACAGATAATCGATAAAGGTAATGAGAATGTTGCCGATGGGCAACACAAAAGAAAATTACTAAGTATTGAGGCATGAAGAGTTGGTAACTGAGACTTTCGGTTGAAGCGAAAATCGGCGGATCATGGGTGAGATATATGTTCAGGTCAGCAATTTAAGCTAAAATCATGACGGCTGTTTGATCGTGAAGCCAACACGATCGCCAGTTCATAAAGCCGTGAATCTCGAAAGCCACTTGTGCTAATGGCTGAGAAATGTGGGATGTTATAACCATCAGGAAAAGAGTGTGCAAAGCTATGGAAGAAACTGTCGACGTGTAGCAAGTGATGAGCTAACGATAGTAGAGTAATGGTCTTTTGACAACCGTTTATAAATATATATTGCTGAATTCTAGGAATTACGTAAGTTGTTATCAGTTTCCTTTGCAATTATTGTAAACTTATGAGGATTGTAATTCGATCAAAGGACAGCCAATGAACACTAGTTGTTCTATTTTATTTTCTTGCTATCTTTACATTTCATTACCCTCTTAAATGGTTGGTTGTGATTATCTTTAGTTTTCGTACTTATAATTTTCTCGTCAATCCGTATCTTCTGTCCATGAATCAACAAACGACTCTCGACATCCTTTGCCAATTTCCATATCAATCTTACATTAGGAGAATATTACATTGCATTTTGACTGATCGGAGAGGTCATTCAATGAGCAATATCGGCTCCGGTTCTGTTTATCTCTTGGCTCAAGCTTGAAGCTAGTCCATGACATTGATTTTTTTTTATTGCTCGTCCAGATTATGAAGCCCCTGCACAAGCACCGTGAGATTACATTTTGCTTGACTAACAATGAAACAAAATAAAAAAGAAATAAAATAATGAAAAAAAGAGGATCGGCCGATTCCTCGATAGACTCTGGAACTGACTTTGGAATCACGGGTTCAATTCTCGGGTTGGTTCTGATGTAGCTAGTAAGGATCATCTGGAGGGGGGTGAATAGGTGATCTCAAACAATTTTTATCAATTTAAGCGGAAATGAATGATCACAATTGAGTCTGAATAAAATTCAGATTCAAAACAGTTTATATAGACAGTGCTCTTGATGTGCAGTATGTAAAGTAAGAGATAAGGGATAAAAAAACTGCACACAAGTTTATAGTGGTTCGGCTTATAGCAAGCCTGCGTCCACTCTCCCACACTGACAGCCTACTAGCTGGATTTGACTATGTAATCAAGAGGAATTACATCTTCTGAGTAACAGCATTCTTGTGTATGATAAGACTCTCTATCTCACACAATCACTCTTACAAAGTGTCTTTCAAGATCTTAATGTTTAACTCAAGAAAGACAAGAGAAAGGATCGGAGTATGCTCAGATTTTGGACTTGTTGATTCTTTATTTCGTTCTCTCTTTTGCTCCTCGTAGATCTCCTTTTATACTCCTCTACTACCAAACTAGCCATTGGACAGTCTTCAAAGGATCATTTTTCAATCTTCATCTTGGACAAATTTGTATTAAATGGATTGAGTAGCCGTTGTTTGACAAAATCTGAATCCCGCTAATTTTGGTCGCCCATACTGTCAATCAATTAGACTGAGATTGAGTCAATCAAAACCTTCCTTTTGTGAAATCCATGCTAGATAACTAGCTGTTGTGATTCCTTCTGAATGAATTTTGCTTCTGCGTCTGAAAAACTTCAACGTCTGAGAAATTTCGGTATCTGCATCTGCATAATTACTGCGTCTAAAGAATTACTAATTCAGAACTTGAGTCAGCGTAGGTCTTCAGTAAAATCTGAAAATTTCATAATTAGGGTTTGAATGACTTTTATGGCAAAGTCTAAAGATCTTATGTCCGAGTCTGAACTTTTAATTCTGAAAACTTGTAAAGTTTGATAATTTCTTTTAAATTTCCAGAAATTATTAACCCGGAATAGAATACATGTCAGATACACAAGATAAACATAGAGAGTTTTGTCAGCTTCAAAATCCATTAGGAGTTTTCCTTAACAGGTTATGGGGTCTATAAGGTGAATTCCAACTTCAAAAAACTGAAAACTGGTTCCAACAAGGTATGTTTCAAGTGAAACATGGACAAATCTTGGAATCACTAACCCCTAATGCGTTCAGTACATGTAATAGTTGGGGTGGTCGCTTGAGACTCGAGTGCACAAATGTACGCACGCCAACAAAGAGAAACTGTTGTGAATTCACCACCTCACAGTCAACGTCGTCCTTCCGTTAGTTGCATTATTTAATGAAGAAATAAATCATCGAAAATCTCAAACTTTTTTGCCATGGACACCAATACCTAAAAAAAAAAAATTAACTAATGTCCTAACTTCGTATCAACGTCTCAAAAATATCTTCTATTGAACTTACCCATGCTGCTACCTCGAGTATTAAAGAGCTGTCACCGACGTTCCGTCAACGTAAAGTTATGTTTGGATATCATTGGTACGGGTTTGGAATATTGCTTTTGCAAGAAAAGAGTCTAGTATAATGTCGAACATTTTACAAAAAAAAATTTAAAATAATCTCGTGAGGTATTCCCCTTAATCAACAGGGCCGATCAAAGCCCCCAAATCCGCGGTCACGTGCCCCACGTGCCTTCCCGCCTTCGATCAGGTGAAGCAGCGAAGGGGAAGGCGAAGAGCTTCCGCGAATAGCGGACGAACGCCACCTTTTCAAAAACAAAACCAAATCGAATCCCAACCACCCAACAATGAGTTTGGAATCGGGGATCGCGGTCGTGGCACAGCGCTAGAAGTTATTGCCGGTACTTGTCGGGACTCGGTTGCAAGAGCGGCAGTCGGTTTTGCAGAAAGAGTCGTCGCGGCATGGGCACTAGAAGCGGAGGCCCTCTAGCTCTGCGATTGGTCTTGGTGTTTGCTTGGAAGCCGATGGTGATCTGAGCCGGGCAAATGATCTATCTGCGCATAGACATGGCCTCTGATGGCTTACCACGAGCGCACACAGTAGTGGGCCAAGAACCAAGCCCATGGGCACTGCGATCCATCGTCGAAGATTGTAAAGAGCAGATGGCCCCCCGTGAATCAAACCAAGTAGCAAACTGGATCGCCAAAACCCATCGCAAGAAGGTCCTTCCTCGCAATTGGCTTGTAGTGCTAGCATTACCTTTACGAGATCTTTTATGCTCGGAAACCTGTAACCTATGTTATCCTTTGACGTTTGATGAACGAAGTGCTTCGTTTGGACGAAAAAAAAAACCTATGAATATAGTTCTGGTTAACTTATTATAAACGATATAATCAATCATTTTTAAAGAAAATATTTTTCAGATATGTGATTTTCCGCAAAACAACTGCATTAAGCATGTTCTTCATTTTGGCCAAAATGCGCCTGAGGATCTTTATTTAAAATTACGCGGATGATATCATCGAATCACGTTTCCCGTGTCTGTTACGGTGGAATGATTATACAAGGGCAGAAGGCTCTTGAAAGTTGCCCCAACAATAATGGACGATCACATATCTAGTTGCCCTGGCGTGTACGTTAGGGTTGATCACGAATCCGATCGTTGATTCATTAGTCCCATCCTTTTCTTGTCAATTTTCTTGACTTTACTTGACTGATCCTGTTTGTTTGTTTTGATTAATGAGGTGATTTGGAAAATATATACAGAAAATCTGTTTGGATTGAATTTTACTTTTTATTTAAATAAAAATCTGGCAGCTTACACACTTTAACTACATTTTAGCTCGAGACACTCAAATATAAATCGATGAACAACGATGAGCGAAAAATCGTTACCGTCGGTCTGTTCTTAGATCATTTCTTCACGGTGAAAGAACGACGAGTCACGAGACGGCGGTCAATGCGGTAGCTGAGTTTAGGGCACGATCGGTGTATTGGTATGGAGTTGATTCGAGGGATCTAGATAGGGTGTACATTTTGTGGCCTCCAACGGGAATTTACCAACAGAAAAAAAGAAAAAGCGAGAGAGAGAGAAAGGGGGAGGTTATTTTATTTCAACCAAAGACCCACCAAATCTACATCGATAACTGATGCCTACAGATACAATTGTAGATGTAGATTGGTATTTTTAAAAAAAAAACAGAGATGTGTAAGCGCTATCCGAGCGCGAGCGCGAGCGCGGTACATTTTGAACTCGTGCCGGATACGTTTCGCTTTTTGGCAACTCTTTTAAAAAACCATTCTAATAATGGGACTCGTCCGGTTGCGGATTACGATGACCGAAATTCCACGGTTCTCCAAGCGCCACAAATTTCAACGACGACGACGGGACGGGCGACCGACCGACCTCGCCTCAATCAAAGCTCTGTCTCCGTCACGGCTCGCGAGCTACGCGTTTTGCAGACAAACGCCCTCTCGAGAAGGACCCCCGCAAGCCAGCCAGCGACACGTGGCGGCACAAGAGCCAAGTTAGACGTCTTCCTGTGTTTTTTTTTTTTTTTGGCCGGAAGCCTCCCTCGGTCCTTCCTTTCTCGATTTTTGTACTGTAGTTTCGAGGTCGTTCCTGTGTCCTGTCCCGTCGTTCCTTCCTTTTCTAAAGCGCGTGTCGCGTTTATTGGGATTGGGAACGATCATGGTCGTTGGCGACGGCGTGGGGCCCCCCGACCCCCGCCAAGGAACTTGCTACGTGGACGGATAAGATCGGCGAGAGAGGGGCGGGGGTCGGATGGTGGTGGTGGTGAGGTTGATGGTTTGGATTGGTCGGTCGGGCGTAGGAGGGATCGGTTCCAAAGTGGGTTGGGTCTGGATTTAGAATCTGAAACCAATCATATTATAATTGATTCTTAATTTTTGAAATCTGAAATTAATCCTGTTTTTCCTAGACCCTATTTTGGAACCAACCCTGCTTTTCCGATCCGGTTTCAGGGTCTACCCGAGAACCTATTTTTTTTATTCCCTTTTTTAGTTTCATTTTTTTCTAATAAAATAATATAGATAGCAATGAAACAATTTAAAATAAAAGATTAATAACAAAAAACCATTATCCACCAAAAGTAACAATCCCAAAATGAGCAATTGAAATTACAATCCATTAAAATCAACAATCCAAAAACACTATATGGCAAGACATAATCCGGTCAGATAAATCTTTAAGAGTCACATTTCCAGGGAATTTATTCAACATGTTTAGCTCTTTATTTTGCGCCATGATGAGATAACTCCTCACTTCTATTTCCGAATGAAATATCTTGAAAGAAAAATCAAGAGACTTAGCGGTAAGGCATATGCTCTTACTAGAAAAATGTCTATATATCTCATTTGAATCACATAATATTTAGATGACTTTAAGGGCCGTGCTGTTTCACTCATATTTGTGAAACATATTCTAATATTAAACCGGAAATCGATTTTAAAACCGGTGAAGTAAGGTAACGTGATATAGGCTTTTTACTTTTTTGTACATTATCTCAAAATCGGTTCTAAAACGGGTTTGGGTTAGTTTTACTTGGAACTGGAAATCAGATCGGTTCTAACCGGTTCCCAAAAAATGGAACCGCGGACCGGTTCTTGTTAGAACTGGTCTCCGAATCTGGTTTTCGGGCGGGTTGGTCCGGTTTCCTAGTAAACTCAATCCGGTTGCACACCCCTAGTCGGGTGTGCTCGGAGAGAACTCGCTCGACGATTTTGATTTTTCTTTTTTTTTGGCTCATTATTTTCTAACGAGAAAAATTGCCAGCCAGTCTCGTAATTAGAGAGCAATTGGCGATTTCATGCGAGGCGCAATATCATATAGGCTCTGTGGTTGCAGTTTAACTTAAAGAATAATAACATTAAATAACGTAAATTACGCATGTCGTCCCGAGAGACAATTGACGGGAATAAAACGGGAAAGACGAGAAGTGGGCTTTTCTTCTTTAGCTTAGCAGATTCCGGTTATGCGTACGCGTGAGCGCGGAGGACATTCCACTGGCAAGTGACGGTTACAGAAATGCTAAAACAAACTGCGAATTGGCGTGACTTTTTTTTTTGACCGTGCTCATCTTTTTAACTCATGGACGAATAAAACGGACATTTCGGATCAAAAAGAGGGTGTGAAATCATCTGGATTTTATCGCGGCGATTGCAGCAGTTTTCGAGAGAAAATCCAAATAATTTAAAATTTCTTTACAATATCCACACGAGATAGGTAAATTTGATGGTAAGCCAATATAACACGCCGCATGAAAATAAATCGCCTTTTCCCCCTTTTACCAAAGTTTTCTTTTTTCCTTTTATTTTTTCGGTGGCGAGAATGACCAGATTCGACCCATAGCAGCCTCTGGAACCCACCGGAACGTCCTCAAAATTTCAAGGACCAAATAATAGAGGGTGTCGGGCCACCACCAAAGGCCCTGGAAAATCAAACCCTAGTGGGGGCCCTGAAAAAAAAAGGCTAATTGGAAAAAGAAAAAAAAGGACGAAAAAAACAAAAAGGAAAAGATTTCGCCGCATCCTTCTCCTTCGTTCGATCACTCTCACTCGTTAGTCGGCAGCAGCAGTACGCTCTCGTGCTCTGCGACACCTCCATAAATAGAACCGGATCTCCTCCCTTCGCCGGATCAGCAACGACGCTCTCATTGGTGTTTCCGTACCCGGAAGAAGTTTTAGAGGAGAAGGGCTTTTTGTTTTTTCAAGGACATGGCCAAGGACGTCGAGGTGGTGGAGCAACGCGGGGAGTTCCACGGCAAGGACTACCGCGACCCGCCGCCGGCGCCCCTGGTGGACGCGGATGAGCTCACCAAGTGGTCCTTCTACCGGGCCATCATCGCCGAGTTCGTCGCCACCCTCCTCTTCCTGTACATCACCGTGCTGACGGTGATCGGGTACAAGAGGCAGAGCGACACGGACCACGGCGGGGACGAGTGCGGCGGCGTCGGCATCCTCGGCATCGCCTGGGCCTTCGGCGGCATGATCTTCGTCCTCGTCTACTGCACCGCCGGCATTTCTGGTGCGCTGATACAAACGGCTTCATATTTCGACATCTATATAGCTTGTACCGAACTAAAGTAACAAAAAACAATTAAGATTGGGAAACGAATTGGTGTCGTGGTGTAGTTGGTTATCACGTCAGTCTAACACACTGAAGGTCTCCGGTTCGAGTCCGGGCGACGCCATCACAGCTGAGCTTCCCTTTTTTTCGGTTCTTCGTTTGGCTTGGTTTGAGTTTTTGCTATGATCGGCAGGGGGGCACATAAACCCGGCGGTGACGTTCGGGCTGTTCCTGGCGAGGAAGGTGTCGCTGGTGCGGGCCATCCTCTACATGGCGGCCCAGTGCCTCGGCGCGGTGTGCGGGTGCGGCCTCGCGAAGGCCTTCCAGAGGGCCTACTACGAGCGGTACGGCGGCGGGGCCAACATGCTCCAGCCCGGCTACAGCAAGGGCACCGGGCTGGGCGCCGAGATCATCGGCACCTTCGTCCTCGTCTACACCGTCTTCTCCGCCACCGACCCCAAGAGGAACGCTCGGGACTCCCACGTCCCCGTAAGCTAACAACCCATTCCCATTTTGCCTCTACCCCCACTTTCTGTTTCTTTGGAATTTGATTTTGAAACCGTACGCATCGTGCATGAAAGGTGTTGGCGCCGCTGCCCATCGGATTCGCGGTGTTCATGGTCCACCTCGCCACGATCCCGATCACGGGCACGGGCATCAACCCGGCCCGGAGCTTCGGAGCTGCGGTGATGTACGACAAGGAGATGGCGTGGGATGACCAAGTAACGAATTCGAACTCCTTCCCTAGCTCTAGTGCACTTCATCTAGTAAAGTTAACCGGACCATAGAGGATTCACGTCGTGTTCTCTTTTGTTTTTCCATATTGAATTTGTGCAGTGGATATACTGGGTGGGGCCATTCGTTGGAGCGGCCATTGCAGCCTTCTATTACCAGTTCATCCTGAGAGCTGCAGCTTTCAAGGCTCTTGGTTCCTTCACCAGCTCTTCCACCTTGTAATTACGAAGAATGCCCTCAAGACATCATCAGGAGGCTAATCACAGGGGGAGAGAGAGAGAGAGAGAGAGAGAGAGAGAGAGAGAACTTTGGGTCTTCATGTGTCATGTTGTGTAAATTGTGGGTCAGCAGTACGTACTGTGTGCCTGAGGCGCTGGGTTTTTCGTTTTACGTGCTTAAGTAGTGGTGAGTTTTCTTAGTTCTGTTTTTCATTTGGGTCATTGTGGAACCATGAAGTCCTATCAAAATGCGAGTTTAATGCACTTTCACCAAATGCCACTTACTGTACCTTATCAATGTGCCGAATGAGTTGCGGGCCTGAAGTCCTTTTCAGATTTTTCTGTTATATTAGTATGTAATTCTTAATTTCATTGTCGGGTCCGAGCGAACCTAATCGGGCCTAAGTGGGTGGGCACAGGCTCGAGAGGGAATGCTCTTTACCGGTCATGCCCGATACGCGCTTCGTGCCTAGTGGGGCTCGGGTGGCTTCGGAGAGGCTTGGGATCCAAAGTCGACCGCTTGCAAAAAGCTCCCGAGCCGGCCGGATGGGCAGATGCCGCGGCGCATGTGAATTTGGCGATTTGCGTGCATCTCTCGAATTAGTCTTAAACAGAAAATTTTCGAATAGACGAAAAGGATCTTTGACCAAATTAGATTAGGGGAGGATTCTTTGTGGGGTGTCTGAGCTAGACACGCAAGGGTAAAAGAAAAGGAAAAAAAGCAGGCAGGTTCTGACAGCAACGTTCGCGTCGTGTAGCACCACGGACACAGGGTGTAAGGACGTGGATTTGGCCCAGCATGCAGCAGGTTCTGCACTATGAAGGGGGTGTTCAGATCGAACCTTAACTGCGGTACTTCACCCAAAGAACAGCAAAACTGAAGCTGCCAACAACCTTCTTTGCCAGCATTTTTGCTCTCTCATTCGTCTGGGGCCGTACATTCTTGTGCACATCAACTGAAAGAAACACCCAAAGGTTGATGCTGATGAGAGCTGGTCCAGTCCAGCTGAGCCCGTTGCTGATAAACATGCATCATGCTTTCGTTTTCCACCTTGACAGCAAAAGGGCACTTTCCATGTAATTTACTTATTAGGGGCGGGCGCTCTTTGCCATGTTAGCAATTTCAAGGCAAAAGTGAGATAAAAAAGGGGTTGTGTGTTGGGTTTAATATATTGAAGACACATTTCATATTTATCTGATCGCTTCATGTCAATTGCAACTTCATTTCTCATTTCAATTGCCACTTGATAACAAAATTGATAGATGTTTACAAGTTGATAAGACATAGTCATAGTTTAGCGTGACATGTAGAATTTTCTATAATCAAGTACTCTCACACAAGCTAATCAATGTCTTTTTCTCATCCAATTAAATAAAGACATCTCAATAAGGTGTTGGCTCAAATGATAAGGGAGTTTGCTCCTCTCTTTGCCGTTTGGGCTCAAATCTTGTGGGGAACACTTCAAAAGTAATATCCTAAATGCACCCTACAGATCGCTCATGAAGGTGGATTAATCGAGATGTGTGAAAATTAACTTGGACACCACTTGACCCCTAAAAACAAAGGAAAATTACACAAAACCTCAGAGTAACTTCGAGGGTAATACAAGTTTGCCCCCAAACTTTCAACTATTACAAGCATATTGAACTTTCGTTTTGCTAGCCGTCCATTATTTTTTCTATTAGCATGTACAATGCACATGACTTATAAGAGATGAAAGTGTATTTTGATCTCGTTTTTTAAAGAAAATCTCTCATTTACCCTTAATACTATAAAAAATGAAAAGAAATATAAAAATGGTAGAAAACCAAATTCGCTAAAATACTAATAACTGAAAAAAAAGTAAATACCAACAATATATAAAAAAAATTATTAAAATTTGATAAATGTAACCATTTTAACAGACCTAAATAAGATGTTTTAAGAAAAAGAATAATCACGAATTAAATAAAACAGGAAAATGCATCAATAACAAAAATATCAAGCGACAACAAATGGATACCTATTAATTTATTATGCATTTTTGCAATGGTTAATCGATGCAAAAGATTTGATGGATCAACAATATCCAATTTCTGTTATTTGACCCCCCCCCTTTTTTTATTAATGTGTTTTTTCCTTTTTAGTAAGCTGTTTTCTTTTATTTCAAACATGTTATTAGTTCGATTGATATATCGTTAATTTTTTATAATTTTTATTCTTTAATATTATTAGTATTTGTTTTTTGTGATACGAATACTTAATTTATTTTTATCCATTTCCTTTACTTGTATTATTTTTATCTTTTGTGGATATCAGGCGTAAAAAAGAGATTTTCTCCTTGGGAAAATATATAGAAGTGTAGATTTATCCAAAGTGATGTGTATCGGGCAATCTTAGACGGAAAATATAATGAGATGTTAATTGTATTGAAACCACGGATTAATACAAGACTGTTCAATGTTGGAAAGTTTAGGGGAGTTTTGTGTAATTTCAAAGGAAAAAAAAAGGGAAAATGAAATAAATAGTTCCTAAAACTTTGACTCAATGTGCAATATGGTTCATAAACTTTTAATTTTTTCAATGTGGTCCATGAACTTTAATCCAATGTGCAATATGGGGTTCCTGAACTTTTAATTTATTCAATATCATCATGAACTTTTGGTACATATTCAATTTAATCCCTAAACTATAAGAAAATATTCAAGGTAGTCATTCAATTAATTTAAGTTCAGAGACTACTTGTACCAAAAGTTTAGGGACTACATTAAATATTAGGCTAAAGTTTAGAGATTATATCCATTAGGGATGTGTAAAAGAACCGAGAATTGCTCGGAACTAGTGGCTCCTAAGGAAAACTGGTCCGGTTCCCGGTTCCAATTTTTGGAAATTGGTCCGATTTCTGGTTCTAGGAGTGGAACCGCCTGTCGGTTCGTCCAGATCAAACTGGTAATATAATGATAAATATATTATATTTATTTAATTTTTATTTTTTAAAAAAGAAAAGATCATAAAATCCTTAAAATAAACCTAACTCGCTTGATGCTCATAGCCTCATATTGAGCCGAAAAACACCTTATTTCGTCCCACGCTCACGCTCACTTTCACTCTCTCACTCTTTTTAGTCGATGTTCACCTTACAGTCTCCGACTCTCTATCTCCGTCTCCGTTTCCATCTTTCCATCTCTGTTCTTGCTTAGTGAGACCAATTCCATGAACTCACCCAGGAACCGAATCGGACCAGTGGTCCAGTTCCCAAGTGGATCCATAGAACCAACGAGCGGTTATCGGTTCCAATTTTTCGTAATCGGTCCTTAGTGGGCAGTTCTCGGTTCTAGAGTAGGAACCATCGATTCGGAGTATGCTCACTCCTAAATTATTCATGAATCCTATTGCATATTAAATTAAAATTTACGGCCTCATTGTGTGATTATCCCAAAAAAATAAGGGTTAATACCATGAAAAACCCTAAGCTGGTACACTTATGACACATTTACCCAAAATTATTTTTTTTACCACAAAAAACCCAAAATCGATACACCTGTGATAATTTTATCCCGAACTATTTTTTTGACTACTAAAAACCCTAAATCGGTACACACGTGACAATTTTATTTTGAAATTATCACGAGAAAGACCTAAACTGGTACATATGTGATAATTTTACCTTGAATTAAATTTTTAATATTATTTTTTCGAATTTTTATTAATTTCTTAATTTTGTCTTTTTTTCCTTCTTCTTCAACCTCGGGGGTAGCGGGACCGGGCGACCGCCGAGGCGGAAGCCGGCGAGGTTGGCCCCGCCGGCCACTAGCAAGGGCCGCCCTCATCGGCGTTGGACGAGGCAGCCCTCACCTTGGCGGGCGAGGACAGCCCTTGCCTGGGTGGGCGAGGGCTATCCTTGCCCGACGCCGAGCCCGGACGAGGATTACCGCCGACGAGTCGGACGAGGACAGCCCTCGCTTGAGTCAGGCGAGGGCTGTCCTCGCCCGACATCAGCAAAGGTAGCCCTTATCCATGCCGGCAAGGTCGAGTCTCGCCGGCGGCCGGCGAGGTTAAGCCTCGCCAGATTTGGCGAGGGCTACTCGTTTAATTTGGCGGAGGGCGACCACGGCGTGGGGGAGGCCGCCCGCCTCACGGTGTCGACGAGGACAACCTCTTTGGGAGGGTGAGGGTAGCTCGCCGGCCGGGCAAGGTTGAGCCTCGCCTGATTACGGGGCTAACCTTGCCGACATCGGCTTAGCCGGTTGCCGGGTCCACACCGCCGAGAGGTTGAAGATGAAGAAAAAAGAAAAGAAAAGAAAAGAAAAAATTCAAAAAAATAATATTAAAAAATTAGTTCGAGGTAAAATTGTCACGTATATACCAGTTTGGGATTTTTTGTGGTAAGTTCGGGGTAAAATTGTCATAAGTGTACCAGTTTGGGGTTTAAAAATAAAAAATAAAAAAATAAAAAAAATAATATTAAAAAATTAGTTCGGGATAAAATTATCATATGTATACCAGTTTGGGATTTTTTGTGGTAAGTTCGGGATAAAATTATCACAGGTATACCAATTTGGAGTTTTTTTTTTGTATGTTCGAGGTAAAATTATCACAGGTGTACCAGTTTGGGGTTTTTTGTGGTCAAAATAATAGTTTTTGGTCAATGTGTCACAAGTGTACCGGTTTAGGATTTTTCGTGGTATTAACCCTATATAAAAAATAAAGAAGCATCAAAGTCAAAATTTCATTTATCTCGCTCTCATCAGAAGCAATTGGAGACACTTCATTGCTAGGTTTGATCTTTTTCTTCTTCTTTGTTTTCTTCATTAGCTACCAAATTATGACTAGGGACAACATGACTCCCAATATATTTATAGTCAATCAAATTATGACGATGAACTACAAGACCACCAACATCAATCAAATTATGACGATGAACTACAAGACCACCAACATCGTAGTCCTCCTCCTCTTATCTCTCTCTATGTGGCTTTAATCTCTCCATTGTTTCTTCCTCTGCTTGTTCACCTTGACAGACATACTGTGTAACTCTGCTTTAGCTAACTGCTCTTGACTCTCTCTGCCATAGTCTCACCCTTTGCATACCATTTCTTCTCTTTCATCTCTCGAGAGAGAGAGAGAGAGAGAGAGAGAGAGAGAGAGAGAGAGAGAGAGAGAGAGAGAGAGAGAGAGAGAGAGAGAGAGAGAGCAATTAGAGGGAAATTAATCAATGGCGTTATCTGACCACATGGCGAGCGTTCAGCCGTGGGTCATTTATCGTTCGAGTTTCATCCACCCCTAGTTCACCGAGGCCTACTCTTGGGATTCCAAGACCTACACCAAAGCCCCCCGCCACTACCACCACCTCCTCCAATAACTTCGTACCCTCATCCCTGACGTCATCTCCCCCTTCCTCAAACACCAGTCCGAGCTTGGCCTTTTACTCTTGTCGCCGGGGGTTCGACTCAGAGGCCACAACGTCAAAGCGTAACAAGTCTCCATTGTAACCACCAACATCATTTGATAAGAGAGAAAAGATGGATGGTGGGACCCACAACAAAAGAAAATAAAGAAACCAAAGGGACATCACATTTGAGAGGAAAAAAAGGAACACTTTTGATAGAATAATATCACAAGATGATGAAAAACAGGATCCATGGAGAATAATATGTTCAAAACACTAAAATATGGAGTGTATTAGCTATTGAAGGAATGGAAAAAGCGTAGCCCATAATAAATGCTACTTATTATTCAATAGATTCTATTGATTGATATGAGTTGATTTTTTAATAGGATGAAGTGAGAAATAATAGCTAACCCAATAACTGCTTCGACAGCTACAATACATATAACAAAATGGAGAAAATGTCTCCTTTTAATTGTCGACTATAAAAAAAATCTGAAAGTGTTACGAAATATATATTAACCTCATTGAAGAAAATTTCAAGACACATAAGGGCTATAACCATATTTTGACTAGTAATCAATCCATAAATACCTAATAGGGAAAAAAGAAAAATTCAAAAGAAAACAACAAAAATAACAATTTTTGTTTTATTCCCACCTTTACCTATATATCTGAATTTATTTCTATCCAATAATATACATTTTCCTATATATTTAATTGAGTATTTAAATTTGTTACATATTTTAAGTATATCATATTAGTATTTTAGTTATATTAGTATATTTTATTATTTAATAAAATTTTTATTAGTTAGTATTTTAATTACTTAATATAAATATTTTTAATCAATAGAATTTTGATAATTTAATCGAATTTTACAATGAAATAGAATTCCTAATTCGAATTATTTTTAATTCTATTTCATCTTGTTTAAAAAATAGAAAGAAAATATATCATAATATATAAAAAATAGAATTCAAATACTATCAAAATAAATCAAAATTTAATAAATTATAAATTGAAGATATAATATGAATAAAATAAATTCAAATAAAAAGAAAATATAAATCGCCAATTAAATTAGAATCGCCTTGATCGAAGTATCTGGCCTCGCTAGGGATAAATATTACCCAGACGCCTCGTATAAAGGTATCAAGAGCGAAAAAAATGCGAATGGTAAAATTTCTCTTTGCCAAGGAGATGATGCGGGTTTGATTCGCAGTAGCCGCCCAAGTTAAAGTAATGTAGTTAATGGTATAAATGATTTGATATAATTGACCATGATAATATAGTGAATGGTAATGTCCCCTCCCAAAAAAAAGTGGTAATTAATTATTAGTGAATAGTTAATAGAGTCAAACCCATTTTTAATCACTAAAATTTTGCGGAGACGGGATTGACCTCAAGGTCATGAGCCTTGCGAACTAACAAGATGTTTTACCCAACTATGAAGATATGAAGGAGGCCCTAATAATAGCAAAAATGCTTGAATGCGCCCCTCTCATAGCCCACTTATACAGGATGGCAAAGGGACCCAATAACTATAGGAAATTACTAGAAAAATGAAGGAATTTTTTAATCCTTACCAACTTGATCTTATTGCCCCTGGCAACAAACATACGTGAACCATTTCCTAAAGTATGTGTCCAGAAAGCCAAAGTCTAGATAATCAGCTCTCGGTCTTCCGGTTGAAAAACAACATCGATGAAGACGTGTAGGCTCATTATTACGCGGGGAGGATTGTAATCTTCCATGAATTTTCCATTTCTCATTTAACGATGGAACTTTGTTTTTATCCATTCTCATTCGATTACGGTGGGGGTAAGTCAAAATAGAAAAACTCGCATTGAAGGGTAACTTATCCGGCAACTTTTCCACTATCACCCTCCAAAAACCAAACTCTGGCTTATGTAAAGTTGACAGAGTAAGATGGAAAAGAAAGAATATCTTTTACACACCCCCAATTTGTCAACTTTCTCGGAAATGATACAAAGAAGTATTTCTTTGTTGACAGGAGAAAAACTATCCTATGATGAGTTGTATGATGATTGGATTTGGATTTATACTAATGAACAAAAAGCGAACAGCTTGAGCAAAGAAATAGAATCGAAGCTCTAAATAAAAGACCCATTACTCTAGATATACTCGAAAAAAAGAACTACATTGTGTAACGATTAAAAAGAATACTCGCCTAAAATATATGATCTCACTATAGGCTCGAGAAATAAAGAGGAGTTATGCACGAGCGATTGCAGCAACAAGAAGAATGAAAAGAATTGAATAGAGTAACTCTCAAACATTTGGAGATCTTAGATAAGTCGATATCAATGGCGACTCATGGGCTTTACATAATCGATCGGATCATATAGATATCCCTCAACACAACGTGAGTCGGCAAAAGGATCTCATAGACCCACCAAAGCACGAAAGTTGGGATCTTTTAGAAAATAGATTCCTATTCGAAGCGTGCATAACCGTATGAATAAGGTCACATTAACCCATCCCATCAATTTGGAATCCATTTTGGGTTACATCTAGGATCCGACTTGTATCATTGATACTAATAGGAACCGAAACATTATGGTAATGAAAAGTTTGATTCAGTTGTAGAAGAAGAGATAAAAACTGGAACAAAAATATCATTTGATTCGTCGATCAAATGGGATTGTATTAATGTTAAATAAGTATAGCTGCTTCCATGGTTCCACCTTCAAAAAATATATCATGGGATGGCCTAGTTACTAAGGAAAGGATTCGTGCGTGTGCATTCGGCGCACATTACATATTTGATTTCACACCCGCAAATGCAGTAACTCCATTTTTAAGCCATCCAAGTTTTGACTCACTTCTTGTTTGGTCTGTAAGGAGGTAAGGGAGGCGTACAAAGACTTCCTCAGGTCATTACGGTACACATACCAATGACGAGCTTCCCTGTCGTCACAACGACAAAACAAAAGTAGGAGAAGCATGCTATAATAATAACAAAGGGTATGTTCACTGGAAGTCTAAAAATTTATCAAGAAAGTGCAATTAAGTCATAAAACTTACAAAAAGTGCAATTAAGTCCTAAAAGTTGTTAAATTGGTGCAATCGAGTCATTTCGTTAACTTTGTCCAACTTGGTTAAAGAAAAATGCTGACGTAACTTTTTATAATATTTTCTCTCTAACGATGTTGTTATAGTCCAAATATGATTTTTTATACAAATTTTATTTAAATTAAACTATAAAAAGAAGCTTAAAATAATAATAATAATAAAAACAAAAAGAGGAAGAACCATGGGCTGTTGCTGCCGTCGCCGCTACCGCCGCCACGGGAGAGGGGGGGGTCAGCAAGGGTCACTGGCCTCTAGCTCGTGCCCGGTGACCCTCACCGACCATTTCCCAACCATCGCTGGCCCTTCTTGGCTATGGTGGGGCGGCAACGGCGAGGCAAGCTTGGCTATTCCTTTTCTTTTCTTTTTCTTTTTTTGATTTTAGACTATTTTTTAATTTTATTTAAATAAAATTTGTATTAAAAATCAGATTTGGACAAAAACAACGTCGTTTTAGCCTTTTATTTCATGTTTTAGCCACATCATCGCCAAGTAAAAGAAATAAAATATTTAAAAAATTACGTTAGCATTTTTCAATTAGCCAAGTAGGACGGAGTTAACGGAAAGATTCGATTGCACCAATTTGATAAATTTTAGGAATTGATTGCACTTTTTGCAAGTTTTAAGACTAAACTGCACTTTCGTCGTGAGTTTTAGGACTTCTGGTGCACATATCCCTAATAACAGCAACTATATTTTCTCCTTAAAATTTTGACAACGCGAAAAAGTATTTTAAGTCTTCAGAAATTCTACCAGATTATTATATAAATTGATGCACCGGTATTCTAATAGTTGATAATACTTCAAGTATTTTTTATGTTAACTTAAATGAAAGCTCAATCTCAAAAGTTGCAAGAAATGCAAAATGTGAAAACAATATCAAATACATGCATGGCTAGACAATCTTTTGCCTATTTAACACTAGCAACGGGTCACGCAGCACGTGCGAGCGTGGGAAAGCTCCCAATCTGTCCTAAATCTATTATATATATGACAATTCAATCTTAAACTTGTTAATTTTACCAATATAGTGCTAAAAATTTGTGCCAAATTCCAATGAAGTCCTGCCGATCAATATTCGCCAAAAATGTGATTCAGTTACCGCTGATTGTCCTACACTTGTGCTTAGGTAATTTCTTAATAATAGCTTCCTAGTAGAAAATAATAGTAATAGGAATAGTAATAGCAATAGTAATAAACAATAAGCAACTCATTAACATAATAATTAATTGGTTAAGTACCATTTCTTGAGGTGGAAGGATCACCAATTTCGTCCCAAATGGAAAAAAGAAAACGCGAAAAAGGGAGAGATAAGCTTAAATCAAGTGTGGGTTCCGCATTTATTCTTATCTATTCAGATTTTGGGTGGAAAAAGCGCGAGTCATTTCAAAACATTCGGGATTTAATGATATTTTTGAAACATTTTGAAGGTGATTGGACTTTCTTCGAGTTTTAGAAGAAAAACCGCGACCCCTCGCCGGACCTCCCTCCCTTTCTCCTTCGACCGCCTCGCCTTCTTGACCTCAAGGTCCATCCCTCTCTCTCTCTTGCCACCCCAACGTCGACTCTGGCTGTCGCAGAATTTCAAGGAGTGTGTGCGTCTCTCCGTTTACTCATCCGTGCGATTCTGCCATGCATGTCTCCCTCTCACCCCAACGTCGATTCTGCCATGCATGAAGAGGAAGAATATGGATGATCGTATTGCTTATTCCCCTATTGCGCTTTCGTGCAAACTTGTCTCTCAGGAGGTTTTCTTTTTATCGCTATGGTGTGTACGGCAATGGTGAGAGTGCCGAA
The DNA here is from genome assembly GCA_024733475.1 of Syzygium grande. Taxonomy (NCBI): domain Eukaryota; kingdom Viridiplantae; phylum Streptophyta; class Magnoliopsida; order Myrtales; family Myrtaceae; genus Syzygium; species Syzygium grande. The sequence goes on from JAMXDD010000010.1 coordinate 25,526,443, forward strand.
AATTTCGATGCCATTTCTGCCTTTATATCGAGGTTACTTTTTGTTTCGCTGGAAAAGTTCCCACGACGAAATAGTCTTTCAGCTTTTCAAGAGAGAGGATCGGCTTCTGTGGTGACTCCCGGACAGGAGATATCCAAGCAAGAAAAGGAGAGACTTTTCTCGGGTGTCGCCATCCTCTGAAAGTATTTTGCAGTTAAGAGTTAAAAATTCGAGATATAGAAAAAAAAGTATTTGCGTTTGGCATTTATAATCAACGTCTCAAATGTTCGTGGAGGTCAAAGAGTTGGTGTCTCGATCGTTTAGAGGTGAACTTTGACGTGAGCTTGCGCATAATTTAGAAGATCTCTATCCTCATAATTCGAAATCTCCTTAGTTGTAAGATCGAAAATATCCAAATTTGAGCATCGTCCATGCATAGGGTCTTTGTAAAATTAAGTAATTAATTAAGGATATTCGAAGGAAGAAATAAACGATCATGGTCCTCGAAAAAGGAGAAGATTCTCTATGTTTTATACAATAAAAATCATATTGTTGTTAAAATTAGGAGATGCTAAAGGAAAAATTGAAAGCAAAGGTCCCCCAAGTAGTTTAGTTACAGCTCAAACCCAAGCCAAGCATAATATGCCTCCATTTGGTAACTTTCTTCTTCTTCTTGCTGAGACGTCTGAACCAGAGAGGAAGGTTTCCTTTTCTTGTGGTTTCCATGGCTGGTTACAAAACAAAGCCGACGAGGAGTACCAATACGACTGCCTCTTCAATCTGGTTTCCTTTTTGTAGCAGCAGCGCAGCGAAGGTCTTCATAAGAGAGATTGGAGAAATAAGGGCAGAATGAAGACCTACCGATAAACGCGTCTTCAGAGGGCCTGTGGCCAGTAAGCGCATGAATGTCAAGCAGAGTCATGGAGATTGGCCCCACTGGAAGGAAAAAGAAATGCATCATGGAGGGGCGACCAGAAGGACCTAAAACTGGGCGGGCATGTTGTAATTAACGTGCAGGGGCATGTAGTAGAGCTCGAGAGCCTGATCAATGTGAGATCTCTTCCAAGTTGGAGCCATATGCGGTTCCAAACGACGCTACCAAAGGAAAAAACCTATCGTCGAACACCAGAAAACCTTGGAATCCACCCGATTGTGATCAATCAGGAGAACTTGCTGCAATATGCCGTGAAAAGCACTTGCTGGTGCATGAAGAAGGAGGAAGAGTTTTGAAATTGGACCGAGAATGATACCGTCTTCCATTAAAGGTAATCGATATCATATTTTTGAAGCGAAAGCATGACGCCTAGCGAATGAGCTTGTTGGAAGATTTGGTCCGAGACGCCATTAAAGAGAGAGATGATTGTTGCCAGATCATCCGCCTCGCTGTGACCACTTGATAACTTCTCGTCATCCCCTTACTAAGTTCCCGTTTGTCCGAGCTGCCATCAATTAAGTGGACAGCTTGGTGCCTCCCAGTGCCAGCCAGGCGGATGTTGCCCCAAATCAGCTGAGCCACGGTGCAGTTCCAGCCACATTGGCTGAGCCACCGCTTTCGCGTAATGTCCCGACAATTGGCTGACTCAAAGGCGGGTTGATAAATGATTTTGGAAAGATTCGAGCATACTAGTTGATTTTTTTTGATAACACTATGGCATCTCACTTTCAGTTAACCAAATAAATGGGCAAAATCCTTTTGTACCTTTTGCATTCAAAATTGCAACAGGTAGCAAGCACCAACAATGAGGACATTATCCACATTCGAAACTCATTTCCAACCTGACTGCTTATCCACATGGCCAGCAGCAGGGGGAATTCCAGAGCTAGGTGCAGCACCAAGACCCACCTGATAGAGGGAAACGAGGACTAATCATCTTTAGCTTAAGTAAAGGAGCCAAAGAGAGACATCGCTGTTAATGATTGGAGGAGGGAAGGAAGAGTCAGCATATCGGGCAAAGCTGATGTTTCTTATTTATTAAATTCATTTGTTAGCTTTAAAAGAGATACCCTATGCCAGCGTAACACATGCCTGGGAGCAATATCTTTAACTACTTACGCCTCGATCAGCTATTTGCAGGGAAAAACAGCAAGACGTAACAAAAACAATTTCACTTGGATATCAAGCCATTCGTTAACAGAGTGAGAATCCTTTTGATCCACATAAATACAGAATTTCCGATATGCTGTTAAGGCATGAATTTCGTAAAATATATAGCAGTCCCCATGAGGCCATGTCGTCCAATGATCGATAGAGCCGTATATGAATATAAAGCAATATGGTTTTATATATTAGCTTATGATTCACACATATTAAATATTTTACTTTTATATTTTGGTTTTAGGTAAGTGCCTATGTCTCAAAGGAATCAAGCACATTAGATGTATATGCAATTGTCCTGCTCCTTTTGTGGATCAAATTTTTTGCTAATACATTAATGCAAAAGATACTGAGTTCCAACTTTTGATTTTCTTTTTTCAATTTTGTTTCCATTTTATATTAGTTAGCTGAGATTTGCATTTGTGAATTGGTTAATCACTAATTTATTTTTGATAAAAAAATCACTAATTTATTAGCCCAAAAAACAAACGGTTTTTCTTTGTGTCAGGGCCAAGCAAAGTTTTTTTTTTTGGTTGATAAGTTAATTTTTTGACAAAAAGAATGTGACCCTCAACGGCGCACGAAGTTATATTTTCAGTTTTGCATTGAGAAAACTTAGCGATGTTTTTATACTTAATTAATAGTCATCACAAGATAATATTCTCACTAAATCATAGTCTTACGATTATCATTTTGCAAAGATCATATCATCACGGTGTACATACTTCAATCACAATAGTTTCAGCGAAATATCGATAAATGATACTGTAAAGTTTTTTTTTTTAAAGTCTAGAGGCACAGACATGGAGACATGGCTATGAGATCTACGGAACACCCTCAAGCTGAAAACGCCTTGAAAATGAAAGTGAAAAATCTCCATATATTATTTTATTGATTCGACAGATGACCTCTAATTCCTAAGTTGAAAATCCCCCAACGTCCCATCCAATTGTGCCAACCTTAGGGGTTAACATTTTATGTTTTTTACTTTGTATATATTAATATTTAAAAGTGAAAAGATATACTTTTAATATTTAATTTACATAATATATCTGGATAATTGAAATTATGAAAAATACACATCAATTGCAGATTAATGGTCAAGTTCTTGTAAAAGAGTCTGTATTTCTTGATAGATAACTCAATTTGACTTCGTATTAGTCATTGCTAACTGTATCGTTTTGGCATATTTGTGTGATTAAATATTTCTCAATTGTAAAGTTTTTTTTTTTGGTAAGGTAAGAATTTTATATACTTTTCAATGCGCAACTTACAAAGAAAGTAGTCGAAACACAAAAATCTCGCACTTGAAGCGACGCAAAAAATGCCCCGACAGGTGCAAACGACTAAGACCAAGGCTACAAGTAAGAGAGCGCAACAGCAAGGCCATAGAGATGACCAACCGAACTAAAGACCTAAAGACTATTTACAATGTAATCAAGAGATTACTCAAAAATGGAAGGAGAGATGCCCCATTTTTGCTGAATTCTTCTGTTGTGGATATTATCCGCAACAGGCTTCATGGACAGGCCTTTATCTCTTACTAGTTTAGCAAGGTGATTGCGGAGGGCCGGCATGAAAATTGGATGATTCCTGAATAGAATATGGTTTCGCTCCTACCAAATGATATGGCACATAGCGCCAAGAGCAAATCGTGAAATTTGCTGATGAAAGTTTTGACCTCCAATAATTCTGATGGCCCATTGGAGGTTTTCTTGCCATGATTTATTTTGCCAAACTAGGCTGCAGATGTTTGCCCAAAAGAACGCAAAAGACCCAGTGACAGCACAACCAAAGAAAAGGTGGTCAATGGAGTCGGGTCTGGTTCTACAGAATGCACAGACACCTTCGGAAATTCTATGATAGCTCAGCAAGACGACTTGTGTAGGGAGTCTATTGAGGGAGATGAGCCATAACAAGAAGTTGTATCTTGGTGCAATGGCATTATCCCAAATGAAGGAGCTCCATGGAATATGCGGACCTTTTTTCCTTATAATATCCCACGCCGAAGAAGTGGAAAAAAAACAAAAAGAATGGCCTGTCCAGGCAAAGCGATCAGGCTTCTCCGCATCAAGAGCCGGGATACCGATTGCTCAAGAGTTGAAGACAGCCAAGAAGTTAGAGATTTGCCAATTGGAAGAACAGAAGTCCCGAATCGTCGCATTTCTCGGGATACCAAAATTGTATATATCTCTATCAGAAAATAGTAAGTAGAGAGGGTCCTTAGAGTGCCAATTATCAAACCAGAATAAGATGGAAGTCCCATCCCCCACCTTCCACAGGAAGTTTAATTGAAATTCCGAACGAAGTTCTAGGATTTTCTTCTAGGTCCAAGAACAAAAAGTGGGTTTGGTAGCTACCCAAAAATTTTTAAACTTGAGAAAGTTGGAGTGTATCCATTTGCACCATAAGGACTCTTTATCAATGAATAAGAGCCATATGTATTTGAGCATTGTAGCTTTGTTGTAGTCCGCAAGCCTCCGTATGCCGAGTCCTCCTTCTGACTTCGGGAGGCATACTTCATTCCAGGGAACTTTTGCTCTACCAGCTCCCAAATCATGTCCTTTCCATAAGAATTGCCTGAGGACAGTCTCAATTCTCGAAAGTATTGATTTGGGTAGAGTGAAAACACTTGCCCAATATACCTGAGTTGCGTGAAGAACTGAGGTAATGAGTTGTAATCGTCCAGCGAAGGAGAGAAAACGTTGAGACTAGGATCTGGCTTTGGCCGTGATTTTGTTAACCAAATAACAGCAATCCGCTTTGGATAATCTAGATGCAATGACAGGGACACCCAGGTATCTAAATGGAAGCATACCTTCGCTGAAGCCAAGGAGATGTAGAATTTGGGTGCGTAGTTCCACTGAACCACCTGACATAAAAATCTCACTCTTATTTGAATTTGGTGCTAGGCCTGACCAGCTCGAGAATAGCCGAAGTCCTTCTTGTAGAAAATTAATGGACTCCAAACTTGCTTCCTAAAAAGGAGAAAACATCATCAAGCAAAGAAGAGGTGGCTAAGTCTTGTGCCCTTACAGGCGCTTAGAAAAATTTGAAGCCGTGCAAACTAGTTTGGTAGTTTAGAATGCCTAAGAATACTTCCATTGCCAGAGTAAATAGATAGGGAGAAAGAGGATCTCCTTGACGAATACCTCGGCCGCTATTGAAGAACCCATGCAGATCACCATTAATAGCCACAGAAAATTTTGGTGAGGTGACACATTCCATGATAAGCTTGATCATGATAGGTGAAAAGGTAATGCTTGCAAAACCGATTCGAGAAAGTTCCAGGTTGAGAGTGTCATAAGCTTTTTGAAAGTCAACCTTAATGGCACATTTCGGTAGATACGGCACATGGTGAAAGCCCACAAATAATTCCTGAGCCAATAGAATATTGTCAGCAATCCTTCTATTCTTGACAAAAGCATTTTGGGAAGAGCTGATGAGAGATGGCAAGACTGAGGAGATGCGGTTAGCCAATATTCTGGATACACATTTGTATATGGTATTACAACATGCTATAGGCCGGAAATCATTCATTGACTGGGCATTGGAGATCTTCGGCACAAGCGTTATGATGGTAGTGTTCGGCTCTTTTAACAAGAATCCAAAGCAGAAAAAATCAGAGATTGCCAAAGTGACTGAGGAGCCAATAATATCCCAATTATCTTTGAAGAAATCAACATTATACCCATCAAGCCCAGGAGCCTTGCCTTTGCCTTTGGCCAAAGAGAACATAGCATCACGGATTTCACTGGACGTCACCTCACAAGAGAGCAGAAGGATTTGGTTATCATCCAGCATATGATGGAGATAGTTCTGAATAGCTTCAATATCAGGTGAAGAGGGTGTACTGACCACTGCTAGGATACTTTCAAAGTGTTGAACTATGTGCTGTTGTACAAGATTTGAGTCATTAAGGATTACACCATTGTAGTCAGAAACCGAAATAATGTGGTTCTGAAGGTGTCTCTTGTTCACAAAGTGGTGGAAATATTTGGTGTTGCAATCACCCTCTTTCAACCTCTTTATCCTTGACTTTTGTTTGTAAAAAGATTCCTCTTGAAGACGCAATTCCGAGAAAATCCTAGTCTGATCCTTTTCAAGATGTGCTAGTTCCATATTAAAAGGATCAGAGGCAAGGGAATCCTGGGTCGTATAGAGAGCTAACTTGGCTTGCGCGGTTCGCCTTGAAATGTCAGAGAAGGAATCTCTGTTAAAAAGTTTAAAGTGTCCTTTTAGCAATTTAAGCTTCTTGCATAGAACAAACATGGGGGAGCCCGAAATATGAGAGTCCCAAACCTGGTTGATCATATCCAGAAAAGAAGGGTGAGTCATCCAAAAGTTATAAAATTTGAATGGTTTCTTGGATATCCGAGGGGGAAAAATTCTGACAATCATGGGTAAGTGGTCAGATATTCCCGGAGCTAAAAAGGACGCCTCAGAAAAGGAGAAATCTCGGCTCTAGTGTTCATTGATGAGCACACGATCAATTTTCCTTTGTTTGCGAAGGATGCCAACTGAGGTAGACCATGTATATTTTTGCCCCACATATTTTAGATCATCCAGTCCAGCTTCCTCAATACATGAGCCAAACTCCCCAAAGGTGGGTAACCATGTGTTTGAACTACCAATTCTGTCAGATTGATGACGAATGGCATTGAAATCTCCAACCACTACCCAGGGAGACTCTGAAAATAGCATACTAGAATGGACTAGATCAGCCCATAGTGCTCAGCGGTTCACAAAGGTGTGTTCATCATATATAACCGAGAGAAAATAGGTTTTACCAAGAGACAACATATTTACGCAAGCATGCATAGCTTGGGAGGAAGAAGACAAAACTTCCAAGTCTAATTCTTATGGATTCCATCCTAGTCAAATTCCGCCCGAGGAGAGGCACTATAATTGGAAGACCAATCCCAACCCGATAACAAGCTAGAGGAAATGGGTTCAAAATGGGATTGATTTACCTTGGTCTCGAGGATGTCGACGCAAGAAAGATTATTTGATCTAGCAAAAGCTCTAATTTCCGCCTGTTTGAGGGGTTGGCCTAGACCCCTGATATTCCAGACGCCAAAAACATAAAGGTCAGGAGAGAGGCTCACTGCTTTTTTGCACCCCCTCTCCTTTTGGATCTCGGGGTGATTAGTCTAGAAACAATAGGCTTGCAAACAGGAGCGGGGTCAACAACTATTGGGGCCGGCAAAGCATCTGCATTTCCATCCTTTCTCGAACCTGATGGGGGCATATCCAGAGAGAGAGGTTTCAAACCAGGTAAGTCACTACCTGGGTCAATACTTACAGTGTGGGGTCCCGTTTGAAGGGGAACATTGAGTCGGGGAGTTCTCTGTCCAGGGGATGGAGAGTCCGAGTCGCTAGACATATCGTTGGCCACATCTTCGTCACCTGAGTCAAAGGATGAAGAGTCGCCATTACGAGGGGACAAAGGAAGGCCAGAGGGACCAGGCACATTCACCATCGCCCTGGTTGGGGAATTCTATGGAGCATAGGGCAGATTTGAGGTTTCTGCCATTTTCTTGGAACAATCCGCTTCGGGAACCGTAGTCATGCTCCTGGGATTACCCGAACTATTCTTCTTGCTTTCAACTTGCCAAGGCTCATCCTCTACCGGGGAGGGAGCTAGAGGGACAGTAGGGCGAGGCGAGCTCATAATCGGGACTGTTGTCTCCTTGCTTGGTTCAGGGCACCTATGACCGAAAGTACCGCAGGTACACATGAAATAGGTCTCCATTCATATTTAACCTTAATGAGCCACATTTCCCCATTAAGCTTGACATCAATCGATTCCAGCATATTTTGGGTGGCCATGATCTCTATGCACACCCTAGCATAAGAGAGCATCCTCATTTTCTCAGTTTGTGAGTCCACATGAAGAGGTTTACCAAGTGCACTCGCTATAGCGCTTATTCCAGAGGCTGACCATAAAGCATAGGGAATATCCCTAAGTTTCACCCATATTGGAATGGACTGGTGTTGGTCCTTTACGAGCTTTAGATTGGGGTGCCATTGTTTCAAAATCATAGGCACACGCAAGATAGTGATAGGGCCCCCATCAAGGACTTTCCGCTTAAAACTCTCATTGGGGATGTGGAAGAAATAAAATCCATCCATATTTGCCATTACATCCACAAGATTGTTTCCCCGGATGTTCTTTCATCACGGACTTGGTGAGCTTAAAGGGTAGTCTTTTGCCCACAAAATATCTAACCAGGCATTCTTTCCATTTAGGATTTGTATCCGCTGTAATAGCTTCGAAATTTGTACCATCGGTTTACCATCAACCATGGTTGGGGAATAAATGATAGGCCATATCCTCTTTTTCCGCCATCCTTGCAACAAACCGCCCAAGAGCGTTGAAAGGAGGTTGAGATTGAGGATTCTTGGTCGGTGTCTTCCCTTTGTCTTGCCGCTCGACCAGCACCACTTTTCCGGATTTTGGTCCAAAGAAGTTCCAATGATTTTCATAGACTGATGGGAGAGGAAAGACTTTGACCTTCCTCTACTTCGGCCTCTACTACGGGACCTTCGATCTTGGGGATCTTGGGCTTTAGAATTTGCAACCACATCCGAGGGTGAAGGCCTGCGATTGGCATCTCTGATGCCAACATTTACTGTTGTAGGGTGTTTAGGGAGGGCAATAGATGGCCCTACTACATCAGTTTTTTGTGCCTCATGATCCACATGAACTATAGGTTGAGAGGAATCTTTGGGCTTGCCAGATTTGGCCTTTAAAGGGGCTTTAGCAGCAGAGATGAGTTCAGCCATTACCTATTTTGGCTTAGTGGTGGCCTTCAATGGAGGCTCCATCTAAGTAGAATTTCCAGCCATGAATACTCAAGCTAAATCAACCAGCCATTCCACGAACAGAACTCAAAATGCAGAAAGATTCAGAAAGCCCATAATGTCTTCCAAAAAACCTAGAATTAGTGATCCGAATGCCCAAACAACAGGAAATCCACCAGATAACATGAATCCTCGGTGGATTCTATCACCCCATCCCAAAATCCAGGTCAAACCAGTGAGTAATCTCAATACGTAGCAGCAGAACGAAAATGCAGTAAACGAAAACCCAGATTGCTAACTCAGAAATCAGGGGCCTTCTAAGGAGAAATCCTTCAGTCAAGAGGCAATTTAGTAACTGGCGAGGCCCAATCCCAAGGATCAGCAAGATTCGACTAGCTGAACTACCAAATCAGATGAAGAGACAAGTCTGGTGAATAGGACCTACGAACAACGAAGAATCGCTTCCCAGATCTGTTTATCTGATTAGTAGGGGCTACCTCATATGAAATCCTCTAGTCTAGTGTTAGAACAGTTGCTTTGGTGAAGCTCAAAGACCAAAGATCAATAGGAGTCGTTGGTCGAGAGCCCTTAATCGATGAACATCCAAGTAGGTGAATAGTTCCAAAATCGCCATAATCGGGGTTTTCTTTTTGGCCTTTTTCTCAATTGTAAAGTTGCAAACGCTAAATATAAAAGATTTGGTTACAACAGCTTAAATTATGCTTTTGTTCACCAACAATGTGTTGCCTTAGATGGCAAGAGATGACAAAAGAGTTTGCTCCTCTTCTTGTAATTTAAAGTTCAAGTCTTGTTGGAATTTTTTGGTAGTAATAACCTGAATACATCATGCCACGGGGAGGAGTGCGCTCTTAAGATCACCCAAAAAGATATACTAGTTGAGGTGTATAAAAGCTGGTCCAAACATCAAGTAATCGCTATGCCAATAAAAATATGTAAGTGACATGCATTAATTACTTGACATAATATTATTGAGAAATCGAAGTTCTCAAATCAGATGAAAAAAATCGAATTTTGTTAAAAGAATTTTTGAATCTTCAGTCTTCAGCAATTATAATTTAAGGTCTATAATCTTCGGTATCTAATTTTCAATGCTTTCAAACAGCACCTCACTATAATTTTGGCTCTTCGTCACCTCACTCTTGTTGCATGTTCGGCTCACGAGTGAATCTAGAATTCATGAAATACTTCAATGACCTCGTAATCTAGACTAAAACTCAAGCAGATACACTAAATTGAAAAATTATTTACAGCTAGCAACCTCGATTGTTTCCCACACCTAATCGACACATATGTTCACGCATGTGCTTATTTACTTAACCACAAAATCAACACTACAACCATCTTATTTCCTTAGCTCCCAAGTTCTCACATCATCTTACTCCTACTACATTCTCCATATCATACTCTCTTGCAGTGCTTTCTCCATATCATCACTTTTGCAGTGTTTACCTTGTGGTCCTCTGGCACTTGGATTTTCCATTCTAAGGACAAACCTCTTTGAAGTACGATGCTACAGCTGATTATGCCATTTATAGACCACTTTCATCATTTTCGAGCCTCCATTAGGCGCAACATACAATTCCGAAGCATATGAGAGAGAGAGAGAGAGAGAGAGAGAGAGAGAGAGAGAGAGAGAGAGAGAGAGAGAGAGAGAGAGAGAGAGATCCACAAGGTAAATTAATGGAATGGCAAGCAGAAATAAGATAATGAAAAAGAATGCTTCTATCGAGGTTTCACCTTGCAATGTTGACACCTCCATTTTTTCCCTCATCACTTACAAAAGATAATTTAAGCCCTCTAAAGGTTAGTTTTCGAAAAAATATGAAAAGCAACTTTGGATTCTCAAAGTGATTTAGTGAAAGCGGGTGGCTGCTTTGGACTACGGGCTTTGAAAGGCGTGGTTTGGGCTCAAAACTTCTAAAGAATTTCACCAAACACCAAACTTTTCAATCGAAAGACTTTGGGATTCCAGAATTACATTTCAAAATTTTCACAAACTCACAACATGAGAAAGATGTATTTGCACCCATCAAACTGGACTGTTGCATACATCATCATCAGCCCAATTTTATATTCTCTGAAAACATGGAGAGAACGTGGCCCAGAAAAAATAGGGGAACTGCCCTTGTTTGAACCAGCATAATAGATGTCGGTTTCGGGTTTCACCACTAAGAGGCGCTCCTCTTCCAACTCAAGATGGCGCATGGCATCCTTAAAGGTTTTGATGTTCTCATTATGGGTCAGATGCACCTTCATGTGCTCTCAGCTTTGAGGTAAGGAACGGATCACTGCTTGCACTCGCTGCTCGTCAGTCAGAATGTGGCCAGCATCCTTCAACTCATTAATCATGTTTGACATCTTTCCCAGGTGTTGTTTCATAGACCGATCATGCGGCTTCTTATATGAGTGAAACCTTATAGTGAGCTGTCTCAGCTTGGTCACCAATGTATGACCAAACATTGTTGCTAATGCTTCCCACATTTCTTTGGCATTTTCAAAATGCCTAAACTCTCGCATGATGTCATTCTCCATGCTACTCAGCAACGTGATGCGAGCAATTAAGTTCTTCTTTTTCCAAGCAGTAAATGCTCCTTTATTCCTCTTATGTTGTGCAATGTTCTCATCCTTAGGTTCTTCCATAACTTGGTTGAGAGCTTCTAGTGCCTCTTGCTTTTTCAGTATATATTGAATTTTCATGTTCCATATTTCATAATTTTCACCGTTCAATTCAGTCACTATATTCTTAGTTGCTGAAGCTACGGTATCTGAACATTTGAGATATATACGCATCGAATTATTAATGCCACTCATTTATGCATAAGTTTTACACAAACTGATTATATTAATGAGTAATTTCGCATGGTTTTTAGATTCGAAAGTTCACTATGTTCCCAATCATCATCTAAAATTCTAATGTGAAATTATCGTTAATATAATCATTAAGGTAAAATTATTCGTTTTTAAAGTTACTAAAACTTTTAGAATTCTCACTCAATCATATGATACTAATAACAAAGATATTATAACAGAATAGTACCATAAACTATTCACTACAAAGAATATCCACCAACATTCATTCACTAAATACTATTTACATGAGGAAACGAATCCAGCATAGAAAGAAAATATCAACATCAACATGAACAATAATATCCACCTAGGATACCTAAAGCTAAACTAAAATAATATAAAGTCAACGGTTCATAAGTTTCCTATAAACAGGGAGAGATTTATCAAATTTCTTAGAAAATTCAATCCTCTTCTTTGGCAATCATGAAAAGACTGTCGAGTATCCCTTAGGGTTTCTCCATGGCGCATTCATTCTTCGTCAAGTTGCATTCATTCCTAGAGTTGAAGTCTTTGTTGCCTCAATCTTATAGTATTCCCTCACAAAATCTATTGCAAGTTTTTTGTAGGCTGGAACCACGTTGACCTTCCATAGGTCATCCAACACCTCTTTCCATTCAGATGGAAGAGTGTTGATGAAAACATTCATCTTCTTAAAGTCCGGCGTACAATAACCCTTCCAGATGATTTTCTGTATCATCTTATTGACCTTGACCATGTGATCCTCCAAATCGCCACTTTCTCATTGATAAGCATCTAACTCAGCTATCAACGCTGTAAGTCTTGCCTTTTGTTCAGCCGTCCTAGGCATAATAGGGGTTCGATACCTTCGTACCATCGTTCCTGCAACAAATGCAGAAAAAAAGCAAAGGATTACTTTTTAATCCATGATACAATATTGCAAGAAACTCATTCTACCCCCGCTTCAGCACCCTTTTTTTTTGTGGTCAATGCCGGTCAATGGTGGTCAATTCCGATCAAGGGATGACTGGTCAATGGGTCGGGTCAACGGGTCAGATCAGATTGGACCAACCAGATCGGGCCGGGCCTGCTGGGTCAAGCTGGGCCGGGCCTTTCGCTAATTGTTCATGCAATTGTTTTTGTATGGTCCTAAGGCTATTTTAACCAATCTAGAAAGGAAAAGAACAAAACTAAATGAATATCAATTAAATGACACCAAGCTAAATCTAATGGGAAGATCTAACTATCTCATCAAGACTTGTGTTCTAACCATTTTAATTAATGTTATTATTTAATTCTGAAAATAGGGAATTTCGTTGGCCTGTGTCCACATTTTTAAAAAAATCAATTTAAACCCAAACTAATTAGCCCTCCACACAGCTTGCTCCTCTAGTCATCCCCTTACTCAAGCTTACTGTGAGTGAACATCCCCCACGAATCGCAGCCATCGCCATGTTAACGGCCATGGCCATTCACCATTGAACAGCACCAGGACCCACGAAAACACAAAAACAGGGCAAGGCAGGGACGATTTGATGCAGTCCGTTTTGTTAACATGAGAAATAGAAACAGAAGAATCGAGTTCGACAATCAATGAAGGATTATCATCATGAGATGCCTATCAACACACATTAAAAAAACGTACCAATAATCAGACAAAAAACCATACGAACATACTATTCAGTTTTCACACAAACATCACCACGACGCTAGTTTTTATTTTCAACCGTGATGGATGGATGTTTCAAATCATTACCTTACCGAGGAGGAAGCTTTATTTAGCGTCGTCGGCGAGGATAAACACCGAGGATGGAGTCTTCATCGAGAGATGAACCAACTCGCACTATCTTGGCACTATCTTGGTCGTGCGGTGGAGCGACGAGGAAGCTCTTTTTAGTGTTGCCACCGAGGATAAACATAGAGGATGGAATCTTCACCGGGAAATGAACCAACTCACACTATCTTGGTCGTGTGGTGCAGTGGCGAGGAAGCTCTATTTAGCGTCGCCGTCAAGGACAAACACCGAGGATGGAGTCTTCACCGAGAGATGAACCAACTCGCACTATCTTGGTGTGCGGTGCAGTGATGAGGGACGGCCACGGTGTGAGAGCTATGGGCGTTGAACAAGCGAAGGAGGAAGAATAAAAGAGACATCTTGAAAGTCCCTGTTTAAGCCAAGGAGGAAGAATAAATGAGATATCTTGAAAGTCCATGTTTTTTCATTTTTTTAAACATAGAATAAAAGAGACATCTTGAAAGTCCCTGTTTTTTTTAATCTTCTTTTTAGGCTCCGTTATTACCCAAAGAGAATTGTAGGGTTTGGATCCTTTTTTGTGTTTTGGATGTCGATTGTGTTTGCACCCATCAAACTGGATTGGTGCATACATCATCATCCACCCAATTTTATATTTTCTGAAAATATGGAGAGAACGTGGCCCAAAAAAAATAGGGGAATTGCCCTTGTTTGAACCAACATAATAGATGTCGGTTTCCGGTTTCACCGTCAGTAGGCGATCCTCTTCCAACTCAAGATGGCGCATGGCATCCTCAAAGGTTTTGATGTTTTCATTATGGGTCAGGTGCACCTTCATGTGCTCCCAGCTTTGAGGCAAGGAACGGATCACTGCTTGCACTCGCTGCTCGTCAATTAGAATGTGGTCAGCATCCTTCAGCTCATTAATCATGTTTGACATCTTTCTCCGGTGTTGTTTCATAAACTGACCATGAGGCTTCTTATACGAGTCAAACCTTATAGTGAGCTATCTCAGCTTGGTCACTAATGTATGACCAAACATTGCTGCTAATGCTTCTCACATTTCTTTGGCATTCTCAAAACGCCTAAACTCTCGCATGATGTCATTCTCCATGCTACTCAGCAACGTGATGCGAGCAATTAAGTTCTTCTTTTTCCAAGCAGTAAATGCCCCTTTATTCCTCTTATGTTGTGCAATGTTCCCATCCTTAGGTTCTTCCATAACTTGGTTGAGAGCTTCTAGTGCCTCTTGCTCTTCCAGTACATATTGAATTTTCATGTTCCATATTTCATAATTTTCACCGTTCAATTTCTCTCCTTTGTTCAATTCAGTCACTATATTCTTAGTTGCTGAAGCTACGGTATCTGAACATTTGAGATATATACGCACGAATTATTAATGCCACTCATTTATGCATAAGTTTTACACAAACTGATTATATTAATGAGTAATTTCGCATGGTTTTTAGATTTGAAAGTTCACTATGTTCCCAATCATCATCTAAGATCCTAATGTGAAATTATCGTTAATATAATCACTAATGTAAAATTACGTTCTTTAAAGTTACTAAAACTTTTAGAATTCTCACTCAACCATATGATACTAATAACACGAAAATTATAACAGAATAGTACCATAAACTATTCACTACAAAGAATATCCGTCAACATTCATTCACTAAATACTATTTACATGAGGAACGAATCTAGCGTAGAAAAGAAAACATCAACATCAACATGAACAGTAATATCCACCTAGGATACCTAAACCTAAACTAAAATAATATAAAGTCAACGGTTCATAAGTTTCCTATAAACAGGGAGAGATTTATCAAATTTCTTAGAAAATTCAATCCTCTTCTTTGGCAATCATGAAAAGACTGTCTGGTATCCCTTAGGGTTTCTCCATGGCGTATTCATTCTTCGTCAAGTTGCATTCATTCCTAGAGTTGAAGTCTTTGTTGCCTCAATCTTATAGTATTCCCTCACAAAATCTATTGCAAGTTTTTTTGTAGGCTGGAACCACGTTGACCTTCCATAGGTCATCCAACACCTCTTTCCATTCAGATGGAAGAGTGTTGATGAAAACATTCATCTTCTCAAAGTCCGGCGTACAATAACCCTTCAAGATGATTTTCTGTATTATCTTATTGACCTTGACCACATGATCCTCCAAATCGCCACTTTCCCATCGATAAGCATCTAACTTAGCTATCAACGCTGCAAGTCTTGCCTTTTGTTCAGCCGTCCTAGGCATAATAAGGGTTCGATACCTTCGTACCATCGTTCCTGCAACAAATGCAGAAAAAATCAAAGGATTACTTTTTAATCTATGATACAATATTGCAAGAAACACATTCTACCCCCACTTCAGCACCCTTTTTTTTGTGGTCAACGCCGGTAAACAATGGTCAATAACCGGTCAACGGATGCCCGGTCAACGGGCTGGTCAAATGGTCAACGGGTCGATACAACGGGTCGAATCGGACCAACCAAGTCGGGCCAAGCCTGCTAGGTTGGGCCGAGCCGAGTCTTTCGCTAATTGTTCATGCAATTGTTTTTGTATGGTCCTAAGGCTATTTTAACCAATCTAGAAAGGAAAAGAACAAAACTAAATGAATATCAATTAAATGACACCAAGCTAAATCTAATAGGAAGATCTAACTATCTCATCAAGACTTATGTTCTAACCATTTTAATTAATATTATTATTTAATTCCCGAAAATAGGGAATTTTGCTGGCCCGTGTACAAATTTAAAAAAAAATCAATTTAAACCCAAACTAATTGGCCCTCCACATAGCTTGCTCCTCTAGTCATCCACATAGCTTGCTCCTCGAGTCATCCCCTTACTCAAGCTTGCTGTGAGCGAACGTCCCCCACGAATCGCAGCCATTGCCATGTTAACGACCATGGCCATTCACCATTGACCAGCACCAGGACCCATGAAAACACAGAAACGGGGCAAGGCAGGGACGACTTGATGCAGTCCGTTTTGTTAACACCGAAATAGAATCAGAAGAATCGAGTTCGACAATCAACGAAGGATTATCATCATGAGATGCCTATCAACACACATTAAAAAAACGCACCAATAATCAAACAAAAAACCATACGAACATACTATTCAGTTTTCACACAAACATCACCACGACGCTAGTTTTTATTTTCAACTGATATGGATGGATGTTGTCGAATCATTACCTTACCGAGGAGGAAGCTCTATTTAGCGTCGCCGTCGAGGATAAACACCGAGGATGGAGTTTTCACTGAGAGATGAACTAACTCGCACTATCTTTGGCTCTATCTTGGTCATGCGGTGCAGCGACGAGGAAGCTCTATTTAGCGTCGCCGCCGAGGATAAACACCGAGGATGGAGTCTTCATCGAGAAATGAATCAACTTGCATTATCTTGGTTGTGCGGTGTAGTGACGAGGAAGCTCTATTTAGCGTCGCCGTCGAGGATAAACACCGAGGATGGAGTTTTCACTGAGAGATGAACTAACTCGCACTATCTTGGTGTGCGGTGTAGCAACAAGGGACGGCCACGGCGCGAGAGCTACGGGCGTTGAACAAGCGAAGGAGGAAGAATAAAAGAGACATCTTGAAAGTCCCTGTCTAAGCGAAGGAGGAAGAATAAAAGAGACATCTTGAAAGTCTCTGTTTTTTCATTTTTTTTAAACATAGAATAAAAGAGACATCTTGAAAGTCCCTGTTTTTTCATTTTTTTTATCTTCTTTTTAGGCTCTGTTATTACCCAAAGAGAATTGTGGGGTTTGGATCCTTTTCTGTGTTTTGGATGTCGATTTGTCGTGAGGCAACATACCCGGATTGTGTTTAGCAGAAGCAATTGTTTTGCAGTGTTGATTAAATCTGAATTTTCTCGGTCTGAAGGGGTGTTGCATGCTGCATGTCGCACCAGAGTATGCTCATGGATTTGAGGAACCACCGTTCTGATGTCGATCTGGATGATCACCTTGTTCCATCAGCTGACTTGATCTGTTGCGAGAAATATGATGGGATGCATGGTCCAAGCCAAAAAGTGTAAAGACATTGATATGCTTGAAGGATCGAGGATCATGAAAATCCTAGGCCGACCCTCCTTGCATTCCTTTTTTTCTGTTACTTGAGGCGAAGAGGTGACTTTAGAGCGGGTTGTGATGCTTGCAATTAGGAAGATGATTGTTTCCAAATGAATTGTACAGGGGACTCGACACAACATTCTTAAGTTTGTCGATCATGCTCGCGATGGAGCAGTGCCAGATGCATCAGATATAAAATTAGGCATTCGATTTGAATCGTATCTGCAAACATTTTTATGCTTAGAATGACAAGTAAAATGTTCAAGAGATTTTATATTTGCACATCGATCAAACCTTCATGATCATTCGCCTTTTCATTGCAATTTCCGAAAATGTAGGCAAAATGGGGGATAGAAGGTAAAAATAAAAAAATAAGGTGCGGAATTACCTTAGACAATTGCTCTTATATGTTTGCACTTTGTCAAAGCAGTTATGCCAATTACCTTCTCACATTTCCCAATTTCAAATGTTCAAACGAGAAGATATCTTATACATGGATACACTACGTGGGAGTGTTAAGACGGTGTTGACCAATTAATCACTATTGCTCGCATTTTATGAATTTCAATTTACTTAGAATCATGTGTATTCGCGTGGAATTTTGATAGATGGATTACATATAAAGATGAACAATGAACAAGAGTAGAAAAGCTCGAGAGCGAAATGGAAGGGCTTGGGCAAAGGTTTTATACGAGAAAGCTCGGCCTGAGCAAAAATCACCTCTGATTACATCGGATGTCGCACTGGCGGTCGGAAAAAGTACCTTCTCCATTCGAGCACAGTGACACAACCGTCAAGAACTTTGGCTTCACCGCCTCACCGGAGCTAAGAATAGAGTTTAGGACGCCATTTCGAAGGTGGAAAGAGATGGAAGGAGGTGGCAAGAGAGACTCGGACGAATTCACCTCGAAGTAGCCCTTTTGTTTGACCCCCGAATGTTTCCGGAGGAATTTGTAGGAAATAGCTCCATTTTTGCTGGTTGTTTTGGTGGTGAGGTCTTGATTGATCGATATTTGAGCGTGCTGATGCATCATGGGTTCGCTTGTTTAGCACTGTACTCTGCCCTTCTTACTTCAATAATGCTCGGGACTATGTTGTTTTACTTATACGCGGTCTTCGTCAACGGCTTAGGTTTACCTTTGCTCAGGGTGCACTGGACTTGATGATCATGTGTTTGATGGCTGTGTATGGGACGAACATTGAGGTCTTAAAAAAAGTCAGCCATTAGTCATCTAGCAAAACTTATCTGGAAACAAAACGCATTTTCATTACGCAAGGTATGGCGTTTATGTTTACCTCTTACATGATTAAAATTGACGGTGTGCTCTAACCGGGATTTTTTCTTCTCTCTCTCGATTTTACAGTTTCCGAGGACGATGAAATAGACTACTCAGTCAAACCTCAGTTTTATGATCCAGATCTAGACGATAAAGATGAGCTATGGCTAGAGAAGAAGCGTAATGGACGTGTGACCGACGCTGTGCTGAGCTGCCCTGCTTGTTTCACTACCCTCTGCCTGGAGTGTCAAAGGTTTGGATTGCAATGTCTATACAACTCAAGGAATGTACGATTGTCATCCGAACGGATATGTGGCCTGAAGTAAGTGCATGCACGTGCGCTCACTCGGGTAAATCCACACCAAAGTATTTGCACTTACATAGATATTGTATTATGGTTTTGGAGGTTCCTTTCCCATTTGCCCCTCTCCTTCCTGTCTCTCTAGCTCTTTGGGAATTTTTCCTCCCAAAGGCGCAAGAGAAAGGTGGGGATTTCGTTTGTCCTTACGGGTTTATAATTGTATTCTTCGACAAACAGGTATGTAAGGTTATGATGCTTTTAGAGAGTTATGGCAAATATTCATAGGTCGCATGTTGCATTTTCGGCATCAATCTGAGGAAACTTTTAGGAATGTCTAAACTTTTTTATCAGATTCAATTCTTTAATTATAGGGTTTAGAGTGAAAATAAAGGTATCAACTTATGCTGTCTCTCTTCTCCATCGCGAAAAAAAAAGTTAAATATTCAACAGTCTCACTTTCGACCAAAAAAATAGAGTTTCACTGGAACGTCTACTCCAAACTATTTTTTTTTCCCTGAGAAACAGGTAGCTCATATAGAAAGAGTCTTTAGCCTGAAGGCTCATGTGGATTGCCTAGACATGTATGGCAAAGCTTTGGTTGTGTTTAGCTTTCCTCAGAATGGTAAAACTCACAGACCGGTATCGCTAAATTACTTTATGCTTGCAACTTGCCTATTTCTTCATCTCTACGACTCTGGGACCAATAAACTAGCAAATTTTCCTGAAGACTGATGCACAGTGTAGCACAATGCAGGAGTAACCTCACATGGGAGATGTTTTTAACCTTAGTGTTTGGTTTCGAGCCTCTGCAGAGTTGCACTTTCAGTAGTCAAATGTTGTTTTGCCACTATCCCTTTTCGGTCAGAAAATTGTCTTCCGTAATACTCTTTCATCCAGAGCATCTCATAGACTCACCATTCATCACTTTTATTTCCCTTTCTGATACTGCTCTTGTTTTAATTGATTGTTTAACGATACAAATTCGAGTATCTGAAATCCTGTTAATGCTTGATGCACGTGGAACGTGACCTTATGTTTTAAGAGTCTTCCATTTTCTCGTATTGATGGTTGAAGCGGGAATGGAATTGAAACAGAACTCACTCTCGTTTTTGTAGGCATGAAAAATATGTCACCCAATACAGAGCGATCTTCGTCATGAATTGTGAGGATATGAAAGAGAAGGCTCACCCGCCAAGCAGTGTGCACCCAAAAAACTGAAAAAGAGGGTGAGGATCTACTACACCCAACACTCACCCTGCCGGTGGCGAAACCCTCAAGACGTCTGCTGTTCCATTTGCTCTACGGAGATCGGCATAATGGATGAAGAGGAGATTTATCACTTCTACAACGTGCTTCCCAGCGAGTCTTGACTTGCCTGAGTTCCATCCCATCTTTATGTACTCATCTCATGTCCTGGGAGTTTTGATAGTTCAAGGTCTTTGAGCTTGCTGTAATGTCAAGTTTTTCATTAAAAAAATTTCTTTTCTAGGGCATGTACTTTTGTTGGAGCTGTGTACGTCTGTAAGTTGGGGGAGCCTTTGTATTTCAATTGCAATCTAATCTATGAAATTTCATGGGTTCCAATAACGAGTGACTCTGAGGTCAAACGCTTAATTCGGATGTGCAAAAAAATTATTCTAAGAGATAGTAAAATAAATAGGCAAATTATTTTGCAAAAAGAATATATATATACACACACACATACATACATACATACATACATACATACCCACACATCTAGAGAGAGAAAATGATATCATCTCATAACAGCAAGGAGAAGCGCGAAGAGGGAAAGAGATGCCCCTACAGGATCGAACTACAGACCTTCAGTTTACAAGGGCGACGCTCTACCATTGTGCTATAGGGGCCCCTCCAGGACAGCCTCAACAACATCTGCTCCGCCACCTCCAGCCTCTGAGTCCGCCTCCTCGGCGCTCCACGACCTCTCCCTCCGCCCTCAAGGCCACCCCATGCTCGTCCCCGTCACCGCCTCCATCCATGTCCTCAGCACCCTCGATGACACCGACAAGGTCCACCGGCTACTTCATCGAGGTCCCAAATCCGTTGTCCTTGCTGCGGTGATGTTGGTTGGGTTTCGATTAATTTGTGTTTGGTTTTGACTTTGTTCTTGTGTTCTGTGTGTTGATCAGAAAAAGATGGCCGAAGGCCAGGATTACTGCGAGCGCAAGATCAATTTGCTCAAGTCTAATTTCGATCAGCTCGTCCAGATGCGGATCTCCTGCTTTTGCCATTATTTTTACTTGAAGCATTATGTGCAGTGGATGAGTCATGAATCACGCGTACATATTGTGCAAGTAGGGTGATATGAGCTGTCCTGTGATTGCTCCCTGCTTCTGTGGCATCGTCATTGTTATGTGGTATGCTTTGCTGGAATCCTTCTCAAAGGGAACCTAATGTGCTATGCGTATGGTTGTTGGACTTGGAAAATGTGTGTTTTCTTGTGCAACTCGGCTTTGTATTGTCCTTTGCAAGTTATAGAATATTGAACAGAAAGCACCTGGGATTTGTTTCACAGTCGATGATGGGACTTCACCGCAGTAAATGTAAAAGTCCGCTCTTTTGCTAAGTACTTTGAAAATGGAGTCACTTGATTCACTAATGACTCCGAATGATCGATGTGGTGAACTTTTCCTCGAAAAATGAAGGGGATCAAAGTAGAGCGCCCTGGCACTTAATTCTCTAAATGGAAAAGGGTTGGATGGACTTTCGCAATTGACATCAATTATGATGGGAAAAAGGGCAAGATGGTTGATATAGTAAAGTAGACGAGCCTGCCCCTTTGCCCCATGTGCGTTTACTTAGTTGAGCTGAAAGTTAGAAGAGGAAGCAAAGATCTGGTGCTTAATGATTTGTTAGCGAACATTTGCGCCGGTTATCCACTTGTTAAGAACTTTTCTTTTTGGTTTCAAAAATTGAAATACCATAGAAGATACAATTTGTAAGTTCGAAGGATCCAGAAACAGAGTTTTATACAATATAAAATCAAATTACTATGATTGAACAATGAAACATTACAAACATGAAACGGATGGGGCAAATCTTTGTTAATATTAATCACTGCACTTGAAATTCACACAATTATAATAAGTAAGCACTTGAAGTTTGCTACTAACTTATTTTTACTTAGATGGTGCAGTATGTTTTCCCACCGTGAGGAGCCAAAAATACTAGTTGCTTCAAACTAAAATCATTACATTGCTAAAAACAGAGAAAGATTGAAGAAGCAAGATTAAGAACGAAATAGAATATATGTGATATGAGTGAAGACTAGTTTTGTTACCTAGATAGTTCTTTTGGTCAGATATTTAGAGAGTTGAGTACTATGAAAAACAATATGTAATATGAATGTGTCGATGCATGAGGACCGCTGATTAGCGTGTGTTGCAATTTATCAGCAACTAGATAGGTGGTTTTTTCTTTCGTTTTCTTTTTCTGGTTTGGGATCTTGATCCTGGCAACTACTTTTGCATACTTTGAGGGGCCCTTTTTGCTTAGATGTTTGCTCATTTCACTTTGTGAGAGAGAACAACAATTAACTCAGAATGGTTGTGTTGCATGTGTTAATGGGAGGGGGGCAAATATCAGCTCTATAACTAAGGTCATCCTCTTTGTACTTTCAAGGGTTTTTGTCTACATGTACACGTATATCTATCCTTTTACACATGTAAATGGCTGGCAGGAGCCTCACGTGCCAAAATTGCAAAGGAACAATGATTTATTTAAACAGTGCAAACGATGCGACTATTTGCATTTTCTTGATGGAGATACTTATCAATTGGTTGTAATTTCTCTGCCGAGCATTTTGTTAAGACTGTTTCGTTACATAAAATGACATCACAGGTGGCATAAAAAAGGAAAAGCATAGCAGATGAAGCTGGGGCAATCTTGCAGGCAATGTTTGAGCTATATGAATCTACACTAAAATTTTCTCCTAGTGACACATGAATTTTTTCCGGCAAGCCGAACATGCATTTTTGCCAAAGGAATATTAAATGCAATAAAAAGAAATGTATAAGCAAATGAAAAAAAGAAAACATATGACAAATGAAGCTTCAGTCCAGCCTATCCATTAAGTTCGGCCTCTTTGCTCTCCATCCCTGTCTGACCACCTCGCTCTAGTCCTACAGGAAGGCATTTTGACATGTTTAAACCATTCATGATGAGACTAGGCCTCAGGCCTTCCTTCGCAGAATTTTTTTAGAAAACGTAAAAAGAAAGATAAAGTTTTCTCAAGGGGGAGGGAGGAAGAGGGGAGAGTGTCAGTAACGGAGGAGACGATGCAAAAGCAACGAGGAGAGAGCGGAGAGAGGAAGGTTCAGAATTTCTACAAGGTGGGACTTGCATGTTTACACGTGACGAGATTTGAGTGGACTGGCCTCTTGCTGACTTGGCAAGACTGGCCTGTGCAACATTTTCTCGTGCTGATCTCATCCCTCTACCTTGCGGCGCTTGTGGCTTCCTTTGGCGCGTCAATGGTCTACGGTCGAAAGATCTCCATGTTCTTACGAGGCCCGGGCCTTTCTCACTGGCACAATTGTCAAGGGCATCGCGTTGAGCATTGTGGTGCTGATGATTGGCCGTTTGCTTGGGGTTGGTGTTGGATTCGCTAATTAGGTACATTTCCATCTCTCTAAAATCTAAATAGTTTCGACTTATGGATTTCGACTTTATGCTCTATAAAGAGACAAAGTAAACATTTTGTCCTAATAGGGTCGGGCATAGGTTCGTGTTTTGTTTGTATTTGGTTTATTGGAAAGTTATATACACATTTACCCTTACCAAAAAAAAAAAAAAGAGACAAAGTAAAAGTAAAAAATCACTGGAGTTTGTCTCAGTGGTCACCCTTCCTACTGGGAAAATGGAGGTATGAATTCGATTCCCCACCTTCTCAAGGGGTCTAAGGATGGGATGTGTAGTTTCAGACGTGAGTTTTAACTCCTACGCTTTACAAGAAGCAGGGCAAAAGTCTGAAAGCGAGTTGAGAGTTAGAGTAAGAAAGACCAAAAGAAAAAAAAAAGACAAAGTAAAAGTCTGAAAGAGAGAAATGGGAGAGATAGAATAGGACAGAACAAAGAAAAAAGTAGAACACATCTTTGTTAGAAATCTCCGAGATATGTGTATTTCTAATTGAGGTAAAAATAAATAAAGAGGAAATTTTAAAAATCATCTTTATTCTTGATTTCAACATCAATTTACATTTTGAATTTTGAAATCTACAATTTACGTATCCACCTAAATCTTTCCCTCTTCCTCCTCTTTCTCTCCCAATTTGCTCTCTCTTTCTCACTCCCGCTCTTTCTATGAGTGGTTTGCTCCCACAACCAATCCTGACCTACACTGCGTTGCCACCATTTTTCAGGAACACTCGCCCTCGACTCTGGCTGAGCCCTGCCCCACCCCCCCCCCCCCTCTCTCTCTCTCTCTACCATGGTGGCACATGACCAAGGGTGGAGCTTTGCCAAAGTCCAGTCGAGCTTGACTCTGGCAAAGTTTGACAGATGGTCGATTGATTCCAACTCGGCTTGGGTCCCAGCTGGGGGCGAGTAGGAATGGCTTGGTGGGCGACGAAGTGCCTATCAGAGAGGGGCTAAGTGGTGGGCGGGTTAAGATTTGGGCATATGGGTTTTCACTCGTGGTGGATTTACAATGGTGGGAAGAGCAAAAAGGAAAATGACAAATCCGTAAGTTAGATGAAACATGATATATTAATTGTAAATTTTCGAAACACGATACAAATTTATATAAGGGTTAATACCACGAAAAACTCTAAACCGGTACATTTATGACACATTTACCCCCAAACTGTTTTTTTTACCACAAAAAACCCCAAATTGGTACACTTGTAATAATTTTATCCCGAACTATTTTTTTAGCCATAAAAAATCTCAAACCGGTACACTTATGATAATTTTACCCTGAACTTACCATAGAAAACCCAAAACTGACATATATGTGACAATTTTACCATGAATTAAATTTTTAATATTATTTTTTCGAATTTTTATTAATTTTTTTCTTTTTTTTCTTCATATTCAATCGAGCGAGCCGCCCCGGCCGGGGGCCAACCTTGCCAACATCCGCCTCTAGTCGGGTCATGGGTTCAATGACCGCCAAAGGTTAAAGATGAAGAAAAAATAAAAGTAAAGAAGAAATAAAAAAAATCAAAAATAATAAAAAATAATATTGAAAAATTAGTTCGGTGTAAAATTGTCACGCGTGTACCAATTTGGGGTTTTTGTGATAAATTCGGGGTAAAATTGTCACAGGTGTACCAGTTTGGGATTTTTATGGTAAATTCAGGGTAAAATTATCACAGGTGTACCAGTTTGGGATTTAAAAATAAAAAAAATCAAAAATCAAAAAAAATAATATTAAAAAATTAGTTCGGGATAAAATTATCACATGTATATAAGTTTGAGATTTTTTTATGATAAGTTCGGGGTAAAATTATCATAAGTGTGTCAGTTTGGAGTTTTTTGTGGTATGTTTGGGGTAAAATTATCACAAATATATCAGTTTTAGATTTTTTATTATCAAAAAAATAATTTAAAATAAATATGTTATAAGTGTATTAATTTAGAGTTTTTCGTGATATTAACTCTAAATAAAACAAAGAAGGAAAAACGTTATCTGTCTGCCAATTAAAAAGTGGTGAATGCATTCACCATCCTCCGTTCGCTACCGTACTGCGAGTTCCATCAGGGGGCAAAAAACACGAAGAAGGTTCCCCCCTCCCTCATCTTCTTCCCCATCCCTTCGAGGAAATTCCTAGTCGGAGCGACGCCAAGCCTCATCAGGTACGCCAAATCGCCTCCTCCGTCCTGCTCGTTCGCATCTCCGTCAGATCCCTCGATCGGATCTGCAATCGGCGCTCTCTTTTTTACCTCGTTCGGGGGAATCCCGATCGTCTCGGTCGTTGCTGTCGCGCTGGATTTTCCCTTTTTCCCTGGATCTTTGGCGGTCGATGCCGTAAATCCGCTTGCGCCGGAACTGCGTGGAAAGCGGAGGAATTGATTTTCTTGCGTTTGATTCTCGGCTCCCGCCGAATTTCGGGGCCGATAGAGCTTCGGAATCGAAGCCGGTAGTAGCTTTCCAGCTTGTTGTATGGGCGAGTCCAGATCTATCGGCCTCGCTTCGTCCTGGACGAGTTTCGTGTGAGAAAATAGGGCCTTTCTTTTCATCTTCCGGCAGAATTTTCGCCCGCGTGATATAGTTTTGGTTCATATGTTTCGCGACGAGACTCGTTCCTTTTGGCCGTTGTAGTGTAGCGCGCTGGTCGCGCTGATCCGACGATGAATCTGGGGTTGGGGACTGGATGCATTGCAATGTGCTGATCTCTCCCCGACTAACTCTTTTGATCATCAGCAAAGCGGAATTGGTGTTGGCAGCAAAAGAAGTGTTTTATCCGCGGCTCAGTTTGTGCATTCGGTTTGTGAAAGTGCAGCAGCACCCCTGTGTTGCTTGTGGGTGCAGATAGCATGTTCATCAGTTGATTGGATGCATCAGTGTCGGCTAGTTAGGATGTTGCATTAGCTTGTCGACTTTGTTGAAGGAAACTTAGACCTTAGGCAAGATGTAGTTGAGTGTGTTCTAGCAGAAGGCTTTTCTTTCGATAAGACCAGTTTAACGTTGCTGCATTTGCCACCTCCTGGCGGATTCTTTCCGGCATTCTAGATGCTGGATTTACATTCAGAAATATGATTCTCATTTGCCAAGATAGAGTTTTCATAACATGGTCCTGACTTCTTGATTCTAGGCGAAGTAATGGAAGCATTCTAATGTTATTGATTCAACTTAATCTCCATATGTATGTTCTTAGTTGCTATAGGTCTTATATAAATGTATGAAAATCGTTCAACAGGGTGGCAAAAGCCTAGTACTTCATAATACATGTTATCAATAGGCTAGGGATCTGGTGTTTTTTTATGCTAGCAGCAGATTTCTACTTGTATTTGGCTATTAGTGGGAAACCACATTTTTTTTTATATATGACCTATTAAGCTTGTATCAACTAGCATCTAAAATCACTCTCTATGTTGCCATATGTGTGGTGCCATAAGCCCAATCATATTTAAGATTATCAGGTAGATTGGATAGCGATTGGGGTAAATCTTCTTCTTCTAATCTGAAGTGGTTACCCTATCTACTCTGTTCTTCTTTCAATCACATGTAACTGCCAGTGCGCTTTTCTAACCCCCTATAACTAGTAAAATTTGAATTACTATGTGCAGGAATGGAGGCCAATAGGGGTCAGGGTGGGATTCAGCAGCTGCTTGCTGCAGAACAAGAAGCTCAACAAATTGTTAATACTGCCCGAAATGGTATAACATCATGAGCTTTCCCGATAATTTGATGCATCAGCATATTGCATGCACTCTTGAAGTTGAAGTCCCAATCTTCAACGTGCATTGCATTTACTTTTACATTTAAGAAGGATATGAAAGTTAGTGTATCTCTTAATTGGTTTCTTGTCGTGGGGGAATATGTTGTTAAAGAAAGATCTGACACTCAGGTGGGATGATGCTTTTGGATAATTTGCCAACTGCAAGTTATTTTTTTAGCATTTGCGAAAGGTTGCATTTGTTAAAACCTTTCGGTGCTGTGTTTTTCAAAGCTTGTTCTGTCATAACATAATCTTTGCCTTTTCAGCGAAAATGACCAGACTGAAACAAGCCAAAGAAGAGGCTGAAAAGGAAATCGCAGAATATCGATCTCAGATGGAACTTGCTTTCCAGAAAAAGGTTGCAGCGGTAAGTTTTTGTGTTGATTTATTCCTTATCCTTAGTACACTCTCTGGTCTGCAAAGAAACGGTCCTTTATCATCTTTGAGTTCTTGAAACATCAAATTTTCTTTTAGACTTGGCCTCTTTTAGAATGTCGATAACTGCTGAATTGGTTTCCATGTGGCCTTGCAATCATCCAACAGAGTAGCGGAGACTCAGGTGCCAATGTTAAGCGGCTTGAACAAGAGACTGACACCAAGATAAGCAACCTAAAAATAGAAGCTGGCAGAATATCACATGATGTTGTGCAGATGCTTCTGAAGCAGGTGACAACTGTGAAGAATTAGGCCTTTGCTTGCAAAGAAGTGAACTTTATGTAATCTGGTAGCATGTTCAATTTGTACTGTGCCTTCTTGCTTCTCCGACGCATCATGAATGGCTAAATCAATGGTTGTTTAACATAGGCAGACAGCACCTGTGACTCGAATAAGCATGTTGTTAGTTGCATGTGAGTTTTATTTATGTGATGCGGCTCCTCTCATTCCTGTCTAATATCCAAGATGTTCCGGGGAGATTGACTCATCCGAGTATTGCAGAGTGAGTAAAGGTTTACCGTTTGCCTATGGAATTTATGGATCTGATTCATGCCAAATTGCCATGCGTTGTCGACTTGATGGTCGTGTATCAAATGTCTTTTCGTGCATGGCAAATCTGCTATGGTTGAGGAGATTGTGTATTGGTCACATTTGGCACTACAGGTTGATAAAGCTAGAGAGAAAAATGAGAGAGCATTGGCTGATGTTTGTATGACGAGTCGGAATTCGTAAGACCTTAAGACTACATTTGGTAGTCTGGATTTGAGTCCGGGGTAGGATAAATTGTTATCCTGTTCGGTGTTTGAGGACGTTCTTCGGACCAGACAAACCCGGATATGTTTGGATAAAATGCCAGATAAAAAATTCGGAGAAGAGGGCGCGATAAGCCTGGATTGGATAAGAATTTTCTTTTTGAAAAGAAAAAATTATCAAAAGGAGAAGCGATCGTAGTCATCCACATCAAATGGATCCAAATTAGCCTTTAGGAAGTTTTTCTCAATAGCATTTGCATCGTCGAGTCTTTGAGATGTCCTCTGGTTGTTCCAAAGAAAGTTCTCCTGTTGAAATAATCGAAGCAATACTTGCATGACCTCAAACATTGGTGGCCGGAACTTTGGCTCCGCCTGCACCACCTTATTGACACGGTGATCAATATCGTAGTGGACAAAAACAGGATTTCACAGCAGCGCGAGTATCCTCATCTAGGACACGAATGTCTCAAGGGAAAAGGGGAAGATGGTGATGAAGATGCTGGAAATCTTTGGTATAGCCGACAAATTGGACCTCGATCGATCTGAGGTGACGCAAAGACAATGCCAGTGGTCGCCAGAAAGTGCCCCGCCCACTCTAGTTGTCACCATTTTAGATCTACTGATCTACGTCGCTGCTGCACAGCAATGTTGGTGGTCGCCGTTTTTGCTCACGGCCACCGTGGAGGCAGTGGCCACAATTCCCAGATCTAGGGTTTTTCCTTAACTTTTAATTAATCGAATTTTTTAACTTTCAATTTTATGATTAAATTGAATATTTTATTTATTTTTTAATCTTATCTTGAAGGGTACTAAACACTCGATGGGTTCAAATATGTCCACGTTCATTATCCGGAGGATTTGGTAGCCCACTTTATATCATACTCGATGGGGTCAAATATGTCCACCTTTATAATCAGGAAGATTTGGTATCCCACTCTATATCATGTCCCAAGTCTTTGTCCCGATAGCCAAACACGGCCTAAGATTATGAAGGCCTCCGAGCAGGAACTCGCATCGGGTGTCCCGATGGCCTTACATGGTCAAAAGAGCGAGTCATAATTCTGGGTTTTCGATGTAGGAGAGGATGGTGCCAAATAAAATCTGCCGAAGCTCGAAGTACTTCTCGGGCTTCACGTGATAGATCCGGGCCTTTTGAACTGGGTGTACAGCTATGATGTTGGCAGTCATCTTCAACATATTGAACAAAATTGGAATCAAGAAAGAAGAACACTTTAACATTAAAAAATTTTGCAATATAAGCACCTCCAACCCTCGTTGACTCAAGGCATCAATCTGACTCTGCTTTTCTCTTTTCTATTTCGAGATACAGAAACATTTGAACTTCGACCTGTCGTTTTTGCTTAACGCGGAAACTTGGAACGAAGACTCCTTTCTCTGGAGCTTCAAGCCAAAAGGATGAACCGTGGATTCGAAGTGGACATGGCAGAGAGAGAGAGAGAGAGAGAGAGAGAGAGAGATGGGCTTGCTTTTCCAGCCGCCGTGTTCTTTCTAATGGCGTGGTGCGGTACACGTGTAGTGTACAATTACGTGTGCGCTTTCCTACTCTGGTCTTTCCAGTGATTAGAAATCTTAAGTCGAGCTTATCACAAATTTAATCTTTTCTTAGGCTATCTTTGTTTCGCCGAAAACTTCGCGGTAAAAAAAAGCACTTTCCATGAAAATCATTTTCATAAAAAAAATTTTAATTTTCATTTATTTGGTGATTTAAAAAAAGTGATTGCCAAAAAGAAAAAAATCATTTTTCCTCGATCCATAGAAAACGTTTTTTATTATCCAAATACCCGAAAGTCGGGAAATGAATCTTCGGAAATAGTGTTTTTTTCCAAACAAACAAACTCTCAAACCCATGATTGTTATCGGAGGCTGCATCAAGCATTACCCAAAGCCTTCGATGGAGTAATCATGAGGGAAACGACCGATGTGTCTCCCTCAACCGTTGAGCTCCCCTTTTGCTTTTATATTCGAGACGAGACGGGGACACGCAAAAATGCCCCACTTTTGTCAAAGTTTTGAGTGCAGGATGCCTTTGTCTTATTGTATTAATCATGGTCGATTGACCATCGCCCTTTAATGAATTCGATACTCCTCCAACCAAATTTCGAAAGATGAGCTAATGAAAATATAATTCCTCCAAATTCCGTGATTAGAACGTGCTTCGTGGGACGAAGAAAGTACACTATCGTCTTGGAAGGTTTTGACCCGTACAAAATGCCCTTGTCAAGGAAATGCTACATTCAGACCAAATCCCCCCGCCATTCTAATTCTAGGATTTGACTCGTTTGTGATTCCTTCTATGTTGTGGCACGATCGAGCACATTGAAATTCTCCGACGACGTCCAATGACCTTAGGGAATATTGTGAGAACCGGTAGAAACTAGAGTGCCCGACAAGATATTTATAGTCCAATAATTCCTATTTTTAAGAGAGAATATACGCCTCTATTTTTAAGGATTTCTAAAATTATTGATAATTACTTTTTGAACAACTCAATACATCTTAGCAGTCAAATCAACTTTTTTTTCTCAATGTGACAATACGATGGATAACTCATTCGATGACGGATAATTCCACCTTAAGAGGGAGATTTGAGATTTCCGTTACGAATAAGAGGATGAGACATGCTTCTTGGTACGTTTTATACAATTTCTCGATAAAAAGAATGATCTTTTTTTATAAAAAGAAAAAAACTTGACCAAGTGAATAGGTTTTTTAATTTTGCACAGGAAAAACAATAACGCAGAAAAACCCAAAGAAGAAAGAAGAGTGAATAAAAACTATTTTCTGCAAATGAAATGCTCTCGGACAAGATAGTGCGAAGGATCTTGCCCGAAAAAAGAAACAAAAACCTGCATAATTTGCAGGAAGTGGAGGAGCTGAGGCATTTCTGTCGGTGAATCTACCTCCGTTACCACCTATCTTTCTTGGCCTAATTCCAAAAAAAAAAAAAACATCAACTTTAGATCGAGGGATAATTTTAGCACAATTTTTTTTTTGTCCAATAAAAAAGCACCAACTTTAGGTCGAGGGACAATTCTGACTTCAACTTTTTTTTGTCCCGTAAAAAAGTACCAATTTTAAGTTGAGGGACAATTTTGACCCTATTTTTTTTTATTTCATAAAAGATCACCAACTTTCATCATAATCCTAAATCTGGTCCTCTGTCAACTTTTTGTCTGAAATCACCTTTATTTGAGAAAAAATGTAATGGTGGTATGATATTTGTCGATAAGGTGGTGGTGGGTTTCAAATTAAATCCGGCTGGTAGAGATTCAATTTGGAGATATTTTTGACTTCTTGGGTGAAGTGAAGGAGATTTAAGCAGTTTTTACCATTATTCTTCAAATCGTGATTTAGAGAATAAGACAATGAATATTAATTTAAATCTAGTCAGCAAGCCACGTAGATTTATTGCTAAGGTGGAATAGTCAAGTTAGATAATCAATAATTCTAAGTCAATGGGGGCTAGATTTAAGATTTAAGTAAAAGTTGGTGCTTTTTTATTGGACAAAAAAAAGTTGAGGTCATAATTATCACTCGATCTAAAGTTAGTAGTTTTTTACAGGATAAAAAAATGGTTTAGGGTCGAAATTATCCTCGATCTAAAGTTGGTTTTTACGGGATAAAAAAAAAATTTAGGCCAAAATTATCTCTCGACTTAAAGTTGATGCTTTTTTTTTAATTAACCCCATCTTTCCTTAAAGTGGAAACTCCATTTCATGCTAATTCCCAAAATTAAATATTATTTATACTAATTAAATATAATTAAAAGAAATTGGTTAAAGAAGAAGAAGGAGAAGAGAAAGAATAGCTTTGTGAATTTTAGCATCCCCTCTCGCTCTCTCTCTCTTTCTCATCAATGGTGGTTTGGGTGGAGCTTTACGCAACCCATTACCCCTGTCCCTCGATCAAATCTTCCTCCACGCCTCCACTCCAATCCCATTTCCTCCAATCCCTCTCGCTCTCTCTGCTCGATCGTAGAGTTTCTCTCCTGCACGGTTGCTCTAGTTGCGATTTGTGATGATCCTGATGGCGAAGATCGCTTTTTGATGCCTGAGCAGTCCAATGCTCCTTCCCTAGTTGCCTAATTTCGATCGATTCGGAAGACCCAGTTGTTCTTTTTCTTGTGCTTTTTGGCCCGAAGGAATTCCATGGGCAACAGCGGAAGCGGCCGCCGGAGGCACGGGAGCCGGCGGGGCCACCCTCCGCCGCCCCCGGGGCCGCCGCCGCCGCCGCGGCAGCAGCAGCCGGAGGTCACCTCCAACAGGTACGTCGTCACGGCCGCGACCACGTACCCGCCCCAGTACCCGAGCCCTAACCCGCCTCCGCAGTACTACCAGTACCCCGGGTACTACCCTCCGCCGCCCCCGCCGGCGACCCCTTCGCCGCTCCCGGCGCCTTACGACCACCACCATCATCCCCGGGGCGGTGGTGGCCCGCCGCATGTGGAACAGGTCCATGGGAATTGGGTCGGCGGGAGGTACCCGTGCGGGCCGGTTATGATGATGCCTTATGTGGAGCACCAGAAGGCGGTTACCATTAGGAATGATGTGAACATTAAGAAGGAGACACTGAGGATTGAGCCTGATGAGGAGAATCCTGGGAAGTTTCTGGTTTCGTTCACTTTTGACGCCGCTGTCGATGGAAGGTATTGCTTTTTGTAGCTTCAGTAGCTTTTGTTAGATCATGGTCTCGAAGTGCAATCTGTGATTCACCTTAAGACAAGTTGCTCTGTTCATGGATAATGATATTATTTGATGTGATGTTATACTACAGAGAATCGAGTATCTGGTCGAAAAGGATTTTGCATTATATGAGTTCGTCACATGTATATTTTCGCTGATTTGATCCGTGGAGGGACAATTGTAGTTTCTGTTTGGTTAATTGACTCCATGCCTCAATGCACCGACTTTCTTTTTAAATCTGTCCTCACAGTGTAACGAACTTATAGTGGAAAGTTGATGTTCGGGAGCTTAGGAAGGATACAAAATCTGTATGCTGTGACTCGGGCCAGCATATACTCATGTTGTGTTCGGATGAAATGTCAAGGAGATTCTTAATGTATGATGGGTTGAAAAGAAGCTTTTGTAGTTTGACAGACTTATTGATAGGCAATGACAATGTGATTGACCTGACATACCATAGCCTAAGATATTATGAGTTTGAAACAAGCAAAGAGCATCGTGGATGGATTGCAAGTGACAAACACTGAGCATTATGAAGGAGATGTGAGTACGGATACTGTTGCGGTTTCTAAATGAATAAATGCAGCACAAATGTTTCCTCCTTTTTTCGTGCTGATAGCTTGTGAGTTCTCTATATTGTGATACAACAGAGTTGTGGATTGCAAAAGAGAGATATAGCAAGTGCTGAAATGCTTCTTTTCATTGAGAGGTGCAGAGTTATGGTAGTGAATGGGTTCTTAAGAAATTGCGTATTGGTTTGTGAGTATAACTGTAGTTAAGGTGCATCTTTTAGCATTTTGCACTGTCCATTTTTCTTCTCACTGATGTCACTTAGATCTTACACTCCCGATCTTTATGTGGGACTGCATGTTCATATCTCCTTTGAAAGGATGGTTTAATTGGATTGCTGTGCGTTGATCGTCTTAGGCATGTCACTTGTGTTAAACAATTTTTCTTTGGCGGTAGAAATTGTTTTATCTACATATAAGAGTGTCGTAAATTTGATTTGAACGTAACATGCCTCTGATCTGGAAGAGCTTTTCAATTTTGTCATCTCCATTCTTATATTGTCGACCCAATAAACTGGAAAATTGTCAGCTGACATTGTTTAAATAAACCATGCTCTGTTATTTATTCATCTGTCTAATTTTATAGTCTTGCAACAGAATCACAGTAGTTTTCTTTGCAAAGGAAGGGGAGGACTGTAGTCTCAATGCAATGAAAGAAGACCTTCTACGACCAGTAATAGTGGAATTCCAGGAAGGTCTTGGCCAGAAGTTTAAACAGCCCTCTGGAACAGGAATCGAATTTTCAATGTTCGAGGAGACAGAATTAAGATACAGTGACACAGACGTGTGTCCTCTAGCAGTGAAGGCGGAGTCATCCTTGGGTACCCAGAAAGGTCCTGATGGGAATGCCATGTCGAGAACCATGAACTCTCAGATAACTCAGGCTGTGTTTGAGAAGGAGAAGGGCGAATATCAGGTGCGGGTTGTGAAGCAGATCTTGTGGGTGAATGGAAGGAGGTATGAGTTGCAGGAGATTTATGGCATCGGGAATTCGGTCGAGAGCGACATCGATGGAAATGACCCTGGAAAGGAATGCGTGATTTGCCTGTCAGAACCAAGGGACACAACTGTCCTTCCCTGTCGACACATGGTAATTATGCTTCCCTAAGTTTTCTTTTCGATGTAGGACTGTGAATCCTGACTGGATTGTAAATTCTTGCTTGAGGCTTGCCAAGGTTTGTGTGTGACTAGAAAAGTTCGTTTTATTCTTACCTGAATTCTGTTGAGTTCTTTGTCAAATTATCAAAACAATGTGAAATCCTGGTTTACCGAATTATACAAGGGTTGTTCAACTCACTAGAGGGATCATGTTAATTGCTCCCCTCGATGACAGCAACTCACTGAATGAAGAGAAGGAAAAGGTAAAAGAGTGAATTATATCCAAGCCTAGGGAAGAGACAATGCTATACTGCATCAATCTACCCTATTATCAAATTGATGGAACGTGGCGGTTAATGAATGTTTTGAGGGGTTTCGCCATCCGATTTTGCTCATGATGGTGGTTTAGCTGTTTAGGAAAGTCCAAGTATTCAACTCATCCTGAAGTGAACATATCTGATTGAATTGTTAATCTGGTGTTGCTTGTTAGGGTTTAACAGTGACGTCTTGTGGTATTCATATTATCAGTGTGTTTTGGTCAGCTTTAGCACTATGTTCTTCACTTTCCTCTCTCCTCCAACAATACTTTGCTTTCACTCGACTGGTCTATCAAGAGGGCAGTTTTGATTTCCTTTCTCTCTCTCTTCATGGTACAGTGTATGTGTAGCGGGTGTGCGAAGGTTTTGAGGTTCCAGACAAACAGGTGTCCCATCTGTCGGCAACCGGTCGAGAGGCTTCTGGAGATCAAGGTCAGCAGTGCTGCTGACGAATGAAGTTGCCGTTTGTTAGCATGCTCATGCTGTATAATAGTCCTTTGGTTCTGTTCCTTCTTTTTATTTTTGTTTTCTTTGAAATTCTTTTTTTTTCCCCTTCCTCTGTGCTTATTCAGTCTTTGCCTGTGCAATGATCACATGGCAAGTTTTACTCACCAAGGCACGACGAAGCGTTCGCTCTGAATGCATCAAAGAACATACTGCTTATTTATGCTTCCGGGTGTTGTTTACGTGACATTCTAAGTATCTCATGCAATCTTAGCTCCTCTAGCTGCTCAAGATGATGATGTGATGAATTTCTGGCTCTGATGCTGTTTAATCCCCCCGTCACAGCTGACTTTGTGATCTATCGGATGGGTGTCAAGGGCTCTAGAGACCCGGAAACAAGACATTGAGTTCTGTTAGTGAGCAGTGTCGTCGGTTAGTTCTTCCCACGTCTCGACGTGTTGGACAACCATTTGTGCCAAAAACTTAACGAAGGCTTCGAATTTTCTTTGAAGTACGCCCTGTCCTGTGATCAATATCAGCAGCGCTTGAGAGTTGGAAGGCATGATGAGATAGTGGGCCGATCAGAAACTTCAAGCCCCAATCCTCTTGCAGAGTGGCCCATACTCCTTTCTATTTCCGTTCTTAGCCGAGTGAGGACAAGAGTATCTGGGGCAAACGCCAATTGAGGATTATGCTAAAAAAGACTCGCACAGCGCCTCGTGCTTCTCCTCTCTATTCTCTCTAAGAGCGAGAGGGAGGAAATGCGTTCTCTTTTTTTGCCCGATCTGCGAGATCGAACCTGCTTGCAATCCTCACAAACCATACGTGGTTGCAAAAGGGCCTTATCTCTAGTTTGCATTTGGTGATGTTGCTGTCTACAAAGGGCTCGACTATATCGAGACCGGACCTAGATCAACTCTGAATGTAAACATTTGTTAAATAGTTCTGGCTCACATGAATCATTCCATAACAAGAGAAGTGCCCGTCAAACAAGTAGACCTGTTTAAAATGGATTACAAATTCATTTCTTAACCTATATGTTAATAGGTCGAGTTGTTATATGGATTAATTATATTTAGTAAATGGGTTTTGAATGTTAAAATCCAAAATAATATATCTGTTAAATGGATTTACAATTTACTTAAACTCAACTCACATTTTTAATTCCTTTTTGCCCTCACTCGATCTCGTACTCATTCATTTTGTCCTCTCACGTAAATTGATTATGAGTTAGATATGAGTCACTAAATTTATATTGTATTGAAATGGATGAATTTGAATCGGATCATTTTTAATTTGATCCCACCAACCCAGTTAATTGGGCTACAAAAGTAACAGAATTTACGTTTCAAGAAGGAGATGCCGTACGGTAGACAGGTACTGTAATGATAAAGCACCTTCTGAATCTTCAAATCTGGTGCACAAACTTTGAAAGTTGAGACCCCTTGAAGGGGTTTCTCCATTGGATGATGGCACTCCGTTTTTTGTGGAAAGTGAGGGGGGTCCTCCCCCCCCCACATTCAAGTTGGGGAGTGGTGGACAAGGTTGGCTTCCTCTTCCCAATGAAGAAGGCGAAGCATTTGCTTTTTTTACAACATCAATGTGACAAGCAACCACTTCAATGTTGTAGATAATGTCCTAGTTAAATAATTCTAGATAGGTTTCCTCCATCAGTTAAATCCTTTCTCAATGGGTTTGACTTCCTCTTGTGCTTGTCACTAAATTTATACTTAGCTCATAAACTGGCTTTCTTAATGTACGTATTAATAATGGTGCTGAGGATTATCACTATTTTTCTCCTACTTGCTTTATAACGAGAGAAATCCACGTGGAAGGATGGGGTATCCTATGACGACACTAGCTACCAAAAATAGTTAAATTCCTATGCCTTGGGTACAATCTGTCACTTTCGACAATGCATGCTGATTGATCACATTGCCATCATTTTTGTGCACAGGTAATTTACATTGTGCTGAAACTTGAAGCCTCCTCCGAGATTTAGAAGTTCCGGAATCAATCCAATGGACCTAATTTTTTTGCAAATTCAGATGTTTCCAATGCTCCCACGTCCCGAAAGATCAGATAAATCTATATCGATTTCGACTTTAATGTCAGTGCACATTAGTGCATGCCTGTGTGGCATGGCATCCCGTTAAACATGGGTTTCGATCCTAATCTTCTCAGCAAGCAATCTATTAACTTGTGGGGGTTAAAGTCAAAATCAAGAGGCTTTAGTTGACACGACTCTTTTCTTGGCACCATTTTTCCCAAGAACTTTCAACAAGTTTTTTTATTTTATTTTATTAGTTAATAATGCAAAATTTGGAGGGCCAATGGCTGATGTTGGTTGACTTAGTTTAAGAGGTAGCCGCTTTAATCTGCACTAATCGACGTAATACTTGGCTATTGTCACTTCCAAGATAAATTATGATTTAAATTTTGGGGGGTGGAAACATGAATATCTGAAAAATTAAGGATAAGCACATGAAATGGACTTACCCGTCTGATGTCGCACTAGGGTCGGACGTTGCAACACCACGATCGTATTAGCCTTTGCAACAAACCGAATCATACCTAGAAAAAAAAGAAAAACAAAGAACAAGGGGATGATCATTTGAGATAATTAATTGTGCGGACCAATTGCGCCGTGATCTCGATAAATATCTCTCTCGATACGTGGATCCATCTGACTTTTGAAAAAAAAAAAATACCCTCTCAATTTTATCCAGATTAATCGGGATTGCCAACTGTCCGATGTAGATGCAACATATCCCGTGTTTGAATCTCAGCTCTACCGTTCAAGGGTGTTTTGAGGCTGCATCTGCCATTTCACTAATGAAGTCTTATTCGATATGCGAGACACAACGGCTCTAATTTGTTTGTAGCCTCAGGATCAATTTGAATACGTTCGTCGTTTATTATAATCTTGCTGACGATTGCTCTAAGCCACTCGTTGAACACGTTAATGAAAAAAAATTCATCGCTTCTAGTGTCTTATCTTACTCGTTTTGCGTGTAATCATAGGATTAAAAAAGAAAACGTTTTTTTTATTAAATACGACTAACAAGTACTTCGAAGACATCCTTACCTCAAAAAAAACAAAGTACTTCGAAGACATTTTAGAAAACTATATATTATATATAATGATGGGGTAACGCAAGGCAGCGGGTCCCACCATCCTGTATTTATTAATCCGGTGAACATTGTTTGGCAGCAGAGCATTAATCAATTAGTTAGGGGAAACAAGCTAATTGGAAATCCACGGCGGAATTGATCAGAGGCTTTTTCAACATTCGACTAATCTTCACGAACACAATTTTCCTCTCATCTCACACACAATCATCGTGGACATACGGATTTGTCTTGTGAGGAATCGATCGATTCGAACTCCGATCACAAGCCTTATCACTTGGGAAAGCCCTTAGGGCGATTGATTGGACAAGTCTCGCCTTAACTCGTTACCAGCAGTGTCGATGCGCGTGATAATCCGACACCTGAAATCATATGACTCCGGCAATTGACTACTGTCATCGTGAACGCATGACCCGATTTCATGGTATTTTAACTTTGACACCGCTAATCCCTCTTTATTGCATCCTTTATGGAGCTTGAATGCTTTTTACGTGTTTTCATGCCGAACAAAAAGTAAAATGGTTTGACGATTCACATTTCAAGCACCCTGCAATTGACAAAACAATTGCTTAATTCGTGAGCCTAAAGACAAAGTGTGCTTCTTCAATGCAAGTGATGCTTCCAAGAAAGAAAGGCTTGCCGGTAGAAAATCTGAAATTAGTATGCTACACCAATTACATTACACATGGGAAAAATAAATAATTTCAATGTAATTTTAAATAATTTCTTTTTCAGATGTTAGTGGTTGGTAAAGTGACGACAGACGAAACTAATGTATTTTGCGCTCTTCTCAAGATCGACCCATAATTGACAAAGACTTGTTTTTTGATTTGACTTTTTTTTTTTCTAAGGCTGCACATGGCAACCATTCTGTGGCTAAGAACAGATTTTACTCATAAATGATTTTTTTTATTCTGTGCTTGGAAATAATTTCTAAGCATTTGAATGTGTTTAGTAATTGCCAAAAATGTCTATTATTAGAGTAGAAAAAGAACAGAAATGCATTTGGTAATCACATAAAATTTTATTTTATTAATAATATTTTGAATTTTTTAATATTTCTTTCTTTTTATATTTTTTTTCCTTTTTTTCCTCTCTTCCTTGGCTAAGGCCGATCGCTGGGGCTGGCGAGGGCGTCGCTGTCCTCATTGCCAGCCTCGCCGTCATGGTTGCGAGCCGCCCTCGCCCAGGCGGCAAGGGCCGTGACGCCCTCGCCGGCCCTTGCTTGCGGCCGGTAGGCTGAAGAACAATAACAAACCATAAAAAAGAAGAAAATGAAAAAGCATCAGAAATGGAAAAATTGTTTCCAGAATCAAGAACCTACTTTTTTTTGCTTCTTGATTTTATTTCAAAACTGATTTTTGAAATAATTTTTTGCAAAATTGTGTCCGAAAATAAAAAATTTAACAAATGAATTTTTGCTTTCAAACTAATTTTGAGAATAATAAAAAAATAAAAATTTTTATTATTTGATAAGTTGTCAAACGGTTCTGGTAACCTGAGTTGGCTATTGCACCTACTGTTCCGATATCCTTAAATTCCGAATGCCATCAAAAGCTCGACAATGGCCAAGGAAGATGGAAGCACACGCTGTACTTTCACGACTGCAGTTTCTTACGATTATTGCGCTTTGGCAATGATTAGATCGGAGGAAATAGCAGAGGAACGTGGGTCACGATTTTCGAATTGCGCAATTATAATCAAGTTTACTGTCGGAGCAGTACGGTCGATATGATTTCTTTCTTCAATAATTGACAAAGGCTAAAGTAGGGATGTGCTGAGGAACTCGAACCGCTCGGATAGCCTGGAATCGGATCGGACTGGCATAAAACCGGCGATTCTCGAGGATTGATCCGATTGCTAGTTCCAATTTATTAAAATCGATGAGTATCGATTCGGTTCTCGATTCTAAGCGTGGAATAGCGAGATTCATCTACACGGATCAGACTGGTAATATATATATAATTTTTAAGAAAAAATTTTCAAAAAAAGAAAAATTAAAAAAATAAAAACCTTAAAATCTTTAATCTGAAGCTCAACGCCCATTAATTAAGTGCTCGTCTCGTCCCGTCTTACTCTCACTTTTTTTGAGTTGCTTTTCTATGTGTCGCTTATGATCTCGACTCTCGGGTTCAATGTCCCTTGACTCATAGCCTCGACTCTTAATTCCCATCAACTCACGGCCAAGCCTTCGGCCGTTCATCGCCTCCCTCTCTTGTTCTCGGTCACCTTCATTCGCGTGAAGTTTGATGGGACCGATTCCCGGTTTTAATTTTTCGCGATCAGTCCTTAATGGGGCGATTCATGGTGGGAACCACCATGCTCACCCCTAGGCTAAAGCATATGCATGATGTGATACATTTTGTAAACAGACAAAAGAGGGGCAGAGAGTGGAAAAGGAAATAAAGACACAAAATTCATAGCATGTATATGAGAATCATATGACTGTAGGAAACGAAACATGAGTCGTGTCTGTTCATCATGTTTAGTAACATGTCAGATATTACAGCAGTGCACTTTCGTGGCTTTGCATGGTGGTTGCTAGGGTCGCACGAGGGCCGGCCGACCCTCGCTCGGCTGGGGACGGCTGCCTCGCCCCTTGCTCGTCTCGCCAGCGGCCGAGCGCGGATCGCCGGCCCTGGTCGGCAAAGGAGGTGGCGGTGTGGCCTCCCTACCCATTCCGCCCCCATGTAATAATATTAACCAATGAATGGAAAAAAAAAGGTACAAATTAATTAAAAGGAATCGGTTAAGATCTTCCGTCCACGCTAGCAACCGACGAAGAAGCTGGCGGAGTTTTTCCGACGCATGAAGTTCGGTGCAAGTTTCAAGACTCAAGTGATCGAAATGGAACATCAACGACACAATCGACTTGTTAGACTCGCATGGTAATAAACCCATTTTGCTTTTTACCGGATAGCAATTTGCATAGGATGATGGGCTTGGATTAGGGGACGTGTAAAACAGACCGTCCGAAAACCAGTCGGTTGGATCCGGTTCTCGAGAGTGTCGGTTCGGTTCCCTATTTCTCAGAGTGAAACCGGCGTTCGGGCGGGTCCGGTTCCCGATTTCGAGATGGAACCGGACTGGACCGACTACACGCGAACCGAATCTAAACGAATTTCATCGACATAAATTCAGTAAAATATGAATTAATAAAATACGGACTAAATCTTGAATGACCGATTCTCGATCCTCGGACCAGCTGGCGTTGGTCCCCAGCCGATCGCCCCATGCTTTGGACCGACAGAAGAGAGATCAACGCCGCTGCAAACGAATTCGGCGTGTAATATTTTATTTTCTTTTTGAACATTCCGTTTTTTACTTAATATCATTATTCTATTTTTTTTTGGTGGGGTATGGTGGGGGATGGTGTACCGTAATGTCTCTGGTCCTGACTGACTTTGGCTCTCTCTCGCATGTTGGCGGGGTGGGGACTCGCAAACGTTAAAAACAGGGAGGGGGGGACGCGAAAGAAGCCAAAGGAGAAGACGACAGCCGATTTCTGTTTTGCTTTCTTTCCTCCTCCCTCTCTCTTTCTGTCTCTCTCTCTCTGTCTCTCTCGCGCACTCGCGCCCTGTCCCTGTCCTCGTCCTCGTCCTCGTCCGCCTTCGCCTTCGCCTTCGCCTTCGCCTTCGCCCTCCTTGCTTTCCATCTCTCCCTTTCTCAAAACTAGCTGCCGCGGCAGCTGGGTTCCGCGCTCGAGCTTCGCGCGACAACCCGCGATACCGTCGGCGGTCGCGCGCGGCGGCGCGTGCGCGGCTTCTCGTTTCGTAACTGTCCGAGCTTTGGGTTTTTCGCTGTCGTTTTCTTGTGGGCATGGGGAACGGAGACGGAGACGGAGACGGAGGCGGACGGGTGGCGAGAGATGATAATGTCGACGCTCGCGGGGGGGTGGATGTCGACTGTCCAGCTCCGGAGGTACTCGCTGACTCGCCTTTTTGTCTTGACTGCGTCCTCCTTTTTCCTTGTTGTCGCTCTGCTTGAAATGGGTTTTTTGAGCGCTTGAGGTTTTTGGCTTTCTGGGTAACCGTTGGCTTTCTCGGGTGATTCTGAATTGTCGCGCTGCTATCGAGTTGGAATCGTGGGATTGTTGTTCTCGGAGTGATTGTTCTCCCGCCTGGTTTGGGTCCGATTTGTGTGTGGTGGTCACATGCTCTGTATTGTACGGCTAGTGTCTGGACTTGATTCATGCTTTAGTGGAGTGCTTTCCTCTCTTTGGGGAAAAAAAAAACATATCCGTGAAAGAACACGCAGCAGAGGAAGACAAGTGTGATTGTCCGACACAACCACCGCGTCCTTCGCGGTTTTGTAATGGCCTTTTGAAGGTAAATTGGACACAGCTTGGCAAGTTACATTCTTTGGTTGAGCGACAGAGGATTCTGGCACTCCCTAGGAAAATTCGTTGACTCTTCGAGAGCCAAATTTCCATGTTCTGTGTGGCAGTACTTTGATGGGAAATTCGTTACTGGACGATGAAGCCAATCTTGCGGTCATCGGGACCGTGTACAGAATCTTGTTCACCGTGCAAAATCCATTAGGGTTTCTAGGCAACATTTTCCTGCTAGCACTGCTACTCCTTGACTTGGAGGTTGTTAGATTTAGCTGCTTAGATGACGGCAACGCGCTCCTGATGTGCGAAAGAACTTCTCTTAGCTTGTTTTGCAGGTCAGGAGTGCTCCGGAAATAATCGAAGAAATCCCAGACGCTGATCATCAAGGACGGCAGAGCCTGGTCCTAGAGATACCCACAAGAACCTCCGAGTTTGGTAGAGAGGATTCCGCGGTAATAGATATTCCACCAACGTCTAACCTTACTCCCAGAAGAGTCAACTTTTCGCCCATGCCCAGTCCCAGTTTCGGCAAAGTGGATGGAACTTCCGGCCCCTCCCCATCAAATCGCAGAAC
Organism: Syzygium grande; assembly: GCA_024733475.1. Lineage (NCBI taxonomy): Eukaryota > Viridiplantae > Streptophyta > Magnoliopsida > Myrtales > Myrtaceae > Syzygium > Syzygium grande. The sequence goes on from JAMXDD010000010.1 coordinate 25,570,326, forward strand.
TATGAAAAGCCTCCTTCCCAAACTGAGTTTTAAGTTTCGAAATAATACTTTCGACATCGAGAAGGCGGCAATGGTAGCATTGGGTGCTTCTCCAGCAGGAAGAAGGGAGAGACCTCTCATTCCAAGGACGTTCTCTTTTACGCGGCTTTTCACTCCCAGAATGAAAACAGCGTCGTCCTTACCCGTCACTCCAATTGCTCATTCCAATCCAGAGTCTATGCATGGACGGAACACAGCCGAACAGCTAAGTTCTGTGGTGAGGATAACCTTTCTCTTTTGGTTGTGCATTATGGTCTTACTTAACTGGAGAACTTATCGATCACCCAAGCTGACCATTTTTTGGGTGGCAAGTATCAAACATCAATGCAAGTTCCACTTTTATCCTGTCAAATCTCAGTGTTCTATCGCTAATCGAGTTGTGACAACAACCATGAAGTCCTTTCCTCTCGAATTGACTAAATTGATCTAATGTGCTCTTTCCAGTCCATTTATTGTTTATTATGTCTAGTACACCAAAAATCGCTGCAATTTGCTCAGTGTTGACATTGGAGATTCTTTCTCTCGAAGACATCACGTTGTGCTAACTCTTATAAATTTATGCTGGCAATCACTGCAAATGCCTGGGATTCAGCCCATGTTTCCTTGTCTTTAGTTTTAGTTGGCACCAGAATCTGTAGCTTCTCCATGAGTGAAATCATCGTCGCAAGGAATTTTAAAGATGTGAAACAAGCATGTAATAGCTAAACTGCTTTTCTCTGAATTACAATCAGCTTAAGCTTTATATCTCGTGGTCTCTAGTTTGGTCACTGTGAGGTCGGTTTGTTCCTATTCACCTGTTCACGGCATTGCTTTGCACAGAGCTAAGATACCGGCCCATTGAGCGGAAGATGACCCTTATAGAGTGAAATTCTCTGACCATTATGGCGTATTGTTTTCTTGCAGTTTATAGTTTATACCGGTGGATCCTTACTTACAAAGTTGGTAGTGAACTCCTCCTTTTAATCAATGTATCTGTTCTCTGCTTGTGGTGGTTTTAGATCAATAACACAGTATTATTCGTTAATAACTGAGTGTAACGCTAGTTGATTTCCTTAATTTATGTCCTTATCGCTGGTTTTTCCTGTTCTGGTTTCTTTCTTCTCAGAAAGCTGAGGTCCCACCATCTATTCACCGATCACGTTCAGTCCCCGTGATTAACAAAGATGGGAGCATAAGGCCAATGGATTCTTTGGTCAACATGTTTCGCATGGTTCCCACAACTCCCCGGGTTGCTGCAGATGCCAGTGTATCAGATGCAGCTCCTACAAGTGATACTGGTAAATAAATCATTTGAGCGAAATATCTCCAGTCGTCTGCACCAACCCTCATGCCGCATGTGGTCGCAAGAGTACAATCTGAAACCTGAAATTTGAAGTTCCTTGCTGACCTTGCATTGAGAGACCCAGGCTTTCAATCTGCATTTGATTTACACCAGTGGGAAAAGTTAGACATTTCATCTGAATGCAGATCTAACCTGGTTTTTTGTGTCCTAAAGCAGCGAAGTGTGTGTCCTAATACAGATTTTCCCTCTGTCCTGAAAATTCATTACTGAAACCGGAAAGATGTCTTGTCCGTCGAGATCTCTAATTCATTTGAACCGTACTTTCAATTGTGCGAAATGTTCCTTTCAATTGTTAGATCTTCACTTGTGTGAAAAGTTACTTCTACGATGATTCCGGCTAAGTTGTGGAGTTTCCAGCATGTCTCTTTGCACCTCGAACTTTTGGTCATAGCTTGTCCTACCCTTACATATTCAGCTTGGAAAATGTGTTTTGGTCTGTTATGTTAGGTCAATCTCACCACGTAATATTTTTCATTCTTGTGATATAGGATATTCTGACCTACAATTCATCTTAGTCCTATGGTTCAGATGAAAACCGTGATGATGTAGAAGATATTCCTGAAGAAGAAGCAGTCTGTCGAATATGCTTTATTGAACTTGGAGAAGGCTCGGACACACTTAAGATGGAATGTAGTTGCAAAGGTGAATTGGCACTAGCTCATCAAGAATGTGCCATAAAATGGTTTAGCATCAAAGGTAATAAGATATGCGATGTGTGCAAGCAAGAAGTCCAGAACCTACCTGTCACTCTTTTGAGAATTCAAAATCTTCAAGCCCGTAACTCACAAGGAATTGGAGCTCCTGAGGTTGTTCAATACAGGTAATTAGTACTATTTTTCTTCATCAAATCACTGTTTTGTGTTGTATTATGCCAGAGGAACAAACGCATTTACAAGTGGATGTCCTCTTAGATATAGTCCTGTACAACAAGTAGAAGGAATGTGAAATTTTTGAAGATCTTGTTGAGCAATGTAATGCCATACGAACTGTAACAAATTACAAGTTGATTGGTACCTATTTGACCAGTGCATACACTTAAATTTTGTCACAGGTTCCCATATTCATTCATGCACAGTAGGGCCAATAATGAAACAATACGAGATTAGCAAGCTTCTATGCTATTTTGATTTTCATGACTGACAATAATGGAATTGTACCAAAATCATGACAGGTTGTGGCAGGATGTCCCGGTTCTTGTCATTGTCAGCATGCTGGCTTATTTTTGCTTTCTCGAGCAGCTTCTGGTAAGTGTCGAACATTCTCATGTGGCTTTTCTAAGCCTTCAAGGTCAAGAGCGTATAATTATTGTCTTCACAGGTAGGCAAAATGGGTTCTGGCGCTATTGCCATTTCTCTCCCATTTTCCTGTATTTTAGGGCTTCTTGCATCCATGACATGCTCCACCATGGGTAAGTCTAAATTCTTAGTGTTCACAATGGCAATGTCTTGTCTCCTTTACAAGATTTAGTGATTGCATTATAACACTGATGGATCTGAAATTTGTTTCAGTGCAAAGAAGATTTGTCTGGATTTATGCAGCTATTCAGTTTGGGCTGGTGGTTCTATCAGCACATCTTTTTTATTCACTGGTGAGAACTTAAGTCATAGATGTTATTTTGGAAGTTTCATAATGCTGATCGGAGAGTAGATCTGATGGAGTTTTCTCAAGAAAGTTAAGAACCTTGATGGGCCTCGGAGTTAGATGACACCCATCTTTCTGCGAGATGAATCACCATTGGCTTTTAAGTTCCAAGTCATGCTTGATTGCAGAGAGCATGTTATTTATATAGTTTTTTGAGAAATCATGTCTTTTTGGCAGCTTCACCTGCAACCTGTTCTATCAGTTCTCCTAGCTACCTTCGCCGGATTTGGGATGACAATGTGCGGGACTTCTATTCTAGTTGAGATTTCGAAATGGAGGGTCTGGTGGCTGGCCCGATCAGCACAAAGACATAATAATGCCCAGGAGAACTCGCAGTTTGATCAAACGCCCGTGGCCGTGGAGCAGAACCATATGCATCCACAGCATCAAGAAACTGAACCGGGGAACTCAGAAACTTCACGTGGTAACTGACTTGATATGTATAAAATTGCACGAGGCTGCTATGGAAACAAGCTGCATCAACTGTATAGAAACCATCTTCATCTTCTTCTTCTTGGCCGATTCCGGTCTTTCGTTAGCTGGGGGGATACATTTGGTGCCCGGTTCTATTGCTGTTACATTTTCCTCTTCTTCTTCGTTTGGCTAATTCCAGTTTTTGTTAGCTGTGGATACGATCGATGCCCTTGGCATATACTTGAAGCATAAAAATATGTTGTCTTTGCTTTTTATCAACCTGTATGTTGGGATCATTAGTGGTCAATTAGCAAAATGCGTCGTGACCAGATGAACGCGGTAAAAAGCTTATCTTCCAAGGTGGCGATGCTCCGTGAAAGGTCTGTAAGAAGTTTTGTGTCCATCGGTAGTTGTATTGTTGCATCAAATGCATCGTTTTGGCTATCATTATCTCTGAATCTCCTGTATCCCAAAATCAACTACCATTGGGGACTTCTTATCTCGGCCAGAACTACTATCGCGTACTCAAAAGGTAATCATAATAAGCCTGTTTGTACTAAAGGGGAAAATATCTCTACTTGGAACAACTTCGCCATCTTGGCATCATTGCGAGTCCATAGATATCCCGTGTACAAGCCAATGACTACTTCGGAACACCCTTGGGATGATAACCCACCGATTTCAAGTTACCCCCTCAAAAGTTCGTTGAATTGTAAGTTTGTGCCTGTGGTGGATACAGAATGCATAGGCATCTAACTGGGATGTTTGTGAATTAAATTGACTACTGAATACATTGGGCTGTATAATCTGCATCAAGGTCACACTATGAATAGTAGAAAACGAAAGGATACCACGGGATCGAGTAGGCTTGGTTGCTAAAGCCCTCACGACATCATCTATTGCTCAATATCTCTGGGTAACTCGAAACATTAGCCATTATCGGGCCGAACAACTAAAGCTCCATCAAGCATTAGAAGGCGACGGCAAAGAGAAAAGAAATGAACAAAAAAAAGGGCGCACAAATGAAGTTTACGGGAGCATCATACTCAGAATGGCCATTTTATAAATAACTCATTTGGGCAGAATCAATTTCGTCGACTGTCACGTTCATGCTTCAATCCTTATACTACCTACATCCTCCTTTTCCCATACTCATCGGTGCCATCAATTGCGCCTTTATCCCGAATATACAAAGGAACCAGTTGGCCAACCCAACAAAAATTAGATTACATTTACACAAACCAACCGAATGAACAATATGACAAGGCCACGTCAGTGACCAAATATTCTGCCTCCATGGAAAAAACCACCATTGGTACTGGTCATTGCTTGTCCGGAATAATTAACCTTGGTTGACAAGAAAGGATTATCCTTCAAACTTGTATCCTGGGAAAATATAAAACACCACTTTTACTGATCATTGTTTGTAGCCGGAATAACTAACCTTTGTTGATGGAGGCTTATCCTTCAAACTCGTACTCAAAACCGTCTCCACATTGCTTGCTTGACTTTCAGCAACCCCAGGTCTCATCCAAACTTTCGTGTGACCCTCCCGGCATACCGTCAAAACTGACTCTTGGGTAAATATCAAGCCAGATAGAGGTTCGGTGTGCACTCTATGAGCGACCAGTGGAGATAATTTTGGGACATCTAGCATACTAGGAGCTGGTTGGAGGATACCTACTGGAGGAGTGCTGTCCCAATGAGCAGACTGGCTTCCAGTACTGAAAGTGGGTGAGCCACCCGGAGGGCGCCTCAGTGGGACCACAATTTCGTCCAACTCTAAGTCCCACAAAAGTAACTGTGTATCCTGCTCAGACAGGCACATCAGAACAAGGGTAAACTAACACGGAAAACCCAGCAGCAGAAGACATTGATGGCAGGAAACGTAAAATGAACTGAGACAGTGCAGCACACCAATTAACCTCTTCTTCAGTTTGGAAGATTTTAGCTATCAATGGGCTTAAGAGAATTCCCCAAACAAAATAAAACCAGAACTGGAGTATCTCCAAATGGTTTGGTCGCAAATTCAGTTTCTGAATATCAGATTTGCACTTTCCTAAGTGGTTCAAAAGTCAGCTTACTACGTCCAAAATGGAAGAAAGTCCATAAAGAAGCCAATGAAAGGTATAACAAATAAAATTTGATAAACATGTGAACGTTGATTTATCTCTAGCCATTGCTTGGACATCTTTCAGGCACTCAATCTGTTTGGGCTTTCATATAACAAATGCGGGGCTTTCAGAATGGCTATTTACGTCCTATTTGTATTATTTTCAAAATTAACTCATCTTCCATGACCCACATTGATTTCAAGAAGAGAGTAATCTTAGTCCTCAATTAGTCAAACATGTCATTCAAATCAATACAATCTATCGACTACGTTGCAAATAGAGAGACAGAAAATTTCATCTGCATACAGCTTCCAGCAGTCCTCTTCAAGTGGGCTTGTATTGCTACATGGTTCTTGCTCATTTCTTCGCAAGTAATTTTTTCTTACTTTCAAGAGGTTAATCTAGGATTCTCGCCGCTACATTGCAGACCAGATTTCCATTCTTCATATACATAAAAAAATTGTCCAAACGCTCTATGTTCCTCATTCAAAAATCAATAAGTGACCAACCAAAACCAAACTGGATTGATTAGAGTGATGGTGCATACACGGTCTGTACTAGGTGAAAAGGTGGGAGTCCTCTGATATCTTATTTTTAGCAAGGAACTCCCTCCTAGACATGTTTCGCCTATGGACCATTAATTTTTGCAAAACCACATACAGATAATAAGTGACTCAAGAAAATTTGCAAATATGTCATTGACTAAATACAATTTTCCACCTGATAACACTCAGCAGAGCATTTCTAGAGATAACTGATCCTGGAACTACATTTTAGCCTGCATTCACATAGAGTAAAATTTGGGAAAAAAATTGCATCAAAAGGCTCACAGTTATTCTAGGAAATACATGGATCACACTCGAATTGAAGCTCAATGTAGATACAGATATTTTTGAGACAAGAATAGAGATGTCCTTCATTCCATTAAAAACTTTGTTTGGCCAAAAAATATCATATTTGTCACCTCCATTGTTCGATATTCTCTTCCCTTTTTTGGTTTGGCAATTACCATTAAATTTAAGGTTTCACGAACCCAAGAGGTCAACACCTGAGCCACATGAAATAGTCAGCCAATACCCTAGCAGCCACTACTTTTGATGGCAAACTATCCATATCGACATCCTTACAACATTGGCAGAAAAAAGAGTGGCGTATGCATTTTGGCTTCAGTGATGAGGAATCATTGAATGAGCCAAGAGGTCCCACCTTCAACTCTTACTAGTTCGAACGGTCTGTTTCTTATGAGGATTAATATTACAAAGAAACTATTGGCTCCATCAAGCATAAGGATTTTTCTAAAATTGTGAAAGAATAGGATCAGATAAACATATTCAAATCTATCATTGGGTAAGTAACAAAAAGATGACCACAAGCATTTTTTAATACCTGACCCACTGAACCGAACCGGTACATCACAGACTCCCCTGTGTCATCAGCATTGGGTGGTGACCAGTATGAATCAAAAGCCACTCCACTTACCTGCAGCACCATCAAGTCTCATAATGTATATGAAAGCTTGCAACTAAAGGCAAGAAATAAAGCTCATAATCGCTAAGCTAAATCTCACCCATGAATTGTGCCCCTCGCCCCATGCAACAACCTTCCTTTCTTCCATACTCCAGACTTGTACCAAGTCATCTTCACCTCCAGCAAGAATGTATTTTCCATCCATGCTGTCAAGGGACATCATCCTCTCAGATTTTAGAATAGTTAAAATACTAGTGTTTCAGATGCATGAGATAGTGCAAGTTATGATTTCTTCTCTATTAATTAAAGTACCAAAAGTAATCTTATGGCCAAGCCCAATCAAATGCTGTATCACCAATGCCAAAGAAGTGAATAAGCTACCTCCAAGCACAACATAACAAAGCACCATAATAACTTTTGCCACCACATATCAGCTGTTCCTTTGAATAGTCAAAGACTCTTAAATATCCTGGATCAACAAATTGCTTGAACTCAGATATGCTTTTGGAACATAGAAAAGAAGCAAAAAAATAAATATAATCGACGTGCAAATGATTCAGATGATTTACCATCTCTTCCAACAGCTGCTAAGTAGGCTCCATCTGTCGAGAATGCTATGCTGTTAATTGAACCTTGGCAAATATGCCACCGGGCTATGGGGTTACTCTGCACACGGGAAATAACAAAAACGAAATGACAGGTAAAACTATTGCACCCAAACAACTGCTCTTCCAGATTCCGACTCTTTTCTTTAACATGTTAGGAACTATGAACCTATATGGGAAAACAGCTGAACACAAAATATGAAGCTCTCTGCAGTTAATGCAAGATGTTTATGCACAGACTCTACAAAGACTCAAAAGAAGAAATACAAGCTCTAAAGCATCTTCCAGAGCCTTCAACTTAATTCTTATAAACGAAAGCATATTTTCATGCAAAGTGAAATCTGCAAGAAACGTCGGACAAGCACACGTTCAATTCTGGTGTAGAGTTATCTTAACAGTGGCTTTTGGCAAATGTGTTTCCTGCCTACTATCTGTATATCAGTTGGTCAGTAAATAGGAAAAATTAAAAACTATTGCTGCGACATCCCTCATGTGTTCTGGCCAGATCTCATCAAATGCATATAACCAATTTAGTTGTACACAAATAGAAGGCATACCATGCATAGTGACAATGGACAAACCACCTCCCACCCACTCTGTTTCAGGCAGTAGTTGCTAGAACTTGTATAAGACTGCTACACTAAATTGCACAGACAAAAAGCATAAAGTATGCTTATTGACCATCCACACAAACAGAAAAATACGTCCAAGTCTGGCATGCCAATGACAACCTCATTTCAATAGGCATATAGATAAGAAGCTCTTGACGTTTTCATGACACCTAATCTAAAACGGAAAACAAACAAAGGCAAGAAGAAGACTCCATAAACCATTTCATAGGCAAGGTTAACATTATAGCTGCTAAACAAGACATGCCATCACGCATTTATACTCCGTGTGTGCGCGCGCGCGCGCGAGAGTGAGAGAGAGAGAGAGAGAGAGAGAGAGAGAGAGAGATTAGTGTAACTAAGTAACGAAATGCATCTTAATCATTACATCATAATGTTGTCAAAATTGTTTAAAGCATCTCCACACCAAGATTGTTTCCAGCAGAAAGTATTCTAACAAGCCTCATAAAAAAAGAGACCTTTAGAAATTAAATCATATACAAGCAGAGTTAACATCATCAAGACTAACATGCTCCACAGCATTAGATCTTTGAATATGCATCCAGTGGTTGTTAGAGGAAATTAATGATGCCATGGTATTACTTAAGAGAACTTGTGAAAGTGAGCGACAGAGTTAACCAACATAAACCACTTTACCTTGCTGTAACGTGCATGTGCCACTGAAAACTGAGTTTGATCCTTGATGGCAGGGAATGAAGTATCGCCAGCACCATCTTTGCTCTAATACAATGTACAGAGTACCAATCAAGACACTGGATATAATGACATCAAGAAACCAACAGATTTTTGGATGCATAGAAAATGTAACAATTAAGGCTTGCCTTCTCATAAACATACAAATTTCCATCAGTATGTGCAACAACAAAAGCCCCATCGCCCCCAGGCACCCATGCGATACAAGTGCAGCGACTGTTCAAAGAAAAAGCAGATAGTCAGGCAATACAATTGTGGCTAGGTGGACCATAAACCAATTAATTCTCACATAACTGAAATATGCAGAAACCATGCAGCAACTAATTGCCTTGTCTCCCTATCCATTTGATGAAGGCCTTAGCAATTCACTAGGAACCTCCGCATGCTTAGACACTTCCAATATCCGTGTACTACATATCTAGGTAATGGTGGTTGATGGCTAGGCACTAGGCAATGAATCATACTCAAGTTAATGTTAAAAGCGGAAGGGACTGAGCAAAATATGAGCTGCAGGAGTAAAATGCTATCTCTTGCCATTTCACCACAATGAGCTTTTCATCAGAAAGAGAGTTTAGTGGCTAGAGATGACTGCCCGACGATGTTACTAGAACTAGAACCCCGTAAAGTACCAGGCAAATAGACCAGAACAATTAGACTTTAGAGACTGAAAACATATAATAAGGCAAGCATGCAAAGAACACATAATAGTGAGCAATTTACCATGTCAGCTTATCCTCGGCAAACACATAATACTGCGTGGAAAATGAGTTTGGCCATCATTTTGGTTTTTGGCTTTCTAAAGATTTGAAAAATAGCTGTCTAGAAAATTGATTTCATTTCCCGTTCTCATTGAAATAATAGAAAGCTGTTTTCGGAAATATCCTACTGATGAGAGACTATGACTCAGTAAAGAATTTTAGTGTTCAAATAATCCCAACTAAATGAGAGCAAAAACCTTCTAAAAAAATTGACACAAGGAGATCGAGACAATGTACCAAAAAAAGATTCTAGAAAAGTGAAAAGGTAAAGACCAAAACCAGTTTTAATCAAATCTGCACTAGAGATGAGAACCAGATATCTCTTCCACGGCAAGACACACTCTCAGCTTTTTACAAGCAATGCGCATGAAACAATGATTTAAATTTGCTTCAACTACCAAAGATAGCAGGCATTAAGAATATTCATGCAGGACGATTCACTTGATAGGATATCATGCACTCTTAAGGTCGGTTATATCACCATCTATACTGCTGTCATCCATAAGAGGCAAATGGTTAAGCCAGGGCAGCCCTGAAGCCATGCAACGTTAACGGATTTGGAATGAGTTACTGCATACCACAAGAGTACCTGCCCCACTTTCTTGCACAAGGGGGAAAAAAGCCCACCCCAACTTTTCTTCGAAAATTTTATTGCAACAATCATCATGTTCTATCAGTTAAAGTCTACCTTCAAGCACAAATTTGCTTTAACTTATTAAAAATATGCAAAGGTAGGAGTTCATTAAGTATTTCTTACTGCCATCCAATAAAGATCCTATTACTAGAACTGTAAAACAATACAAGGATGAGTCCTCTCCAAAACAACTCTACAACATTTAAGACCTCTTGAAACTCTAAAATCTCATACAACTTATCCCATTCAAAAGCCAAACATTGAACAATCAAAACATCATCTAATCACAAAGATGAGGGAACTTGGAAGACACATGCCCCAACCCAACGAAAGGATTCTAGATTGTATATGTCCATGCGTATGTATTCCTACTAAATTTTAGATATCCTAAAGTAACATTTATATCTTGATCGGTTTAGATACAGCAAAAGAAGGCGACAGTTTGTAGGCGGTGGCGGACTGATCCTTAAATGGAGGAAAGGAATATGTAGAATAAAATGCAAAGCACTCTGACACAAAATTGCATTATCTTATGTGGAAATTATAATTTACACTACCTGCTATTAACTGAACCATCTTTATTATAATGCTGAGCCCCGATAAGCTTCTTTCCACTGTCTTGTAATTGCTGTCTCAGTGACACAGAATATACTAGAATAAAATGAGAAAAGCAGACTGAGATTTTCTGTTAAAAGTTTTCAAACAACATGAAAGTTAGCTCTAGATGCAGAAATATACCATCACCAGTACTCAAACCAATGACCAAATCATGCCCTTCCTTAGCATCCTGGTCAAACGCATGGCAAACCGGGTAGACGTTGTTAAAGTAGATGGCCTTCATAGGTTCCTATGATATAAATTAACCTCTTGATTACCAACTGAAGCTTCTCGTTGTTTAACTTATTGAATCCCCACTCAGTAAAACTTACCTTGTCCTGAGAATTCAAATCACTTATAAAAACTCCGTCTCCCATATTGAAGATCAAGTAAGTCCCTCTACCATCAAAATTTGAAGTCGAAGTCGAATTACTCGAACTTGAAGCGCCCAACGAACCGAGTCTACTACCTGCACTGACACTCTTACTCCCACCATTTCCTCCCACAAAGCTTAGAGCACGGCTCCCATTGCTGCCGCCCAACAGCCTCGCAGCAGCTGATCGCACACCACTGCTGGCACTAAAGCTAGACGACGATTGAGCCGGCGGAGTTGGCGGGGACGGCCTGTCCTTCAGATGAGCTAGAGTTGCCTGACAATCAAGTTCAAATCATACCCTACCATTAAGCATCCACGACTCACCAAAGCTTTTCACAGACAAGAAGAATTGTAAAAAAGTACGAATCCACCCCAAACAGATGGCCCTGCGATACGATTATCGAGTGGAAACTCTAGATATGAAACCAACCGGAAGGAAGCTCATGAATTGGTTAGATAAGACTGACGATAAACGAGAACCAAAATGCCCAAAGGAAAGCCTCGCCGGTATCGCTTTGACCTCCATCAGAATCGAGCATTAGCCGGAGTCAATGAATCGCATCAGAAACGGCACAATGAGACGAATCCTCGAAAATCGATTTCACAAAAGAATCACCCCGCGAGCGAGCGAGCGAGCGACCGATACTTCGCAATCATTCAGAAACCACCAGCCCTAACATCGAATCTAACACGAACCCGCGACATCTACCCCGACACCCAATCGGCTCCGATCGGGATTGAACAATCGACCGGGGCCCCAGAAAAGGGTTGACTTCGCCGAGAAGCATTGCGCCGAAACAAACGAAGAGGAAAAGAGGAGGAGGGGGGGCGGCTGCAGAAAAGGAATCGGGAGAAGGACCTGAGTGACGGTCTTGCCCTGGACATAGTGCATCAGGCCGGAGGGGTGGCCCTTCTCATACTGGAGCTTGTACCGCCCCTCCGGCGTCTTGAAATAGGTCTTGAGGCCCGGCGGCGGCGCGTTCGCCGCCGACGAGGAGGACGGTGCCTGCGCCGACGACGCCATCCCGTTCGCCGAGTTGATCATGGTGGCCCTCGCTCGCCGCAGCAACAGGTCCGAGAGCACGTGATCATGGGACACACACACACCCCCACCCGCGCGCGCCCCCCCCACTAGGGTTTCCCCCTCTCTCCCTCTCCCCCTCTCTCTCTATCTCTAGGTGCGACCGTGCGAGGTTCACTTTGCTTCTCGTTTTCCCCCCTTTTCAAAACTTCTGCAGTTCTGAGAAAGAGAAAGGAGAGAGCTTTGAGAGCTTTGAGGTCTGAGCGTGTTGTTTTTTCCGGGCTTTCTCCTTCAATGGCTTACGAGATCAAGGGACGGTGGGAGTGAAAGGACGGAGGAGGGCGGGCGGCGGGCATCGCGTGGATCGCGACCCACGGTAAAGCGTTGCCCCGGTCAACGAAATGGACGTCCCTTTGATGCTGGATCTCTTCTCCTTTTTTTTTGTCTCCTAGGAACTGGTGGCGTCGAGGGAGCGGGGACCCCCTCATCCGGAGGGTTTCCTTGCGACGACGTATATACCTTGGGATAAAAGGTGTTTCTATGACCCCGAAAATAGAATGAAACAAAAATTGAAAATTGGGGGACGGGGGGGCGATCGGCGTCGACGACGACCCCCGAGAACGTTGCCGTAAGAGTTCCGAATCCAAAACGGGATTTTACCCGACCCGTGCCGTGACAGCTACCGAGAAGTGCGATCCTACTGGCCAAACCTTATCACGACCTGACCGCATTCAAGGCGGACGGCCATGTGTGTCCTGAAGGCGCTTCTCCCTTTTTCGGCACCGCGGCAGAGGCCGGTCATCGTGCCGTCATTCTAAATTCCTCTTCCCGACGAGGACAAAAGGCAGGTCATTTGTGCCGATGCCGGGAGATTTGCGAGGGAATTTACTAATGCTGCACTCGTTCGTCCAGATTAGATCCGGATGAAATAGCATAAGATTTTGATAAATCTAGGGGTGATACCGAATATGATAATGGATATCGGTATAAATGTTAATAATTGTTCGACTAAGCCAGGTTAGGATTAGATAAAAATAAATAAATTAATTAATTAATTGATCAAATTTATAAATTAAAAATAGAGCGTACGTCGACTATGTAATCCTGATAGAAAGATTGTCATTCCTTACTCTCTTCAATCTACTTTCGAGTACTTTATTCGGGATTTTTACCCACCTTATGTGGTTTTATCCCGTTTTAGAGCGCGATACCAAACACGGAATATAGTAACTTACCAAGGCTACCAATTGAGGTGCGAGCGATTGCTTTGAGCATGAATCGCAATTCGAGGCCTTAAGCTTCTCGAGGCGTAAGATCTTGGTCATTTAAACACACGATCGGTCCACTGGGGACGATCTTGGGGCGCTCATTAACTTAACAAGGAAGATCTAATTTTTGAAGCATCAATTACGAGGAAAGTCCAAGTTTGAAAATGGCATCTTTTACAATATCGAGGGAAGGAGGTCTAGTGAAGATGTAATCGGTCCACCATGCTCCATTTGTTTCGTGAAAAATTAATGATCTAAAAAACATTTTCCTTATAAATGATCGTCCGTACTCCTTACAAAAATAATATAAAAAAATAATATATTTATCATCTACGAAAATATTTAAATATAAATTATTATCAATACCATTGACTAGGTGATATATACAAGTGATTATTTTTAAGAAAATCTTTGCAAAAGCATTTTTTTTCTCTAAAATAAGAAGAGCCTTGCATATCGAATCATGATAATATCTGCGTCACACTTCTAGAAAATGTATGGCTTGATAAATTTTTCTGAGGGTTGCTGCCAAACACTAGTGTTGAAAGTTAAGGCAAAGATAAAATGAAAAGAAGAAAACATACCGTTACAAGTGCTTAAAGTCATTAGAAGGAACAAATTGGTAAAAGCGTCACCCCGATGTTATCTAAGAAAGTCCTTGTCCAACGTAGACCGAAAAGATGTGTACTGAACGCACTCATCGATGTTTGATTTGAAGATAGAAACCCCAGGAAAAATACAGCCCGTACGGCACAGGGTGCAAGCGAGATGACGCATCCCGCGGCAGCAGAGTCGCATCATCTCGTGCCAAAGCCAGTGCCGAGAACCGCGATCTTGTTACCAAAACCCTATTTCCAAGCCAATGATAATGTGTGTTCCAAAGGCAGCCCTTTTTTTTTTTCTCAGCATACTAGTCGATGGTAGTCCAATCTCTGTGTGCCACACCGACTTCTCCTCTTTAGTGTGGTCAAAAGGCAGGTCATTCACGCCAAGATCAGGAGATTTACAACGAATTACTTTTTTATGGCCCGACCGGGATTGCTACCATCCACTCACTCAAATTAACAGTTGATTGGGGATCGGATCGCTTGCGTCACAATATTTTCACACTTAAAGAATATGTGCCGTGGCTACTAATAAATATATAAAAGAAGAAGGAACATGTATCAGGGGCGGCCACCGTCAATGGTCGATGCCACTACAATCGCCATCGCAATGAGATTGCGTAACCTGGGCAAGACTTTCGTAGATAGCATTGATGACGTTCGGATCTCTCCCGTCTAAGTCGGACCAAGACTTTCGTAGATAACATCTGGTGATGCTTTTACCGAAAGTCGATGGATCAGGTCATACTTTTCTAACTTATGTGAGTTCCTGTCACCGTTGATATCCGAATCTGGTCCAATTTCAATTGATGCAACAGAGTCGTTTCAAGTTCATCGCCATCCTGCATTGGACCTTCCAGATAAAATCATGTTGACGCTTTACAGCAAACCGGACGATATGATGGCATTTTAAGACAGTGGTCACGATGCCGTAACACGGGAACCGTGACTTTGCTTCTCAGAAATTTCAATGCGGGAGAAGTCCATTTCCTTCAACGATCGAATTTGAATTTCACTAAGTCACTCGTACAATTTCCATCTATAATGTCCCGCAAAGCAACACTTTCCCGAAGACTACATTTTCAATTGTCATAAATCTTCCCGAATGACCTAAACTATATACCGAGCACCTACCAGAAATTAGTCAACTGGTGTTTTGGGTCGCCAAAATGCATTCAATTTGTCTAGCTCCCGCGTGTTGAGATCCCCGCGTTTCAACTGAATCAAAAATGGAACTCAAACCCGCCAGGAAAGCCTCCACCTTGGTGGCCACCAAAGCCACCAGGAAAACCACCATCGAAGGTGAAAGTGAATTGCTGTCCCCCGCCGCCAAACGGGTTGAAACCGCCACCGCCGCCACCTCCCATGCCCATTTCGTCAATGTCTTCACCTCTGTCATATCTTGTCCGCTTTTCTTCATCACTGAGCACCTGTGAACGCCAATAACCGAGTCAACCTCTCTATCCTGATCCCATTTCGGAACTATCTTTGAGTTGAAGATCTGCAAACCACTAACTTAAAAGTAGTGCTTGATATGATGATTCTAACCTCATATGCAGCTGCGATTTCTCGGAACTTGTTCTCTGCCTCATCTCTATTGTCCACGTTCTTGTCAGGATGCCACTGTAAAGCAAGCTTTTTATAGGCACGCTTGATCTCAGCAATTGATGCAGTCTTTGAAATTCCTAAAATCTTGTACCAGTCCTTCCGTTTGCTCATCTTCAATGCTTTCTCAGCTCTCATAAGTGCTTCACGAACAGCCATATCCTGCAATTTCAGCAGTTAAGAGTTCTTTCACGGCAAAGCACAAGTTCAAGATTGATGCTTTATCAGTCAGATCTTGGTACACAATAAAATGAATGCAAACAAAAGTTAGCTCTAGACTAATTCCAACATTATCACCTTACCCCCTCATTAAGGGGAACGAATCTAATTGGCCATCAGAGACGCATTCAATCAATCTCGATTTAACAGTTAATAAAAGACAAAAGCATTTTACTTGAAGACAAGGTCACTGCTGCATTAAGATTACCTCTCAAAAGAAGAGTTCCATTTTCAATCTCCGCTCTGCTGATGTTAACAGGCAGACGGGATTGTATTATATTTAGGGACGAAAAGATCTGATCTCCTTACACAATATCAACAAAGAAAGCAAGAAATGAGCAGTAAGAATGATTGTTTCCCCACAAAGTTCAATAAGCCCAAAGTCGCAGCATTGATTTGCAATTTTCACGTTCAGAACACCAGAACATGCATCGTTATACATATGAAGATAACAAAAGCCCAAACTTATGTGGCTCTGGAAAAGAGGCTAAAAAATGCATGTCCCGACAGTAACGGAGCTTATATTCTCTAGCCATATATTCTGAAGAACACAACCGTAACCTTAAAGTTTGTTTACATATTTTCCTTTGGTAGAAGACGCTTCTGGTATTTGCAGTTCTGGGCCTACTTAATATAATCCACATGGAAACCTTCAATCAACAACAGAGATTGCACGACTAACCTGAGGTGACTTTTGAGCTGCCGACTTTAGATCATCCACAGCACCTTCCCAGTCTTCAGTTAGAAGTTTTGCCTCGCCTCTCTAGAAACGTATTAAAAACTCATAAGTATGCACTATAGATATATATAGAGGTCATCACAGTTTCATGATGACGTAAGTGCGAAAGAAAAAACCAACAGCATACCTGGACTAAAGCTTCAGTAAGATCTCCATCAATGTCAAGTGCTTCAGTGCAACTGGTCAAAGCTTCCTTTCCCCGACCAAGCTTCACCGATACCTTACACAAACCAAGATGGAGGTGTACATTGTGGGCGTGATGATCAGGGTCCAAAGCAATAGCTCCTTTATAATCCTCTACTGCAAGTCGCAATTTACCCTTGTTGAGATTATCTTCTGCCTGAATAAAACAAATGAAAGTTCAGTAAATGAAAGAACTGATCATCTTGATGAAGTCTAAAAGGTTCAACTTAAATAACGGCATCCAGTGACAATCCCACAAAAACTACACAACAGACCCTACATAACTAAATGGTTGCAAGTTCGATGAACTCACACTCTTAGTCTTCTTGAGCAAATTTTTCAACCCAAAATATGCTTTCTTCAAGTCAGCATGCTCAGGGTCCAGGCGGAGACCTTTCTGATAATGCCTGATAAAGAACATAAGTCAATGCTAAATGACTATAGATCCTTAAAACTCGATACCCTGTGTAAATAACTCTACCTCATAGCCACGTCATGATCTGCCAAATAATAGTAGGCACGGCCACGAAGCAATAACGCCTCTAAATTGTTCTCATCTTCCTTGAGAATATATCCAGACTCAGCAATGGCACTGGAATAGTCTTTAGTTGCCAACAACAACTTCACTTTCAAAAGTTTGGCCTGGAAATACAATAGAGGATATATTTTTTAGGGAATACTCAATGACTAAAAAGGACTTGCATACAGTGACCAAAAGTCAGCCGGATCAGAAGGCAATCTCATACTGTCATCGTCTTTGAGTCTAAAACAAGTAAATGGATCATGATCCTACCATTGAGCAGGCTGGAGAAAAGACGAGTACAATCTTTTCAACATATTCCAAAGCTTTAGTATATTCTCCTGAATCAAGGAGAGAAATTGCTGATTCGAGAGCACTTCGTGCCTGAAGCAGTTGAGAGAGTTCCTTTTCTGCAGCTTTATTTCCAGGTTTTAACTCCAAAAACTTTCTGTAGCTCAATTCTGACTCCTGGTATCTACATCAGCCAAAAATTGCCTGAATCATAATTAGTACTCCAATCAGAAATAGGAGGAGGGTGCAGTTCCTCTTCGTGTGATAAAGACACAAGTGAACGTATAAACTTCCTCCTATTTCCATAACAGCTGTCTCAATTTATATTTTCAATCAGAGGCAAGGTCGTGAAATGATCCAACAGCAGCATCAAGTTCCATGTCACTGAATATGATTAGTTCCCATAATCATATACCAGAAGTAGTCTCACTAGCAGTTCATATTCTTCCGTAACTTTAACTGATAATATATTTCTCTAATTTGACAAAATAAATATCCTGTGAGATTGGACATCCTTAGAAAAACATTAGAAGAATATAGTGATCACAATTCACAACATCGAAAATCATCTAACCAAACGTGGAGATCCAAACTTGTTTCGAGGAAACCATGTTGCCTCAGGGTACAGACTAGGCACTCTGGTTATATTGTCCACAAGTCCAAGGGTGTGTTTAATAACTTCATTAAGAGCTGAAAATTTTAAGTCTTTTAATGCCTCATGGAACTCAGTTGATTAATTTAAGCCAAAAATCACTTAATCACTTAAGTCAATGGGTACCTACATAATATTGCGAATGATGTGTCAATGATAGTAGGAAATGGACCACATGTAGTTGAGTGGAATTGGTGACAACAGAATGGTGGAAATACAATGGTGGTGATGGTAACGCTAGGTAATGGTCGGTAGCGACAGTGGTTGAGGTGAGGGGTGAATGATGGTGGTGATTGTAGTGGTGCATGAGGGGGTGGTAAAGGTGGAGGTACTGCAGTGGCAGGATGGCAGTGGCAGCAACGAGGTGACAATGCAATCGCTGGGGACTGGCGGTCAAGATAATTATTATGATAACGATAGTTTCTTGTATGAGATAGCGGTGAAGGTGAACATAGTGATCATAATTGTAGAGTGGTAGTGATGACGACTGCAATAACCATGGATAAATATGACAATCACTGGGGACTGGCGGTCAAGATAATTATTATGATAACGGTAGTTTCTTGTATGAGATAGCAGTGAAGGTGAACATAGTGATCATAATTGTAGAGTGGTAGTGATGGCGACTGCAATAACCATGGATAAATATGACCTCTGTTTTGATGCTTATTTTAGTAAGCACAATCCTATATCAACACCTACTCGATAATAATGTCCTGTACAAATATTTCAGTAATTATATTCTTCACTAGTTAAAAATTCCGCTTAAAAATTCTTAATTAAGTTGTATCAAGCAGAGCCAAAGTAGAGTTGATCAGTTAAAGTTTTAATTTGTCCATTCAAATGCAACAAACAGGATTATGAGTGATGCCTTATTGTAGAATATTTCACAACAGGAACTATAACCAGAACCTGATTTTTTCATCTAATATGTTCAATTATGCTTGCATGTCTGAATAACTCAAATTGCCAACATATATCACATGAACATGTAACTTAATATAAAAAAAAGGCATCACGACAACAGTTAAAGAAGCATTCAATGCCATGAGCTCAAAATAGGACAGAGAGTTCTATTTTGAAACCAAAATATGGAGGCAGAAACACAAATAAGAAGAGAACCTGCATAGCTGCCGAAGACTGGAGGCTCGATGAAGATACGCTTCAGAAAGTTTTGGATCTGCCTCTATGGCAGCATTAAGATCATCAAGTGCCTCATTATAACGTTTCACCTTGATACTATGTGATGCCCTATCAAGTAACTCAGCAGCATCAGCTTGTCCATCTGTGCATCGCAGTACCCAAATCCAAAGAAACTTATGAGCCAGCAATTAATTTCCGAAATATAATCTAAAGCATTCTGCAAACATTAACGAGAACTATCCTTCTAATTTGGTTGGCAAAAACCTACAGTCGTGAAGTTTTCCATTACATATCTGCTAAAGTGCCAGGAATTACTTTCACCACTAAACTGGTTTTCTGCTTGGATATAACACACCATTTACAGACAAGATATTTCAGACTAAGCACACCAAAGAATGGTAGTAAGTCTTAAGCTACCATACAGGTTTCTTAGACTAATACCCAATTGCTATCCACAACATCCGCGAGGAAACTGTTTTAACCTCATCACGGACACATATCAACCCCCCCATGAACTGCTCTACAATATTACAATCTCGACCCATGGAAAGCCCCACAATGCCGCCACCCTCAGGACAATGAACTAGAATTAGATAAAACTCCCCGGTCCCCACACTGGTGGCGAATTCATCAATCGCGCAACATATGCATCGTACAAAAGCCAAAATATCCCTCCGAAAAAACTAGATTTTTAATCCAGCATAGACATTTCAAGACTCTTCAGTCCACCTCATATCGCCTTCCTGCACAAAACCCAATCTAATCTCAAAATATCCGAGAGGATCCCTAAGAAAAGATCCGCAAATCCATCGCCGCTCTCCAATCGGTGACTCAAGACGCAAGCAATCAGAGCACGCCGCAACCCCTCGAAATCTCGGTCCGGCGACGAGTCGGCAGATCTAAGGCGGGAGAATGACGTACCCAGGGCGGAGACGAGGGGCTGAAGGAGGAGAAACTGGCAAGCGAACACGAAGTGCAGGATGAACGCCGTGTAAAGCCATCCCCTCCACGCGATGCCTTCGACGGCCGAGGAGAAGATTGACAGATTCATCGCCGGATTATCGCTTCTCCACGCGATGTAGCGTTACAGGAGACGGCGAAGGGCACAGAGCACAGAGGAATGAATTTGGAAGAAGGAGAAGAGGAAGAAGAGGAAAGGAAGAAGAAATAGTTCCGTGGCTAGTGAGTTGTGCCGGGAAGAAGGAGGACTTCTTCGCGAGAGGTTACACGTAGCTCGGGCCTATGGGTGAGCTCCACGTGGGCTCTGGTTTGTTGACCTGCCGTGATCGGATCCAATCGAGAGGTGCCACGGCATGGCGTGGGGGGGCCACGTCAGATCGCTTTGAAACTTTCGTTAATTGCGACTCGCAAACGCAAACAAGACCCCGAACAAGCTTCTTATCCCCGATCAAATTCGATGGATCAGCATGCTTGGATCAATGTTGATTAAGGACGGTGGAAAAGCGGAGGTTATTGAAAATGATCAGTTTCATCTAAAGATCGTAAAGTTAAATCTTGAATGCCCAAACATTCCGGTTCTTTATTTTTGGTAAATACATATCTCGGATCAACTACGACGGATCGTTAAGAAGCTGAAAGTCAAGATTATTAACCTTAAGATATATCAGGAGTCGCTAGGAAAAATCCGAACTTACGAATGATGAACTTCTCCGGTCATCTTTATCAATTGTAACCGTGAATCCACGGAACTGACTAAAATAGCCCATTAAGCTCAAAATGAGGAAGGCATGAAATGAAGAGTCATTGAATCCGAAGGACATCAGCTGTGGGAACCAAAAAAGCAAATCAGATTTGGATCTCTTAGTAACTTTCTTACATAAATAACTCAACAGGTTCCTTCTTTCCCTAGACACAACAAACTTGAGCACGACTGGTTTCTGCGTAAGCAATACAACCTGAATGCAATATCCTAACCGAGTCAATCAGTTGCTAAGTTATGGCAAAGTCCACTCATTTGCAAAGTGAAAGAGAATTGATATCATGCCACGGGCTATTTTCTAGACCTGAAAAGAGAATGACAATCCGAAGTCCTCACAATCTGAAAAAGTCAATTGCCTGTACATTTTACCGGTTGACATATTGGGAAGAAAAGTTCTCATTAATTAGTCGCGTCATCGTGGACCGCTTAGGATTGAGGGTAGTAATGCAGTGGTGGCACCAAATTCGATGTCCATCCGACCGAATCTTGCTACTCTATCAGTGGAAGGCTGAGCATAGAAGTCGTAATCCAGGTCTTCTTGAACTTCCGCAACGCCCTCTAACACCTTGACGACCATAGACATGGAGGGCCTCTTTGTATAGTCTCCTTGCAAGCACCATGCAGCAATCCTCATCATATTCACCACCTGCAGTCCATTTAGTTGCATGTCATCGCTAGACTTATCCACAATGTCCAAGAGTTGTTCCTCTTCCGCCTTTCTCTTAAAAAGGCTCAGTAAATGCACATTATCTGGATCAAGAGAGCAATTGAAGATTTTTCTCCCACACACTATCTCCAAGATTACCACGCCAAAGCTATACACATCGACCTTTTCAGTGATTGCTGCACGTAGCCACTCGGGGGCCAAATAACCGGGAGTTCCTCTCATGGTTGTGACGACTTGGCTTTGGTCCTTGTCCATCAGCTTCGATAATCCAAAATCAGCAACCTTAGCATTGAAATTCCCATCCAAAAGGATATTTTGGGGTTTAATGTCTAAGTGAACTATCTTCTGTCTGCAATCTTCATGAAGATAATTCAGTCCTTTTGCTATATCGAGAATGATCTTCTTCCTTTGTTGCCAGTCGAGAACACATTCATTGGATTTGCGAAAGATCCATCTATCTAGAGATCCATTCGACAAGTACTCGTAGATAAGGAGCCTGTGGGATTTCTCAGCGCAAAATCCCACAAGTCTTACCAAGTTCATGTGATGGATGCTGCCGATAGTCTCAACTTCGGCCATAAAGGATTTCTTAATGTGCCCAAAACCATCAAGGCGTTTTACTGCGACTTTTGATCCGTCGCTTAGAGTACCTTCAAAAACAGAACCAAAACCACCTTCACCAAGCTTTTTACTGAATTCGCCTGTGATTGTTTTCAGATCATCGTATGTGAATCTATTGGGCATTCCTGGTACTTGATCAAGGTAATCCTCCTCTCCTTGATTATCATCTCTCTTTTGAACAAACAAAACTATGGCTACGATGAAAATCATCATGGCAAAGAGAGCTCCAAGGCTAGACCCAAGTATTAAAGGGGAGACGGTTGCTCATACGATTGTCAACTGAAGGAGTATGAGGAGCTTCATTGGCCACATTTTGTACTTTAAGGTAAGCAGTAGAATTATAGAAAAACTTTTCCTTGTCAATGTTCATAAGTGAAAACACCTGAGTTGGTAAGTAACACGTGCCGCCAGTGCGATTCGAATAATACCAGAATATAGCTGCTTTGCATGAACATTTCTTTGCGCAAGTCTCTTTACAACTTGAAGCATCTATGCCCTCGAGATCTGGAGTGAGACTAAAATACGTGACATTTTTTAGCTCTAGAAAACTTTGATGTTGTGAAGCCCCACAAGACAATGGAACATTCTCAGAACACCCAAGATTGGGGTGCCTATCATCTACTTGCTGGAAATAGCTCGTTCCCCCACTCGAAGCTGGACAACTACATTGCCCATTGGAGCATATTCCGTATCTCCCACACACAGTCGGATAGCTACAGTCCTCGACATCCTCTTTGAAAAGATCAGCCACTTCTTTCCACCTATTTGTCCAAGTAGACTCATACACTCTCAAATGCCCATCCGAGCCCAGCTTCATGTATTGCGCAGAAGATGCTTGAGGGACTAAAAACAGTGTCCCATTCCTGGTAGTATCTGAGAACCAAGACAAGCTTCCATTTACAAACTCGATACCAGCATTCCGAATTGGAACTGTATACTTGAAATAGACTTGAGGAGGATTAGTCTCCACTTGAGCAGATAAAAAATAGCCATTCACGGAAAGCGTAATCATACCGTCAACTGTCCAATTTGTCTCGGAAATACACGACATCAGTCTTTGCCCATGCCTCAACTTTTGTCCTGGGACAAGTGAGTCCGTTGGCTCATCAAAAGACTGCCAGACAATTGCATTGTCCTTATCAAACAGCACGAGGTTCCCCAAATCTGTCAAGTTCAAGCCTACAACGGACTTCGCAAAAGTGTTTGTGGACCAAGCAACCGTCCCATCCGCATCTTTCAACACCAAATCCCCTTTGGACGTGAGCTCCAACATCGCGCCAATCTTTACGGGATGATTTCGATTGGCAGACCACACTACTTGTGGTTCTAAGGAGTCAATAATGATGTCATAAGGCCAGTTATAACTGTAACCTCCGAAAATGAAAACAGCAAAGAGGTAAGTGTTGCAGTCACCATTACAGTAGAAGCCGCAGCCGTAGGCAGGGCTAGGAGCTCCTTTGCCTCTGAGAAGAATTGGCTGCGCTTTCGATCCATGTGAAAACTGGGTCAAGGGACAAGCTGTTCCGTTAATCGTCCACCGTGTTGAAAGCGTAGCGTTTGGATAAACACAATCTAGAGCTTGACGTGCGTCAATGAAGCTTGAGAAATGCGATAGAAAAACGAAGGAAAAAGAAAGAAAGAAAGAGGGGAGACTGCAGAGTGAAACCATGGCCTGCAGTGAAGCTTTGAGCAGAGAGAAGACCGAGAAAGGGAACAGAGGAGGAACGAAGATGAAGAGGAAAAGATTAAAAGTCGCCTTCGAGTCAAAAAGTAAGCAAAACTGGAACATTGCATGGGAAGTCCTCAATAATGCGGAGCGTGTAGAAATGGAACGCGCTCAAGTCCTGCAAAGCATAGAAGAAAGGTTAAAGGCAATCGGTGTAATTATCCTCACGTCCCCCTTTTCCCCAGCTGACATTTATTAAAATCGAAAAAAGAGGCACCCGACGACTCTGGTCAATGAATACTCGAATTTGATTTGACACAACGGAATGCGAGTGGAAAAAAAATTGCCGTGTCCTAAATTTTATAGGAAAAAAAATACAATCCGACTCCAAATCTTTTGATGATTTAGCGGAGTCTTGAATTTTCTACCTAAAAGAGCATTGGGAAATTCTTTTAGTTACATCACTCACTCTAAATTTTCGTCCCGCGTGCGCTAGAGCAATCTTTGATAACAACTAAGGCAAATTTCTGATGGGAGAATTTTATTGAGCTTTTCTCTTTGTAAAAGGTTTAGAAATTGATGGGACCAAAATCGAAAAGTTTACTGGTCGATTGATCCATCTGCATTTATAAGGGGCGAAGTGAGTATCTATTACGTTATTCGTCCACCGTGTTGGAAGCGTAGCGTTTGGAAAAACATAATCTAGAGCTTGACAAGTATCAATGAAGTTTGCGAAATGCCACAGAAAAAACAAAGGAAAAAGAAAGAAAGAAAGAAAGAAAGAAAGAGGGGAGACTGCAGAGTGAAACCATGGCCAGCAGTGAAGCTTTGAGCAGGGAGAAGATCGAGAAAGGGAAGAATGGAGGAACGAAAACAGAAAAACAGAAATGTCGAGTCATCCTCTTTCAAGAGCGACGGTGCAGTCTGCACCACATATTTTGCCAAGGAAGCCGGACAACTTGCTTGTCCGGTCTCCTTGGAATATGAAGAAGGATCCGCCCCTCGGTCAAAAGATATTTGGGAGCCCCACGTCAGACGCTCGCTCTGCTCTGCTCCATTCCCGCTGCTCTCTCTCTCTTCTCCCTATGGAAATTAAAGAAATGAATGAATGAAAAACAGAGACCACAGAACAGAGATCTCGAGTCAGTCGCAACAGACGAAACTATTCTTAACTGACCAAGAAGAAGAAACACACTCCCCTCGCCTTTTTTTATTTCAATCATATGCCAACGAACTCAGAAGAAAAAAACAACGCAACACAGCTTCTTTCCTTGTTGATCTCCCAACTCGAAAAATCGTATTCTAATAGACTTGTATGATCTCAGAATTTACAGAAAGAAAGAAAGAAAAATCATATGTATTTCCCCTGGCTTGAATAGCTCGACAAGAACTCGGAAAAAGAACAGCAAAAATTAATGGAGAAAACGCGCGCTTGGCAGTAATTTCCTCAAAGCCGAGACTGAGTAATCGAGGATCCGGGCGATGGTGTGCACGGCGAGGGCGTCGGATGGAGAAGAGGTCGGGCTCGAGGGGTGGAGTTGCGGGCAGGAGGAGGGTCGACAGGCGAGGCGAGGCGAGGCGGGCCTTGTGCTCAAGAGCTTGAGTTGCGAGAGGGCGAGGCGTTGAGGGACGTGACGTTGTAGAGGAGACGGCAGCGTTGGTGTTGGCGGGGACGAGGAGGATGGCGCGGACGACAGGGGGTAGCACTCGAGGGGTCGATGGTGGAGAGGACAGAGGCCCAGTTGCCATAGTCGCTGGAGGAACTGAGGATGTTGCTGCCTTGCTGGAGATTAAGATCAAGGAGCCGGAGCGGAGTACTGCAGAGCCAAAGAAGATGGAATCAGACGTGGGGCCAGTCCTGTACACGAGGCAACTGATAAGTGGGCCCAAGTAAATTCAACACGTGCCCTGATGTTTTCTCTCCCACTCGGTTGCCCACGTTGTCCATCCTCTGCAGAATAAAACATGCGGTCCAGCTTGCACCGTTACAATTTTCCCAGAACGGTGCCGTCATGCTAGTCATCTCCACCTGCATTATATGCGGGCGATGCATCTACCTTTCTCATTCTCTCCTCTTGTGACATTTATTAAAATAGAAATAAAGGCACCCAAAGACTGCCCTCAATGAATGCTCGAATTTGATACGGCACGAGATATAAAATGCGTGAGGAAAAGAAAATGCTGTGTCCGAAATTTTATATAAAAAAAAATGTAACCGGGCTCTAAATCTTTCGATAGTCAAACTGAGTCTTCAATTTTCTATTGAAAAGGTATCGGAAAATTCTTTTGGTTGTTACTCATTCAATTCGTCCTACGTGCACTCAAGCGATTTTTTATTGTAACAAAGGCGAATTTCTGGTGGGAGGATCTTGTTGAACTTTTCTCTTTATAAAAGATTTAGAAATTGATTGGGCCAGATCGAAAAGCTTACTGGTCAATTGCATTCTTCGCACGATACTTGGAAATTTCTGCTAGATTTTTCCTTCTCAAGAACTAACTAATCCAAGCCAAAGCAGTGAAGTGTCTTTAAAAAAGTATAAGGATCCCCATACCAAAAAGATTTACTTAAAAGGGGCCTCAAAACCACTTATTAAGCAACTGCATAAGAAAAAATTGTGATTTCCAATACATTGATTGTCATCATGATATACCTGATGATACATCGAATATCGAAGATCCTCTTAATAAAAATATTTAACAAATGCCCGAGAGACTTAATAAAATGGCCGTAATCAAAATAAAGTCTATTAATATCGAGACGAGTTAAAGTTCAAAAATATGTCCTTACCTTCGCCATATATGAATATGGCCCCACCACAATACACATCACGATTGAGGGGGGGGGGTGTTCGATAGAGGGGCCATAAGTGAAAACACCTGAGTTGATAAGTAACAATTGTCGCTAGTGGGATTCGATTCATACCGGAATATAGCTGCTTTGCACAAATAGTTCTTTGCGTAGGCCTCTTTACAACTTGAAGCATCTATGTCCTCGATATCTCGTGTGAAACTAAAATATGTGACATTTTTTAGCTCCATAAGACTCTGAGGTTGTGAAGCCCCACAAGACAACAGAACATTCTCAAAACACCCAAGATTAGGCTGCCAATAATCTACTTGCTAGAAATAGCTCGTCCCCTCACTCGAAGTCGGACAACTACATTGGCCATTGGAGCAAATTTCATATCGCCCACACACTGTTGGATAGGCACAATCCCCGACATACCCTTCGAAAAGATCGGCCACTTCTTTCCACCCATTTGTCCAACTAGACTCATACACTCTCAAGTGCCTCATTCGAGGACAGCTTCATGTATTGTGCAAAAGATGCTCGAGGGATTGGAATCAAGCTCCCATTCGAGGTAGAATCTAAGAACCAAGACAAGCTTCCATTTACAAACTCAACATATGGAAACTCGATACTTGCATTCCAAGCTGGAACTTTACACTTGAAATAGATCTAAGGAGGATTAGTCTCCACTTGAGCAGATAAAACATAGCTACTCACTGAAAGCGTTATCATACCGTCAAAGGTCAAATCTATCTCAAGAAACACTTGGCATCAATCTTTGTTCTGCCCTCAACTTGTGAGTCGGTTGGCTCATCAAAAGACTGCCAAACAGTTGCATTGTCCTTATCAAACAACACGAGGTTCCCCAAATCTGTCAAGTTCAAGCCTACAACGAACTTTGCAGAAGTGTTTGTGGATCAAGCAACTGTACCATCAGCATCTTTCAACACCAATTTGGACGTGAGCTCCAACATCGCACCAATATTTATGGGATTGTTTCAATTGGCAGATGACACTACTTGTGGAATAATGTGCTCAACAATTAAGCCTCTACTGTCAACTAGGACGATGAAAACAACAAAGAGGTAGGTGTTGCAAGTACCATTACAGTAGAAGCCACAGGAGTAGATAGGGTCATAAGCTCCTTTGCCTCGGAGTAGAATTGCCCGCACGATCAATCCATCTCCATATCGGGCGAAGTGACCAGCTGTTGCGTTATTCGTTCACCATGTTGAAAGCGTGGCAGTTGGACAAACATAATCTTGAGCTTTTTATTTTTTTTGGGTCAGATAATCTTGAGCTTGAGCGTCAATAAAGTTTGAGAAATGTGAGAGAAAAACGAAGAAAAAAGAAAGAAAGAAAGAGCGGAGATTGCAGAGCGAAACCATGGCCTGCAGTAAAGCTTTGATAAGAGAGAAGACCGAGAAAGGGAAGAGAGGAGGAATGAAGATGAAGAGGAAAGATTAAAAGTCGCCTTTGAGTCAAAAAAGTAAGCAGAACTGGAACATTGCATTGTATAGGAAGTCCTCAATAATGCGTGTGGAATGCACTTAGCGAACAACATGTAAGATATTTTTTAAAAAAGTTATTATATCGACGAAGTTAATATAAGATTCGACCAATATGTATTCACTCGGTTTCTTTGAATAAATATAAACAGTGATATCTCCCATTTTAGATACTCAAATAATAAATCTAGTGATTAATTTTATCCGATAAAAGAAGCGAAATCTTTCATTTTTAGGAAAATTCAATAAATTCACGCGATTTTTTTTAATCAAACTATGACTTTCTTCTCCAAAATGTTCCTAACACTTTGCTACGCTCGATCACCAAGAAACTCTAAACCCAATTTCCACTCTAGCTCAGAGGTAGCACCACCTCTCTCTCTCTCTCTCTCTCTCTCTCTCTCTCTCTCTCTAGGGCCGATGAGGGCCACAATCACTTCAAACCCGTGTCATCGCTGCATCTACGACCTCATTTCGAGGTCGCCAAGCTCCCCCGATCTTGGATCGAGATTGTCCATGGCGGCTCATGAGCTCCTATAGAAGTTGCTGCTATGATTAGGGATGGAAGTGAGACAGGTTTGGGATGGCCAAGCTTGTCTCAAACCCTTCTCCGTTAACTTTTTGTTATTTCACAAACTCGTCTTAAATCCGCTATGGGTTTTGAAATAAAATCTTTACCCTGACTCCGACAACCACCGCAATTGATTTGAGTAAATAAATATATGATACTAAGCACTTAATAAACCATGTAATAAACCGGCTTCATTTAAAAACTTATATTGTAGATCTCCAATCAAGAAACCTAACAAATCACAGTATATAAGATTGAAAAAGAAATTCTACAAGCCATCCTTAAAATGTCGTTTCGGGTTCACAAAATTATGCAAGTAACTTTAAGTTTTATTAACACGGTAAGGATAATTTGCTAACTGATTGATCAAGTTATGAATACGTTAGATCGGCTCCCTATGGGTAGGTTCCCAACCTTGAAACAGAAGCTGATCTAACCGGTTAGTTTTGATTGGCTTCCCGGTACTACTAGGGAACTAGCCTACTTTTTTCTCTTGCATAACAAATGAAATTTATATAATAAAATATAAAAATTACACCATTTCACTATCAAAATATACGTTGTTATGTTGTTATTTCTCCCTTCATAAAAATATGGTTCGATTCTCGATGTCTGTGAAAGTATTTTTTATGAGTTCCCCGGTGGAACCAGAAGCTCCGCCATTGGAATCGAGTTATGAGGTTCCTAGGTTTAGGATATCATGCCCTTTTTTAATATAGTGAAAATATGTTTTGCTCCCGATGCTTCTTTTCTTATATACTCTAATCCATTTAAAGTTATATTTCGTCACTCTAATTGCCTACAATCCTCAATCTAAACTCATTCGAAGCAGGCAATTGTCTTGAAGTATGCAACGCACAATCAGCTCAAAAGGATGAAAGGATGGTTGTTTGGAGAGATTATTTGGTGTTGATCCTGCCCATCTTCAATCGGGAAATGTTTGGTGTGAACCCACATCTACTTGACCTTCATCATTCCCATTGATTTTGCAGAACCCACATGCAGACCTCACATTGGGCTCACAAAATCTCCACTTTGTGTTGGACTCCAATCGGCGGACCTGAACCCAAGAAAGTTCTCCTCGGGTGAAGCTTCACCTCGATGACCTTACTACTTATATAATTATATCATACCAAATTCTTCCTTAAAGGAATTTCTCTAAAAATAACTAGTGTCAATACATTAAAAATCTGAAATTGGGACTCTCATGATACTTTTATTTCAAACTATTTTTTATCTTACCCCATGACACATTTACCATAAACTAATTTTCGTGTCATAGAAGAACTCAAATTGGTACCCTTCATGCAAACCTACCATCCATTAGTATTTAGTTTAATATCCTATTCAAATGCAAACATGCCAACACAAATAGCAAACGACTGCAAGACGGATATAACATAGAGAATGACAAATTAGATGTGGAAAATCTACATGTGTTGACACGTATACATTTTAATATAAGGTAAATTAGGTCAGGGATATCAATTTGAGATTTTTTGTGAGACAAAAATTAGTTTTGGTAAATCTTTCATGTGGTATTGGTTTGGGATTTTATATGGGCAAAAGGACACTATAAATGCCATAACTTATGTACGGAGATTACTTTGGTGTCATAACTTTTTTTCGGATCACTTTGATGTTAAGTCGGAGGAAAACGATCACTTAAGTGTCATAAGTTTTTTTGGATCACTTCAGTGCTAAAATTTTTGAAAAACGATCACTTAAGTGGTAAAATTTTTTCAAAAGATCATTTAAGTGCTAAAATTTTTGAAAACACGTTCACTTAAGTGCCAATCTCCGGCGAGCCACGTTAGCTTAATAAAATGCCAAGTCGGATTTTCGGCGAAAAATTGTGTACGGCACGAAGTTGGCATTTAATGAAGTGGCTAGCAAGGATCACCTAGAGGGGAGGTGAATAGGTGATCTAAATAAATTCTTTACCAATTTAAAGCGGAAGTAAAAGATCAAGAACAAAGTTTGAACAACAAGCAGATTCTGATCAGACTTTGTGACAAATGTTTTTGTGAGCAGTATAAACAATATAATAAGATATTAGAGATGGAGAAAACTGCACACAAACAATTATAGTGGTTCAGCTTAGATCAAACCTACGTCCACTCTTCCACGCTGACAGCCTACTGGCTGGATCCACTAATCAAATCAATGAGAAGTTATAGCAAGTTATGCCGCTTAAACCCAAGCACTTCTCCCCGAAACTGGTGCTGCTTATACCAAGCCGATAGATCACACTATCTCACACCTAAGCACACACTTATAACACTGCCTGCACCTCTCAAATGATTACACGTTTAAGCTCACGAAAGACAAGAGATTGAATCGGAGTATGCTCAGACTTTGGACTTGTTGATTCTTGATTTCGTTATCTACCTTATGCTCCTCGTTGATTTCCTTTTATACTCCTCCACTTCCAAACTAGTCGTTGGACAGTTTTCAGAGGATCATCTTCCAATATTCACCTTTGGACAGATTTGTATAAAATGGATTGAGTAGCCGTTGGTTGATAAAATCTGAATCCCGTTGATTTTGATCGCCCATACAATCAGAATCTTGGTTTCCATAAGTAGAGTTTTGTCCGTTATAATGCATACTTGTCAAAATGTTTGATTGTCAATCCATTTGATTAAGATTGATACAATCAAAACTTTCCTTATGTGAAATCCATACCAGATCACTAGCTGTTATTCTTCATTCTAAGTTCTACGTCTGAATAATTTCAGCGTCAGCGTCTGCGTCTGAATAAATTCAGCGTTTGAATGATTTTAGTGTATGAATAAATTCTGCGTCTGAACTTTCTCGTTCTGAGTCTGAACTTCTTGTTTTGAGTATGAACTTCTCGTTCTGAGTCTGAACTTCTCGTTCTGAGTTTGAATCTTTTTTGTTTGAAGTTCTTTCACAATCTGAACATGAACTAGATCAAGATTGACATATGCTTTTCTTCCAAAAATAACTTCCTGAATCAAAATACTTCAAAGCATTTATCAGACTTACAAAATACTCATGGATAGTTTTGTCAACTTCAAAATCTGTTGGGAATTTTCCTTAACAATCTCCCCCCTTTTTGATGGTGACAAAACTTACATGCAGATATATAGATTTTGAGATAATTTTGAAAAATATGATCAATCATATAATGTAGCAGATATTCAAGATATCATATATGATCAGAGTAATTTGATATGCGATTTTTTATACTCAGTTTTTGAATAAGATAAGGAGTATAACAAAATCTGAACCGTAAAAGAAATGAATCATAGTCTGTCTCCTTTTATTTGTATCCAATAATCTGCATATCAAACCAAATCATATCTGCGTATTTGAGCATATCAAAGCATATCATATCTTCATCAAAGCATATCATATCTGCATATTTCTCTCCCTTTTTATCAGCATCACAAAAAGATATATGCATAAAATTCCTTAATGATCATGACAATATATGGAAGTATAATCAAAACTCAATATTATGCATCAATTAAGTAGAATTAACCACTAAGCACATATGCATATTTACATTCTCTCCCCCTTTTTGCCATAATCAAAAAGTGATAGTAATGGAAAGGGTATCACGTAGAGAATATAAATTTAACTCATCTTCACATACTATCTTTAAAATATACTTGGCATGAAACACAACCTTAAAAATATCATCTTTCGCGAACATAACATATATTCAATATAGCTCATGTTCTGAAGAATCAAATATCATATATATCAATGAACATGTATGCACATAATAAATTTCACAATCTTTTTGTCATAAAAAAATCGATAATATAAATAAGAGATTCGTTAATGACAAAAAGTAAGAAATACTAACCCGGATTGTGTAGAACTTAGCAAGTTCTAACATACATTGCCTTTTCTTTCATAGTAATCAAGAGTGAGCAGAAATTAAATTGACTTTCATACTTGATTTACGCTCCCCCTCAATTTGATACCATTTTGAGATGACTCTCTCCCTTTCTTTTGCATTTTTCCACTTTTTGTTTTTCTCCCCCTGTCATCAAGACAGCTTTTGCGAATAGCCTTCATTGCTGCTTGTGCACGTTGAACATATTGTTGTTCCTCTATTTTCTTTGTAACAGCAATATTCGCCACATTTGTTTGCATTTTGAAATTCGAGAAAGAAATTTGTTTTCTTCCATTAAGCTCATCTCGGATTCAAACTGCATAAACTCAACAAACTTTTTGCACAAATTTGCAGTTAAAGATATAATATCTCACATAATATGTAATGCCTTTTCTTTAGCAATTAAAATAATATCAAATATTTAAATCTGAGGCAACTTATCCTTTCGTACGACGCATTAAGCATTTGCTCATCGTGTTTTGACATGCCTCCAATAATTTGTCAGAATATTGCATAACGGAGAAATTTTCGATCCTTCGGAAATGTTGCAGAATCTCCCCGATTGTGGAATCAAGCTTTCCAAACTTCACAAGGAAAGATTCTTTTACATCCTGCAAATACTTGTAAGAGAGATATAATCTTTGCAAAATATAAAGAATGTCACGTACATACCTTGCTTTGATTTGCGGATCAATCTTGCTAATTAAAAAAATCTTCTAAGATTATAGCAAGTGATTCAAGATTGTAGGAATTTTCCTTAAGCAAGAATCTCATAGGCATAAAGATTATATGATATTAACGAATTTCGCAAAAGAAATGTAGCTATTTCAAGCATTAAATATATGCAATATCTTACATACATGGCAACAAATATTACCAATTTGTATCTCAACAAGCATGTTCAGAATATACCTTTCCTCTTTAGAAAGAATTTATCACTTGAGATCCTTCGTTGATTGCATCATGACTTGCGTAGGTTTGCATTCATGCTTTCTTTGTATAATTGTCTGCAATAAACTCATTTCCTTTCTAGTATCCTTGTATTTGGATCCTTTCTTTTTGTTAGACGCAAAATAGCAAACTTTCATAGAAGCCCAAGGATACTTTCCCAATTCATCTCAATAGAGTATTTAAGGGAATATGCATAATAAAACAATATCTGGCAAAAAGAAATTCTTTCTTTGTAAGGCATGACAATATCGGAGAACACATAATGAGTCCATAAAAAAAATTTCATTTCCAATAAGATATCAAACAATCTCTTTTATATAATTTCATCTAAAAAATCCATCAAAATAAACTTGACGTTTATTACGACATTTCTAACACAACCAACGATATAAAATGTTAAGTCCAAAGAGAATTCATAGATATTTAAAGTACGCATTTGAAGCAAATTTAGAATTTGAAAAAAAATATACCTTTACTTACCAAATCCTCTTTCCTTATTCCCTGCAAGAAAAGTAATCTCATCTTTTCTTTGGTACCCAAATCTGCTTGGGTCCTTTTTGGTTAGAAGAAGCATCAAATCTCCAATTGATTGGATTTCTTCCAATCAGTTGGACATTGTTGCTTATAGTGATCACTCGAGTTCGAGCAATTATAATATTGAAATCCAATAGGCTTGACAAATTGCTTACCAAAATGATTTCTATAATATTGGATAGAAGGTTTGTGCTGTAATCTCTCCTTGACCTTCGGAAAGTCATTCTTGATCTCATTTTCATTTTCGAAACCGAGGCCGAATTTGTTGTAATAGGGGACTTGAATGGATAGAATATGCTCTAATGTCTTTGAGCCAAGAGCAAATTTTTTGCAAATCTTCGGAATTTCTTCCTTATAGGAATCAACTTCTTTTTTGCAAAATATCCTTCTCTTCCTTGACAGAGGAATTCTCCTTTTCAAGCTTAATGATCATTTTCTCATTCGTAATATTTTGTGGCTTCAATTTAGAGACTTCCTGTTTCAACTCGGAGATCTTCTTTAACGTATTCTCATGTTCCGTGCATAGCTCTTCAAAAAGATTATCATCATCGAGAATAAGATCTGAACAAATCACCTCATCTTCTTCGGATTCAATGTCCGCCATTAAGCATAGATTTCCTTGCTTAAGGATTTCATCATCGTTGGATTCAGACTTTGTGTCACTCCACGTTTCGGCCTTTAGAGCTTTCTTCTTCTTTTCGAATTTCCCTTTGAGATTTGTTCCTTTGATTTTCATCTTCTTGTAATTTTTTATGAAGAGAGCCAGTTCTTCATCGTCAACATCTTCGTCTTCAAAATCTGCATCAGAATCAATGTTAGTTTTTAATGCAATTGACTTCTTACCTTTGCTTTCATTCTCCTCATTCCATTTCTCAGTCTCGTATGATTGAAGAGTTCCAATTAACTCATTCACTGATAGAGGCTTGATCCTTTGTGTCTCACGAAGAGATGTTTTGATATTATCTCACTAATTTGTCAGTCCTCTCAGAAGTTTGTTGACTTTCAATACATTTGGGACTGATTGTCCTTGATAGGCAAGACCGTTTACTATGTCAGTAAACCTGTTATAAAAATCAGCAATTAATTCTCCAGACTTCATTTTGAAGGATTCATATTGACCAAGCAAAATATTGATTTGAGTTTCCTTGGCTCGATTTGTTCCTTCATAAGTAATATAGAGAGTATCCCAGATTTCCTTAGCAGATTCACAAGCAGCAATTTTTTTTATATTCAACAGGAGATAAAGCACAATAAAGAGAATAAATTGCTTTGGAATCTAAAGTTTCTTTTTTGGAGATCTCAGTTTGAGATAATGGAGGATATGCTGCTTTGCTTGCATCTGCCTTTTCTTTTGAATATGAAGATTTTGGATTGACTCCTTTGATGACAACATCCCATTGCATGTGGTCAATTGATTTGATGAATGCCTTCATCTTGTTTTTCCAGACGCTATATTCATTGCCATCGAAATATGATGGCCTGGAATTGCTTTGTCCTTCAATAAGACCTGGAGCACTCATGTTAGCCATATAGATCATTAGCTCAGAAGTAAAACACTTTAATAAACGAGCAACCTGCTCTGATGCCAATTGAAGTGGCTAGCAAGAATCACCTAGAGGGGGGATGAATAGGTGATCTAAATAAATTCTTTACCAATTTAAAGCGAAAGTAAAAGATCAAGAACAAAGTCTGAACAACAAGCAGATTCTGGTAAGACTTTGTGACAAATGTACTTGTGAGCAGTATAAACAATATAATAAGAGATTAGAGATGGAGAAAACTGTACACAAATAATTATAGTGGTTCGGCTTAGATCAAGCCTACGTCCACTCTCCCACGCTGACAGCCTACTGGTTGGATTCCACTAATCAAATCAATGAGAAGTTACAGTAAGTTGTGCCGCTTAAACCCAAGCACTTCTCCCCGAAGCTGGTGCTGCTTATACCAAGCCGATAGATCACACTATCTCACACCTAAGCACACACTTATAACACTGTATACACCTCTCAAATGATTACATGTTTAAGCTTACGAAAGATAAGAGATTGAATCGGAGTATGCTCAGACTTTGGACTTGTTGATTCTTGATTTCGTTATCTACCTTCTACTCCTCGTTGATCTCCTTTTATACTCCTCCACTTCCAAACTAGTCGTTAGACAGTTTTCAGAGGATCATCTTCCAATATTCACCTTTGGACAGATTTGTATAAAATGGATTGAGTAGCCGTTGGTTGATAAAATCTGAATCCCGTTGATTCTGATAGCCCATACAATCAAAATCTTGATTTTCATAAGTAGAGTTTTGTCCGTTGTAATGCATACTTGTTAAAATGTTTGATTGTCAATCCATTTGATTAAGATTGATACAATCAAAACTTTCCTTCTGTGAAATCCATACCAGATCACTAGCTGTTATTCTTCATTCTGAGTTCTACATCTGAATAATTTCAGCGTCAGAGTCTACATCTGCGTCTGCGTCTGCGTCTGCGTCTGCGTCTGAATAAATTCAGCGTTTGAATAATTTTAGCGTATGAATAAATTCTGCGTTTGAACTTTCTCGTTCTGAGTCTGAACTTTCTCGTTCTGAGTCTGAACTTCTCGTTCTGAGTCTGAACTTCTTGTTCTGAGTTTGAATCTTTTTTGTTTGAAGTTCTTTCACAATCTGAATACGAACTAGATCAAGATTGACATATGCTTTTCTTCCAAAAATAACTTCCTGAATCAAAATACTTTAAAGCATTTATCAGACTTACAAAATACTCATGGATAGTTTTGTCAACTTCAAAATCTATTGAGAATTTTCCTTAACACTTAAGTGATCATTTTAAAAAAATTTTAGCACTTAAGTGATCATTTTTCAAAAATTTTAGCACTAAAGTGATCCAAAAAAAACTTATGGCACCAAAGTGAGCGCCGTACACAAGTTATGGCACTTGTAGTATTCTTTTGCCATTTTATATGAGATGAAAATTAGTTTTGAATAAATGTGTCATAGGGTATCGGTTTGGGACTTTTTGTGAGACAAAAATTAGTTTAGGTAAATGTCTCATGGAGTACTAGTATGAGATTTTAAATGGTTTTCCGAAAACTCTGTATTGGGATGGATTGATCACTTTCCTTTTAATGACTTCTTCTTTGTACTCTCAACTCATTTTGCTTTCAACTAGAATTTGTACTTTGCCACATTAAATAACACAAGTTTTGTTCGACAAAAAGAAAATAAAATTATTAGTTTTAATGGGTTTTAATGTTGCAAATTAGCAATAATTGAAAATTCTTATGTATTGTTTTTGCTTTTCCTATTAAGTATTTCCTTAAAAGATTTTTATTATTTTCTCTCAATATTACAATAATGTCGTTAGTTATATCTAATATCTCTCTATGTTATATAAGAACAAAAATTAACAATTTCCTAAATGTTATCGAGTCTTAAATTTTAGATTAACACATCATTTTCCAAAGAGGGAGATTCATATGGAATATTTGATACAATTTGGCGAACAATTTACACTGACATATATATATATATATACATGCTAATTTTTCACAAATGAAAAACTCTATTACAACACACAAATTTGCTAGTAGTTATTATAGCGCATTAGTCGAGTGTTCTAAGACTAGTTATAACTGGACTCATAACCCTTTACTCCGATATGAGCAAAACCGATTCATGTTATCCTATGCTGCTGAAGAGTGGAGGCTCGATGAAGATAAGCTTCAGAAAGTTTTGGATCTGCCCCTATGGCAGCGTTAAGATCAAGTGCCTCATTATAACGTTTCGCCTTGGCACTATGCGATGCCCTATCAAGTAACTCAACAGCATCGGCTGGTCCATCTGTGCATCCCAGTACCCAAAAAAATGCAAAGAAACTTATGAGCCAGCGATATATTGCCAAAATATAATCTAAAAAATTCCATAAACATTAACGAGAACTATCCTTCTAATTTGGTGGGAAAAAACCTGCAGTCGTGAAGCTTTCCATTACACATCTGTTAAAGTGCCAGGAATGACTTTCACCACTAAACCTGTTTTCTGCTTGGACATAACACACCATTTACAGACGAGATATTTCAGACTAAGCACACCGAAGAATGGTAGTAAGTCTTAAGCTACCATACAGGTTTCTTAGACTAATGCCCATTTGCTATCCACAACATCCGCGAAGAAACTGATGCGGCGACTATTGGCAATCATGAGCATGAGCAGCTTAGAAAGTACTTCATTGCTCGAAACCCTTTTAACCTCATCACGGACACACATCAACCCCCCCATGAACTGCTCTCCAATCTTACAATCTCGACCCATTTTAAGCCCCACAATGCCGCCATCCTCAGGACAATGAACTAGAAAAGAGAATGACAAACCGAAGTCCTCACAGTCTGAAAAATTCAATTGCCTGCACATTTTACCGGTTGACATATTGGGAAGAAAAGTTCTCATTAATTTATTGTGTCATCGTGGACCGCTTAGGACTGAGGGTAGTAATGCAGTGCTAGCACTAAATTTGACGTCCATCTGATCGAATCTGGCTACTCTATCACTGGAAGGCTGAGCATAGAAGTCATAATCCAGGTCTTCTCGAACTTCTGCAACTCCTTCTAACACCTTGACGACCATAGACATGGAGGGCCTCTTCGTATAGTCTCCTTGCAAGCACCATGTAGCAATCCTCATCATATTCATCACTTGCGGTCCATTTAATTGCATGTCATCGCTAGACTTATCCACAATGTCCAACAATTGTTCCTCTTCTGCCTTTCTCTTAAAAAGGCTCAATAAATGCATGTCTTCTGGATCTAGAGAGCAATTGAAGATTTTTCTCCCACACACTATCTCCAAGATTACCACACCAAAGCTATACACATCGACCTTTTCAGTGATTGCTGCACTCAGCCACTCAGGGGCCAAATAACCCGGAGTTCCTCTCATGGTTGTGATGACTTTGCTTTGGTCCCTATCCATCAACTTTGATAATCCAAAATCAGAAACCTTAGCATTGAAATTCTCATCCAAAAGGATATTTTGGGGTTTAATGTCTAAATGAAGTATCTTCTGTCTGCATTCTTCATGAAGATAATTTAGTCCTTTTGCTATATCAAGAATGATCTTCTTCCTCTGTTGCCAGTTGAGAACACATTCATTGGATATGTGAAAAATCCATCTATCTAGAGACCCATTCGACATGTACTCGTAAATAAGGAGTCTGTGGGATTTCTCGGCGCAAAATCCCACAAGTCTTACCAAGTTCACATGATGGATGCTGCCAATAGTCTCAACTTCGGCTAGAAAGGATTTCTTAACCTGCCCAAAACCATCAAGGCGTTACTGCAACTTTTGATCCGTCGTTTAGAGTACCTTCGAAAACAGAACCACAACCACCTTCACCAAGCTTTTTAGAGAATTCACTTGTGATGGTTTTTAGATCATCGTAAGTGAATCTATTGGGCATTCCTGGTACTTGATCAAGGTAATCCTCCTCTGCTTGATTGTCTTCTCTTTTTTGAACAAACAAAATTATGGCTATGATGAAAATCATCATGGCAAAGAGAGCTCCGAGGCTAGACCCAAGTATTACAGGGAGACGGTTGCTCATACGATTGTCAACTGAAGGAGTATGAGGAGCTTCATTGGCCACATTTTGTACTTTAAGGTAAGCAGTAGAATTATAGAAAAACTTTTCCTTGTCAATGTTCATAAGTGAAAACACCTGAGTTGGTAAGTAACACGTGCCGCTAGTGGTATTTGATTCATACCGGAATATAGCTGCTTTGCACGAACAATTATTTGCGCAGGGCCTCTTTACAACTTGAAGCATTTATGTCCTTGAGATCTGGAGTGAAACTGAAATACGTGACATTTTCAAGCTCCATAAGACTTTGAGTTTGTGAAGCCCCACAAGATAATGGAACATTCTCGGAACACCCAAGATTAGGCTGCCTATCATTTACTTGTCGGAAATAGCTCTCCCACCCACTCGAAGCCGGACAACTACATTGCCCATTGGAGCAAATTCCATATTGCCCACACGCTGTCGGATAGCCACAAAACCCGATAGACAGTGTGAAAAGATCGGCCACTTCATTCCAGCCAATATACCTAGCAAACTCATACACTCTCAAATGGCCATCCGAGCCTAGCTTCATGTATTGTGCAGAAGATGCTTGAGGGACTGAAATGAAACTCACATTCAAGGTAGAATCTGAGAACCAGGACAAGCTTCCATTTACAAACTGAACATACGGAAACTCGATACTAGTATTCCAAGCTAGAAATCCATACTTGAAATAGATCTGAGGAGGATTAGTCTCCATTTGAGCAAATAAAGCACTGCCATTCATGGAAAGCATAATCATACCGTCAACGGTCCAATTTGTCTCAGAAACACTTGGCATCAATCTTTGCCCCTGCCTCAACTTTTGTCCGAGGACTAGTGAGTCAGTTGGCTCATCAAAAGACTGCCAAACAGTCACATTGTCCTTATCAAACAACACGAGGTTCCCTAAATCTGTCAAGTTCAAGCCTACAACGGATTTACCAAAAGTGTTGGTTGACCAAGCAACCGTACCATCAGCATCTTTCAACACCAAATTGCCTTTGGACGTGAGCTCCAATGTTGCGCCGATCTTTACAAGATTGTTTCTATTAGCAGACCACACTACTCGTGGACTTCTTGAAGCGGCACTAGCAGTTAAGGCATATTTAGCTCCGGCGATGAAAACAACAAAGAGGTAAGTGTTGCAATCACCATTACAATAGAAGCCACAGGCGTAGGCAGGGCTAAAAGATTCTTTGCCTCTGAGTAAAATTGACTGCACCTTCGATCCATCAGAAAATCGGGTCAAGTGACCAGCTGTTGTGTTAATCGTCCACCGAGTTGAGAGCGTAGCGGTTGGATAAACATAATCTGGAGCTTCACAGTTTGAGAAGCGCGAGAGAAAAACGAAGGAAAAACAAAGGAAGGAAAGAGGGGAGACTGCAGAGTGAAACCATGGCCTGCAGTGAAGCTTTGATCAGAGAGATGATCGAGAAAGGGAAGAGAGGAGGAACGAAGATGAAGAGGAAAGATTAAAAGTCGCCTTCGAGTCAAAAAAGTAAGCAAAACTGGAACATTGCGTTGCATAGGAAGTCCTCAATAATGCGTGTGAAAATGGAACGCACTCAAGTCCTAAAAAGCAAAGAAGAAAGGCCAAAAGCA
This sequence comes from Syzygium grande, assembly GCA_024733475.1. NCBI lineage: Eukaryota > Viridiplantae > Streptophyta > Magnoliopsida > Myrtales > Myrtaceae > Syzygium > Syzygium grande. The sequence continues at coordinate 25,611,983 of JAMXDD010000010.1, forward strand.
ATCGGTGCAATTCTCCTCATGTTCCCCTTTTGCGCAGCTACATTATATGCCATCCACCTTTCTTGTTCTCTCCTCTCGCGACATTTATTAAAACAGAAAAGAAGGCACCCGAAGACCGAGCTCAATGAATACTTGAATTTGATATAACACAATGTACGGAATGCGAGAGGAAAAAGATATGCCATGTCCGAAATTTTATACGAAAAAAATGCAATTGGGCTCTAAATCTTTCGATTATTTAGCTGAGTCTTCAATTTTCATTTCTGGTTCAAGAAACTGTCTACGTCAGGCTATGACTATTACAACCCGTATCCAAGCAGCGAGCAAACTGTCTATGGACGTGGAGCCTGCGACGATTGCTTGCACCGTGCTCGTCAAACCGTAGTTTGTCAATGTCCAAATGCTGTCGGGGCTCAGGTCCAGCTTGCGGCCGGTAGGATTACGTACGAGGTTTATGCGTTCGCTGAATGACCTATATAAGCTGTGGCCTTGTGTGAGGACACGCGGAAAATAATTGCCTTGGGAGTTTTAATCCGCCGTGTTTGTGGGAGTACTTTTTGTTCGAAATAACAGCAAGGTATGCTGGCTTAAGATTAATAAAAAAACACTCTTTGATTGAGCATAAAAAATATCGTTGGTAAAAAAAAATCATCGGTCACGTGATTTTCAAGTCATTTGTTGGTAAGAAACGACGCTTTTTTGATAGTCTGTAAGTTATTCACTACCGACGTCTTCTTTGAGCGACTATTACATTGTCAGTTAAGTTTGATTATCGTATGGCTATGGAAAACCGACCTTGAGAAAGCTTATGATATAAATACACTAATTCCCTGTAAGTTCCCGGGCATTTGGATAGAAACTGATCATGGAATGCATAACTAGTTCGTGCGTGCATTACCATTCCCTGTTCAAAGCGATGCATGGGCCAATGCCGGAGGATGAGCTAAGCAAGAAAGTGAGTGATTATTTGACACACCCTTAGCACCGTTTAGAGCGTGCCCTTTGGTATCGTATCGTCCCAACTCGCAGCGATACGGAGACGGACCGCCAGAACAAGCCTAGGACTGGGGATTGTCACTGAAGTCAGCTTAAGAGATTGCAGATACTTGGCAAGAATCAACAAAGGGATGAGAAAGGTTGGAAACGGATATGAAATTGGAAACTACACTGAAGTATTAAGCATTTAGTTTGGAAATTACTACATAACGGGATTGCTTCAGAGTGCATTCTTGTTAGCAGAGGAACGGGGGATTCGACGCATTCTCTCCTCTTGCGACATTTATTAAAATAAGAAAAGCACCCAAAGACTGCGCTCAATGAATTCTCGAATTTGATATGACGTGTCCGAAATTTCATATGAAAAAAAAAATGTAATTTGGCTCTAAACCGTTCGATGATTTAGCTGGGCTTGAATTTTCTACTGAAAAGGTATCGTCAAAATCTCCGTTCGGCAACGAGTTCGCAGATCCAAGCGAGAGAATGAGAGAGAATGACGTGCCTAGGGCAAAGACGACTCAGACGAGAGGCTCAAGGAGGAGAAACTGACAAGCGAACGCGAAGTGCAGGATGAACACCGTGTAAAGCCATCCCCTCCACGCGATGCCTTCCATGGCCGAGGAGAAGATGGACAGATTCATCGCCAGATTATCGCTTCTCCAAGCGATGTTGTGTTACAGGAGAAGGCGAAGGGCACAAAGCACAAAGGAATTTGGAGGAGGAAGAAGAAGAAATAGTTCCGTCGCTAGTGAGTTGTGCCGGGAAGAGGGAGGGCTTCGCGAAAGGTTACACGTAGCTCGGGCCTATGGATGAGCTCCGCGTGGGCTCTGGTTTGTTGACCTGCCGGGATCAAATCCAATCAAGAGGTGCCACGCCATGGCAGGGGGGCCACGTCAGATCGCTTCGCAACTGTCGTTAATTGTGATCAGTCCCAGGACCAAACTAAGACCCGCACAAGCTTTATCCCCGATTAAATTTGATGGACCAGCATGCTTGGATCAATGTTGATTAAGGACGATGGAAAAGACGACATTATTGAGAATGATCAGTGTTATCTAAATATCACGAATTTGAATCTTGAACGCCAAGACATCTTGGTTCTTTATTTTTGGCAAACATGTTCATAAGAAGGATCACGACGGATCGTTAAGAGTGCGTTTGGTAATAATTTTGTTCTCGAAAATAATTTCTACTTAGAAATGATTTATTCCATTCCCGAAAATAATTTTTAAGCATTTAAAGGCGTTTGGTAACTACCCAAAATTTATATTCCTGAAATAGAAAAAGATACAAAATTTCTTTTTATTAATAATATTTTGAATATTTTAATATTTCTTTCTCTTTCTTGCCCTTTTCTTTCTTTCTTTCTTTCTTTCTTCTTCTCCTTTCTTGGCCCATGGCTAGGTCACCAGATCTGGTGAGGGTCTGGCGAGGGTGACTGTCGCCCAGGTTGCGAGGGTCTGGCCAGGAAAGAAGAAGAAGAAGAAAAAAATATTTTCCATTTTTTATTTTTGTTCCTAGAATCAAGAATTAACTTTTTTTTTTCCATTCTTGATTCTGTTCCAGAACTGATTCTGGGAACAAATTTGTGCCCGGGAACAAAAAATTTACCAAACGGATTTCTATTCTTTTTTTGTTCCTGGAAACAAAATAACAGAATCAAACATTATTTGGCCGGTTATCAAAGAGGCCCAATAGGCTGGAAGACAAGATTATTAACCGAGGATATATTAGGAATCGCTACGAAGAATTCAAACTTACCAAGGATGAACTTCTCCTGTTATCTTTATTGGTTGTAAATACCGTATTCGCAAAACGGACTAAAGCTAGCCCATTAACCTCAATATGACGAAGACATGGCAACTAGAGTCAATGAATCCAAAGGATATAAGGTGTTGGAACCAAAAACCGAATCAGATTTGGATCCATGACGAAGTAAAGCTACCAAAAGACATTGCCAACAACTGACTAGTCTTAGCAGCTTTTTACCCAAATGACTCAACAGGTTCCTACTTTTCCCAAACGCAACAAACTTGAGCACTACTGGTTTTTGCATAAGCAATACAGCCTAAATGCAACATCCTAACCATGTCAATCCTTTGATAAGTTATTGCTAAGTCCACTCACTTGCAAAGTGAAAAGGAGAAATGGTATCATGCCACAAAGCTTTTTTTTTCTTTCTGGGCCTGAAAAAGGAAAATGACAAGCCAGAGTCCTCACAGTCTGAGAAATTCAATTGCTTGCACATTGTACCACTTGACATATTGGGAAGAAAAGTTCTCATTAGTTTGCTGCTTCATCTTGGACCGCTTAGGACCGAGGGTAGCAATGCAATGGTAGCATTAAATTCGATGTCCATTCGACCAAATCTTACTGCTCCACCAGTAGAAGACGGAGCAGAGAAGTTGTAATCCAGGTCTTCTCGAACTTCTGTGACGCCCTCTAACATCTTGATGACCGTCGACATGGAAGGTCTCTTTATGTGGTCTCCATGCAAGCACCATGCATCAATCCTTATCATATTCACCGCCCGCAGTCCATTTAGTCACATGTCATTGCTAGACTTATCCACAATGTCCAACAATTGTTCCCCTTTTGCCTTTCTCTTAAAAAGGCTTAGTAAATACATGTCTTCTTGATCGAGAAAGCGATCGAAGATTTTTCTCCGACACACTATCTCCAAGATTGTCACGCCAAAGCTATACACGTTGACCTTTTCAGTGATTGTTGCACTCAGCCACTCGGGGTCCAAATAACAAGGAGTTCCTCTCATGGTTGTGACGACTTAGCTCTGGTCCCTATCTATCAACTTGGATAATCTGAAATCAGCAACCTTAGCATTAAAATTCCCATCCAAAAGGATATTTTGGGGTTTAATGTCTAAGCGAATTATTTTATGTTTGCCATCTTCACGAAGATAATTCAGTCCTTTTGCTATATCGAGAATAATCTTCTTCCTTTGTTGCCAGTCGAGAACACATTCACTGGATTTGGGAAAGATCCATCTATCTAGAGACCCATTCGACATGTACTCGTGGATAAGGAGCATGTGGGATTTCTCAGTGCAAAATCCCATAAGTCTTACCAAGTTCACATGATGGATGTTGCCGATAGTCTCAACTTCGGCTAGAAAGGATTTCTTAATGTGCCTAAAACCATCAGGGCGTTTTACAGCAACTTTTGTGCCGTCGCTTAGAGTACCTTCGAAACAGAACCAAAACCACCTTCGCCAAGCTTTTTGTTGAATTCGCTTGTGATGATTTTCAGATCATTGTATGTGAATCTATTGTGCATTCTGGGCACTTGATCAAGGTAATCCTCCTCTAATTTATTATCATCTCTCTTTTGAACAAACAGAACTATGGCTACGACGAAAATAATCATGGCAAAGAGAGCTCCAAGGTTGGACAGAAGTATTACAGGGAGACGTTTGCTCCTTCTATTAGGAGCTTCAGTGGTCACATTATGTACTTTAAGGTAAGTAGTAAAATTATAGAAAGACTTAGTCCTATCAACATTCAAAAGTGAAAACACCTGAGTCAGTAAGTAACAATTGCCGCCAATGGAATCTCCATCCCATGCATGTTGGAATATAGCTGCTTTGCATGAACAGTTCTTTGCGCAGGCCTCTTTACAACTTGAAGCATCAATAAAGATTACAAAATGATATAAAGGGAAAGGTGAATTGAAGATGAAATACGTGACATGTTTGAGCTCCATAAGACTTTGATTTTGTGAAGCTCCACAAGACAATGGAACGTTCTCTGAACATCCAAGATTAGGTAGCCTATCATCTACTTGCTGGAAATAGCTCGTCCCCCCACTCGAAGCCAGACAATTACCTTGCCCATTGGAGCAAATTCCATGTTGACCACACACTATCGGATAGCCATACTCCCTGATAGACCCTGTGAAAAGATCGGCCACTTCTTTCCACGTATTTATGTTCCAAAGAAACTCATACACTCTCAAATGCCCATCGGAGCCCAACTTCATGTATTGTGCAGAAGATGCTTGAGGGACTGGAATCAAAGCTTCCATTTGAGGTAGAATCTAAGAACCAAGCCAAGCTTCCATTTACAAACTCGACATATGAAAACTCGATCCTTTCACTCTAAGTGTCAGCATAATACTCGACATAGACCTAAGGAGGATTAGTCTCCACTTGAGCAGATAAAGCATTTGCTTTCATGGCGAGCATAATCATACCGTCAATGGTCTAAGTTGTCTCGGAAACGCTCGGCATCAATCTTTGCCCCTGCCTCAACTTTTGTCTGGGGACAAGTGAGTCGGTTGGCTCATCAAAAAACTACCAAACAGTCGCATTGTCCTTATCAAACAACATGAGGTTCCCCAAATTTGTCAATTTCAAGCCTACGACTGATTTACCAAAAGTGTTTGTGGACCAAGCAATCGTACCATCAACATTTTTTAACGCCAAATAGCCTTCAGACTTGAGCTCCAACATTGCGCCGATCTTTTTGAGATTGTTTCGATTGGCAAACCCCACTATTTGTGGATTCATCATACCAATATTATTAATGAAGGAACCATTGTTAGCTATGACGATGAAAACAACAAAGAGGTAAGTGTTGCAGTCGCCATTATAGTAGAAGCCGCAGGTGTAGGCAAGGCCATAAGCTCTTTTGCCTCGGAGTAGAATCGCCTGCACGATCGATCCATCTCCATATTGGGCAGAGTGACTAGTTGTTGTGTTAATCGTCCACCATGTTGAAAGCGTAGCATTGGATAAACATAATCCGGAGCTTGAGCGTCAATGAAGTTCAAGAAATGCAATAGAAATACGAAGGAAAAAGAAAGAAAGAAAGAAAGAAAGAGGGGAGACTGTAGAGTGAAACCATGGCCTGCAGTGAAGCTTTGAGCAAAGAGAAGATCGAGAAAGGGAAGAGAGGAGGAACGAGATGAAGATGAAAGATTAAAAGTCGCCTTCGAGTCAAAAAGTAAGCAAAACAGGAAAGTTGCATAGGAAGTCCTCAATAATGCGTGTGGAATACACTCAGCGAACAATATGTAAGATATTTCTTTTAAAATGTTATTTTATCAATAAAATTAATACAAAATTTGACCGTTTTCTTAGTATGTATTCATTTGGCTCCTTCAAATAAATATAAACGGTGATATCTCCCATTTTTTTGATACTCAATTAATAAATCTAGTGACTAATTTTATCTGGTAAAAGCAGTGTGATCCTTCAGTTTTAGGAAAATTCAATAATTTCACGTGATTTTTTATAATCAAACCGTGACTTTCTTCTCCAAAATGCTCCTCACCCTTTGCTACGTTCAACCCCCAAGAAACTCTTAACCCAATTTCCACTCTAGCTTAGCGGCCGCACCTCTCTCTCTCGGGCCGATGAGAACCGCGATCACTTCAAACCCGAGGTCATCGCTGCATCTATGACCTCGTTTTGAGGTCGCCAAGCTCCCCCAATCTTGGATCAAGATTGTCCATGGCGGCTCGTGAGCTCTTCTATAGAAGTTGCTGCTATGATTAGGGAAGGAAGCGAGACAGGTATGGGATGGCCAAGCTTGTCCTAAACCCTTCTCCATCAACTTTTTGTTATTCCTCAGACCGGTTTATATCCGTTATGGGTTTCGAAACAAAATCTCTGCCCTGACTCCGACCGACCACCGCAATTGATTTTAGTAAATAAATATATGGTACTAATTAAGCACGTAATAAACCATGTAAATAAACCCTTTTCATTCAAAAACTCATATTATAGATCTTCAATTAAGAAACCTACACAAATTGCAATATATAAAATTGAATAGAAATTTTACAAGCCATGCTTAAAATGTTGTTTCGGGTTCACATAATTATGTAAGTTATTTTAAGTTATTTGCTAACTAACTAATTGAGTTATGAATAGGAGTGATCGGTTCCCTATGAGTAAGTTTCCGACCTAGAAACGGCAATTGATCTAACTGGTCAATTGCGATTTGCTTTCCGATTCTACTCAAGAGCCGGCCCAATTTTCTTCTTTGTACAAATCAAATTTTTTCAATAAAATATAAAAATTGCATGATTTCACTTTCAAAATATATGTTGTTATGTTGTCATTTCTTCCTTTGTAAAAATATAATTTCGATTCTCGATGGCTGTGAAAGTATTTTTTATGAGTTCCCTGGTAGAACCAAAAGCTCCAGCATTGGAATCGAGTTACGAGGTTACTAGGTTTAAAATGTTTTTATTAATTTTTCTCAATATTACAATAATGTCGTTAGTTAGAGATAAAATCTCCCTATGTCATAATTTCCTAAATGTTATCGGGTCTTATATTTTAGATTAACACATTATTTGAAGTAAGAATTCTGCCTTAGTTATATTCCAAAGAGGGAGATTCATATGGAATATGATACAACTTGGCAAATAATTTACGCTAAAATATATATATACTAATTTTTCACAAATGAAAAACCGCACGCTATTAGAACGCATAAATTTGCTAGTAGTTTTTATTGCGATAGTCGAGTGTTCTTAGACTGGTTATAATTAATTGGACTCGTAACCCATCGCTTCGCACAATCTGAGCCAAACCGATTCATGCTATCCTATGCTTTTGAAGAGTGGAGGCTCGATGAAGATAAGCTTCAAAGTTTTGTGGATCTGCCTCTATGGCAGCATTAAGATCCTCAAGTGCCTCATTATGACGTTTCACCTTGATACTATGCGATGCCCTATCGACTACCTCAGCAGCATCGGCTTGTCCATCTGCGCATCCCAGTACCCAAAACAAATCCAACGAAACATATGAGCCAGCGATTAATTGAAAGGAAAAATATAATCTAAAGCATTCCGTAAACAATAACGAGAACTATCCTTCTAATTTGGTTAGCAAAAACCTACAGTCGCGAAGTCTTTTCCATTACACAACTGCTAAAGTGCCAGGAATTACTTTCTCCACTAAACCAGTTTTCTGCTTGGACATAACACACCATATACAGACAAGATTTTTCAGGCTAAGCACAAAAAAAGAATGGTGGTAAGTCTTGAGCTACCACACAGGTTTCTTAGACTAATGCCCATCAACTATCCACAACATCTGCGAAGAAACTGATGCGGTGACTATTGGCAATCAAGAGCATCAGCTGCTTAGAAAATTACACATCTGCTAAAGCGCCAGGAATTACTTTCTCCACTAAACCAGTTTTCTGCTTGGACATAACACACCATCTACAGACAAGATTTTTCAGGCTAAGCACACCAAAGAATGGTGGTAAGTCTTGAGCTACCACACCACAACATCTGCGGAGAAACTGATGCGGCGACTATGGGCAATCAAGAGCATCAGCTGCTTAGAAAGAACTTCATTGCTCGAAACCCTTCAATCCCCCCTGAACTGCTCTAAAATCTTACAATCTCGACCCATGGAAAGTCCCACAATTCACCATCGGGACGATGAACTAGAATTAGATAAAACTCCTCGGTCCCCACCCTGGTAGTAAATCCATCAACCAGGAAACATATGGGTCGCACCCAAACTAGTATTATAATCCAGCACAGACATTTCAAGACTCTTCAGTCCATCTCATATCGCCGCTCTCCAATCAGTGACTCAAGACGCAAGCAATCAGAGCACGCCTCAACCACTCGAAATCTCGTTCCGGCAACGAGTTGGCAGATCTAAGGCGAGAGAATGACGTACCCAGGGCGGAGACGAGGGGCTGAAGGAGGAGAAGCTGGCAAGTGAACACGAAGTGCAGGATGAACACCGTGTAAAGCGATCCTCTCCACGCGATGCCTTCCATGGCTGAGGAGAAGATTGACAGATTCATCGCCGGATTATCGTTTCTCTACGTGATGTTGTGATACTTACCATGGCGACTCTGATTCGGAGACTTCGAGAAGAGGAGAAGGCGAAGGGCACAAAGCAGAGGAATTGGAAGATGAACCGCAAAATGAGGAAGAGTAGATTCATTGAATCCGAAGGATATCGGGTGTTGCAACCAAAAAGCAAATCAGATTTGGATCCACGACATAATAGTAAAGCTACGAAAAGATATTACCAACAACTGACTAGTCTTAGCAGCTTTTCACACAAATGACCCAACAAATTCCCTCTTTTCCCAAATACAACAAACTTGAGCACTACTAGTTTTTGCATAAGCAATACAACCTAAATGCAACATCCTAACCAAGTCAATCTTTTGACGAGTTATGGCAACGTCCACTCATTTGCAAAGTGAAAAAGAGATGATATCATGCCACATGCTTTTTTCGGGGCCGAAAAGAGTATAACGAGCCGCAGCCCACACAGTATGAAATACTCAATTGCCTGCAGATTGTACCACTTGACATATCGGGAAGAAAAGTTTTTATTAGTTGGCTCCATCATCGTGGGCCGCTTAGGACTGAGGGTAGCAATGTAGTGGTAACACTAAATTCAACGTCCATCCGACCGAATCTTGCTGCTCCACCAGTGGAAGGCTGAGCAAAGAAGTTGTAATCCAGGTCTTCTTGGACTTCCATGACGCCCTCTAACACCTTGATGACTATAGACATGGAGGGCCTCTTTGTATAGTCTCCTTGCAAGCACCATGCAGCAATCCTCATCATATTCACCGCCTGCGATCCATTTAGTTGCATGTCATCGCTAGACTTATCCACAATGTCCAGCAATTGTTCCTCTTCTATCTTTCTCTTTAAAAGGCTCAATAAATACATGTCTTCTTCATCTAGGGAGCGATCGAAGATTTTTCTCCCACATACTATCTCCAAGATTACCACGCCAAAGCTATACACATCGACCTTTTCAGTGATTGCTGCACTTAGCCACTCGGGGGCCAAATAACCAGGAGTTCCTCTCATGGTTGTGACGACTTGGCTCTGGCTCCTATCTATCAACTTGGATAATCCAAAATCAGCAACCTTAGCATTGAAATTCCCATCCAAAAGGATATTTTGGGGTTTAATGTCTAAGTGAATTATTTTCTGTCTGCAATCTTCATGAAGATAATTCAGTCCTTTTGCTATATCGAGAATAATTTTCTTCCTTTGTTGCCAGTCGAGAACACATTCATTGGATTTGCGAAAGATCCATCTATCTAGAGACCCATTCGACATGTACTCATAGATTAGGAGCCTGTGGGATTTCTCAGCACAAAATCCCACGAGTCTTACTAAGTTCACGTGATGGATGCTGCCGATAGTCTCAACTTCGGCTAGAAAGGATTTCTTAACTTGTCCGAAACCATCAAGGCATTTTACTGCAACTTTTGTGCCGTCACCTAGAGTACCTTCGAAAACAGAACCAAAACCACCTTCGCCAAGCTTATTACTGAATTCGTCTGTGATGATTTTCAGATCATCGTATGTGAATCTATTCGGCATTCCAGGTACTTGATCAAGGTACTCCTCCTCTGCTTGATTATCATCTCTCTTATGAACAAACAAAGCTATGGCTACAATGAAAATCATCATGGCAAAGAGAGCTCCGAGGCTGGACCCAAGTATTATAGGGAGACGTTTGCTCCTTTGATTGTCAACCGAAGTATTAGGAGTTTCATTGGCCACATTTTGATTAGGAGCTTGATTGGCCACATTCTGTACTTTAAGGTAAGTAGTAGAATTATAGAGAAACTTTTTCCGGGCAGTGTTCATAAGTGAAAACACCTGAGTTGGTAAGTAACAACTGCCGTTAGTGGGATTCGAGTTGTAGTGAAATATAGCTGCTTTGCATGAACAGTTCTTTGTGCATGCCTCTTCACAACTTGAAGCGTTTATGTTCTTGAGATCTGGAGCAAAACTGAAATAACTGACATATTCGAGCTCTAGAAGACTCTGATAATGTGAAGCTCCACAGGATAATGGAACATTCTCAAAACATCCAAGATTAGGCTGCCCATCAACTACTTGCTGGAAATAGCTCGAAGCTGGACAACTGCATTGCCCATTGGAGCAAATTCCATATCGCCCACATGCTGTCGGATAGTCACAGTCCTCGAGTGGGAAAAGATCGGCCACTTCTCTCCACCCATAAAATTCCCAACCATACTCATACACTCTCAAATGCCCATCCGAGCCCAGCTTCATGTATTGTGCAGAAGATGCTTGAGGGACCGAAATCAAGCTCGAATTCCAAGTAGAATTCCACGACCAAGTCAAGCTTCCATTTAAAAACTCAACATATGGATTCTCGATACTTAAATCCTGAGTATCAAAAGAAATCCCAAAATAGATCTGAGGGGGATTAGTTTCCAGTTGAGCAGATATTGCATTGCCACTCACGAAAAGCGTAATCATACCGTCAACGGTCCAATTTGTCTCGGAAACACTCGGCATCAATCTTTGCCCCACCCTCAACTTTTGTCCGGGGACAAGTGAGTCGGTTGGCTCATCAAAAGACTGCCAAACAGTCGCATTGTTCTTATCAAACAGCACGAGGTTCCCTAAATCTGTCAAGTTCAAGCCTAAAACAGACTTTCCAGAAGTGTTTGTAAACCAAGCAACGGTACCATCAGCATCTTTCAACACCAAATCGCCTTTGGACGTGAGCTCCAATGTTGCGCCGATTTGTACGAGATTATTTGGATTGGCAGACCATACTACTTGTGGGTATGTATTACCGGGCTCAGCAATTAAGGAACTACCGTTAGCTAGGACAATGAAAACAGCAAAGAGGTAAGCGTTGCAGTTACCATTACAGTAGAAGCCGCAGGCATAGGCAGGGCCAAAATCTTCTTTGCCTCGGAGTAGAATTGCCTGCACGATCGATCCATCTCCAGATCTGACCGAGTGACTAGCTGTTGCGTTAATCGTCCACCGTGTTAAAAGTGTAGCGTTTGGATAAGCGTAATCTTGAGCTCGACGTGCGTCAATGAAGTTGGAGAAATGCGATAGAAAAACGAAGGAAAAAGAAAGAAAGAAAGAGGGGAGACTGCAGAGTGAAATCATGGCCTTCGGTGAAGCTTTGAGCAGAGAGAAGACCGAGAAAGGGAACAGAGGAGGAACGAAGATAAAGAGGAAAGATTAAAAGTCGCCTCTCTGAGTCAAAAAGTAAGCAAAACTGGAACATTGCATGGGAAGCCCTCAATAATGCGTGTGGAAATGGAACGCGCTCAAGTCCTGCAAAGCAAAGAAGAAAGGTCAAAGGCAATCGGTGTAATTATCCTCACGTCCCCCTTTTCCGCAGCTGACATTTATTAAAATAGAAAAAAAGGCACCCAAAGACTCTGGTCAATAAATACTCGAATTTGACTCGACACGACGTGTGGAATGCGCGTGGAAAAAAAAAATTGCCGTGTCCTAAATTTTATATGAAAAGAAATGCAATCCGACTCTAAATCTTTTGGTGATTTGACTGAGTCTTGAATTTTCTACGGGAAAGGGCATTGGGAAATTCTTTTGGTTATATTACTCACTTGGTTCGCCCCGCATGCGTTAGAGCGATTTTTGATAGCAACTAAGGCAAATTTTTAGTGGGAGAATTTTGTTGAACTTTTCTCTTTGTAAAAAGGTTTAGAAATTGATCGGACCAAATCGAAAAGTTTACTGGCCGATCGATCCACCTGCATTTATAAGGATGAAGTGAGTATCTATTACGTTATCCGTCCACCGTGTTGAAAGCGTAGCTGTTGGATAGTCATAATCTTGAGCTTGACGAGAGTCAATGAAGTTTGAGAAATGCGATAGAAAAACAAAGGAAAAAGAAAGAATGATAGAAAGAGGCGAGACTGCAGAGCGAAATCATGGCGTGCAGTGAAGCTTTGAGCAGAGAGAAGATCGAGAAAGGGAAGAGAGGAGGAACGAAAACAGAAAAACAGAAATGTTGAGTCTGTTGGAGGATGAAGCCAAATATTGTTATTAAGGGCTTTTTTGTCTTTTCTACTAATTTTGCTTTTAGGTTAAAAGCTACGCTTTATATATCAGCTATTGATAGAAGTTAGCCGTCAAGTGCTGAGAAGAAAATAGAGAGAAAGAAAGGAGAGAAAAAAAAGAGTTTTTTTTTTCTTTGTGAGTGTTCTCATTCTCTTTATGCTCCGATCTTGAGAGAAGATCATAATTATATTCCTACTTTCTTCGAAGTCTAGTGGATTCGCAGAGTGCCTCTGCGCGGAGATGTAGCCCAGGTTTGGGTGAACTTCGATAACAAATTCTCTGGTGTGTTCTTTCGATTCTGTTCTTTTATTATTATGTTCTGCTAGTGAGGATCGTTTGTTTGGGTTATTTTTCTGGAATCGGTGCTCGATTCCCAACAACTGGTATCAGAGCTTGGTTGGTTAATCGAGAACATCGAAGGGTTTTTCGGTGACTTTTGATTGAAAGCAAACGATATGGCAGAAGATAAAATCAGGATCGATAAGTTTGACGGGCAGGATTTCGGATGGTGGAAACTCCAAATCGAGGATTATCTTTATCAGAAAGATCTCTATGCACCACTTGAGGGTTGGAAACCTGAAATAGCGGAAGTGGATCCACAGCAAGTAATCGGGATGGAAAATTCTTGATCGAAAAGGCATTAGGTGCGATTCGCCTAGGGTTGACTTAAAAAGACAGATACCACATCGCAAAAGCAAAACTGCAAAAGAAGCCATGGAAATTTTACGAATATATATGAGAAGCCATCCACATCAAATCAGGTATTTTTTGCTGAAGAAGTTGGTTAATATGAAGTTATCTCGATAGAGGTTCCGTGAAAGCGAGCATATTAATAGTTTCACGCAAGTCACAGTGTCGCTTGAATGCAGCATAAACTGGATATGAAGCTTCAAGCTTTATTGTTTTTATGTTCTCTTCCGTAAAGCTATAACACCGCAGCAGTGGAATTTCAAGCACCATGAAGGATGATTTGACTGGATGATCTTTGTGAGTAGTATCATGGATGAAGAGATGCGAAGAAAAGTTTCAGGTGGAAATAATTTTTCGCCATCTACATCTTCCACGGCACTAGCAAAGTGGAGAACCGTGGGAGAAGTAAAAGCAAAGGAAAATTCAACGGGCGCGGTAGATCACAGTCAAGGGAAAGAGAGAGGTCATAAAAGATGAGTGTTGGTTTTGTCACCAGACCGACATCGGAGGTTTCAAGTGTGAGGCCTACAAAAAGAAGCGGCCGAGATGAAAATCAAGGAGCTAATGTGGTTAGCGATGAACCTTCTCTAGAGAACTTGTGTTTATCTGCAGGGCATGACTTGATGATGACAAGTGGTTTATTGATTCCGTGCTTCTTTCCATTGCACCTCGCAAAGAGACATATTTGTTGATTATGCCGGTGGAGATTTTGGGCAAGTGGTTGTGGGGAACGCCATATGTGTCCAATTGTTGGAAAAGGAACCGTGATTGTAAACATCTCAGGTGGAAGACATCTAGTTTTGCGTGAAACTAGACATATCCCAGAATTAAAGAAAAATCTGATCTCAACTAGTAAACTTGATCAAGAAGGTTTGGTAACAACCTTTGGATGCGGAGAGTGGAAGATAACCTCAGGGGCAAGAGTAGTAGCAAAGGGAAAACGACTGCACGCTTTACCTTCTCCAGGGAGACAATGTCAGTGATATGGTTGCAACTACAGTGGCTACAGGTAATTTGTCTACTCTTTGGCATTATCGTTTGGGACATCTTGGTGAAAAGGGTGTAAAGCAGTTACACTCAAAGAAGTTACTTCCAGGTTTGCAGAAAGTTGAATTAGATTTACGTGAGAGTTGCATTTATGGAAAACAAAAGGCAGTCGGGTTTTCAATTGAATGGGCGACGGAATAAAGGTAAAAAATTAGAGTTGGTTCATACGGATGTGTGGGGACCGCTCTCAGAACTCTCTTATGGTGGTAAGAGATATTTTGTCACATTCATTGATGATGCAACAAGGAATACTTGGGTTTATGCTCTCGAGAAAAGTCAAGTATTCGGAATGTTCAAAATGTGGAAGGCCATGGTAGAAAAGAGACAAAGTTATCGATTAAAGCTCTAAAATCTGATAATGGGGTGAATACACAAGTAAGGAATTTGCAGAATACTTGAGCCGAGAAGGTATACACGGGTTGAAGACTGTTCCTAGAACTCCTCAAGAGAATGGTGTAGCTGAGAGGATGAATAGAACCATTCTAGAACGTGCGAGATGCATGAGGCTACATGCGGGTCTTCCACTACACTTATGGGCTGCTACAGTTGATGCAGCTGTTTATCTGATTAATAGGAGTCCATCTAGTGCGCTTGATGGAGAAATACCGCAAGAGCAGTGGTCAGGTAAAAAGATTGATTATTCATATTTAAAAGTTTTTGGTTGTATTGCATATGCTCTTATTGATAGGGAGGATAGGAAGAAGCTTGATGCTAAATCCCAGAAGTGCGTCTTTATTGGATATGGTAGCGATGAGTATGGCTATAGGCTTTGGGATTATGAAAATAACAAAGTCATCCGCAGTCGGAATGTGGTATTCCATGAAGAAAAGATGTACAAGAATCATCAGATGGAGCATGAGAAGGCAGTAGAACCCGAATATGTTGAGCTGGACACAATACCTGTGAAAATAGTTCCAGCAAATCAAAATGTACCTGAAGGGGAGGTTCATGATGAACCTATTATCAATGAGCAGGGAGTTCAAGAGGAACGCGATGATCCAGAACATACTAACAACCCTGAAGTACCTATCTTGAGGAGGTCTACACGAGTTAGAAAGCCAAAGGTAATTTTTGATCCATCGCCTAATATTGTTTCGAACCATGTCTTGTATACAGATTCGGGAGAACCGGAGAATTATGATGAGGCAAAGAAAGACACATCTCACATGCAGTGGGAGCGTGCTATGAAAGACGAGATGAGCTCGTTACTTCAGAACAAAACTTGGGAGTTGACAGAGTTGACTGCAGGTAAAAAGGCTTTGTTAAACAAGTGGTTGTTTAGGATAAAGAATGAAGTAGATGGCAGCATCAGATACAAAGCGAGACTTGTGGTCAAGGGCTTTTCTCAGAAAGAAGGAATCGACTACTCCGAAATATTTTCACCAGTAGTAAAGATGACATCAATCAGAGTTTTGCTGAGTATAGTTGCAGTGGAGGATCTTCATCTTGAGCAATTGGATGTGAAAACGGCGTTTTTGCATGGGGACCTAGATGAAGAGTTATACATGGCGCAACCTAAAGGTTTTGAGGTTAAAGGTAAAGAGCACATGGTATGTCGCTTGAAGAAAAGCTTGTATGGCTTGAAGCAAACTCCTTGGCAAAGTGGTACTTAAAGTTTGATGGTTTCATGGAAGAAAAAGGTTTTGCACATTGTGAAGCTGATCATTGTGTTTATTTTCGCAAGTATAGCGATGGTGATATCGTGATATCTCTTTATATGTGGATGACATGCTGGTGGCTAGTTCTAATATGAAGAGAATCGCAGAAGTGAAGAAGATGTTGGCATCGCAGTTTGCTATGAAAGACTTGGGAGAGGCCAAGAATATCTTAGGCATGAAAATCATCAGAGACAGGAAAAATAAGAAATTATGGTTGTCGCAAGAAGACTATGTGAAGAAGGTGTTAAAGAGATTTAACATGGATAAGGCAAAATCAGTTGCCACTCCTCTAGCAAGTCACTTCAAACTTTCTAAGGATATGTGTTCGAGTACTCAGGCTTTGAAAGATGAGATGGCAGCAATCCCATATGCATCAGCAGTGGGAAGTTTAATGTATGCCATGGTAAGCACGAGGCCAGACATTGCACAGGCAGTGGGAGTTGTGAGTCGATATTTGCAGAACCCGGGCAAAGAGCATTGGAATGCAGTAAAATGGATATTGAGATATCTAGCAGGTACATCAAATTACTCTCTTTGTTATGGAGGGACATCTCTAGAGTTGCAGGGTTATGTGGATGCAGATCATTCGGGTGATCAAGATAGTGGTAAAAGTACCACTGGATATGTCTTTACGGTTCAGTGTACAAAGCAGTTGAGTTGGGTATCTCAACTACAAAAGTAGTGGCTCTATCGATGACGGACGTAAGGTAGCACGTGGCGATCACGGAAGCCTCCAAGGAAATCATGTGGTTACAAGATTACATGGAGGAGCTACATCGAAAAGCAGCCCAAGGAGCATAATCGTGGAGTGATAGTCAAAGTGCAAAGACACTTAGCAAAGAATGCAGCTTATCACACCAAGAACTAGACATATCAAGAAGCGTTATCATTTCATCAAGTCAAGATTGAAAGATAATGAGTTAAAGTTACAGAAGATTGATGGCTTGAAGAATCCAATGATATAGTTTACCAAGGTAGTAGACAGAGAGAAACTTATTCTCCGTACTACTACCATTGGTATTACTCCATGTTAATTGATGAGGAGTATCGCAGAGGCACAAGTTCAGGTTACTAGCTTTTGAAGTAGAAGGATGCAAAGTTGCTTGGTGCATCGGGTGTATTTGTCTTCAAGTGGGAGATTGTTGGAGGATGAAGCCAAATATTGTTATTAAGGCTTTTTTTGTCTTTTCTACTAATTTTGTTTTTTAGGTTAAAAGCTACGCTTTATATATCGCCTATTGATAGAAGTTAGCCGTCAAGTCTTTGAGAAGAAAATAGAGAGAAAGAAAGAAGAGAGAGAAGAAAAAGAGAGTTTTTTTTTTCTTTGTGAGTGTTCTCATTCTCTTTATGTCCGATCTTGAGAGAAGATCATAATTATATTCCTACTTTCTTCAAGTCTAGTGGATTCGCAGAGTGCCTCTCAGCGGAGATGTAGCCTGTGTTTGGGTGAACTTCGATAACAAATTCTCTGGTGTGTTCTTTCGATTCTGTTCTTTTATTATTATGTTCTGCTAGTGAGGATCGTTTGTTTGGGTTATTTTTCTGGAATCGGTGCTCGATTCCCAACAACTGGTATCAGAGCTTGGTTGGTTAATCGAGAACATCAAGGGGTTTTTCGGTGACTTTTGATTGAAAGCAAACGATATGGCAGAAGATAAAATCAGGATCGATAAGTTTGACGGGCAGGATTTCGGATGGTGGAAACTCCAAATCGAGGATTATCTTTATCAAAAAGATCTCTATGCACCACTTGAGGGTTGGAAACCTGAAATAGCGGAAGTGGATCCGACAGCAGAATCAGGATGGAAAATTCTTGATCGAAAGGCATTAGGTGCGATTCGTCTAGGGTTGACGAAAAAGACAGGATACCACATCGCAAAAGCAAAAACTGCAAAAGAAGCCATGGAAATTCTTACGAATATATATGAGAAGCCATCCACATCAAATCAGGTATTTTTGCTGAAGAAGTTGGTTAATATGAAGTTATCTGATAGAGGTTCCGTAGCAGAGCATATTAATAGTTTCACGCAAGTCACAGGTCAGTTGGAATCCGCAGGCATAAATCTGGATATGAAGCTTCAAGCTTTATTGTTTTTATGTTCTCTTCCAGAAAGCTATAACACCGCAGTGCAGGGAATTTCAAGCACCATGAAGGATGATTTGACTCTGGATGATGCTGTGAGTAGTATCATGGATGAAGAGATGCGAAGAAAAGTTTCAGGTGGAAATAATTTTTCGCCATCTACATCTTCCACGGCACTAGCAGTGGAGAACCGTGGGAGAAGTAAAAGCAAAGGAAAATTCAACGGGCGCGGTAGATCACAGTCAAGGGGAAAGAGAGAGGTCGCAAAAGATGAGTGTTGGTTTTGTCACCAAACTGGACATCGGAGGTTTCAGTGTGAGGCCTACAAAAAGAAGCAGCGAGATGAAAATCAAGGAGCTAATGTGGTTAGCGATGAACCTTCTCTAGAGAACTTGTGTTTATCTGCAGGGCATGACTTGATGACAGACAAGTGGTTTATTGATTCCGGTGCTTCTTTCCATTGCACCTCGCAAAGAGACATATTTGTTGATTATGCCAGTGGAGATTTTGGGCAAGTGGTTGTGGGAAACGGCCATATGTGTCCAATTGTTGGAAAAGGAACTGTGATTGTAAACATCTCAAGGTGGAAGACATCTAGTTTTGCGTGAAACTAGACATATCCCAGAATTAAAGAAAAATCTGATCTCAACTAGTAAACTTGATCAAGAAGGTTTGGTAACAACCTTTGGATGCGGAGAGTGGAAGATAACCTCAGGGGCAAGAGTAGTAGCAAAGGGAAAACGTACAGGTACGCTTTACCTTCTCCAGGGAGACAATGTCAGTGATATGGTTGCAACATAAGTGGCTCTGGTGTAATTTGTCTACTCTTTGGCATTATCGCTTTTGGGACATCTTGGTGAAAAGGGTGTAAAGCAGTTACACTCAAAGAAGTTACTTCCAGGTTTGCAGAAAGTTGAATTAGATTTCTGTGAGAGTTGCATTTATGGAAAACAAAAGGCAGTCAGTTTTCAATTGAATGGGCGACAGAATAAAGGTAAAAAATTAGAGTTGGTTCATACGGATGTGTGGGGACCGGCTCAGGAACTCTCTTATGGTGGTAAGAGATATTTTGTCACATTCATTGATGATGCAACAAGGAAGACTTGGGTTTATGCTCTCAGAGAAAAGTCAGAAGTATTCGGAATGTTCAAAATGTGGAAGGCCATGGTAGAAAAAGAGACAGGTTATCAGATTAAAGCTCTAAAATCTGATAATGGGGGTGAATACACAAGTAAGGAATTTGCAGAATACTTGAGCCGAGAAGGTATACACGGGTTGAAGACTGTTCCTAGAACTCCTCAAGAGAATGGTGTAGCTGAGAGGATGAATAGAACCATTCTAGAACGTGCGAGATGCATGAGGCTACATGCGGGTCTTCCACTACACTTATGGGCTGCTCAGGTTGATGCAAATTGTTTATCTGATTAATAGGAGTCCATCTAGTGCGCTTGATGGAGAAATACCGCAAGAGCAGTGGTCAGGTAAAAAGATTGATTATTCATATTTAAAAGTTTTTGGTTGTATTGCATATGCTCTTATTGATAGGGAGGATAGGAAGAAGCTTGATGCTAAATCCCAGAAGTGCGTCTTTATTGGATATGGTAGCGATGAGTATGGCTATAGGCTTTGGGATTATGAAAATAACAAAGTCATCCGCAGTCGGAATGTGGTATTCCATGAAGAAAAGATGTACAAGGATCATCAGATGGAGCATGAGAAGGCAGTAGAACCCGAATATGTTGAGCTGGACACAATACCTGTGAAAATAGTTCCAGCAAATCAAAATGTACCTGAAGGGGAGGTTCATGATGAACCTATTATCAATGAGCAGGGAGTTCAAGAGGAACGCGATGATCCAGAACATACTAACAACCCTGAAGTACCTATCTTGAGGAGGTCTACACGAGTTAGAAAGCCAAAGGTAATTTTTGATCCATCAGCTAATATTGTTCTGAACCATGTCTTGTATATCTGATTCGGGAGAACCAGGAGACTTATGATGAGGCAAAGAAAGACACATCTCACATGCGGTGGGGCGCGTGCTATGAAAGACGAGATGAGCTCGTTACTTCAGAACAAAACTTGGGAGTTGACAGAGTTGCCTGCAGCAGTAAAAAGGCTTTGTTAAACAAGTGGTTGTTTAGGATAAAGAATGAAGTAGATGGCAGCATCAGATACAAAGCGAGACTTGTGGTCAAGGGCTTTTCTCAGAAAGAAGGAATCGACTACTCCGAAATATTTTCACCAGTAGTAAAGATGACATCAATCAGAGTTTTGCTGAGTATAGTTGCAGTGGAGGATCTTCATCTTGAGCAATTGGATGTGAAAACGGCGTTTTTGCATGGGGACCTAGATGAAGAGTTATACATGGCGCAACCTAAAGGTTTTGAGGTTAAAGGTAAAGAGCACATGGTATGTCGCTTGAAGAAAAGCTTGTATGGCTTGAAGCAAACTCCGTGGCAATGGTACTTAAAGTTTGATGGTTTCATGGAAGAAAAAGGTTTTGCACATTGTGAAGCTGATCATTGTGTTTATTTTCGCAAGTATAGCGATGGTGATATCGATATCTCTCTTTATATGTGGATGACATGCTGGTGGCTAGTTCTAATATGAAGAGAATCGCAGAAGTGAAGAAGATGTTGGCATCGCAGTTTGCTATGAAAGACTTGGGAGGCCAAGAATATCTTAGGCATGAAAATCATCGAGAGATGGAAAAATAAGAAATTATGGTTGTCGCAAGAAGACTATGTGAAGAAGGTGTTAAAGAGATTTAACATGGATAAGGCAAAATCGGTTGCCACTCCTCTAGCAAGTCACTTCAAACTTTCTAAGGATATGTGTCGAAAGTACTCGGGGCTTTGAAAGATGAGATGGCAGCAATCCCATATGCATCAGCAGTGGGAAGTTTAATGTATGCCATGGTAAGCACGAGGCATTTACATTTGTGCAGTGGGAGTTGTGAGTCGATATTTGCAGAACCCGGGCAAAGAGCATTGGAATGCAGTAAAATGGATATTGAGATATCTAGCAGGTACATCAAATTACTCTCTTTGTTATGGAGGGACATCTCTAGAGTTGCAGGGTTATGTGGATGCAGATCATTCGGGTGATCAAGATAGCGGTAAAAGTACCACTGGATATGTCTTTACAGTTGCAGGTACAGCAGTGAGTTGGGTATCTCAACTACAGAAAGTAGTGGCTCTATCGACAATGTAGGCAGCAGCACGTGGCGATCACGGAAGCCTCCAAGGAAATCATGTGGTTACAAGATTACATGGAGGAGCTACATCGAAAAGAGCCGGTGAGCACCTTTGTGGAGTGATAGTCAAAGTGCAGTACACTTAGCAAAGAATGCAGCTTATCACTCAAGAACTAGACATATCAAGAAGCGTTATCATTTCATCAGGTCAGCATTGAAAGATAATGAGTTAAAGTTACAGAAGATTGATGGCTTGAAGAATCCAGCTGATATGTTTACCAAGGTAGTAGACAGAGAGAAACTTATTCTCTGTACTACTACCATTGGTATTACTCCATGTTAATTGATGAGGAGTATCGCAGAGGCACAAGTTCAGGTTACTAGCTTTTGAAGTAGAAGGATGCAAAGTTGCTTGGTGCATCGGGTGTATTTGTCTTCAAGTGGGAGATTGTTGGAGGATGAAGCCAAATATTGTTATTAAGGGCTTTTTGTCTTTTCTACTAATTTTGCTTTTAGGTTAAAAGCTACGCTTTATATATCAGCTATTGATAGAAGTTAGCCGTCAAGCGCTGAGAAGAAAATAGAGAGAAAGAAAGGAGAGAAGAAAAAAGAGAGTTTTTTTTTTTCTTTGTGAGTGTTCTCATTCTCTTTATGCTCCGATCTTGAGAGAAGATCATAATTATATTCCTACTTTCTTCGAAGTCTAGTGGATTCGCAGAGTGCCTCTGCGCGGAGATGTAGCCCAGGTTTGGGTGAACTTCGATAACAAATTCTCTGGTGTGTTCTTTCGATTCTGTTCTTTTATTATTATGTTCTGCTAGTGAGGATCGTTTGTTTGGGTTATTTTTCTGGAATCGGTGCTCGATTCCCAACAACTGGTATCAGAGCTTGGTTGGTTAATCGAGAACATCGAGGGGTTTTTCGGTGACTTTTGATTGAAAGCAAACGATATGGCAGAAGATAAAATCAGGATCGATAAGTTTGACGGGCAGGATTTCGGATGGTGGAAACTCCAAATCGAGGATTATCTTTATCAGAAAGATCTCTATGCACCACTTGAGGGTTGGAAACCTGAAATAGCGGAAGTGGATCCGACAGTGAGTAATCGGGATGGAAAATTCTTGATCGAAAGGCATTAGGTGCGATTCGTCTAGGGTTGACGAAAAAGACAGGATACCACATCGCAAAAGCAAAAACTGCAAAAGAAGCCATGGAAATTCTTACGAATATATATGAGAAGCCATCCACATCAAATCAGGTATTTTTGCTGAAGAAGTTGGTTAATATGAAGTTATCTGATAGAGGTTCCGTAGCAGAGCATATTAATAGTTTCACGCAAGTCACAGGTCAGTTGGAATCCGCAGGCATAAATCTGGATATGAAGCTTCAAGCTTTATTGTTTTTATGTTCTCTTCCAGAAAGCTATAACACCGCAGTGCGGGGAATTTCAAGCACCATGAAGGATGATTTGACTCTGGATGATGCTGTGAGTAGTATCATGGATGAAGAGATGCGAAGAAAAGTTTCAGGTGGAAATAATTTTTCGCCATCTACATCTTCCACGGCACTAGCAGTGGAGAACCGTGGGAGAAGTAAAAGCAAAGGAAAATTCAACGGGCGCGGTAGATCACAGTCAAGGGGAAAGAGAGAGGTCGAAAAAGATGAGTGTTGGTTTTGTCACCATTTGGACATCGGAGGTTTCGATGTGAGGCCTACAAAAAGAAGCGTGAGATGAAAATCAAGGAGCTAATGTGGTTAGCGATGAACCTTCTCTAGAGAACTTGTGTTTATCTCGCAGGGCATGACTTGATGATGAGACAAGTGGTTTATTGATTCGGTGCTTCTTTCCATTGCACCTCGCAAAGAGACATATTTGTTGATTATGCCAGTGGAGATTTTGGGCAAGTGGTTGTGGGGAACGGCCATATGTGTCCAATTGTTGGAAAAGGAACCGTGATTGTAAACATCTCAGGTGGAAGACATCTAGTTTTGCGTGAAACTAGACATATCCCGTAATTAAAGAAAAATCTGATCTCAACTAGTAAACTTGATCAAGAAGGTTTGGTAACAACCTTTGGATGCGGAGAGTGGAAGATAACCTCAGGGGCAAGAGTAGTAGCAAAGGGAAAACGTACAGGTACGCTTTACCTTCTCCAGGGAGACAATGTCAGTGATATGGTTGCAACTACAGTGGCTACAGGTAATTTGTCTACTCTTTGGCATTATCGTTTGGGACATCTTGGTGAAAAGGGTGTAAAGCAGTTACACTCAAAGAAGTTACTTCCAGGTTTGCAGAAAGTTGAATTAGATTTCTGTGAGAGTTGCATTTATGGAAAACAAAAGGCAGTCAGTTTTCAATTGAATGGGCGACAGAATAAAGGTAAAAAATTAGAGTTGGTTCATACGGATGTGTGGGGACCGGCTCAGGAACTCTCTTATGGTGGTAAGAGATATTTTGTCACATTCATTGATGATGCAACAAGGAATACTTGGGTTTATGCTCTCAGAGAAAAGTCAGAAGTATTCGGAATGTTCAAAATGTGGAAGGCCATGGTAGAAAAAGAGACAGGTTATCAGATTAAAGCTCTAAAATCGATAATGGGGTGAATACACAAGTAAAGGAATTTGCGAATACTTGAGCCGAGAAGGTATACACGGGTTGAAGACTGTTCCTAGAACTCCTCAAAGAGAATGGTGTAGGCGAGAGGATGAATAGAACCATTCTAGAACATGCGAGATGCATGAGGCTACATCTGGTCTTCCACTACACTTATGGGTTGCGCAGGTTGATGCATCTGTTTATCTGATTAATAGGAGTCCATCTAGTGCGCTTGATGGAGAAATACCGCAAGAGCAGTGGTCAGGTAAAAAGATTGATTATTCATATTTAAAAGTTTTTGGTTGTATTGCATATGCTCTTATTGATAGGGAGGATAGGAAGAAGCTTGATGCTAAATCCCAGAAGTGCGTCTTTATTGGATATGGTAGCGATGAGTATGGCTATAGGCTTTGGGATTATGAAAATAACAAAGTCATCCGCAGTCGGAATGTGGTATTCCATGAAGAAAAGATGTACAAGAATCATCAGATGGAGCATGAGAAGGCAGTAGAACCCGAATATGTTGAGCTGGACACAATACCTGTGAAAATAGTTCCAGCAAATCAAAATGTACCTGAAGGGGAGGTTCATGATGAACCTATTATCAATGAGCAGGGAGTTCAAGAGGAACGCGATGATCCAGAACATACTAACAACCCTGAAGTACCTATCTTGAGGAGGTCTACACGAGTTAGAAAGCCAAAGGTAATTTTTGATCCATCACTAATATTGTTCGAACCATGTCTTGTATATCTGATTCGGGAGAACAGGAGAATTATGATGAGGCAAAGAAAGACACATCTCACATGCGGTGGGAGCGTGCTATGAAAGGCGAGATGAGCTCGTTATTTCGAACAAAACTTGGGAGTTGGAGAGTTGCTGCGCAGTAAAAGGCTTTGTTAAACAAGTGGTTGTTTAGGATAAAGAATGAAGTAGATGGCAAGATCGGATACAAAGCGAGACTTGTGGTCAAGGGCTTTTTCTCGAAAAGAAGGAATCGACTACTCCGAAATATTTTCACCAGTAGTAAAGATGACATCAATCAGAGTTTTGCTGAGTATAGTTGCAGTGGAGGATCTTCATCTTGAGCAATTGGATGTGAAAACGGCGTTTTTGCATGGGGACCTAGATGAAGAGTTATACATGGCGCAACCTAAAGGTTTTGAGGTTAAAGGTAAAGAGCACATGGTATGTCGCTTGAAGAAAAGCTTGTATGGCTTGAAGCAAACTCCGCGGCAGTGGTACTTAAAGTTTGATGGTTTCATGGAAGAAAAAGGTTTTGCACATTGTGAAGCTGATCATTGTGTTTATTTTCGCAAGTATAGCGATGGTGATATCGTATATCTCTCTTTATATGTGGATGACATGCTGGTGGCTAGTTCTAATATGAAGAGAATCGCAGAAGTGAAGAAGATGTTGGCATCGCAGTTTGCTATGAAAGACTTGGGGGAGGCCAAGAATATCTTAGGCATGAAAATCATCAGAGACAGGAAAAATAAGAAATTATGGTTGTCGCAAGAAGACTATGTGAAGAAGGTGTTAAAGAGATTTAACATGGATAAGGCAAAATCGGTTGCCACTCCTCTAGCAAGTCACTTCAAACTTTCTAAGGATATGTGTTCAAGTACTCGGGGCTTTGAAAGATGAGATGGCAAGCAATCCCATATGCATCAAGCGATGGGAAGTTTAATGTATGCCATGGTAAGCACGAGGCCAGACATTGCACAGGCAGTGGGAGTTGTGAGTCGATATTTGCAGAACCCGGGCAAAGAGCATTGGAATGCAGTAAAATGGATATTGAGATATCTAGCAGGTACACCAAATTACTCTCTTTGTTATGGAGGGACATCTCTAGAGTTGCAGGGTTATGTGGATGCAGATCATTCGGGTGATCAAGATAGCGGTAAAAGTACCACTGGATATGTCTTTCTGATTCTGGTACATGATGAGTTGGGTATCTCAACTACGAGAAAAGTAGTGGCTCTATCGACGACAGAAGCAGAGTACGTGGCGATCACGGAAGCCTCCAAGGAAATCATGTGGTTACAAGATTACATGGAGGAGCTACATCGAAAGCAGCCAGTGAGCACACTGTGGAGTGATAGTCAAAGTGCAGTACACTTAGCAAAGAATGCAGCTTATCACTCAAGAACTAGACATATCAAGAAGCGTTATCATTTCATCAGGTCAACATTGAAAGATAATGAGTTAAAGTTACAGAAGATTGATGGCTTGAAGAATCCAGCTGATATGTTTACCAAGGTAGTAGACAGAGAGAAACTTATTCTCTGTACTACTACCATTGGTATTACTCCATGTTAATTGATGAGGAGTATCGCAGAGGCACAAGTTCAGGTTACTAGCTTTTGAAGTAGAAGGATGCAAAGTTGCTTGGTGCATCGGGTGTATTTGTCTTCAAGTGGGAGATTGTTGGAGGATGAAGCCAAATATTGTTATTAAGGGCTTTTTTTGTCTTTTCTACTAATTTTGCTTTTAGGTTAAAAGCTACGCTTTATATATCAGCTATTGATAGAAGTTAGCCGTCAAGTGCTGAGAAGAAAATAGAGAGAAAGAAAGGAGAGAAGAAAAAAAGAGAGTTTTTTTTTCTTTGTGAGTGTTCTCATTCTCTTTATGCTCCGATCTTGAGAGAAGATCATAATTATATTCCTACTTTCTTCGAAGTCTAGTGGATTCGCAGAGTGCCTCTGCGCGGAGATGTAGCCTGGGTTTGGGTGAACTTCGATAACAAATTCTCTGGTGTGTTCTTTCGATTCTGTTCTTTTTTATTATTATGTTCGCTAGTGAGGATCGTTTGTTTGGGTTATTTTTTGGAATCGGTGCTCGATTCCCAACAACCGTATATCGAGCTTGGTTGGTTAATCGAGAACATCAAGGGTTTTTCGGTGACTTTTGATTGAAAGCAAACGATATGGCGGAAGATAAAATCGGGATCGATAAGTTTGACGGGCAGGATTTCGGATGGTGGAAACTCCAAATCGAGGATTATCTTTATCGAAAGATCTCTATGCACCACTTGAGGGTTGGAAACACGAAATAGCGGAAGTGGATCCGGCAGTAATCGGGATGGAAAATTCTTGATCGAAAGGCATTAGGTGCGATTCGTCTAGGGTTGACGAAAAAGACAGGATACCACATCGCAAAAGCAAAAACCGCAAAAGAAGCCATGGAAATTTTACGAATATATATGAGAAGCCATCCACATCAAATCAGGTATTTTTGTCAAGAAGTTGGTTAATATGAAGTTATCCGATAGAGGTTCCAGAAAGGCAGCATATTAATAGTTTCACGCAAGTCACAGTCGGGCTTGAACTGCAGCATAACTGGATATGAAGCTTCAAGCTTTATTGTTTTTATGTTCTCTTCCAGAAAGCTATAACACCGCAGTGCAGGGAATTTCAAGCACCATGAAGGATGATTTGACTCTGGATGATGCTGTGAGTAGTATCATGGATGAAGAGATGCGAAGAAAAGTTTCAGGTGGAAATAATTTTTCGCCATCTACATCTTCCACGGCACTAGCAGTGGAGAACCGTGGGAGAAGTAAAAGCAAAGGAAAATTCAACGGGCGCGGTAGATCACAGTCAAGGGGAAAGAGAGAGGTCGCAAAAGATGAGTGTTGGTTTTGTCACCAGACTGGACATCGGAGGTTTCAGTGTGAGGCCTACAAAAAGAAGCAGCGAGATGAAAATCAAGGAGCTAATGTGGTTAGCGATGAACCTTCTCTAGAGAACTTGTGTTTATCTGCAGGGCATGACTTGATGACTGACAAGTGGTTTATTGATTCCGGTGCTTCTTTCCATTGCACCTCGCAAAGAGACATATTTGTTGATTATGCCAGTGGAGATTTTGGGCAAGTGGTTGTGGGAAACGGCCATATGTGTCCAATTGTTGGAAAAGGAACCGTGATTGTAAACATCTCAGGTGGAAGACATCTAGTTTTGCGTGAAACTAGACATATCCCAGAATTAAAGAAAAATCTGATCTCAACTAGTAAACTTGATCAAGAAGGTTTGGTAACAACCTTTGGATGCGGAGAGTGGAAGATAACCTCAGGGGCAAGAGTAGTAGCAAAGGGAAAACGTACAGGTACGCTTTACCTTCTCCAGGGAGACAATGTCAGTGATATGGTTGCAACTACAAAGTGGGCTGGTGTAATTTGTCTACTCTTTGGCATTATCGTTTGGGACATCTTGGTGAAAAGGGTGTAAAGCAGTTACACTCAAAGAAGTTACTTCCAGGTTTGCAGAAAGTTGAATTAGATTTCTGTGAGAGTTGCATTTATGGAAAACAAAAGGTCAGTTTTCAATTGAATGGGCGACAGAATAAAGGTAAAAAATTAGAGTTGGTTCATACGGATGTGTGGGGACCGGCTCAGGAACTCTCTTATGGTGGTAAGAGATATTTTGTCACATTCATTGATGATGCAACAAGGAATACTTGGGTTTATGCTCTCAGAGAAAAGTCAGAAGTATTCGGAATGTTCAAAATGTGGAAGGCCATGGTAGAAAAAGAGACAGGTTATCAGATTAAAGCTCTAAAATCTGATAATGGGGGTGAATACACAAGTAAGGAATTTGCAGAATACTTGAGCCGAGAAGGTATACACGGGTTGAAGACTGTTCCTAGAACTCCTCAAGAGAATGGTGTAGCTGAGAGGATGAATAGAACCATTCTAGAACGTGCGAGATGCATGAGGCTACATGCGGGTCTTCCACTACACTTATGGGCTGCTACAGTTGATGCAGCTGTTTATCTGATTAATAGGAGTCCATCTAGTGCGCTTGATGGAGAAATACCGCAAGAGCAAAGGTCGTAAAAAGATTGATTATTCATATTTAAAAGTTTTTGGTTGTATTGCATATGCTCTTATTGATAGGGAGGATAGGAAGAAGCTTGATGCTAAATCCCCCGAAGTGCGCCTTTATTGGATATGGTAGCGATGAGTATGGCTATAGGCTTTGGGATTATGAAAATAACAAAGTCATCCGCAGTTGGAATGTGGTATTCCATGAAGAAAAGATGTACAAGAATCATCAGATGGAGCATGAGAAGGCAGTAGAACCCGAATATGTTGAGCTGGACACAATACCTGTGAAAATAGTTCCAGCAAATCAAAATGTACCTGAAGGGGAGGTTCATGATGAACCTATTATCAATGAGCAGGGAGTTCAAGAGGAACGCGATGATCCAGAACATACTAACAACCCTGAAGTACCTATCTTGAGGAGGTCTACACGAGTTAGAAAGCCAAAGGTAATTTTTGATCCATCAGCTAATATTGTTCTGAACCATGTCTTATATACAGATTCGGGAGAACCGGAGAATTATGATGAGGCAAAGAAAGACACATCTCACATGCAGTGGGAGCGTGCTATGAAAGACGAGATGAGCTCGTTACTTCAGAACAAAACTTGGGAGTTGACAGAGTTGCCTGCAGGTAAAAAGGCTTTGTTAAACAAGTGGTTGTTTAGGATAAAGAATGAAGTAGATGGCAGCATCAGATACAAAGCGAGACTTGTGGTCAAGGGCTTTTCTCAGAAAGAAGGAATCGACTACTCCGAAATATTTTCACCAGTAGTAAAGATGACATCAATCAGAGTTTTGCTGAGTATAGTTGCAGTGGAGGATCTTCATCTTGAGCAATTGGATGTGAAAACGGCGTTTTTGCATGGGGACCTAGATGAAGAGTTATACATGGCGCAACCTAAAGGTTTTGAGGTTAAAGGTAAAGAGCACATGGTATGTCGCTTGAAGAAAAGCTTGTATGGCTTGAAGCAAACTCCGCGGCAGTGGTACTTAAAGTTTGATGGTTTCATGGAAGAAAAAGGTTTTGCACATTGTGAAGCTGATCATTGTGTTTATTTTCGCAAGTATAGCGATGGTGATATCGTATATCTCTCTTTATATGTGGATGACATGCTGGTGGCTAGTTCTAATATGAAGAGAATCGCAGAAGTGAAGAAGATGTTGGCATCGCAGTTTGCTATGAAAGACTTGGGAGAGGCCAAGAATATCTTAGGCATGAAAATCATCAGAGACAGGAAAAATAAGAAATTATGGTTGTCGCAAGAAGACTATGTGAAGAAGGTGTTAAAGAGATTTAACATGGATAAGGCAAAATCAGTTGCCACTCCTCTAGCAAGTCACTTCAAACTTTCTAAGGATATGTGTTCGAGTACTCAGGCTTTGAAAGATGAGATGGCAGCAATCCCATATGCATCAGCAGTGGGAAGTTTAATGTATGCCATGGTAAGCACGAGGCCAGACATTGCACAGGCAGTGGGAGTTGTGAGTCGATATTTGCAGAACCCGGGCAAAGAGCATTGGAATGCAGTAAAATGGATATTGAGATATCTAGCAGGTACATCAAATTACTCTCTTTGTTATGGAGGGACATCTCTAGAGTTGCAGGGTTATGTGGATGCAGATCATTCGGGTGATCAAGATAGTGGTAAAAGTACCACTGGATATGTCTTTACAGTTGCAGGTACAGCAGTGAGTTGGGTATCTCAACTACAGAAAGTAGTGGCTCTATCGACGACAGAAGCAGAGTACGTGGCGA
Source organism: Syzygium grande (assembly GCA_024733475.1). Lineage (NCBI taxonomy): Eukaryota > Viridiplantae > Streptophyta > Magnoliopsida > Myrtales > Myrtaceae > Syzygium > Syzygium grande. The sequence goes on from JAMXDD010000010.1 coordinate 25,642,679, forward strand.
TCACGGAAGCCTCCAAGGAAATCATGTGGTTACAAGATTACATGGAGGAGCTACATCGAAAGCAGCCAGTGAGCACACTGTGGAGTGATAGTCAAAGTGCAAAGACACTTAGCAAAGAATGCAGCTTATCACTCAAGAACTAGACATATCAAGAAGCGTTATCATTTCATCAGGTCAGCATTGAAAGATAATGAGTTAAAGTTACAGAAGATTGATGGCTTGAAGAATCCAGCTGATATGTTTACCAAGGTAGTAGATGAGAGAAACTTATTCTCCGTGACTACTACCATTGGTATTACTCCATGTTAATTGATGAGGAGTATCGCAGAGGCACAAGTTCAGGTTACTAGCTTTTGAAGTAGAAGGATGCAAAGTTGCTTGGTGCATCGGGTGTATTTGTCTTCAAGTGGGAGATTGTTGGAGGATGAAGCCAAATATTGTTATTAAGGTTTTTTTTGTCTTTTCTACTACTTTTGCTTTTAGGTTAAAAGCTACGCTTTATATATCAGCTATTGATAGAAGTTAGCCGTCAAGCGCTGAGAAGAAAATAGAGAGAAAGAAAGGAGAGAAGAAAAAAGAGAGTTTTTTTTTCTTTGTGAGTGTTCTCATTCTCTTTATGCTCCGATCTTGAGAGAAGATCATAATTATATTCCTACTTTCTTCGAAGTCTAGTGGATTCAGCAGAGTGCCTCTCAAGGCGGAGATGTAGCCTGTGTTTGGGTGAACTTCGATAACAAATTCTCTGGTGTGTTCTTTCGATTCTGTTCTTTTATTATTATGTTCGCTAGTGAGGATCGTTTGTTTGGGTTATTTTTCTGGAATCGGTGCTCGATTCCCGCTCGCTCTGCTCTATTCCCGCTGCTCTCTTTCTCTTCTCTCTAGGGAAATTAAAGAAATGAATGAATGAAAAACGGAGAACACAGAACAGAGATCTCGAGTCAGTCACAACAAATGAAACTATTCTTAACTGACCAAGAAGAAGAAACACACTCCCCCTCGCCTTTTTTTATTTCAATCATATGCCAACGAACTCAGAAAAAAAAAAAACAACACGACACAGCTTCTTTCCTTGTTGATCTCCCAACTCGAAAAATCGTATTCTAATATACTTTGTATGATCTCAGAATTTACAGGAAGAAAGAAAGAAAAATCATATGTATTTCCCCTGGCTTGAATAGCTCGACAAGAACTCGGAAATAGAACCGCAAAAATTAATGGAGAAAAAGAGCGCTGGGCCAGTAATTTCCTCAAAGCCGAGACCGAGTAATCGAGGATCCGGGCGATGGTGTGCACGGCGAGGGCGTCGGAAGGAGAAGAGGTCGGGCACGAGGACGGGGAGCATTCGAGCAAGGGTGGAGTTGTGGGCAGGAGGAGGGTCGACAGGCGAGGCGAGGCGGGCCTCGTGCTCAAGAGCTTTGAGTTGCGAGAGGGCGAGGCGTTGAGGGATGTGACGTTGTAGAGGAGACGGCGGCGGTTGGTGATGGCGGGTACGAAGAGGATGGCGCGGACTACAGGGGGTAGCACTCGAGGGGTCGATGGCGGAGAGGACAGAGGCCCAGTTGCCAGAGTCGCTGGAGGAACTGAGGATGTTGCTGCCTTGCTGGAGATAAGTGTTGTTGTCGGTTATGTTCATATATTAGAAACCGAAATTAAATGTTAAGAAAACAAACTTGAAAGCAGTAGTACGAACAAATAAGCGGAATGTTGATCCGAGTCCAACGAAATAACGTCGTGTCCTTAAGACGAATTTGGCCCCTCAATCAGTACCCGAGGATAGTGAACAATCGTCTCCCAGGATAGAACGGATCTCATTCCTCCGAAGCGGTACGTATTCGGAGGACTCCTACGAACGCAAATTTTGTAAAACAATCGCACAAAATGAGAATGACGAAGTGAATATGCGTAAGTGTTTCGGGAAAATATCTCGCGGGAGCATGTATGCCACGAAGTGTTACCCACCGAACTCAACCGTTCGGATATATGGCGAAAATTGAAGAGTTGCGAGAGTGAAAGGTCGCCGGCAGTTCCCACTCAAGGTCGTGAATAGTACCGAACCGGTTCGGTTCGTGAACAGTCACGAAGGGCTTCGGTTTTCCCGTTCGGGCGAACCGAACCTCACGAACAGACATATTTGTTTGCCTAAATAATAATAATAATAATAATAACAACGTATCTGTTCGGAAAAATGAAACCGATAGAGACCGAACCGGACGGACGGGCGGCGGCGGCGGCGCGCGCGGGGGGAGTGGACCGAGCTTGACGTAAGTCCTCTCTCTTCCACAAAAGTGGGGTACCCCTTGGGGCCCAAACCCATTTGTGAGGCTCAACTATTTGAACCCATCTCCCATCTCTCTTCTATCCTATGTGGGACACTTTCACCCACACACTTCTCATTCAATTCTATGGGTTTTTTTGTACCAAAATCCCAACAATCCTCCACATGAATGAGAAGTTAAGATATCATGACTCTTCGTGTATGCATGAAATGCAATGTGCGATTATTCCATGAGAAAACGTTGCATCAGGATAAGTAGTCTGAAACTTTGAACTTTCCTTAGTGAAACTTATCGGACTTACTCGGTCAATCAGTAGACTTGATGTCTTTGAACTGTCGACCTTTCGTGTAAGCCTAGACAATAGAAATCACACAACTATTTCTCGAACAAAATTGGTTCTCACTGTTGTGTTCGTTTTGGCCATGAACACCACCTAGTCTCATGAGTGTTTTAGAGAATTCGGCCTTTTCAATTCTCACAGAAGCAACCCTCACTTCACACTCACATAGGTGATTTCTGAACATATAGTATATCACATACTCATTCGGAATTATTAAATGCTTTTGCTTAACCTTCATATATTAGTACTGTCTTCATCCAGGAATGAGTAAAATTTGACAGTACTCTACACTGTCTTCATAACTTAATTGTCCCTTTGAACCTAGATCTTGGGATCTTCAGTCAACTAGGTAGGGTTTCCGCTATAATGACTTGTTTATAGGCCTTAAACCCATTCCCCTTGATGTTTTTGCAACCATCTCTCTAGTTAGGCCTTTTGTCAATGGATCCGCAATATTATCTTTTGACTTCACATAGTCAATGGTGATAATTCCACTAGAAAGAAGTTGTCTTACTGTGTCATGTCTTCCGACGTATGTGTCGAGACTTACCATTATATATGACATTCCTTACCCTTCCTATTGCTGCTTGACTGTCACAATGTATACAAACAGCAGGCACTGGTTTAGGCCAATTAGGAATATCTTCTAAGAAATTTCGAAGCCACTCTGCTTCTTCACCGTCTTTATCTAAAGCAATAAATTCTAATTCCATAGTGGATCTAGCAATACAAGTTTGTGTGGATGATTTCCAAGACACTGCCGCTCCCCCAAGTGTAAATACATATCCACTTGTCGATTTTGTGTCTTTAGTGCCGGTTATCCAATTTGCATCACAGTATCCTTCAAGTACTGCTGGATATTCTATGTAATGCAAAGCATAATCTTGAGTATGCTTTAAGTAGCCCAATAAACGTTTCATAGCTTTCCAATGATTTTCATTTGGACTAACTGTAAATCGACTTAGCTTGCTCACAGCACAAGTTATGTCCGGCCTAGTACAGTTCATGACATACATTAAACTGCCTAGTATACTAGCATACTCATTTTGAGCCTTACTTTCACCAGTATTCTTTGAAAGATGTAAATTAACATCTATCGGAGTCTTTACTGGTACAATATTCAGATTCTTGCACTTTACAAGAATCGTCTCAATATAATGGGATTGTGATAGAGCTAATCCTCCAAATGCCTTATGGATTTTAACTCCTAAAATAACATCTGCAACCCCCATATCTTTCATATCAAATTTGCTTGTGAGCATGCATTTGGTCGCCTTAACAACCTCACTATCGCTGCCCATTATAAGCATGTCGTCTACATATAAGCACAAAATGGCAAAACCATTATGAGTGTTTTTAACATACACACATTTATCACACTCATTAATCTTGAAACCATTCGACAACATGACTTAGGTCGAATTTAGCATGCCATTATTTTGGTGCTTGTTTCAATCCATAGAGTGACTTGATGCCGACATACTTTTCTGCTTTTGTCTCGAACAATGAACCCTTCGGGTTGTTCCAAATATATTTCTTCTTCCAAATCCCGTTTAAGAAGGCCGTTTTTCACATCCATTTGATGGATTTCAAGCTTATACACCGCTGCTATAGCAATTAGCATCCTTATAGATGTAATTCTTGTAACAGGTGAATAAGTATCAAAATAATCAAGACCTTCTCGTTGCTTGTATCCTTTTACTACAAGCCTAACCTTGTATTTATCAATAGCACCATCCGCTTTCATTTTCCTCTTGAAAATCCACTTACATTGTAGTGGTTTATTGCTAGGAGGAAGGTCAACCAATTCCCATGTATGGTTTGACAAGATAGATTCGACCTCACTATTGATAGCTTCTTTCCAGAACGGGACTTCTGGCGAAGTCACAGCTTCTTTGAATGTCCGAGGCTCATTCTCCAACAGATACGTTAAGAAATCAGGTCCAAAAGACGTGGAAGTCCTTTGTCTTTTACTACGTCTAGGTTCATCCTCCATTGGATCACTTCTAGATATAGTATATCGAGACCTCTTATTATTATCAATTGGCTCATATACTATGTTATACGGAAATATATTTTCAAAGAACGAAGCGTCCCTTGATTCAATTATCGTATTAACATGTATATCTGGGATCTCTGACTTGTGAACAAGAAAACGATATGCATTGCTATTTCGAGCATATCCGATAAAAACACAATCAACAGTCTTTGGTCCTATCTTAACCTTTTTAGGCTTAGGAACCGCAACCTTAGCCAAACGCCCCCACACTTTGAGATAATTCAAGTTAGGCATTCTGCCTTTCCATTTCTTATAGGGAGTTTGTTGTGTCTTTCTGTGGGGTACTCTTTTTAAAATAAAATTCGCCGTCAAAACAGTTTCCCCCCACAAATTCTGTGGTAAACCGGAACTATTCAACAATGCATTCATTGTTTCCTTTAAAGACCGATTTTTCCTTTCCACCACACCATTTGATTGTGGTGTATAAGGAGCAGTCGTTTGGTGAACGATACCAAACTCGGTACAAATTTCCTCAAAAGGAAATTCATATTCACCTCCTCTGTCACTCCTTATGATTTTAATTTTCTTGTTCAACTGAGTTTCAACTCCGGACTTATAAGTTTTAAAAGCATTCACAGCCTCATCTTTGCTACTAAGTAAATAAATATAACAATACCTCGAGCAGTCATCTATAAATGTGATAAAATACTTATTACCACCTCTTGACGGTATTGATTTCATATCGCATATATCCGTGTGTATTGAATCTAAAGGTTCTGAGACTCTATTGTCTATAGAATGAAAAGGAGGTCTAGAAAATTTAGATTCAACACACACTTGGCATTTCTCACTTGAACAATTGAATTTTGGTAATAATCCCATGTTCATTAATTTCTTTATTGACTTATAGTTAACGTGTTCTAATCTAGCATGCCATAAATTAGGAGACTCAAGCACATAAGCAGAAACAACTTTATTCATAACATCATTGGGTATAACAGTCATTACATTTAGCTTGAAAAGACCATCACTAAGGTAATCCTTTCCTACATACATCTCATTCTTAGAGAGTACAAACTTATCAGACACAAACACCAGCTTGAAACCATTCTTGCTAAGAAGAGATCCGGACACTAAATTCTTGTGTATGTCTGGCACATGTAGCACGTTGTTTAGTGTCACAACTTTCCCAGATGTCATCTTTAGAGCAACCTTTCCAACACCTTCAACCTTAGAGGTTAATGAATTACCCATATAAAGTTTTTCATCAGCCCCCACAGTTGTATAGGACGTGAACATTGATCTGTTCGCACAGATATGACAAGTTGCTCCAGTATCAATCCACCACTCCTTGGGGTTTCCCACCATATTACACTCGGATATCATAGCAGTCAGATTGATATCATCAACACCATGGGAGATCTCTTCCACCACATTAGCCAGAGTTTTCTGTCTTTTCTTGGCTCTGCAGTCTTTGGCTCGATGTCCAGACTTGCCACAGTTGAAGCACTTGCCAACGAACTTCTTCGGGGCCTTGGGTGAATCCTTCTCCAGACTTGCTAGGCATTTTCCTCTTCTTGTTGGGTTTCGATCCTTCTTCAACAACATTGGCCTTTGAGACCTCTAGGTTCTTCCCAACTTTCTTCTCGGACAGCCTATTGTCTTCCTCGATCCTCAACCGAACAATCAAGTCTTCAAGTGACAACTCCTTTCTCTTGTGTTTGAGATAATTTTTGAAATCTCTCCAGGATGGTGGCAGTTTTTCAATGAATGCAGCCACTTGAAATGTCTCACTTAGAGTCATTCCTTCAGCATGAATATCATGCATAATCACTTGAAGCTCTTGAACCTGACTTAAGACGGTCTTTGAATCAATCATCTTGAAGTCCAGAAATTTACCGACATTGAATTTCTTCAATCCGGGCATCTTCGGTTTTGTATTTCTTGTCCAAACTATCCCATAACTCCTTAGCCGTTTTTAGCGGACTATAGACGTTATAGAGAGTATTGTCTAGACCGTTGAGGACATAATTGTGACATAAGAAGTCAGAATGCTTCCATGCATCCACAGCAGCCAACTTTTCTTTGTTTGTCTCTCCAACGTCCAATTTAGGGCCATCCTCATTGGGGAATCTAGCCAAGTTTAAGGTCGTGAGATAGAACAATACCTTTTGTTGCCATCTCTTGAAATCCGTACCATTAAACTTTTCTGGCTTTTCTCCATGATTCGGAATAGGGTTAACCGGAGTCGAAGCCGAAGCCATTTCTGAAATATAAAAACAGAACATATTCACGAAAAGAATCGGTAATATAAGACCACGAACAGAATCGTTTGTTCATGAGCAGAATTGAAAATTTTTAATTTGAACAAAAACGAAAAAATTTGTTCACGAACAGAATTGAAAATTTTAATAAGGACAAAATGTGTGAACAGAATTGAAAAAATTGTAACAAATACTTGTAAACGGAATACAAAGGAACTGAAGTAGAATACGAAATGTAGAGAATACTAGACAAGGAACATACGAACAGAACCGAAGCAGACAAATTCATCTTAAGACTGTTGTTGTCGGTTATGTTCATATACTAGAAACCGAAATTAAATGTCAAGAAAACAAACATGAAAGTAGCAGTACGAACAAATAAGCGGAATGTTATCCGTGCCCAACGAAATAACGTCGTGTCCTTAAGACGAATTTGGCCCCTCAATCAGTACCCGAGGATAGTGGACAATTGTCTTCCAGGATAGAACGGATCCCGTTCCTCCGAAGCGGTACGTATTTGGAGGACTCCTACGAACGCAAATTTTGTAGAACAATCGCACAAAATGAGAATGACGAAGTGAATATGCGTAAGTGTTTCGGGAAAATATCTCGCGGGAGTATGTATGCCACGAAGTGTTACCCACCGAACTCAACCGTTCGGATATATGGCGAAAATTGAAGAGTTGCGAGAGTGAAAGGTCGCCGGCAGTTCCCACTCAAGGTCGTGAATAGTACCGAACCGGTTCGGTTCGTGAACAATCACGAAGGGCTTCAGTTTTCCCGTTCGGGCGAACCGAACCTCACGAACAGACATATTTGTTTGTCTAAAAATAATAATAATAATAATAACAACGTGTTTGTTCGGAAAAATGAAATCGATAGAGACTGAACCGGCCGGACGGACGGCAGCGGCGCGGGGGGAATGGACCGAACTTGGCATAAGTCCTCTCTCTTCCACAAAAGTGGGGTACCCCTTGGGGCCCAAACCCATTTGTGAGGCTCAACTATTTGAACCCATCTCCCATCTCTCTTTTACCCTATATGAGACACTTTCACCCACACACTTCTCATTCAATTCTATGGATTTTTTTGTGCCTAAATCCCAACAATAAGATCGATCAAGCAGAGGAGGAAGAAGAAATCAAAGGGGAGAGAAGAGAGAGTAGCGGGAGCGGGAGCGGGAGCAGGAGCGGGAGCAGGAGCAGTGAAGAGTGAGTCAAAAGAAGATGGAGTCAGACGTGGGGCCCAGTCCTATACACGTGGCAACTGATAAGTGGGCCCAGGTAAATTCAACACGTACGCCGTGATATTTTCTCTCCCCTCGGGTTGCCTATCCGGTTGTCCATCCTTTGCTAAATGAAACATGCGGTCCAGCTTGCACTGTTACAGTTTGCCCAGGACGGTGCCGTTATGCTAGTGGGCCCCACCTACATTATATGCGCGCGATGCAGCATCTACCTCTCTCATCCTCTCCTCTTTCGACATTTATTAAAATAGAAATAAAGGCAACCAAAAACTGTGGTCGATGAATACTCGAATTTAACATTACGGAATGCGAGAGGAAAAAAAATTGCCGTGTCTCAAATTTTATACGGAAAAAAAAAATGCAACTGGGCTCTAAATCTTTCTATAGTTTAACGGAGTCTTGAATTTTCTATTGAAAAGGCATCGAGAAATTCTTTTGGTCATTATTCATTCGATTCGTCCTACGTGCACTCAAGCGATTTTTGATCGTAACAAAGGCAAATTTTTGGTGTGAGGATCTCGTTGAACTTTTCTCTTTATAAAGGATTTAGAAATTGATCGGACCAAATCAAAAAGTTTACCAGTCGATTGCATTCTTCGTACGATACTTGGAAATTTCCGCTAGATTTTTCTTTCCGAAGAACTAATTAATCCAAGCTGAAGCAGTGAAGTGTCTTTAAAAAAGTATGAGGACCCCGATGCCAAAAAGATTTACTTAAAAGGGCCCTAAAAAACACTTATTAAGCAATTGCATAAAAAAATATTGCGATTCCCAATACATTGATTGTCACCATGATATACCCGATGATACATTGAACATTGAAGATCCCCTTAGTAAAAATATTTAACAAATGCCCGAGATACTCAATAAAATGGCCGTAATCAAAATAAAGTCTACTAATATCGAAGAAGAGTTAAAGTTCAAAAATATGTCCTTACCTTCGCCATATATGAATATGGCCCCACTACAATACACATCACGATCGAGAGGGGGGGGGGGGTCGATAGAGGGGCCATAAGTGAAAACACCTGAGTTGGTCAGTAACAATTGCCGCCAGTGGGATTCGATTCACACTGGAATATAGTTGCTTTGCATGAACAATTCTTTGCACAAGCCTCTTTATAACTTGAAGCATCTATGTCCTCGAGATGTGGAGTGAAATTAAACTATGTGACATTTTCAAGCTTCAGAAGACTTTGAGGTTGTGAAGCCCCACAAGACACTGGAACATTCTCAGAACACCTGAGATTAGACTGCCTATCATCTACTTGTTGGAAATAGCTCGTCCCCCCCTCTCAAAGCCGGACAACTACATTGCCCATTTGAGCAAATTCCATATCGCCCACATGCTGTCGGATAGGCAGAGTCCCCAACATACCCTTCGAAAAGATCGGCCACTTCTTTCCACCCATTTGTCCAACTACACTCATACACTCTCAAATGCCCATCCGAGCCTAGCTTCATGTATTGTGCAGAAGATGCTCGAGGGACTGGACTGAAGCTCCCATCTAAGGTAGAATATGAGAACCAAGACAAGCTTCCATTTACAAACTCAACATGCGGAAATTCAATACTAGCATTCTGACTTGGAACTTTATACCCAAAATAGATCGAAGGAGGATTAGTCTCCACTTGAGCCGATAAAACACTGCCATCCACAGAAAGCATAATCATACCATCAACGGTCCAATTTGTCTCGGAAACACTCGGCATCAATCTTTACCCCTACCTCAACTTTTGTCCAAGGGACAAGTGAGTCGGTTGGCTCATCAAATGACTGCCAAACAGTCGCATTGTCCTTATCAAACAACACAAGGTTCCCCAAATCTGTCAAGTTCAAGCTTACAACGGACTTTCCAAAAGTGTTTGTGGACCGAGCAACCGTACCATCAGCATCTTTCAACACCAAATCGCCTTCGGACGTGATCTCCAATGTTGCACAGATCTTTACGGGATCATTTCAATTGGCAGACCACACTACTTGTGGTTGTGTAGTGTCGTACTCAACAACCACGCCACTTCTGTTAACTCGGACGATGAAAAGAGAGAAGAGGTAAATGTTGCAATTACCATTACAGTAGAAGCCACAGGCGTAGGTTGGGTCATAAGCTTCTTTTCCTCCGAGAAGAATTGGTCGCAAGATCGATCCATCAAAAAATCGGGTCAAGTGACTGGCTGTTGCATTAATCGTCCACCGAGTTGAAAGCGTAGCGTTTGAATAATCATAATCTGGAGCTTGAGTGTCAATGAAGTTTGAGAAATGCAATAGAAAAATGAAGGAGAAAGAAAGAAAGAAAGAGGAGAGACTGCAGAGTGAAGCCATGGCCTGCGGTGAAGCTTTGAGCGGAGAGAAAATCGAGAAAGGGAAGAGAGGAGGAACGCAGATGAAGAGGAAAGATCAAAAGTCGTCAAAAAGTAAGCAAAACTGGAACATTGCATGGGAAGTCCTCAACAACGCGTGTGGAAATGGAGCGCAGTCAAGTCCTAAAGAGCAAAGAAGAAAGACCAGAAGCAATCTGTGCAGTTATCCTAATGTTCCCCTTTTGCGTAGCTATGTTATCTGCCCTCCACCTTTCTTATTCTCTCCTCTTGCGACATTTATTAAAATAGAGAAAAAGGCACCCAAAGATTGTGCTCAATAAATACTCGAATTTGATACAACACAATGTATGGAATGCGAGAGGGAAAAAAAATGCCGTGTCCGAAATTTTATACAAAAAAATGCAATTGGGCTCTAAATCTTTTGATGATTTAGCCGAATCTTGAATTTTCATTTCTAGATCAGGAAACTGTCTACTTCAGGCAATGGCTATTACAACCGGTGTCCGAGCAGCCAGCATACCGTCTACGGACACGGAGCCTGCGACGATTGCATGCACCATGCTCATCAAACCGTAGTTTGTCAATGTCCAAATGCTGTCGGTGCTAAAGCCCAGCTTGCGGCCTGTAGGATTAGGTACGAGGTTTACACGTTCGCTGAATGACCTATATAAGCCGCGGCCTTATGTGAGGACGCACTGAAAATAATTGCCTTGGGAGTCCTAATCCATTGGCCGTGATCGCGCGAGTACTTTTGTTCCAAATAACAGCAAGATATGCTGGCTTATGATTAATAAAAAAAAAACCCTTTGATTGAGCATAAAAAAATATTGTCAGTAAAAAGAAATCATCGGTCACGTGATTTTCGAGTCATTTGTTGGTAAGAAACGGCACTTTTTTTTATAGTCTGTAAGTTATTTACTACCGACTCCTTATTCGAGCGACTTATCGATTTCTTTGCGATTACATTGTCAATTAGTTTTGATCATCGTATGGCTATGAAAACCGACCTCCAGAAAGCTTATGATAGGCTCGGCTAGGACTTTATCAGAAATACACTAATTGCCTATAAGTTCCTGGGCATTTGGATAGAAACTGATCATGGAATGCATAATTAGTTCGTGCGTGCATTACCATTCCCTGTTCAAAGCGATGCAAGGGCCAATGCCGGAGGATGAGCTAAGCAAGAAAGTGAGTGATTATTTGACACATCCTTAGCACCGTTTAGAGCGTGCCCTTATGGTATCGGATCGTCCCAACGATACGGAGATGGGCCGCCGGAACGAGCCTAGGACTGGGGATTGTCACTAAAGTCAGCTTATGAGATTGCGGATACTTGGCAAGAATCAACAAAGGGATGAGAAAGGTTGGAAACGGATTTGGAAATTGGAAACTGCACTGAAGTATTAAGCATTTAGTTTGGAAATGTCTTCATAACGGGATTGCTGCAGAGTGCGTTCTTGTTAGCAGAGGAATGGCGGGGGGGATTCGACGCATTCTCTACAGAAAAATAGGCACCCAAAGGCTCCTTTCAATGAATATTCGAATTTGATATGACACGATGTACGGAGCGCGAGAGGAAAAAAAAATGCTGTGTCCGAAATTTTATATGGAAAAAATGCAATTGGGCTCTAAACTTGTCGATGATTTAGCTGAGTCTAGAATTTTCTACTGAAAAGGTATCGTCAAAATCTCCGTCCGGCAACGAGTTGGCAGATCCAAGCAAGAGAATGACGTCCCCAGGGCAGAGACGAGAGGCTGAAGGAGGAGAAACTAGCAAGCGAACGCGAAGTGCAGGATGAAGATGGCCGAGGAGAAGATGGACAGATTCATCGCCAGATTATCGTTTCTCTACGTGATGTTGCGCGACAACTTACTATGGCGACTCCGATTCGGAGATTTCAAGAAGAGGAGAAGGCGAAGGGCACAGAGCACAGAGGAATTTGGAAGAAGAAGAGGAAGAAGAAGAAATATTTCCCGTCGCTAATGAGTTGTGCCGGGAAGAGGGAGGACTTCGCGAGGAGAAGCGTTTACACGTAGCTCGAGCCTATGGGTGAGCTCCACGTGGACTCAGGTTTGTTGACCTGCCGTGATCAGACCTAATCAAGAGCTGCCACGGCATAGCGAGGGGGCCACGTCAGATCGCTTTGAGACTTTCGTTATTTGTGAGCAGCCCCCAAAAAAGACCCCACCAGGCTTTATCCCCGATTAAATTTGATGGACCAGCATCCTTGGATCAATGTTGATTAAAGACAGTGGAAAAGCCAAGGTTGTTGAGAATGATTGGTGTTATCTAAAGATCGCAAATTTGAATCTTGAACGTCTAAACATCTTGGTTCTTTATTTTTGGTAAATATGTCTCCAAACGACCCCGACAGACCGTTAAGAAGCTTGGCTTCAATATTATTAACCTAGGATGTATTCGGAGTCAGCTAAGAAAAATCCAAACCTACCAATGACGAACTTCCCCCGATTGCGATTCTGTGCTCGCAAAACAGACTAAAAATAGCGCATTAACCCAAAATGCAAATCAGATTTAGATACAGGACATAGTAAAGCTACGAAAAGACATTACCAACAATTGACTAGTCTTAGCAGCTCTTCACACAGATGACTCAACACGTTCCCTGTTTTCTCAAACACAACAAACTTGGGCACTATTAGTTTTTGCATAAGCAACAAAACCTAAGTACAACATCCTAACCAAGTCAATCTTTTGACAAGTTGTGGCAGAGTCCACTCATTTGCAAAGTGAAAAAGAGAAATGATATCATGCCACACGCTTTTTTCTAGGCTGAAAAGAGAATTACTAGCCGAAGTCCTCACCATCTGAAAAGATGAATTGCATGTACATTCTACCACTTGACATGTTGGGAAGAAAAGTTCTTATTCATTTGCCACGTCATCGTGGACCGCTCAAGATTGAGGGTAGTAATGCAGTGGTAGCACTTAATTCAACGTCCATTCGATCGAATCTTGCTGCTCCACTAGTGGAAGGTTGAGTAGAGAAGTCGTAATCCAGGTCTTCTCGAACTTCCGTGATGCCCTCTAACACCTTGATGACCATAGACATGGAGGGCCTCTTCATATAGTCTCCTTGCAAGCACCATGCAGCAATCCTCATCATATTCATCGCTTGCAATCCATTTAGTTGCATGTCATCACTGGACTTATCCACAATGTCCAGCAATCGTTCCTCTTCTGCCTTTCTCTTAAAAAGGCTCAGTAAATACATGTCTTCTTCATCTAGAAAGCGATTGAAGAGTTTTCTTCCACACACTATCTCCAAGATTACCATGCCAAAGCTATACACATCAACCTTTTCAGTGATTGCTGCACTCAGCCACTCGGGGGCCAAATAACCAGGAGTTCCTCTCATGGTTGTGACGACTTGGCTTTGGTCCCTCTCTATCAACTTGGATAATCCAAAATCAGCAACCTTAGCATTGAAATTCCCATCCAAGAGGATATTTTGGGGTTTAATGTCTAAGTGAACTATCTTCTGCCTGCAACCTTCATGAAGATAATTCAGTCCTTTTGCTATATCGAGAATGATCTTCTTTCTTTGTTGCCAATCGAGAACATATTCATTGGATTTGTGAAAGATCCATCTATCTAGAGACCCATTCAACATGTACTCATAGATAAGGAGCCTGTGGGATTTCTCAGCGCAAAATCCCACGAGTCTTACCAAGTTCACATGATGGATGTTGCCGATAGTCTCAACTTCAGCTAAAAATGATTTCTTAACCTGCCCGAAACCATCAAGGCGTTTTACTGCAACTTTTGTGCCGTCACCTAAAGTACCTTCGAAAACAGAGCCAAAACCACCATCGCCAAGCTTTTTGCTGAATTCGTCTGTAATGGCTCTCAGATCATCGTACGTGAATCTATTCGGCATTCCAAGTACTTGATCAAGGTAATCCTCCTCTGCTTGATTATGTTCTCTCTTCTGAACAAAAAAAACTATCTTATGAACGGACAAAAGTATGGCTACGATGAAAATCATTATGGCGAGGAGAGTTCCGAGGCCGGACCCAAGTATTACAGGGAGACGTTTGCTCCTTTGATTGTCAATCGAAGTATTAGGAGTTTCAGGAGCTTGATTGGCCACATTTTGTACTTTAAGGTAAGTGGTAGAATTATAGAGAAACTTTTTCTTGGCAGCATTCATAAGTGAAAACACCTGAGTTGGTAAGTAACAATTGCCGTTAGTGTGATTCGATTTGTACTGAAATATAGCTGCTTTGCATGAACAGTTCTTTGCGCATGCCTCTTTACAACTTGAAGCATCTATGTCCTTGAGATCTGAAGTGAAACCAAAATGCGTGACATATTCGAGCTCTAGAAGACTTTGACATTGTGAAGCTCCGCAAGATAATGGAACTTTCTCAGGACACCCAAGATTAGGCTGCCTATCATCTATTTGCTGGAAATAGCTCGAAGCCGGACAGCTACATTGCCCATTGGAGCAAATTCCATATCGCCCACACGCTGTCGGATAGCTACAGTCCTCGATTGGGAAAAGATCAGCCACTTCTTTCCACGAATAAAATTCCCAACCAAACTCATACACTCTCAAATGCCCATCCGAGCCGAGCTTCATGTATTGTGCAGAAGATGCTTGAGGGATGAAATAAAGCTCCAGTTCGAGGTAGAATTTAAGAACCAAGTCAAGCTTCCATTTAAAAACTCAACATATGGAAACTCGATACTTATATTTGGAGGCCCAATTGAAAACCCGTAATAGACCTGAGGGGGATTAGTCTCCAGTTGAGCAGATAAACCGTTGCCATTCACGGAAAGCGAAATCGTACCGTCAACGGTCCAATTTGTCTCGGAAACACTCGGCATCAATCTTTGCCCCTGCCTCAACTTTTGTCCAAGGACAAGTGAGTCAGTTGGCTCATCAAAAGACTGCCAAACAGTCGCATTGTTCTTATCAAACAGCACGAGGTTCCCAAAATCTGTCAAGTTTAAGCCTAAAACAGACTTTCCAGAAGTGTTTGTAAACCAAGCAACTGTACCATCAGCATCTTTCAACACCAAATCGCCTTTGGACGTGAGCTCCAACGTTGCACCGAGCTGTACGAGATTGTTTCGATTGGCAGACCATACTACTTGTGGATATGTATTATCGGGCTCAGCAATTAAGGAACTACTGTTAACTCGGACGATGAAAACAGCAAAGAGGTAAGCGTTGCAGTTACCATTACAGTAGAAGCCGCATGCATATTCAAGGCCAAAATCTCCTTTGCCTCCGAGTAGAATTGCCTGCATGATCGATCCATCTCCACATCGGGCGGAGTGACTAGCCGTTGCGTTATTCGTCCACCTTGTTGAAAGCGTAGCGGTCGGATAAACATAAACTTGAGCTTGACGAGTGTCAGTGAAGTTTGAGAAATGCGATAAAAAAACGAAGGAAAAAGAAAGAAAGAAAGAGGGGAGACTGCGGAGTGAAGCCATGGCCTGCAGTGAAGCTTTGATTAGAGAGAAAATCGAGAAAGGGAAGAGAGGAGGAACGAAGATGAAGAGGAAAGATTAAAAGTCGCCTCTGAGTCAAATAGTAAGCAAAACCGGAACATTGCATGGGTGGTCCTCAATAATGCTTGTGGAAATGGAACGCACTCTAGTCCTTTTCCGCAGCTAATAACATTATCTGCCATCCACCTTTCTTATTCTCTCCTCTTGGGACATTTATTAAAATAGAAAAAAAAAGGCATCCAAAGACCGTGCTCAATGAATACTTGAATTTACTACGACACAGCGTACGGAATGCGAGAGAAAAAAAATGTAATTGGGCTCTAAATCTTTTATTGATTTAGCGGAGTCTTGAATTTTCATTTCTAGTTCAGGAAACTGTCTACGTCAGGCTATGATTAATACAACCGGCGTCTGGGCAGTGAGCAGACTATCTACGGATACGGAGCCTGTGACGATTGCATGCACTGTGCTCATCAAACCGTAGTTTGTCAATGTCCATATGCTGTCGGGGCTCAAATTCGGCTTGCGGCCTGTAGGATTAGGTACGAGGTTTACGCGTTCACTGAATGACCTATATAAGCTGTGGCCTTACACGTGGACGCACGGAAAATAATTGCCTTGGGAGTCTGTTTGTGTGAGTACTTTTGTTCCAAATAGCAGCAAGGTATGCTGGCTTATGATTAATAAAAAAAACACTCTTTTATTGACCATAAAAAATATCGTTGGTAAAAAGAAATCATCGGTCAGGTGATTTTCAAGTCATTTGTTGGTAAGAAACGACACTTTTTGATAGTCTATAAGTTATTCACTACTGACGCTTTCTTTGAGCGATTATTACATTGTCAAATAGTTTTGATTATGGTACGGCTATGGAAAACCAACCTCAAGAAAGCTTATGATAGGCTTGGCTAGGACTTTATCAGAAATACACTAACTGCCTGTAAGGGTGCGCATGGTAACATTTATGTTCCAGAAATCAATTTTTGACCACAAATAGAAAAATCTATTTCTATTTCGTAGACGAGTTTCTGAGCAAAAATGCGTATTTAATAACAACACAAAATTTTTATTTCAGAAATAGAAATTCATTTGATAACAATATAAAATTTCTCCCTTTCAAATGGCCAGCGAAGTATGGTGAGGGGCAGAGGACGGCGGCGTGAGGCGGCAGTGGATAACGGCGACCGACGGCAGGAGGCAATTGGCGCCGAGCGGCGGCCGGCATTAGGTGGTAGAGCATGGTGGTTGGCAATGGATAACGACGGTCGACAGCAGCTGCCGAGGGTGGAGGGTGGCCGGCGTCGAGCAATTGAGCACGGCGATTGGTGGCGGAGGACAGCAGTCAATGGTGGGTGGCCACTAGCCACCTGGGGGGCAGCCGCCGGTGGGAGGCGGAGGGTGGAGGGCAACGAAGGGCGCTGGGAGGCGGTCGACATCGAGTGTTGGAGAATGGCGGCCGGTAGCAAAGGACGGCGGCCGGTGGTGAGTGGCGACCGGCGTCGAGCGATGGAGGATGGTGGTTGGCGGCAAGAGGTGGCTAGCGGCATGAGTTGACTAGCAGGTGGCATCGAAGGATGGCAGGAGGCGACGATGGGTAGGTTGCGGGTGATTGCGAACGGCGGAGGATGGCAGTGGTCGGCGAAGGACGCTAGTAGTAGGCAACCGACAGTGGGAGGCGATCGACAGTAGGAGGCAGCCAGTAGTGGCGGAGGCGGCCGACAACAATAGTGAGCAGCAAGGGGGTGGCCGGCTAATAGCGAGGGTGAGCGATAAGAAGAGTTTTTATTTCTTATTTCTGTTCCAGAAATAAAAAGTAAATTTTTTTTCCTTCTAATTTCTGTTCCAAATCTATTTCTGAAATAGAAATTTGTTCTAGAAATAGAGAAATAGAAAAATAAAATTGCATTACCAAACGAATTTCTGTTCCAAATCTGTTCCTGGGAACAGAGAAAAATAGAAAAATAGAGAAACATAAATGATTTCATGCGCGCCCTAAGTTCCCGGGCATTTGGATAGAAACTGATCATGGAATGCATAACTAGTTCGTGCGTGCATTACCATTCCCTGTTCAAAGGGATGCAAGGGCCAATGCCAGAGGATGAGCTAAGCAAGAAAGTCAGTGATTATTTGACAAATCCTTAGCACCGTTTAGAGCGTGCCCTTATGATATCGTATCGTCCCAACGATACGGAGACGGACCGCCGGAACGAGCCTAGGACTGGGGATTGTCACTAAAGTCAGCTTATGAGATTGCAGATACTTGGCAAGAATCAACAAAGGGATGAGAAAGGTTGGAAACGGATTTGGAAATTGGAAACTACACTGAAGTATTAAGCATTTAGTTTGGAAATGTCTTCATAACGGGATTGCTGCAGAGTGCATTCTTGTTAGCAGAGGAACGGGAGATTCGATGCATTCTCTCCTCTTGCGACATTTATCAAAATAAGAAAAAAAGCACCCAAAGGCTGCGCTCAATGAATACTCGAATTTGACATGACGTGTCCGAAATTTCATATGAAAAAAAAAATGTAATTGGGCTCTAAGCCGTTCGATGATTTAGCTGAGCTTGAATTTTCTACTGGAAAGGTATCGTCAAAATCTCCGTTCGGCAACGAGTTCGCAGATCCAAGCGAGAGAATGAGAGAGAATGACGTGCCTAGGGCAGAGACGAGAGAGGGTGAAGGAGGAGAAACTGGCAAGCGCACGCGAAGTACAGGATGAACACCGTGTAAAGCCATCCTCTCCACGCGATGCCTTCCATGGCCGAGGAGAAGATTGACAGATTCATCGCGAGCTTATCGCTTCTCTGCATGATGTTGTGCGATAACTTAGCATGGCGACTCCGATTCGGAGACTTTGAGAAGAGGAGAAGGCGAAGGGCACAAAGCACAGAGGAATTTGGAGGAAGAAGAAGAAGAAATAGTTCCATCGCTAGTGAGTCGTGCCGGGAAGAGGGAGGAGGACTTCGCAAGAGGTTACACGTAGCTCGGGCCTATGGATGAGCTCCACGTGGGCTCTGGTTGGTTGACCTGCCGTGATCAGATCCAATCGAGAGGTGCCACGGCATGGCAGGGGGGCCCACGTCAGATCGCTTCGAAACTTTCGTTAATTGTGAGCGGTCCCAGGACCAAAAAAAGTCCCGCACAAGCTTTATCCCCGATAAAATTTGATGGATCAGCATGCTTGGATCAATGTTGATCAATGTTGAATCTTGAACGCCAAGACATCTCGGTTCTTTATTTTTGGCAAACATGTGTCTCAGAAGGATCACGATAGACCGTTAAGGGTGCGTTTAGTAATCATTATGTTCTTAAAAATAATTTCTACTCATAAATGATTTTTTTATTTCATTTCTGAAAATAATTTTTAAGCATTTGAAAGCGTTTAATTACTCAAAATTTCTATTCCTAAAATAGAAAAAGAACAGAAATACATTTAGTAACAGTACAAAATTTCTTTTTATTAATAATATTTTAATATTTTTTCTCTCTTTTTTTTCCTTTTTTGTATTCTTTTTTCCTTCTTCTTCTTTCTTGGCCCATAGCTAGGTCGCTGGCATTGGCGAGGGTGAGGGCGAGGGCTGGACCCTCGCGGCTTGGTCAAGGGCTGCGCTCACCGGCTACTGGCCATAGGCCACAAAAGAAGAAGAAAAAGAAAAAAAAAATTCTTTTTCATTTCTGATTTTTGTTCCCAGAATCAAGAATCAACTTTTTTTTTTATTCTTGATTCTATTCCAAAATTGATTTTGGGAGCAAATTTGTGTCCAGAAACAAAAATTTATCAAACGGATTTCTGTTCTTTTTTTGTTTCCAAAAATAAAAGAACAGGATTAGATACTGTTTGGCTGGTTACAAAACAGGCCCTAAGAAGCCCCGGAAGACAAGATTATTAACCTAGGATATATTAGGAATCACTACGAAGAATTTGAACTTACCAAGGATGGACTTCTCCCGTAATCTTTATTGATTGTAAATATCGTATTTGGAGAACGGACTAAAAATAGCCCATTAACCTCAATACGAGGAAGACATGGCCGGTAGAGTCAATGAATCCAAAGGATATAAGGTGTTGGAACCAAAAAGCCAATCAGATTTGGATCCATGATGAAGTAAAGCTACCAAAAGACATTGCCAACAACTGACTAGTCTTAGCAGCTTTTTACCCAAATGACTCAACAGGTTCCTACTTTTCCCAAACACAACAAACTTGAGCCCTATTGGTTTTTGCATAATCAATACAGCCTAAATGTAACATCCTAACCAAGTCAATCCTTTGATAAGTTATTGCTAAGTCCACTCGCTTGCAAAGTGAAAAGGAGAAATGGTATCACGCCGCAAGCTTTTTTTTTCTTTCTGGGCCTGCAAAAGGAGAATGACAAGCCAGAGTCCTCACGGTATGAGAAATTCAATTGCTTGTACATTGTACTATTGACACCTAAATTTTGGCGCATCATTTAGTGGTTAATTACATAGAAAATTAGGAATTAAATTTTAACCCATGAACAAAAATATTACGAATCGCATAGCATCAAGTTTAGGTTCATATAGATTAACTGCATTTCGCATTGGATCGACGGTGGTAAGCGAGCTTAAAATTCATCATGTAAATCGAACTCGGGCATCGAACGAGACTCGGCTCACTCGGAAAGCATGGGCCGAAAATCACACGCAAAAGGGCTTGGTTGTCTTAATTTGAGCTTAAATTAGCCCATTATGCTTAATTAAAGAAAAACCTAAATTAATTCAGCCCACTTAGAATTAAATTAAAGCCTAAACCTAAGCCCATTAGGACTAGAAAGTCCGGTTAATTGATCTAGGTTTACACTATAAATATATGTTTATGTCTCACAATTTGGGGGTTCTCATAATTTTCAGAAATCAAATTTTTTCAAGGAGAACACAGCCACAAAAGAAAAAGGCGTGAGAAAAGGAAAGGGGGAGGTCTCGGTCAACAGAACGGTTCTTCTTCAAGGAAAGCTTGATCATCATCATCGTGGCTTTTTCTATAAAGTTACGTCCACCACTAGAGAGTCCCGTGAACCCCATTCCCTTTTTCTCCGTCACCCATAGAGCTCAATTGTCGAGCGTGCAGGACATTCATTCCAAGTCACACTTGCTTTGACC
Source organism: Syzygium grande (assembly GCA_024733475.1). NCBI lineage: Eukaryota > Viridiplantae > Streptophyta > Magnoliopsida > Myrtales > Myrtaceae > Syzygium > Syzygium grande. Next base: position 25,663,730 of record JAMXDD010000010.1, read on the forward strand.
TTCCACACGCATAAGCATTGAGAGCACCCGATGAAGAAATTGACGAAACGAAGTTCCAATCACTTTGGCCGTCGGTGACTCTTTTCCAGTGACGATGCTGCGATCGTGAAGGAGTCTCGACGTCCATATTATTTTGCCGCAAGTCATCACCATCCGTAGCGCTTGCCAAGCTCTGCCGTGTCCTCACCAAAACAGACCAGCAAAGTTTCTGTTTTTGCAGGTTGTTGATCACCGAACTGAGCCACCTCTTGCCAATCACGCGAGTCATCACGAACTCTTGGCGGCTAACTTCATCCGTGCCACCATCCGCCGGTCCACCCACCACATTCGCCAGTCCGTTAGCCACCGGTCATCCGATCCACAATTACGATCCGCGTGATTCAAATTTGGGAAGTTATTTACGCATTCAGGTAAATATCTTATCCTGATTTGATTTGAATATTTTGTTGCTTAATTCGTGCTTATTGATATCTAACTTTGCATATTTAAACAATAGGCATTATTTCAATTAGGATTTATTTCTTTTTTTTTGAAACCTTGGATATCTGTTACTTATCAAATTTGGATAGAATTTAGAATTTTCAAAATCCTTTGAATATATCCAAGATATTTGAGATATCAAAATTTTTTCAAGATGTGATCGATTAGGAATATTTCCTAATCTGCAACCGCGCACATGGAAATAAATCTATCCATCAGGCTTTAGATAGAATTATTTCCATAGTGGGTATTTTGAATTTTAGGATCGATCTGTCAGGCTTCAGATCGAAACTTAATTCGAAAGATTTAGCAGTTATATTTTTTTTACTTGATTTTAATTTCGAATTTCAATAAAAAATTCCAAAAAGATTACTCTAAAATAGGTTAATTTCTTTAGTTTAAAATTGCATGTTTAGATAATTGGTATTTTTAATTCCGAATTTCATTAAAAAAATACAAAAAAAATAATATGCTCGTCATTAGAAACAGGTCACGTCGTCGCATGACATATAGTTTGCATGTTAGGTTGCATTAATCGCATGCCAATTTTTACATGTCATTACATATAGGTTAGCTTTCATTTAAATAAGTAAAAAAAAAAAAGAAGAAAATTTCTGCACCTTTGAACTCTAAGTCAAGATTTATCAAAATTGTCAAATTGAGTATTTTTCCTGAAATTGGTACTGAAAGGGTGTTAGGAAATCTAGCGTAACCAAGTCCCCGAATTTATAATTTCTGATTCGTAGAAATAAAATAGTACTCCCGCTATTTTATTTAGGTTTCTAATCAACCTACCCTAAATGATTAGTAGCGACTCCCATTGAAAATATTTGCATGTTCATAATTGGACCTAAGTTGTGAATTGGTAGAGTTTGGGAGAACTTGAGTTAGGTTAGTTAATTTAATTGATCTAGTAATCCATTAGCCTAAGATTGGAAAACGCCGATTTTTTTAGGTCACGACATGTACCACTTGACATATTGGGAAGAAAAGTTCTCGTTAGTTTGCTGCATCATCGTGGACCGTTTGGGACCGAGGGTAGCAATGTAGTGGTAGCATTAAATTCGATGTCCATTCAACCAAATCTTATTGCTCCACCAGTGGAAGGCGAGGCACAGAAGTTGTAATCCAGGTCTTCTCGAACTTTTGTGACGCCCTCTAACTCGTCGACATGGAAGGCCTCTTTATGCGGTTTCCTTGCAAGCACCATGCATCAATCCTCATCATATTCACCGCCCGCGGTCCATTTAGTCGCATGTCATCGCTAGACTTATCCACAATGTCCAACAATCATTCCTCTTTTGCCTTTCTCTTAAAAAGGCTTAGTAAATACATGTCTTCTTGATCGAGAGAGCAATCGAAGATTTTTCTCCCACACACTATCTCCAAGTTTACCACGCCAAAGCTATACACGTCGACCTTTTTAGTGATTGCTGCACTCAGCCACTCAGGGGCCAAATAACCGGGAGTTGCTCTCATGGTTGTGACGACTTGACTTTGGTCCCTCTCTATCAACTTGGATAATCCAAAATCAGCAACCTCAGCATTAAAATGCCCATCCAAGAGGATATTTTGGGGTTTAATGTCTAAGTGCAGTATTTTCTGTCTGCAATCTTCACGAAGATAATTAAGTCCTTTTGCTATGTCGAGAATGATTTTCTTTCTTTGTTGCCAGCCGAGAACAAATTCATTGGATTTGTGAAAGATCCATCTATCTAGAGACCCATTCGACATGTACTCATAGATAAGGAGCCTGTGGGATTTCTCAGCGCAAAATCCCACGAATCTTACCAAGTTCACGTGATGGATGCTGCCGATAGTCTCAACTTCAGCTAGAAAGGATTTCTTAACTTGCCCAAAATCATCAAGGCGTTTTACTGCAACTTTTGATCCGTCGCTTAGAGTACCTTCGAAAACAGAATCAAAACCACCTTCACCAAGCTTTTTACTGAATTCCCTTGTAATTGTTTTCAGATCATCGTACGTGAATCTATTGGGCATTCTTGGTACTTGATCAAGGTAAACCTCCTCTACTTGATTATCATCTCTCTTCTGAACAAACAAAACTATGGCTATGGCGAAAATAATCATGGCAAAGAGAGCTCTGAGGCTAGACCCAAGTATTACAGGAAGACGTTTGCTCCTTCTATTAGGAGCTTCAGTGGTCACATTATGTACTTTAAGGTAAGTAGTAAAATTATAGAAAGACTTAGTCCTGTCAACATTCAAAAGTGAAAACACCTAAGTCAGTAAGTAACAATTGTCGCCAGTGGAATCTTCATTCCATGTGTGTTGGAATATAGCTGCTTTGCATGAACAGTTCTTTGCGCAGGCCTCTTTATAACTTGAAGCATCAATAAACATTACAAAAGGATATGGAGGGAAAGGAGAATTGAAGATGAAAAATGTGACATATTTGTGCTCCAGAAGACTTTGATATAGTGAAGCTCCAAAGAACAATGGAAGATTAGGCAGCTTATCATCTACTTGTTGGAAATAGCTCATCCCCCCACTCGAAGCCGGACAATTACATTGCCCATTGGAGCAAATTCCATGTTGCCCACACACTGTCGGATAGCCACACTCCACAATAGACCCCGTGAAAAGATCGGCCACTTCTTTCCACGTATTTATGTTCCGAAGAAACTCATACAATCTCAAATGCCCATCGGAGCCCAACTTCATGTATTGTGCAGAAGATGCTTGAGGGACTGGAATCAAGCTCCCATTCGACGTAGAATCTAAGAACCAAGCTAAGCTTCCATTTACAAACTCGACATATGAAAACTCGATCCTTTCACTCTGAGTGTCAGCATAATACTTGACATAGACCTAGGGAGGATTAGTCTCCGCTTGAGCAGATAAAGCATTTGCTTTCACGGCGAGCATAATCATACTGTCAACGGTCCAATTATCAAAACACTGCCAAACAGTCACATTGTCCTTATCAAACAACACAAGGTTCCCCAAATTTGTCAATTTCAAGCCTACGACTGATTTACCAAAAGTGTTTGTGGACCAAGCAATCTACCATCAGCATCTTTTAATGCCAAATAGCCTTCGGACTTGAGCTCCAACGTCGCGCCGATCTTTACAAGATTGTTTCGATTGGCAGAGCACACTATTTGCAGATTCATTATACCGATATTATTAATGAAGGAACCATTGTCAGCAATGACGATGAAAACAACAAAGAGGTCAGTGTTGTAGTAGCCATTACAGTAGAAGCCGCAGGCGTAGGCAGGGCCCTAAGCTCCTTTGCCTCGGAGTAGAATCACCCGCACGATCGATCCATCTCCATATTGGGCAGAGTGACTAGCTGTTGCGTTAATCGTCCACTGTGTTGAAAGCGCAGCGTTTGGATAAACATAATGTTGAGCTTGAACGTCAATGAAGTTTGAGAAATGCGATAGAAATACGAAGGAAAAAGAAAGAAAGAAAGAAAGAGGGGAGACTGCAGAGCGAAACCATGGCCTGCAGTGAAGCTTTGAGCAGAGAGAAGATCGAGAAAGGAAGAGAGGAGGAACGAAGATGAAGATGGACGATTAAAAGTCGCCTTCGAGTCAAAAAGTAAGCAAAACTGGAAAGTTGCATAGGAAGTCCTCAATAATGCGTGTGGAATGCACTGAGCGAACAATATGTATAAATATTTCTTTTAAAAAGTTATTGTATCGACAAAATTAATACAAAATTCAACCGTTTTCTTAATACGTATTCATTTGGTTCCTTCAAATAAATATAAACGGTGATATCTCCCATTTTAGATACTCAATTAATAAATCTAGTGACTAATTTTATCCGGTAAAAGTAGCGTGATCTTTCAGTTTTAGGAAAATTCAATAATTTCATGTGATTTTTTATAATCAAACCGTGACTTTCTTCTCCAAAATGCTCCTAACCCTTTGCTATGCTCAACCCCCAAGAAACTCTTAACTCAATTTTCCACTCTAGCTCAGCGGCCGCACCTCTCTCCCTCTCTCTCGGGCCGATGAGAGCAGCGATCACTTCAAACCCGAGGTCATTGCTGCATCTACGACCTCGTTTTCAGGTCGCCAAGCTCCCCAATCTTGGATCGAGATTGTCCATGGCGGCTCACGAGCTCTCTATAGAAGTTGCTGCTATGATTAGGGACGGAAGCGAGACAGGTATGGGATGGCCAAGCTTGTCCTAAACCCTTCTCCATCAACTTTTTGTTATTCCTCAGACCCCTCTTATATCCATTAGTGGGTTTTGAAATAAAATCTCTACCCTGACTCCGGACCACCACCGCAATTGATTTAGTAAATAAATATATGATACTAATTAAGCATGTAATAAACCATGTAAATAAACCTGTTTCATTCAAAAACTTATATTGTAGATCTCCAATTAAAAAACCTACACAAATCGCAATATATAGAATTAAATAGAAATTTTACAAGCCATGCTTAAAATGTTGTTTCGGGTTCGCATAATTATGTAAGTTATTTTAGGTTATTTGCTAACTAACTGATCAAGTTATGATTAGGAGTGATTGGTTCCCTATGGGTAAGTTCCCGACCTAGAAACGGCAATTGATCTAACTGGTCAGTTCCGATTTGCTTCCCGATTCTACTCGGGAGCAAGCTCACTTTTTTTCTTTGTGTAACAAATCAAATTATTTCAACAAAATATAAAAGTTGCACCATTTCACTATCAAAATATATGTTATTATGTTGTCATTTCTTCTTTTATAAACATATAATTTCGATTCTCGATTGCTATGAAAGTATTTTTTATGAGTTCCCCAGTAGAACCAAAAGCTCCAGCATTAGAATCGAGTTATGAGGTTCCTAGGTTTAAAATGTTTTTATTAATTTTTCTCAATATGACAATAATGTCGTTAGTTAGAGATAAAATCTCCCTATGTCATATAAGAACAAAAATTAACAATTCCCTAAATGTTATCGGGTCTTATATTTTAGATTAACACATTATTTGAAGTAAGAATTCTGCCTTTGTTATATTCCAAAGAGGGAGATTCATATGGAATATGATACAATTTGGCAAATAATTTACGCTAAAATATATATGCTAATTTTTCACAAATGAAAAACTGCACGCTATTAGAATGCATAAATTTGCTAGTAGTTTTTATTGTGATAGTCGAGTGTTCTTAGACTAGTTATAATTAACTGGACTTGTAACCCATCTCTCCACACGATCTGAGCCAAATTGATTCATGCTATCCTATGCTTTCGAAGAGTGGAGGCTCGATGAAGATAAGCTTCAGAAAGTTTTGTTGATCTGCCTCTATGGCAGCATTAAGATCCTCAAGTGCCTCATTATAACGTTTCACCTTGATACTCTGCGATGCCCTATCAAGTACCTCAGCAGCATCGGCTTGTCCATCTGCCCATCCCAGTACCCCAAAAAAAATCCAAAGAAACATATGAGCCAGCGATTAATTGCCGAAATATAATCTAAAGCATTCCGTAAACAATAACGAGAACTATCCTTCTAATTTGGTTGGCAAAAAACCAACAGTCGTGAAGCTTTCCATTACACATCTGCTAAAGTGCCAGGAATTACTTTCTCCATTAAACCAGTTTTCTGCTTGGACATAACACACCATCTACAGACAAGATTTTTTAGGCTAAGCACACCAAAGAATGGTGGTAAGTGTCAAGCTACCATACAGGTTTCTTAGACTAATGCCCATTTGCTATCCACAACATCTGTGAAGAAACTGTTCGGCGACTATTGGCAATCAAGAGCATCAGCAGCTTAGAAAGTACTTCATTGCTCGAAACCCTTCAATCCCCCCTGAACTGCTCTACAATCTTACAATCTCGACCCATGGAAAGTCCCACAATGCACCATCGGGACGATGAACTAGAATTAGATAAAACTCCTCGGTCCCCACACTGGTAGTAAATTCATTAACCAGGCAACATATGTGTCACACAGAAACTAGTATCATAATCCAGCACAGACATTTCAAGACTCTTCAGTCCATCTCATTTTGCCTTTCTGCACGAACTCCTGCCTAATCTCAAATATCCGAGAGGATCCCTAAGAAAAGATGCACCAATACATCCCCACCCTCTAATCGGTGACTCAAGACGCAAACAATTACAGCACGCCACAACCTCTCAAAAATCCATCTGGCAACGAGTTCGCAGATCTAAGTGAGAATGACTTACCCAGGGCAGAGACTAGAGGCTGAAGGAGGAGAAACTGGCAAGCGAACACGAAGTGCAGAATGAACACCATGTAAAGCCATCCTCTCCACGCAATGCCTTCCATGGCCGAGGAGACGATCGACAGAGTCATTGCCAGATTATCGTTTCTCTACGTGACGTTGTGATAACTTAATATGGGGACTCCGATTCGGAGACTTCGAGAAGAGGAGAAGGCGAAGGGCACAAAGCAGAGGAATTGGAAGAAGAACCGCAAAATGAGTAAGAGTAGAGTGATTGAATCCGAAGGATATCGATTGTTGCAACCAAAAAGCAAATCAGATTTGGATCCACGACATAATAGTAAAGCTACGAAAAGATATTACCAACAATTGACTAGTCTTAGCAGCTTTTCACACAAATGACTAAACAAATTCCCTCTTTTCCCAAACACAACAAACTTGAGCACCACCATTTTTTGCATAAGCAATACAACCTAAATGCAACATCCTAACCAAGTCATTCTTTTGACGAGTTATGGCAAAGTCCACTCATTTGCAAAGTGAGTAAGAGATGATATCATGCCACATGGCTTTTTTCGGGCCTGAAAAGAGAATGACGAGCTGCAGTCCTCACACTATGAAAAACTCAATTGCCTGCAGATTGTACCACTTGATACATTGGGAAGAAAAGTTTTTGTTAGTTTGCCGCATCATCGTGGGCCACTTAGGACTGAGGGTAGCAATGCAGTGGTAACACTAAATTCGATGTCCATCTGACCGAATCTTGCTGCTCCACTAGTGGAAGGCTGAGCAAAGAAGTTGTAATCCAGGTCTTCTTGGACTTCCATGACGCCCTCTAACACCTTGACGACTATAGACATGGAGGGCCTCTTTGTATAGTCTCCTTCCAAGCACCATGCAGCAATCCTTATCATATTCACCGCCTGCGATCCATTTAGTTGCATGTCATCGCTAGACTTATCCACAATGTCCAGCAATCGTGCCTCTTCTATCTTTCTCTTTAAAAGGCTCAATAAATACATGTCTTCTTCATCTAGGGAGCGATCGAAGATTTTTCTCCCACACACTATCTCCAAGATTACCACGCCAAAGCTATACACATCAACCTTTTCAGTGATTGCTGCACTCAACCACTCGGGGGCCAAATAACCAGGAGTTCCTCTCATGGTTGTGACGACTTGGCTTTGGTCCCTCTCTATCAACTTGGATAATCCAAAATCAGCAACCTTAGCATTAAAATGCCCATCCAAGAGGATATTTTGGGGTTTAATGTCTAAGTGAATTATTTTCTGTCTGCAATCTTCATGAAGATAATTCAGTCCTTTTGCTATATCGAGAATAATCTTCTTCCTTTGTTGCCACTCGAGAACACATTCATTGGATTTGTGAAAGATCCATCTATCTAGAGACCCATTCGACATGTACTCGTAGATTAGGAGCCTGTGGGTTTTCTCAGCGCAAAATCCCACCAGTCTTACCAAGTTCACATGATGGATGTTGCCGATAGTCTCAACTCCGGATAGAAAGGATTTCTTAACTTGCCCGAAACCATCAAGGCGTTTTATTGCAACTTCTGTGCCGTCACCTAGAGTACCTTTGAAAACAGAACCAAAACCACCTTCGCCAAGCTTATTACTAAATTCATCTGTGATGATTTTCAGATCATCGTATGTGAATCTATTCAGCATTCCAGGTACTTGATCAAGGTAATCCTCCTCTGCTTGATTATCATCTCTCTTATGAACAAACAAAGCTATGGCTACGATGAAAATCATCATGGCAAAGAGAGCTCCGAGGCTGGACCCAAGTATTACAGGGAGACGTTTGGTCCTTCGATTGTCAACCGAAGTATTAGGAGTTTGATTGGCCACATTTTGTACTTTAAGGTAAGTAGTAGAATTATAGAGAAACTTTTTCTGGCCAGCGTTCATAAGTGAAAACACCTGAGTTAGTAAGTAACAACTGCCGTTAGTGGGATTCAATTTGTACTGAAATATAGCTGCTTTGCATGAACAGTTCTTTGCGCATGCCTCTTTACAACTTGAAGTGTCTATGTTCTCTAGATCTGGAGTGAAAATGAAATATGTGACATGTTCGAGCTTCAGAAGACTTTGATATTGTGAAGCTCCGCAAGATAATGGAACATTCTCAGAACACCCAAGATTAGGCTGCCTATCATCTACTTGCTGGAAATGGCTCGAAGCCGGACAACTACATTGCCCACTGTAGCAAATTCCATATCGCCCACATGCTGTCGGATAGTCACAGTCCCCCATTGTGAAAAGATCAGCCACTTCTTTCCACCCATATAATTCCCAATCAAACTCATGCACTCTCAAATGCCCATCTGAGCCCAACTTCATGTATTGTGCAGAAGATGCTTGAGGGACCGGAATTAAGCTCGAATTCCAAGTAGAATTCCAGGACCAAGTCAAGCTTCCATTTAAAAACTCAACATATGGAAACTTGATACTTATATTCGGAAACTTGATACTTATATTCGGAGTCCCAAAAAAATACCCGCGATACATCTGAGGGGGATTAGTCTCCAGTTGAGCAAATATACCATTGCCACTCACAGAAAGTGTAATCATGCCGTCAATGGTCCAATTTGTCTCGGAAACACTCGGCATCAATCGTTGCCCCGCCGTCAACTTTTGTCCGAGGACAAGTGAGTCGGTTGGCTCATCAAAAGACTGCCAAACAATCCCATTGTTCTTATCAAACAGCACAAGGTTCCCTAAATCTGTCAAGTTCAAGCCTAAAGCAGACTTTCCAGAAGTGTTTGTAAACCAAGCAACAGTACCATCAGCATCTTTCAACACCAAATCGCCTTTGGACGTGAGCTCCAACGTTGCGCCAATCTGTACAAGATTGTTTCGATTGGCAGACCATACTACTTGTGGGTATGTATCATCGTACTCAACAATTGAGGAACTATCGTTAACTAGGACGATGAAAACAGCAAAGAGGTAAGCATCGCAGTTACCATTACAATAGAAGCCACAGGCATAGGCAGGGCCAAAATCTCCTTTGCCTCGGAGTAGAATTGCCCGCACAATCGATCCATCTTCATATTGGGCAGAGTGACAAGCTGTTGCGTTATTCGTCCACCATGTTGAAAGCGTAGCGGTTGGATAAACATAATCTGGAGCTTGAGCGTCAATGAAGTCTGAGAAATGCGACAGAAAAACGAAGGAAAAAGAAAGAAAGAAGGTGGGGAGACTGCAGAGTGAAACCATGGCCTGCAGTGAAGCTTTGAGCAGAGAGAAGACCGAGAAAGGGAACAGAGGAGGAACGAAGATGAAGAGGAAAGACTAAAAGTCGCGTCTGAGCCAAAAAGTAAGCAAAACTGGAACATTGCATTGCATAAGAAGTCCTCAATAATGCGTGTGGAAATGGAACGCACTCAAGTCCTGCAAAGCAAAGAAGAAAGGTCAAAGGCAATCGGTGTAATTATCCTCATGTCCCCCTTTTCCGCAGCTGACATTTATTAAAATAGAAAAAAAAAAGGCACCCGAAGACTCTGGTTAATGAATACTCGAATTTGATTCCACACGACGGAATGCGAGGGAAAAAAATTGCCGTGTCCTAAATTTTATACGAAAAAAAATGCAATCACGCTCCAAAGCTTTTGATGATTTGGCGGAGTCTTGAATTTTCTACATAAAAGGGTATTGAGAAATTCTTTTGGTTATATTGCTCATTTGATTCGTCCTATGTGCGCTAAAGCAATTTTTTTATAGTAACTAAGGCAAATTTATGATGGGAGGATCTTATCAAACTTTTCTCTTTGTAAAAGGTTTAGAAATTGATCGGACCAAATTGAAAAGTTTACCGGTCGATTGCATTCTTTGCATAATACTCAGAAATTTTTGATAGATTTTTTTCTTCCGAAGAACTAACTAATCCTAGCCGAAGGAGTGAAGTGTCTTTGAAAAAGTATAAAGACCCCAATACTAAAAGGGTTTACTTAAAAGGGGCCTAAAAAACACTTATTAAGCAACTATAGAGAAAAATATTGTGATTATAACATGAGATTATAAACTCGTAGTGTAAAAAAAATCGGACCTGTATTATACATCTAACACCAAACAGGTAAGATGCCCTGAGCAAACAATATGTAAGAAATTTTATAAGATTAATACTACCAAAAAACTTCAAATTGGTACAACTATATTAAATTTACCCCAAATAAATTTTTGTATCCTAAAAAAATCTAAATTGGTACATCGGTGACATATGTACCACAAACTAATACAATCGTGTCCCATTTACCCAAAGGAAAAAAAATCCCAGCTTTAACACAATTTGAGATTTTAATGTTATTATCCCGAAACTCTAGTCCCTTTCCTTTCAATGACCTTTTTTTCTGTTGCACTCTCCGCTAATTTTGCTGCTAGAATTTGTACTTGGCCTCATTAAATAACATGAGTTTTGTTCACCAAAAAGAGAAAAAAAACATTAATTAGAATGAGTTTTAATATTGTAAATTAGCAATTATTGAAATTTTTTTATATTATTTGAGTCTTCCTATTAAATATTTCCTTAAATAATATTTATTATTTTCTCTCAATATCATGATAGTGTCGTTAATTACATATAAAATCCTTTTATGATTTATTACAACAAAAATTAACAATTTCCTAATTGTTATCAAGTCTTATATTTTACATCAACACATAATTTGAACTAAGGATCCTGCCTTCGTTTTATTTCAAAGAGGGAGATTCTTATGAAATATGATACAATTTGGCAAATAATCTATGCTGAAATATATACTAATATTCCCCAAATGGAAGAACTCACGCTATTAAAACGCACGCAATTGCTAGTAGTTTTTATAGCGCATTAGTCGACTGTTCTTAGAGCAGTCAAAACTAAACTCGTAATTCATTGCTCCACATGAATTCGAGCCTAACCAATGCACGTTATCATATCTAAAAGAGGGAAAGCTGACCCAAGATAAGTTTGAAGGCATGAACTGAAACCAAGTACAACCCCCAAAGCGTCATTAGCATAATTATAGTGTGTGTTTTTCCCCCGTAGTTATAGTAATAAACAACTATCTAATCTCTATCCCTTCTTTCTACCGTGTCAAACAGCAAGAATGGACTCGCAACTCTTTTATGTTTTTTTTTTTTTTTGGGTGGTTCGGGTTGGAAGAAGAGACTTGCAACTCGTCAAACAAGAAACGAAGTGCGGATTTCTTTATCCATACGCGACAAACAATAGTAAGAAAGAAAAGAAGAAAGGGCCCAGGCGACCGGTCCAACTGGTGGTGTTTATCCTAATGTTCATCCTTCTGGGCAGCCACACTGTATGCGTGACGCATCCACCTTTCTTATTCGCGCCTCTTGCGACACTAAAGAAAGTGCACGCCAAGGATCTGCTTAAGGAATACACGAAATCGATACCAGAAATGCAATCGGGCTCCAAATCTTTTGTGGGTTTGGTTGAGTCTTGGATTTTCTATTGAAGAAAGGAATCGAAAGATTCTTTCGGTTATTACTCATTTGATTCGTCCTACACGCGCTTAAGCAGCTTTTGATAGTAACAAAGACGAATTTCCAGTGGGAGGATCTCGTTGAACTTTTCTCTTTGTAGAAGATTTAGAAATTGATCGGACCAAACCAAAAAGTTTACCGGTCGATCGCATTCTTCGCGTGATAGTTGGAAATTTCCGCTAGATTTTTCCTTCCAAAGAACTAAGTAGTGATCCCGACCGAAACAGTGAAGTATCTTTAAAAAGTAGAAAGATCCCGACATAATAAAGAAAGGTGCCTCAAAAACACTTATTAAGCAACCAAATAAGAAAATATTGTGATTCCCAATACATTGATTGCCTCATGATATACCCAATGATACTTCCAATATCAAAAATCCCCTTAATAATAATATTGCACAAGTATGCAAGAGATACTCAATAAAATGGGCATAATCAAAATGAAGTTTGAGGTATCAAATACGAGTTAAAGTTCAACAATATGACCTCACCTTCGCCTTATATGAATATGGCCCCACTACAATACACATAACAATCGACGGAGGGCGTGGGGGGGTCCGATAGGAGGGCCACCGGGATCACCCCTCCCCGCCCTTTTCTTTATAAAGAAAGAAAAATCAACCCATCGTTAGAATGTCGACATGAACGTCCTGCTGCGAAAACTTGCTAGTATGGTCATGCACGTGATTTTTGTCATTATAATTTAATTTTCTTTCATCAGAATCCTATATATATATAAAATAAATACGCTAATAATTAAAAAGCAAGGAAAGTATTCGGGTACGTCTCCGGAAGCGCGAGTGAATACGATAACGTCTCAGCGGAGCAACAGATTTCCTCCGTCTGCAACGCACCCAACTGCTTTATATATATAATCACCCTCCGTCAAGACCTCTCTCTCTCTCTCTCTGATAAATTCTTGTCTGAGTCCCCTTTTCATTCATGTTTGAGTTGATAAGTACAGTTGCTCAAGAGGTTATTTAGACGTCTCTTCATTTTGTCAGAATAAAACAGGTTATGTAATCTTCATTTTACTTCATTTGGTAGTTATTTTAGAGGGGCTTTGTTTAGTTTGATGTTGATGGCTAGTTTTAGCTTAGTCATAGCCTTTGCTCTATACATTCTGAACCAGAAATGGCGATGCAGGCACTTTTTTTGATTTATCAGGTGATTGAAGAAGCTACCTAACTTACCCACCCATCGGTGGCTGCGATGGTTTGCGCTCAGTTCCTTTCACGAGAGGTCCTGGGTTCAAAACTCGTAGGTGCCGATGATTTAAATGAAGGGTTGTGGCGGTGGGATGCTGCGCTAGCCCCCCCAAGGACTAGTCGGGCTTCACCGCTGGTTTGAGCGCAAGCTCGCCGGCCGCGCGGACACCTCGGTCATCAAAAAAAAAAAAAAGAAGAAGAAGCTACCTAATTTGATTGTGTGATCCCATCTTCCGGACTTTTAAGGTGCGCCCTGCTTCCTTGGAGTGTTTTTCGATGGTCTGGTTCCTGGGATATCAATTGATCTTTATTATAGTAGGACTTGCCAATTTCTTCTGATCAATATACATCTCCACAACTCGACTTAACTTTTCCACGGGGATCTAGTTGTACATTACTACCGTCTGTCATTCGAAGGAAAGCCTATCGTGATGAGTACGAGGGTTTTACTGACTAGCTCTGGTCCTTCAGATCTGCGTGCGCTCCTATGGAAGTTCCATTTATTGTAGCGACATTCTCTTGTAGTGTTGAGGACTGGGAGTTAGTAACCCTCTAACAAGAAGTGGAATAATGCTTTCCCGGTGTGCTCCCTGTTAGAGGGCCTCGTGAGATTCGAATGAGTTTTCAATTAGCAATTGGCTTTTGCATCGGTGTGATCATTAATTCAAAATCAATGGGCCTGATGTTGTGAGCTGAGATAGTTATCACCCTCTATGGAGATGCTTATGGTCTTGCTTGTAGGATATATCCACTTGTCTAGCTATGATTTCTCAGAAGATGGGGTCTAACGGTTCATTAGATTTTGGCTAAACTAATCTTGCAGGGGCGTTGTCTCTCAGCTTGATGATGGTTGTATCCAGGAAGTCCAGATGACCATGTTCACAAGGCTCCGCCTTTCTAGGAGTATCTCCGTTTGTTTGTATTAGTAAACACTCATACTTGAAAAGATAGTGATCACCCTGGCTCTGCTGGTTGGCCTTTTGATGGTTGTTTTGTCAATATTGGAGAAACACGTATTTAATACTATGTGCTCCTCATGGAGAATAGATGTACCAATCTTACAGGGAATGAAAATGTGAGCAGTATTTGGAAATTTTGTTATATTCTATGTAACTAGTGATAAGTTTGTCAATTCCATTATCAGGTTACTCAACAGCTTACTTCTCCAGAGAAATGAAGGATAGTCACTGAGTTGAAATCTTACACAGTGTACCTTGATTCACTTATAACTAAATCAGCAGAGGTGTTTTAGCGTGGCTTGGCCTTTTCTAATATTTAAACTTTTCCTGTCTTGATATTCTGTTCCTTAATGTTAATGAATTAATGAGCCCTCTCTGTATGGCTGTATGTACTTCTAGCTCTCCATTTGCCCAATATCTGTTGCGTGAACTATCAGGAAGAAATGTTATTCAAGCACCAGCATTATGTAATTGTCTCTTACTTTGAGCTTCATAGTTATATGGAGATTACCTTGACATCCTTTAGGGTGAAGAAACAAGCAAAGAAAAGAATGCTGCCGTGTCTCTTTACACTTTTGTTTTCTTGCATGGCAAGATGATACTGCGAAACAAGAGTAAACTCGTCTTTTATGAGTTGGATTTAGTTTGGGCTACTGTAAAGAAAGAAATGGACCACTGGCTATTGATATTGAATATGCTGTATTTCTGATGCTTTTGCATGGCAAACAGTCTTATGTTATGCTCGAGATATCTCAGGAAGTCATGTGTCATGTTATCTTCTTTCTTCCTTTCAGCCTTCTTTCTGCATGCGTATCTTTTTTTTATTGTCACATTGGTTTTCTTGTCTTGTCTTTAACTTTTGGGGATGTTATGTACTGCTGAATCCTTTCTGTTGAAGTTATCACAAGATAAGTTCTCGATCTTATGATTAATGGGGCAGATGACGTCTCATTGATTATTTTGGAGAACTTTTTTTTGAAGGAGAGTTGGAAAAGATGAAAGCATGTCAAAATCTGATCTCCTATAATTTGTCCCTCTTCAAGAGAGAACCCAATATTGGTTTGAAGAGTACTATACTGCGCTCTAAATTCTAATTGGTTTATTTCTTCAGCGGGGTGAAACTAAAGTTGGTTTTAAAATCAATATGTCATCATTCATTGGCTGACAAACTCTACCATATCTCCAATTGTTGAGAATCGAGTTTGATCTAACAAACACTGTGACCAAATATCTTGATGTACTGAATAAATACAGTAGGGGCCGAAAAGTTTAGAAGCAATAAATGGAGGACTACTCGCATTTCTTTGGTTTTTTTGTCTCTGTAATTGATGAGACATCCTTCATAAACGCAGATGAATATTCTCATTATGTTTCACTTGCAGAGATGGCATTCAAAAGTTGTATGTTTGTTGAGAAATTTGTGCTGTTGCTTTCTTTCTTCCTTTCCTATATGTGTTTAACCGTGCTAATTTTAGTTTCTGACTATGTTTAGTAGCTCTTAAACCCAGGGAACCCCCGCACGGCCGACAGCCGGGGAGTAAACCCCGGGGGCGACACGTGCTAGCTACCACACACGTGCCACCGGTTAAGTCACCCTGCGACGCCCGGGATTCGAACACTCAACCTTTTGCGAGAGGAAGAGTGCGCGCTCCAACAGCGCCACCCAAGCGGGTGGTCTCTTAAAATTCTTCAGTGCTAGTGAAAACGTAAAATAATAGTTTAAGTACTGTGTGCTTTTGGGATTGGGTTGTATAATCTTCTCTATGTCTGAAATGCATTAGCAAACGTATCTTTTCAATGCTAACAGAAGCTTGATTGTATTAGTGAAGTTTCTATTCTTACTTGGTCTTTTCACATTCCTTGACAGACTGTGGTATGTGTATGTCTCAAACATGATGGTGGGGATTTCTATGTTGCCAATGCATAGTACACTTCCCGGAAATTTCAAGATTGAAACCTTCCGGAATAGTGAAAATAATTTACTATTGCTGACATTCACATAGACAGTATGTGGGACTCTAGAAATATATGTATCATGCAAAGTGGCGGTATAGTAAGAAGGACGAACTTGATTAAAATGTTGTCTGGGCATGCTTGTTTACCTATCCATTGCATGCACCTACATTATGAAACCTTTGAATGTAATGAAAATGATGCGAGGGGTCGAGGGATGTGCCGTTGTGGAGGAGACGGCGGCGGTTGGTGATGGCGGGGACGAGGAGGACGGCGCAGACGGGGGGGAGCACTCGAGGGGTCGATGGCGGAGAGGACAGAGGCCCAGTTGCCATAGTCGCTGGAGGAACTGAGGATGTTGCTGCCTTGCTGGAGAGAAGATCGATCAAGCAGAGGAGGAAGAAGAAATCAAAGGGAGAGAGGAGAGAGTAGCACAGCAGGAGCCGGAGCGGAGTAGTGCAGAGTGAAAGAAGATGGAATCAGTCGTGGGGCCAGTCCCGTACACGTGGCAACTGATAAGTGGGCCCAAGTAAATTCAACACGTACCTGGCATTTTCTCTCCCACTCGGTTGCCTATCCGGTTGTCCATCATGTGCTAAATAAAACATGCGGCCCAGCTTGCGCCGTTACAGTTTGCCCAGGGCGGTGCCGTTATGCTAGTCAGTTCCACCAGCATTGCATGCGCGTGATGGATAATCTACCTTTCTCATTCTCTCCTCTTGCGACATTCATTAAAATAGAAATGAAGGCACCCAAAGACTGCGCTCGATGAGCACTCGAATTTGCTACGACACGACGTACGGAATGCAAGAGAAAAAAAGAATGCCATATCCGAAATTTTATACGGAAAAAAATGCAACCGGGCTCTAATTCTTTTGATAGTTTAACTGAATCTTGAATTTTCTACTAAAAAGGTATTAGGAAATTCGTTTGGTTATTACTCGTTCGATTCGTCCTATGTGCACTCAAGAGATTTTTGATAATGACAAAGGCGAATTTTCAATGGGAGGATCTCGTTGAACCTTCTCTTTATTAAAGATTAAGAAATTAATCGGACCAAATCGGAAAGTTTACCGGTCGATTGCATTCTTCGTATGATACTTGGAAATTTCCGCTAGATTTTTCCTTCCGAAGAACTAACTAATCCTAGCCGAAGCAGTGAAGTGTCTTTGAAAAAGTATAAAGACCCCGATACCAAAAAGATTTTCTTAAAAGGGGCCTCAAAAACACTTAATAAGCAACTGCATAAGAAAATATTGCGATTCCCAATTGTCATCATGATATACCCGATGATACATCGACTATCAAACATCCCCTCAATAAAAATATTTAATAAATGCCCGAGATACTCAATAAAATGGCCCTAATCAAAATAAAGTCTACTAATATCAAAGACGAGTTAAAGTTCGAAAATATTGCCTTACCTTCGCCATATATGAATATGGCCCCACTACAATACACATCTCGATCGACGGAGGGGGATCGATAGTGGGGCCATAAATAAATAAAAAAACTGAGTAGGTAAGTCATAATCGCCGCTAGTGGGATTCGATTCATACTGGAATATAGCTGATTTGCATGAACCGTTCTTTGCGCAGGCCTCTTTACAACTTGAAGCATCTATGTCCTCAAGATCTCGAGTGAAACTAAAATATGTGACATTTTCGAGCTCCATAAGACTTTGAGGTTGTGAAGCCCCACAAAACAATGGAACATTCTCAGAACACCCAAAATTAGGATGCCAATAATCTACTTGCTAGAAATAGCTCGTCTCCCCACTCGAAGTCGGACAACTACATTGCCCATTGGAGCAAATTCCATATTGCCCACACGTTGTCGGATAGGCACAATCCCCAACATACCCTTCGAAAAGATCAGCCACTTCTTTCCACCCATTTGTCCAACTAGACACATACACTCTCAAATGCCCCATTCAAGGTCAGTTTCATGTATTGTGCAAAAGATGCTCGAGGGATTGGAATCAAGCTCCCATTCGAGGTAGAATCTGAGAACCAAGACAAGCTTCCATTTACAAACTCAACATATAGAAACTCAATACTTGCATTCCGAGTTGGAACTTTACACTTGAAATAGATCTAAGGAGGATTAGTCTCCACTTGAACAGATAAAACATAGCCATTCACTGAAAGCGTAATTATACCGTCAACGGTCTAATTTGTCTCAGAAACACTCGGCATCAATCTTTATCCTGCCCTCAACTTTTGTTCGGGTACAAGTGAGTCGGTTGGCTCATCAAAAGACTGCCAAATAGTCGCATTGTCCTTATCAAACAATACGAGGTTCCCCAAATTTGTCAAGTTCAAGCCTATAACGGACTTTGTAGAAGTGTTTGCGGACCAAGCAACCGAACCATCAGCATCTTTCAACACCAAATCGTGAGCTCCAACATGTTGTTGATCTTTATGGGATTGTTTCGATTGGCAGACCACACTACTTGTGGAATAACGTGCTAAACAATTAAGCCTCTAGTGTCAACTCAGACGATGAAAACAACAAAGAGGTAAGTGTTGCAGCTACCATTACAGCAAAAGCCACAAACGTAGACAGGGTCATAGGCTCCTTTGCCTCGGAGTAGAATCGCCCGCACAATCGATCCATCTCCATATCGGGCAAAGTGACTAGCTATTGCATTATTCGTCCACCATTTTGAAAGCGTGGCGGTTGGACAAACATAATCTTGAGCTTTTTATTCGCCTTTGGTTAGATAATCTTGAGCTTGAGTGTCAATGAAGTTTGACAAATGCGAGAGAAAAACGAAGGAAAAACAAAGAAAGAAAGAGGGGAGACTGCAGAGTGAAACCACGGCCTGCAGTGAAGCTTTGATCAAAGAGAAGACTGAGAAAGGGGAGCGAGGAGGAACGAAGATGAAGATGAAAGATCAAAAGTCGCCTTTGAGTCACAAAATAAGCAAAACTGGAAAGTTGCATAGGAAGTCCTCAATAATGCGTGTGGAATGCACTCAGCGAACAACATTGAAGATGTTTTATAAAACAAGTTACTCTATCGATGGAATTAATATAAGATTGGACTGTATTCACTTAATTCCTTTGAATAAAATATAAACGGTGATATCTCCCATTTGAGATACTCAAATCATAAGTCCAGCGATTATTTTTATCCAGTAAATATGCGTGATCTTTCGGTTTTAGGAAAATTCAATAAATGCACGTAATTTGTTTTTAATCATCTCCAAAATCCTCCTAACCCTTTGCTACGCTCAACCACCAAGAAACTCTAAACCCAATTTCCACTCTAGCTCAGTGGCGGCCACACCTCTCTCTCTCTCTGGCCAACGAAAGCCGCAATCACTTCAAACCCGAGGTCATTGCTGCATTTACGACCACGTTTTGTGGTCGCCAAGCTCCCCCAATCTTGGATCGAGATTGTCCATGGCGGCTTATGAGCTCCTGCAGAAGTTGCCGCTATGATTAAGGATGGAAGCGAGACAGGTATGGGAAGGCCAAGCACGTCCCAAACCCTTCTCCATCAACTTTTTGTTATTCCTCAAACCCGTCTTATATCCGTTATGGGCTTTGAAATAAAATCTCTACCCTGACTCCGACCGACCACCGCAATTGATTTTAGTAAATAAATATATGGTACTAATTAAGCATGTAATAAGCCATGTAAATAAACCCTTTTCATTCAAAAACTTACATTGTAGATCTCCAATTAAGAAACCTACACAAATCGCAATATATAAAATTGAATAGAAATTTTACAAGTCATGCTTAAAATGTTGTTTCAGGTTCGCATAATTATGCAAGTTATTTTAAGTTATTTGTTAACTAACTAATCGAGTTATGAATAGGAGTGATCGGTTCCCTATGGGTAAGTTCCCGACCTAGAAACGGCAATTGATCTAACTAGTCAGTTCCGATTTGCTTCCCGGTTCTACTCGGGAGCTAGCCCAATTTTTATTTGTGTAACAAATCAAATTTTTTCAATAAAATATAAAAATTGCACCATTTCACTATCAAAATATACGCTGTTATGTTGTCATTTCTTCCTTTATAAAAACATAATTTCGATTCTCGATGGCCGTGAAAGTATTTATTATGAGTTCCCCGGTAGAACCAAAAGCTCCAGCATTGGAGTCGAGTTACGAGGTTCCTAGGTTTAAAATGTTTTTATTAATTTTTCTCAATATTACAATAATGTCGTTAGTTAGAGATAAAATCTCCCTATGTCGTATAAGAACAAAAATTAACAATTTCCTAAATGTTATCGGGTCTTATATTTTAGATTAACACATCATTTGAAGTAAGAATTCTGCCTTTGTTATATTCCAAAGAGGGAGATTCATATGGAATATGATACAACTTGGCAAATAATTTACGCTAAAATATATATACTAATTTTTCACAAATGAAAAACCGCCTGCTATTAGAATGCACAAATTTGCTAGTAGTTTTTATTGTGATAGTCGAGTGTTGTTATAATTAATTGGACTAGTAACCCATCGCTCCGCACGATCCGAGCCAAACTGATTCATGCTATCCTATGCTTTCGAAGAGCGGAGGCTCGATGAAGATAAGCTTCAGAAAGTTTTGTGGATCTGCCTCTATGGCAGCATGAAGATCCTCAAGTGCCTCATTATAACGTTTCACCTTGATACTATGCGATGCCCTATCGACTACCTCAGCAGCATCGGCTTGTCCATCTGCGCATCCCAGTACCCAAAACAAATCCAACGAAACATATGAGCCAGCAATTAATTGCCGAAATACAATCTAAAGCATTCCGTAAACAATAACGAGAACTATCCTTCTAATTTGGTTAGCAAAAACCTACAGTCGCGAAGCTTTCCATTACACATCTGCTAAAGCGCCAGGAATTACTTTCTCAACTAAACCAGTTTTCTGCTTGGACATAACACGCCATCTACAGACAAGATTTTTCAGGCTAAGCACACCAAAGAATGGTGGTAAGTCTTGAGCTACCACACAGGTTTCTTAGACTAATGCCCATCATCTATCCACAACATCTGCAAAGAAACTGATGCGGCGACTATGGGCAATCAAGAGCATCAGCTGCTTAGAAAGTACTTCATTGCTCGAAACCCTTCAATCCCCCCTGAACTGCTCTGCAATCTTACAATCTCGACCCATGGGAAGTCCCACAATTCACCATCGGGACGATGAACTAGAATTAGATAAAACTCCACGGTCCCCACCCTGGTAGTAAATCCATCAACCAGGAAACATATGGGTCACACCCAAACTAGTATTATAATCCAGCACAGACATTTCAAGACTCTTCAGTCCATCTCATATCGCCTTCCTGCACAAAACCCCAATCTAATCTCAAATATCCGAGAGAATCCCTAAGAAAAGATCCGCCAATTCATCGCCGCTCTCCAATCAGTGACTCAAGACGCAAGCAATCAGAGCACGCCTCAACCCCTCGAAATCTCGTTCCGGCAACGAGTTGGCAGATCTAAGGCGAGAGAATGACGTACCCAGGGCGGAGACGAGGGGCTGAAGGAGGAGAAACTGGCAAGCGAACACGAAGTGCAGGATGAACACCGTGTAAAGCCATCCTCTCCACGCGATGCCTTCCATGGCTGAGGAGAAGATTGACAGATTCATCGCGAGGTTATCGCTTCTCTACGTGATGTTGTGATACTTACCATGGCGACTCTGATTCGGAGACTTCGAGAAGAGGAGAAGGCGAAGGGCACAAAGCAAAGGAATTGGAAGATGAACCGCAAAATGAGGAAGAGTAGAGTCATTGAATCCGAAGGATATCGGGTGTTGCAACCAAAAAGCAAATCAGATTTGGATCCACGACATAATAGTAAAGCTACGAAAAGATATTACCAACAACTGACTAGTCTTAGCAGCTTTTCACACAAATGACCCAACAAATTCCCTATTTTCCCAAATACAACAAACTTGAGCACTACTAGTTTTTGCATAAGCAATACAACCTAAATGCAACATCCTAACCAAGTCAATCTTTTGACGAGTTATGGCAACGTCCACTCATTTGCAAAGTGAAAAAGAGATGATATCATGCCACATGCTTTTTTCGGGCCTGAAAAGAGTATAACGAGCCGCAGCCCTCACAGTATGAAATACTCAATTGCCTGCAGATTGTACCACTTGACATATCGGGAAGAAAAGTTTTTATTAGTTGGCTGCGTCATCGTGGGCCGCTTAGGACTGAGGGTAGCAATGCAGTGGTAACACTAAATTCGACGTCCATCTGATTAAATCTTGCTGCTCCACTAGTGGAAGGCTGAGCAAAGAAGTTGTAATCCAGGTCTTCTTTGACTTCCATGACACCCTGTAACACCTTGATGACTATAGACATGGAGGGCCTCTTTGTATAGTCTCCTTCCAAGCACCATGCAGCAATCCTCATCATATTCATCACCTGCGATCCATTTAGTTGCATGTCATCACTAGACTTATCCACAATGTCCAGCAATCGTGCCTCTTCTATCTTTCTCTTTAAAAGGCTCAATAAATACATGTCTTCTTCACTGAGGGAGCAATCGAAGATTTTTCTCCCACACACTATCTCCAAGATTACCACGCCAAAGCTATACACATCGACCTTTTCAGTGATTGCTGCACTCAACCACTCAGGAGCCAAATAACCAGGAGTTCCCCTCAAGGTTGTGACGACTTGGCTTTGGTCCCTATCTATCAACTTGGATAATCCAAAATCAGCAACCTTAGCATTAAAATTCCCATCCAAAAGGATATTTTGGGGTTTAATGTCTAAATGAATTATTTTATGTCTGCAATCTTCATGAAGATAATTCAGTCCTTTTGCTATATCGAGAATAGTCTTCTTCCTTTGTTGCCAGTTGAGAACATATTCATTGGATTTGTGAAAGATCCATCTATCTAGAGACCCATTTGACATGTACTCATAGATAAGGAGCCTGTGGAATTTCTCAGCGCAAAATCCCATGAGTCTTACCAAGTTCACGTGATGGATGTTGCCGATAGTCTCAACTTCGGCTAGAAAGGATTTCTTAACCTGTGCGAAACCATCAAGGCGTTTTACTGCAACTTTTGTGCCGTCACATAGAGTACCTTCGAAAACAGAACCAAAGCCACCTTCGCCAAGCTTTTTACTGAATTCGTTTGTAATGGCTCTTAGATCATCGTATGTGAATCTAGTGGGCATTCCAGGTACTTGATCAAGGTAATTCTCCTCTGCTTGATTATCATCTCTCTTCTGAACAAACAAAGGTATGGCTGCGATGGCAAAGAGAGCTCCGAGGCTGAACACAAGAATTACAAGGAGACGGCTGCTCCTTCGATTGTCAACCGAAGTATTAGGAGTTTGATTGTCCACATTTTGTACTTTAAGGTAAGTAGTAGAATTATAGAGAAACTTTTTCTTGGCAGCGTTCATAAGTGAAAACATCTGAGTTGTTAAGTAACAATTGCCATTAGTGGGATTCGATTCGTACTTAAATATAGCTACTTTGCATGAACAGTTCTTTGCGCATGCCTCTTTACAACTCGAAGCATCTATGTTCTCGAGAACTGAAGTAAATTTGACATACGTGACATATTCAAGCTCCAAAAAACTTTGACTTTGTGAAGCTCTGCAAGATAATGGAACTTTCTCAGAACACCCAAGATTAGGTTGCCTATCATCTACTTGCCGGAAATAGCTCGAAGCCGGACAACTACATTGCCCATTGGAGCAAATTCCATATCGCCCACACGCTGTTGGATAGCCACAGTCCTCGATAAACCCTGAGAAAAGATCGGCCACTTCTTTCCACCTACATGATTGCCAATCAAAGTCATACACTCTCAAATGCCCATCCGAGCCGAGCTTCATGTATTGTACAGAAGATGCTCGAGGGACTGAAATAAAGCTCCAATTCGAGGTAGAATCTAAGAACCAAGTCAAGCTTCCATTTAAAAACTCAACATATGGAAACTCGATACTTATATTCTGAGTCCCAATTGAAAACCCGTAATAGACCTGAGGGGGATTAGTCTCCAGTTGAGCAGATAAAACTGTGCCATTCACGGAAAGCGAAATCATACCGTCAACGGTCCAATTTGTCTCGGAAACACTCGGCATCAATCTTTGCCCCTGCCTCAACTTTTGTCCGAGGACAAGTGAGTCGGTTGGCTCATCATAAGACTGCCAAACAGTCGCATTGTTCTTATCAAACAGCACGAGGTTCCCAAAATCTGTCATGTTCAAGCCTAAAACAGACTTTCCAGAAGTGTTTGTAAACCAAGCAACTGTACCATTAGCATCTTTCAACACCAAATCGCCTTTGGACGTGAGCTCCAAAGTTGCGCCGAGCTGTACGAGATTGTTTCGATTGGCAGACCATACCACTTGTGGGTATGTATTGTCGGGCTCAGCAATTAAGGAACTACCGTTAACTTGGACGATGAAAACACCAAAGAGGTAAGTGTTGCAGTTACCATTACAGTAGAAGCCGCAAGCATAGGCAGGGCCAAAATCTCCTTTGCCTCGGAGTAGAATTGCCCGCACAATCGATCCATCTCCATATTGGGCGGAGTGACAAGCTGTTGCGTTATTTGTCCACCGTGTTGAAAGCGTAGCGGTTGGATAAACATAATCTTGAGCTTGACGAGCATCAGTGAAGTTTGAGAAATGCGATAGAAAAAAGAAGGAAAAAGAAAGAAAGAAAGAGGGGAGACTGCGGAGTGAAGCCATGGCCTGCAGTGAAGCTTTGATCAGAGAGAAGCTCGAGAAAGGGAATAGAGGAGGAACGACGATGAGGAGGGAAGATTAAAAGTCGCCTCTGAGTCAACAAGTAAGCAAAACGTGAAAATTGCATGGGAAGTCCTCAATAATGCTTGTGGAAATGGAACGCACTCTAGTCCTTTTCCGCAGCTAACATTATCTGCCATCCCCCCTTTCTTATTCTCTCCTCTTGGGACATTTATTAAAGTAGAAAAAAAAAAAGGCATCCAAAGACCGTTCTCAATGAATACTCGAATTTAATACGACACAACATACGGAATGCGAGAGGAAAAAAAATGCTGTGTCCGAAATTTTATACAAAAAAAAATGCAATTGGGCTCTAAATCTTTCGATGATTTAGTCGAGTCTTGAATTTTCATTTCTAGTTTAGGAAACTGTCTACGTTAGGCTATGATTATTACAACTGGCGTCCGGGTAGCGAGCAGACTGTCTACGGATACAAAGCCTGCGACGATTGCATGAACCGTGCTCATCAAACCGTAGTTTGTCAATGTCCATATGCTGTCGGGGCTCGAGTTCGGCTTGCGGCCTGTAGGATTAGGTACGAGGTTTACACGTTCGCTGAATGACTTATATAAGCTGTGGCCTTGCGCGAGGACGCACGGAAAATAATTGCCTTGGGAGTCTGTTTGTGTGAGTACTTTTGTTCCAAATAACAGCAAGGTATGCTGGCTTATGATTAATAAAAAAACACTCTTTGATTGAGCATAAAAAATATTGTTGGTAAAAAGAAATCATCGGTCACGTGATTTTCGAGTCATTCGTTGGTAAGAAACAACACTTTTTGATAGTCCATAAGTTATTCACTACCGACGCCTTCTTTGAGCGACTATCACATTGTCAATTAGTTTTGATCATCTTATGGCTGTGAAAACCGACCTCAAGAAAGCTTATGATAGGCTCGGCTAGGACTTTATCAAAAATACACTAATTGCATGTAAGTTCCGGGGCATTTGGATAGAAACTGATCATGGAATGCATAACTAGTTCGTGCGTGCATTACCATTCCCTGTTCAAAGCGATGCAAGGGCCAATGCTGGAGGATGAGCTAAGCAAGAAAGTGAGTGATTATTTGACACACCCTTAGCACCGTTTAGAGGGTGCCTTTATGGTATCGTATCATCCCAACTCCCAACGATACGGAGACGGACCGCCGGAACAAGCCTAGGACTGGGGATCGTCACTGAAGTCAGCTTAAGAGATTGCAGATACTTGGCAAGAATCAACAAAGGGATGAGAAAGGTTGGAAACGGTTTTGGAAATTGGAAACTCCACTGAAGTATTAAGCATTTAGTTTGGAAATGTCTTCATAACGGGATTGCTGCAGAGTGCATTCTTGTTAGCAGAGGAACGGGGGATTCGACGCATTCTCTCCTCTCGTGACATTTATTAAAATAAGAAAAAAGCACCCAAAGACTGCGCTCAATGAATACTCGAATTTGATATGACACGACGTACGGCGTGCGAGAGGCAAAAAAAATTGCCGTGTCCGAAATTTCATATGAAAAAAAAAATGTAATTGGGTTTTAAACCGTTCGATGATTTAGCCGAGCTTGAATTTCTATTGAAAAGGTATCGTCAAAATCTCCGTTCGGCAACGAGTTCGCAGGTCCAAGTGAGCGAACACCGTGTAAAGCCATCCTCTCCACGCGATGCCTTCCATGGCCGATGAGAAGATTGACAGATTCATCGCCAGATTATCGCTTCTCTACATGATGTTGTGTTACGGGAGAAGGCGAAGGGCACAAAGCACAGAGGAATTTGGAGGAGGAGGAGGAAGAAGAAGAAATAGTTCCGTCGCTAGTGAGTTGTGCCGGGAAGAGGGAGGGCTTCGCGAAAGGTTACACGTAGCTCGGCCCTATGGATGAGCTCCGCGTGGGCTCTGGTTTGTTGACCTGCCGTGATCAAATCCAATCAAGAGTTGCCACGGCATGGCAGGGGGGCCCACGTCAGATCGCTCCGAAACTTTCGTTAATTGTGAGCGGTCCCAGGACCAAAATATGATCCGCGCAAGCTTTATCCCCGATTAAATTTGATGGATCAGCATGCTTGGATCAATGTTGATTGAGGACAGTGGAAAAGCCGAGGTTATTGAGAATGATCAGTGTTATCTAAATATCATGAATTTGAATCTTGAACGCTAAGACATCTCGGTTTTTTATTTTTGGCAAACATGTGCCTAATAAGGATCATGACGGACCATTAAGAAACTAGAAGATGAGATTATTAACCTAGGACATATTAGGAATCACTATGAAGAATTCAAACTTACCAAGGATGAACTTCTCCCATTATCTTTATCGGTTGTAAATATCGTATTCGCAGAATGGACAAAAAATAGCCCATTAACTTCAAAATGAGGAAGACATGGAAGGTAGAGTCGATGAAACCATATAAGGTGTTGGAACCAAAAAGCCAATCAGATTTGGATCCATGACGAAGTAAAGCTACCAAAAGACATTGCCAACAACTGACTAGTCTTAGCAGCTTTTTACACAGATGCCTCAACAGGTTCCCACTTTTCTCAAACACAACAAACTCGAGTACTACTGGTTTTGCATAAGCAATACAACCTAAATGCAACATCCTAACCAAGTCCATCCTTTGATAAGTTATTGCTAAGTCCACTCACTTGCAGAGTGAAAAGGAGATATAATATCATGCCACAGGTTTTTTTTTTTTCTGGGCTTGAAAAAGGAGAATGACAAGCCAGAGTCCCCACAGTATGAGAAGTTCAAGTGCTTGCACATTGTACCATTTGAAATATTGGGAAGAAAAGTTCTCATTAGTTTGCTGCATCATTGTGGACCGCTTAGGACCGAGGGTAGCAATGCAGTGGTAGCATTACATTCGATGTCCATTCGACTAAATCTTACTACCCCACCAGTGGAAGGCGGAGCAGAGAAGTTGTAATCCAAGTCTTGTCGAACTTCTGTGACGCCCTCCAACACCTTGATGACCGTCGACATGGAAGGCCTCTTTATGTGGTCTCCTTGCAAGCACCATGCAGCAATCCTCATCATATTCACTGCCCGCGGTCCATTTAGTTGCAGGTCATCGCTAGACTTATCCACAATGTCCAACAATCGTTCCTCTTCTGCCTTTCTCTTAAAAAGGCTGAGTAAATACATGTCTTCTTGATCGAGAGAGCGATCGAAGATTTTTCTCCCACACACTATCTCCAAGATTACCAAGCCAAAGCTATACACGTCAACCTTTTCAGTGATTGCTACACTCAGCCACTCGGGGGCCAAATAACCAGGGATTTCCTCTCATGGTTGTGACGACTTGGCTTTGGTCCCTCTCTATCAACTTGGATAATCCAAAATCAGCAACCTTAGCATTAAAATGCCCATCCAAGAGGATATTTTGGGGTTTAATGTCTAAACGCAGTATTTTCTGTCTGCAATCTTCATGAAGATAATTAAGTCCTTTTGCTATGTCGAGAATAATGTTCTTTCTTTGTTGCCAGCTGAGAACACATTCATTAGATTTGCAAAAGATCCATCTATCTAGAGACCCATTCGACATATACTCATAGATAAGGAGCCTGTGAGATTTCTCAGCGCAAAATCCCAGGAGTCTTACCAAGTTCACATGATGGATGTTGCTGATAGCCTCAACTTCAGCTAGAAAGGATTTCTTAATCTACCCAAAACCATCAAGGCGTTTTATTGCAACTTTTGTGCCGTCACCTAGAGTACCTTCGAAAACAGAACTAAAACCACCTTCTCCAAGCTTTTTACTGAATTCGTTTGTGATGGCTCTTAGATCATCGTACGTGAATCTAGTGGGCATTCCAGGTATTTGATCAAGATAATCCTCCTCTGCTTGATTATCATCTCTCTTCTGAACAAACAAAAGTATGGCTACGATGAAAATCATCATGGCAAGGAGAGCTCCGAGGCCGGACCCAAGTTTTACAGGGAGACGTTTGCTCCTTCTATTAGGAGCTTCAGTGGTCACATCATGTACTTTAAGGTAAGTAGTAGAATTATAGTAAGACTTGTTCCCGTTAACATTCAAAAGTGAAAATACTTGAGTCAGCAAGTAACAATTGCCACCAGTGGAATCTCCATCCCATGTATGTTGGAATATAGCTGCTTTGCATGAACAGTTCTTTGTGCAAGCCTCTTTACAACTTGAAGCATCAATATCCATTCCAAAAGGATATGAAGAGAGAGGTGAATTGAAGATGAAATACGTGACATATTTGAGCTCCATAAGACTTTGATTTTGTGAAGCTCCACAAGACAATGGAACGTTCTCTGAACATCCAAGATCAGGCAGCCTATCATCTACTTGCTGGAATAAGCTCGTCCCTCCACTCGAAGCCAGACAATCACATAGCCCATTGGAGCAAATTCCATATTGCCCACACACTCTCGGATAGCCACACTCCCCAATAGACCCCGTGAAAAGATCGGCCACTTCTTTCCACCCATAGATCTCGCAATCAAATTCATACACTCTCAAATGCCCATTTGAACCCAGCTTCATGTATTGTGCAAAAGATGCTGGAGGGACAAGAATCAACCTCCAATTCCAGGTAGAATTTAAGAATCAAGTCAAGCTTCCATTTAAAAACTCAACATATGGATTCTCGATCCTTTCACTCTGTGTTTCAGCATCATACTCAACATAGACCCGAGGAGGATGAGTCTCCACTTGAGCTGATAAACCATTGCCATTCATGGAAAGCGTAATCATACCGTCAACGGTCCAATTTGTCTTAGAAACACTCGGTATTAATCTTTGCCCTACCCTCAACTTTTGTCCGGGGACAAGTGAGTCGGTTGGCTCATCAAAAGACTGCCAAACAGTCGCATTGTCCTTATCAAACAACACAAGGTTCCTCAAATCTGTCAATTTCAAGCCTACAACGGATTTACCGAAAGTGTTTGTGGACCAAGCAATCGTACCATCAGCATCTTTTAACACCAAATTACCTTCAGACGTGAGCTCCAGCGTTGCCCCAATCTGTACGAGATTGTTTCGATTGACAGACCATACTACTTGTGGATTTGTAAAAGGGGAAATAGCAATTAAGGCACTACTGTTAAATTGGACGATGAAAACAACAAAGAGGTAAGTGTTGCAGTCACCATTACAGTAGAAGCTGCAGGCGTAGGCAGGGCCAGGAGCTCCTTTGCCTCTGAGAAGAATTGGCTGCGCGACCGATCCACTTGAAAATCGGGTCAACTGACTAGCTATTTTGTTAATCGTCCACCGTGTTGAAAGCATAGCGGTTGGATAAACATAATCTTAAGCTTGATGAGCGTAAATAAAGTTTGAGAAATGCAATAGAAAAACGAAAGAAAAAGAAAGAAAGAAAAAGGGGAGACTGCAAAGTGAAACCATGGCCTGTAGTGAAGCTTTGAACAGAAAGAAGATCGAGAAAGGGAAGAATGGAGGAACGAAGATGAAGATGAAGGATTAAATAGTCGAGTCAAAAAGTAAGCAAAACTGAAACATTGCATGGGAAATCCTCAATAACGCGTGTGGAAATGGAACGCAGTCAAGTCCTGCAAAGCAAAGATGCGAGGCCAAAGGCAATCGGTGCAATTATCCTCACGTTCCCCTTTTCCGCAGCTAACATTTTCACGGCATATGGAATGCGAGAGGAAAAAAAATTGCCGTGTTCTAAATTTTATATGAAAAAAAAATATAATTACGCTCTATATTTTTTAATAATGTGACGGAATCTTAAATTTTCTACGGAAAAGGGCATTAGGAAATTCTTTTGGTTATATTACTCATTTGATTCGAATTTTTTATTAATTTTTATTTTTTAGAGCCTTTTTTTTTTTTAATAATAAAAGACAAATTTCGGGGGAGGATCTTGTTGAACTTTTCTCTTTGTAAAAGGTTTAGAAATTGATCGGACCAAATCAAAAAGTTTACTGATCAATTGCATTCTTTGCATAATACTTGAAATTTCAATAGATTTTTTTCTTTCGAAGAACTACCTAATCCTAGCCGAAATAGTGAAGTGTCTCTGAAAAAGTATAAACACCCATATACCCAAAGGATTTACTTAAAAGGGGCCTAAAAAACACTTACTAAGCAACTATGTAAGACAATATTGCAATTATAACATGATTTTATAAACCCATAGTGTAAAAAAAAAAAGGGTTAATACCATGAAAAGCCCTAAAATTAAAATACTTGTAAAAAATTTACCCAAACTATTTTTTTACCAATAAAATGAATTTGACAATTTTTTTTAAAACATATGGAATGCGAGAGGAAAAAAAATTGCCGTGTTCTAAATTTTATATGAAAAAAAAAAAAAATTTTTTTTTCTTTTTTTTTAATAATGTGACGGAATCTTAAATTTTCTACGGAAAAGGGCATTAGGAAATTCTTTTGGTTATATTACTCATCTAATTCGTTTCGTGCGTGCTAGAGCGATTTTTAATAATAACTAAGACAAATTTACGGTGGGAGGATCTTGTTGAACTTTTCTCTTTGTAAAAGGTTTAGAAATTGATCGGACCAAATCAAAAAGTT
Organism: Syzygium grande; assembly: GCA_024733475.1. Taxonomy (NCBI): domain Eukaryota; kingdom Viridiplantae; phylum Streptophyta; class Magnoliopsida; order Myrtales; family Myrtaceae; genus Syzygium; species Syzygium grande. The sequence continues at coordinate 25,695,260 of JAMXDD010000010.1, forward strand.
TACCGATGAATTGCATTCTTTGCATAATACTTGGAAATTTCCAATAGATTTTTTCTTCCGAAAAACTAACTAATCCTAGCCGAAATAGTGAAGTGTCTCTGAAAAAGTATAAACACCCATATACCAAAAGGATTTACTTAAAAGGGGCCTAAAAAACACTTACGAAGCAACTATGTAAGACAATATTGCAATTATAACATGAGATTATAAACCCGTAGTGTAAAAAAAATCGGACTTGTGTTATACATCTAACGCCAAACAGGTAAGATGCTCTTAGCAAACAATATGTAAGAAATTTTATTAGATTAATACTATCAAAAAACTTTAAATTGGTACAATCGTATTAAATTTACCTCAAATTAATTTTTGTATCATAAAAAAATCCAAATTGGTACAGTGGTGACATATGTACCACAAACTGATACAATCGTGTCCCATTTACCCAAAAAAAAATCTCAGCTTTAACACAATTTGAGATTTTAATGTTGTTATCCCAAAACTCTAATCGATTTCCTTTCAATGACCTTGTTTTTTTTGCACTCTCCGCTAATTTTGCTGCTAGAATTTGTACTTGGCCTCATTAAATAACATGAGTTTTGTTCACCAAAAAGAGAAAAAAAATTAATTAGAATGAGTTTTAATATTGCAAATTAGCAATTATTGAAAAAAATTTATATTATTTGAGTCTTCCTATTAAATATTTCCTTAAATAATATTTATTATTTTCTCTCAATATTACGATAGTGTCATTAATTACATATAAAATCCTTTTCTGATTTATAACAACAAAAATTAACAATTTCCTAATTGTTATCAAGTCTTATATTTTACATCGACACATCACTTGAACTAAGGATCCTACCTTCGTTTTATTTCAAAGAGGGAGATTCTTATGAAATACGATACAATTTGGCAAATAATCTATGCTGAAACATATACTAATATTCCACAAATGGAAGAACTCACGACGTTAAAACGCACGCAATTGCTAGTAGTTTTTATAGCACGATAGTTGAGTGTTATTAGAGCGGTCAAAACTAGACTCATAATCCATCGCTCCGTACGAATTCGAGCCGAATCGATGCACGTTATCATATGCAAAAGAGGGAAAGCCAACCCAAGATAAGTTTGAAGGCATAAAATGAAACCAAATTCAACCCCCAAAGCGTCATTAGCATAATTATAGTGTGTGTTTTTCCCCCGTAGTTATAGCAATAAACAACTATCTAATCTCTATCCCTTCTTTCTATCGTGCCAAACAGCAAGAATGGACTACCAACTCTTTTTTAATTTTTTTTTTTGGGTGGTTCGGATTGGAAGAAGAGACTTGCAACTCGTCAAACAAGAAACGAAGTGCGGCTTTCTTTATCCATACGCGACAAACAATAGCAAGAAAGAAAAGAAGAAAGGGCCCAAGCGACCGGTCCAACCGGTGGTGTTTGTCCTAATGTACACCCTTCTGGGCAGCTACGTTATATGCGTGAAGCATCCGCCTTTTCTTATTCGCCCCTCTTGCGACACAAACGAAAGAGCAGACAAACACTATGCTTAACGAATACTCAAAATGGATACGGAAAATGCAATCGGGCACTCAAAATTTTGTGGGTTTGGTTGAGTCTTGGATTTTCTATTGAAAAGGGAATCGAAAAATTCTTTATGTTATTGCTCATTCGATTCGTCCTACACAAGCTTAAGCAGCTTTTGATAGTAACAAAGGCGAATTTCCGATGGGAGGATCCTGTTGAACTTATCTCTTTATAAAAGATTTAGAAAATGATTGGGCCAAATAGACAAGATTACCAGTCAATCGCACTCTTCGCGTGATACTCGAAAATTTCAGCTAGATTTTTCCTTCCGAAGGACCAACTATTTCTAGCCGAAGCAATGAAGTGTTTCTAAAAAAGTATAAAGACCCCAATATAAAAAAGATTCGCTTAAAAGGCACCTTAGAAACACTTATTAAGCAACTAAATAAGAAAATATTGCGATTTTCGATATATTGATTATCATCGTAATATACCTGACCATACATCGAATATCGAAGATCCCCTTAGTAAAAATATTTGACGAGTGCCCTAAATATGAGTTGAAGTTCGGCAATATGTGCTTACCTTCGCCATACATCGACGGAGAGGGGGGGTCCGATGGAGGGGCCATCGGCGATCGTCCCTCCCCGCCCTTTTTTTATTAAAAAAAAAGAAAGAAGAACAATCAACCCATCGTTAGAATGTCGACATGAACGCCCTGTTGCTAAAACTTCCTAGGAGGGGCACGCACGTGACTTTTATCATTATAATTTAATTTTGTTTCATCAGAATCCGATATATATATATATATAATTATATAAAAAAATAAGTACTCTAGCAAGGAGAGTATTCGGGTACGTCTCCGGAAGCGCGAGAGCATACGACAACGTCTCAGCGGAGCAACAGATTTCCTCCCGTCTGCAACGCACCCGAGCTGCTTATATATAAATCACCTTCTCCCGTCACGACGAAAGCTCTCTCTCTCTCTTGCTTCCTCGCTCGCTTGGTCCGGCGCCCGGCGATCGTTCCTCCCCGGCCCTGCGACCTCCGATCGAATCGACCTCGAAGGTACTCTCTCTCCCCCCGCGGATACTCTTCCAATTCCGCTCCGATCGATCGATCGATCGATCGTCGCCGTTAAGATTGTCGGCTTCCGTGTCGGTGTGCGGTGTTCATTTGCGATTGCGTGGTTGGTCCCCGATCGTGGTCGCGTGCTGCGGAATTTCCCGATTATCCGGCTCCGATCACCTGTCGTGGGAAGTAAGTTCGGTGATACCTCTCGCGATCCTTCCGAAATCGAGGGTCGCCGGTCGTTTCTTTTTTTTTTTTTGCGACGGTTCGTTTCCTGCTTGTTGTACTTTGGCCTTGCTCGTAATCTCTCGTGTGCGTGTGCGTGAATCGCGGGTTGAAATCGCGTGGGAATCCGGTGACGTGAACCGTGGGATGTGTGACGTTGGTGGGCTTTGGATGCGGGTAGTTGGTTCATCTTCCCTATCCTTGCTTTATGTTTTGACCCCCTCTCCCCCCCTTTAATTGATTGTTTCGCGCATCCTAAGAATTTTTCCCTCCACCGGGTCGGTGATCGCTGGTCTGAGGTCGGTTGATGGCGAGGATGGCGATTATTAACAGTGTCCGTACGGTCATAGAAGTTGCTATTTAGAACCCCTCACCTTGTTGTTTCCATCTTTCTCCTAGGCTATGCTGGATCTTCGCTGTTATGAATATTTAGGAAGCTACACCATCGGTTACAAGTTCTTCTCTCTCTCTCTCGTCCTTCTCCGGCTCTGTCTTTGAGTGGTAGTCGGGGTAGTGGAGTGCTGATACCAGGAAAGTTTCTATGTGGGGAGGGTTTAATGTCACAATAGGATTACCTTACGCGATGATCAATTCAGATGTCGTGGAATTTCTAAACTTGGCATTCTGGGTCAGTTGATGCTACGATGAAGATTGAAAGGAGGGGGTACATGGACAATTGTTGCTCTATGTATCTTTATTTCCAACTCTGTCATATGATGGCAAAAATGAAAACTCGTGGATTAACACAACCGGTACTATTCATTCTAATTTTCTTCATCTAACATTCTCTTTCCAGTGTCTGTATACAAAATCAGTGGCAATAATGATCAATAAATTACTCAAATAGAAAGCCAGTTGCTTAGGCTTTAGACTATTGTTTGACCTTCACAGAGGCCTTCAAATTAGCTGCGCCTATTGAACAAAAAGAATGCCCACTTGTGCTTTTTTCTGTATATCTGCTGGTTTATTTTTGTCTAATATGGACCCTTTTTTCCAATTAGATACTCAAATAGAAAGCCCTTCTCTTAGGCTTGGGAGTATATTGACATCTTCACATAGGCCAACAAGTGTATCGCAATGATTGTATACAATAAGTACCTGCCCAGTGCTTATGGTTTTCTGGTTATCTACCACTTTCATATGATTTCAAGTGGACATAGTTTGTACTTAATGATTGGTTTTTTAAGCGCATAAAAGTGTGCGATTGATTTAGTTTTTCATAATGCCTGATGAATGGAAAATTGTAGAAATGCTGAAGTCCTCGAAAAGAAAATCACAGAGGATGTCATAGTGCGTAGACTAGGCTTATAGTATCTCCTGGACCTAATGTTGCAAGCATGATGGCTTGATATCATTGGGACCTAGAGTTAAATTGAATTACCTTTGGCATCGACTAGGTTTGCCTGTTTCTGTTGTGCAGGTTTTGTTCGGTACAATTGGTGTGATTTTTGTTGCTTGACTTTTATTCTATGGAGAATTTGGAAGAACATGTCTTCATATGCAGGTGAGGATTGTTGAATCGTGTGGCATCCACCTACATCAGTCTCTCTCTCTCTCTCTCTCTCTCTCTCTCTCTCTCTGATAAATTCTTGTCTGAGTCCCCTTTTCATTCATGTTTGAGTTGATAAGTACAGGTGCTCAAGAGGTTATTTAGCCTGCTCTTCATTTTTTCAGAATAAAACAGGTTATGTAGTCTTCATTTTACTTCATTTGGTAGTTATTTTAGAGTGGCTTTGTTTAGTTAGATGTTGATGACTAGTTGTAGCTTAGTCATAGCCTTTGCTATATACATTCTGAACCAGAAATGGCGATGCAGGCACTTTTTTTTGATTTATCAGGTGATTGAAGAAGCTACCTAATTTGATTGTGTGATCCCATCTTCTGGATTTTTAAGGTGCCCTGCTTCCTCGGAGTGTTTTTCGATGGTCTGGTTCCTGGGATATCAATTGATCTTTATTATAGTAGGACTTGCCGATTTCTTCTTCTGATCAATATAGATCTCCACAACTCAACTTAACTTTTCCACAGGGTTCTAGTTGTACATTACTACCGTCTGCCATTCGAAGGAAAGCCTATCACGATGAGTATGAGGGTTTTGCTGACTAGCTCTGGTCCTTCAGATCTGCGTGCGCTCCTGTGGAAGTTCCATTTATTGTGGCGACATTCTCTTGTAGTTTTGAGGACTGGGAGTTAGTAACCCTCTAACAAGAAGTGGAATAATGCTTTCCCGGTGTGCTCCCTGTTAGAGGGCCTTGTGAGATTCAAATGAGTTGTCAATGAGCAATTGGCTTTTGCATCGGTGTGTTCATTAATTCAAAATCAAGGGGCCTGACGTTGTGAGCTGAGATAGTTATCACCCTCTATGGAGATGCATATGGTCTTGATTGTAGGATATATCCACTTGTCTAGCTATGATTTCTCAGAAGATGGGGTCTAACAGTTCATCGGATTTTGGCTAAACTAATCTTGCAGGGGGCATTTTCTAATAGCTTGACGATGGTTGTATCCAGGAGGTCCAGTTGACCATGTTCACAAGGCTCCGCCTTTCTAGGAGTATCTCCGTCTGTTTGTATTAGTAAACACACATACTTGAAGAAAAGATAGTGATCAACCTGGCTCTGCTGGTGGGCCTTTTGATGGTTGTTTTGTCAATATTGGAGAGACGCGTATTTAATATTATGTGCTCCTCATGGAGAATAGATGTATCAATCTTACAAGAAATGAAAATGTGAGCAGTATTTGGAAATTTTGTTATATTCTATGTAACTAGTGATAAGTTTGTCAATTCCATTATCAGGTTACTTAACAGCTTACTTCTCCAGAGAAATGAAGGATAGTTACTGAGTTGAAATCTTACACAGTAAACCTTGATTCACTTATAACTAAATCAGCAGAGGTTTTTTTAGTGTGGCTTGGACTTTTCTAATATTTAAACTTTTTCTGTCTTGATATTCTGTTCCTTAATGTTAATGAATTAATGAGCCCTCTCTGTATGGCTGTATGTGCTTCTAGCTCTCCAATTGCCCAATATCTGTTGCATGAACTATCAGGAAGAAAATGTTATTTAAGCACCAGCATTATGTAATTGTCTCTTACTTTGAGCTTCATAGTTACATGGAGATTACCTTGACATCCTTTAGGGTGAAACAAGCAAAGAAAAGAATGCTGCTGTGTCTCTTTACACTTCTGTTTTGTCGCATGGCAAGATGATACTGTGAAACAAGGGTAAACTTGTCTTTTATGAGTTGGATTTAGTTTGGGCTACTGTAAAGAAAGAAATGGACCACTGGCTATTGATATTTAATATGATGTATTTCTGATGCTTTTGCATGGCAAACAGTCTTATGTTATGCTCAATATGTCTCAGGAAGTCATGTCATATGTTATCTTCTTTCTTCCTTTCAGCCTTCTTTCTGCATGCGTATCTTTTTTTTATAGTCACATTGGTTTTCTTGTCTTGTTTTTAACTTTTTGGGGATGTTATGTACTGCTGAATCCTTTCTGTTGAAGGTATCACAAGATATGTTCTCGATCTTATGATTAATGGGGCAGATGAAGTCTCATTGATTATTTTGAAGAACCTTTTTTTAAGGAGAGTTAGAAAGGATAAAAGCATGTCAAAATCTGTTTATTATGCCATTTCCTGCTTCTTGATCAGTATGTGCATATCGCAATTGTTACCTGATCTCCTACAATTTGTCCTTCAAGAGAGAGAACCCGATATTGGTTTGAAGAGTACTATACTGCACTCTGAATTCTAATTGGTCTTTTTCTTCAGTGGGTCGAAACTATAGTTGATTTTATCTTCAATATGTCATCAATCATTGGCGGACGAACTCTACTATATATCTCCAATTGTTGAGAATCAATTGATCTAATAAAACACTGTGACCAAATATCTTGTCGCATTGAATAAATGCAGTAGGAGCTGAAAAGTTTAGAAGCAATAAAAGGAGGACTACTCGCATTTCTTTGGTTTTTTTGTCTCTGTAATTGATGAGACATCCTTCATAAATGCAGATGAATATTTTCATTATGTTTCACTTGTAGAGATGGCATTCAAAAGTTGTATATTTGTTGAGAAATTTGTGCTGTTGCTTTCTTTCTTCCTTTCCTATTTGTGTTTTATCGTGCTAATTTTAGTTTCTGACTATATTCAGTAGGTCTTAAAATTGTTTTTTTTTTTTTTGGTAAGATAAGAAAGGTCTTAAAATTCTTTAGTACCAGTGAAAACGTAAAATAATAGTTTAAGTACCGTGTGCTTTTGGGATTGGGTTGTATTATCTTCTCTCTGTCTGAAATGCATTAGCAAACATATCTTTTTCAATACTAACAGAAGCTTGGTTGTAATAGTGAAGCTTCTATTCTTACTTGGTCTTTTCACATTTCTTGATGGACTGTGGTATGTATATGTCTCAAACATGATTGTGGGGATATCTATGTTGCGAATGCATAGTACACTCCCTGGAAATTTCAAGATTGAAACCTTCCGGAATAGTGAAAATAATTTACTAATGCTGACATTCACATAGACAGTATATGGGACTCTAGATATTTATCATGCAAAGTGCAGTACAGTAAGAAGGACGAACTTGATTAAAATGTTGTCTGGGCATACTTGTTTACCTATCCACTGCATGCACCTACATTACGAAATCTTTGAATGTAATGAGATGGAACGAACAAGCTAGATTAACTGTTGAAGTCCTTGATGTTATGCTTAGACATGACATTGAATTTCATCAGAAGCGTTGAAGTTTGGTGTGATGGCTTGCCTAGTGACGTGGATGACATGAGATTAAGAAAAGAAGGGAAAAAAATGCCAAATTATTATCCACTCTCTACTCTCTCCTAAACAAGGATCAGCTCTTTGTTTTTTCTTGCCTTTTGGATTTAGAAACATGTTAAAAGGGCTTAGGACTTCCTATATGAATCTCTTGCAGCTATACATACAGTGATCTATAGAGAATAGAAGGTTGGAACCGTACATTTACTGCCAGAGACAGTTTTGAACCAAAATTTCATCGGATAATGGCCCCCTAGACCTTTTAAGAATGCTTTGCCGAGCATTAGTATTTACCATATCCAGTGGAAGGCTGTTGAATCCAATGTTGAGGACATTGTTGAGATTTTTTTTTTGTTTTGGGTCGTCTACATTGTTGAGATATGAGAGAAGATGGTTTCCCCCCTCAAGAAATCAGATTAATGTACCATAGAAGGGTTTGCCAGTACTTAGCAGAACAGGTGGCATGCCATGAAATAAGAAATAATTTGCATGAACTCTGGTGGATTGATGCTGATTACTTAATTTGAAAGATATTATGTTAATGAACAATGTTTTAATTATCTTTCATCTGACGCGGGGTGTATTTTCGCTTTGGGATTTTACTCATCTTTGGCTTCTCTTTGTGCAGTTATGGGGCATAGGCATTTGTTTGGTGCATCTCAGACATTTGAGGGTAATCATGCTCAAAGCTGGAATAACATGAATATGGAGCAACCGAATATGCAATTAGGTACTTGGTTGTTACTTGTTATATGTGGCATGCTTTTCTTGCTCACTACACCTGTGTCTTTTAGCACCCAACAAGAGGACAATCATTGCGAAACAGTGTCAGATCTGCCAAGTCTTTATTCCCCCCAATGTGAATTAAGTATTTGTGTAGGCAACAATTAGAACTTATAACTCTCTAATTTTTATTTATGATATATAATTTGTTCCAATGCATTTTTTACTAATGGGTATGCATTCAACATATCAGGGATTCAGGAGTTCATTTAGGTGAATGCATAAGACTTTAGTTGTGTAAGTGTTTGTAGATTATCTATTTATAGCTCTTGCTCTACTTTACTCAATTTTTCAAATGGATGCAGCCAGGGGAAGTTCTGTAGAGAATGGTACTTATTTTTATCCTGTGGAGAATGTGGCAGTGAATGGAGCGCATTATGCTTCTCATTGGACTGCACCAAGGTCAAGTGAATATGTTCCTCTTGGTCACAATGATGTATTACCACATTGTCAACCCAATGTTGCTGGGCTATCTCAGGATTCTTTTGTGCATGCACCAAACATGGGGACATTCAGGGCATCGACAGAAAATTATGCATGTCATGGATCATCGTCATCGTCATCATTGTCGAATTACAATGGGCATGTGCCATATGGTGTTGATGGTGGATTTATTGATCTCACGGCTGATGGTGGAAGAGGACACCTTAAGAGAAAAAGCCCTGTAATACCGTCATTGTGTGAGAGAGGCAGTAGTAGCAGATACTTCTGTCCTGGAAGCGGAAGTTCCTCTGCTCCTCCTGTCTCTTCTGAATTACAGCTGGACGAACCAGACATTGACTCGCTTCATGCGCCTTGGGATCATCTCTCTGCTAATGGAGATTACACTTACAATGGGCCCAACAACCTTTCAATCAGGGGTGAGGGTCCTTTAAGGAACGTGAGAAGTCGTTACGGGGTTGAATTAGATACCAATGTGTCCAGGGCACATATGCCAACCAATCCGCACAATTTTATTTATGCAAGCAACCCGGTTGAGCATTCTCGCGTGGTAGATCTTCAAGGTCAGTCTAATGGTCTGACATGTGACTGGAGCCATACCACTGTTCCTCCTGCTCATGGTAGGATGTCAATGCCAGGTACGTTTTAAACTCAATTTTTAATCGCGCATTAGATTTTTGCATATTGCTCTTTGTAGGGGTCCAATTTGGAAAACTTGTGGATGTAGGTGGATATAGAGACGGACCAAACCAGTCTTTCGGTGGAAGCAGTACTGTTGGTTCTCCCATTGAGACTGGTGGGTCTGATTTTATTTCTAGGAGAAATTCTATCCTCCGTCAAGGTCATCTCGGATCCTCAAGCCAGCCACTGAGAAGTGTTCGTAGCATCTCTTCTCAAAGATCTAGCCGAGATCCCCGGCCTTCTTCAAGCGGCTTACGATCTTTACAAGTGGGACCTTCAGAAGAGAGACTGCCATCAGTTGCAGATGGTTACTCTAGACATCCAAGACCACTTTCTGCTATAGGATGGCGTAACAATGATGGGGCTCGGAGATCAAGGGTATCTACTGAAAGATTTCGGTCATTTCCTGATGAAGGAAGTGGCCACGATCAATTAGAATATGAGGTGTGTAGTCATTCTTGGGGAAGATTAATATGCATTCAGGGGGAAAATGGTCTTTTTGGGTTGCAAAACATGCAACTTATTTACCAAATTGATTAATTATTAGGAGCCACAGAAGTGGCACTTGGTTTCTCATCAAGATGCTCTGCAATGATTGAAGTTTTAGTTAAAAGTGTATATGCTTTTCCCTGTTTCCAGTTATTCGTTGTAATGAGAAATGATATTATGATAAGTTAGGAGGAGATGAAGTTTAGGAAATTGTCGACATTGGGGAAAAGGCTTTCCAGAGGTTTTCTTTAAGCGAGATCTCTTTCGATTGGAAGTTGTGTAAATGCTATGTGGCTTTGTGACGGCTCTAGATGCAGGTTCATTTGTGATGATACCTGCCTTATGAAACTTGTGTGGTTGGTGTATGGGTCCTTGGAGCGATTAGGACCTTATTGCTAGTTAGACGATGATTTTATTCCCTCAGAGAAAACTGTATTGACATATGGTTATTTAAAAGAAGAGTCTGGCTAAAACAGATAGTAATATTCTACTGTTAATGACTGGTTGACCTGGTTGACGTTTGCATAGTGGAATGAACATGAAATCAATGATCATTGAGCCAGTTTGTCTGCGTTGTTTGGACTGTAAATAGTGATGAACGTGTGAAGTGCATAGATGTCTCTACGTAGTTTTTTTTTTTTTTGGTCTTCCTTAACTCCTAATCAGATGTTTACTTTACTATAAAAATGTTTTTTATTATTATATTGCATTGTTTCTCATTTTTCAGTTTTTAATTTTTTTGAAGGGATTCATGATTGCGGATCGCGCAGGCTTTTATGCTTCAAGAAGTGTGTTTGATGAGCACCGAGACTTGAGGCTAGACATAGATAACATGAGCTATGAGGTGCATATGAGTATGCATTTTCCCTATTATTCTTGATATTTTGGTTCCTCAATATTAAATGTCTGTATTTGAGCAGGAGCTGCTGGCATTAGGGGAAAGGATTGGTAATGTCAGTACAGGCTTGTCTGAGGATTCAATAGCAAAATGTTTGAAAGAAACTGTACAATATTCATCAGAGAAATTTCAGGATCAAAGTAGATGTGTTATCTGCCTGGTAAGCTTTCAGTTTTTAGTGATTTGTCTTAATTGCATGAACAGATAGTACATATCGGGGACTTGTTGAAATGCCCAAAATGCAACCTAGCATCACTTCTTAAAGTTTCTCAATCCTTTTAATCGGTAGTATGGTCATAATTGAAGTACTTTTGAGGCTGCCGTCTCTGTGACTTTTTGCATCAATCAGCCAAGTAATTACTATAGACGTTAATGTTGTGCATAAAATACAGAATGTTTGATTAGCAGCTTGAAATCTTGCCCGCTCTTGCAGGAGGAGTACCAAAACATGGACTACATGGGGGCATTGAAAACTTGTGGCCATGATTACCATGCGGGCTGCATAAGGAAGTGGCTATCGATGAAGAACTTGTGCCCAATTTGCAAAGCTCCAGCACTGGACGAGGGTATGAAGCAAGCCTAAGTTTATTCTTCTCGTCTTTGCTCCCTTGTCATGTACATATTCAAAAAAAATACTCAGCTCCAAATGGAAGCGTAAGATGCTTAGGGGACTTGTATAGGGATTATCTGAAAGATTCTATTCATTTATTTCGGGCTTCCATAATGATTTGTGGATGCCAATTTAAGTTTATAATGTAGCGTGGATGTGGATCAGGTCATATGATTCTTTAGTTCCTTTGGAATGTGATAGAAAAGGGGAATCGAGAGAGGGACCTCGTGAGGATCAACTTTCTGAGCGACGTATGTTTCACCTCTTTTGAGTGATTGTTGAGGGACGCTTAGGTTCGACTTTTCTTTTTCTTTTGGTGATTGACTTTGCGATTATGATCTGTTATCTCTGAGCTTCGTTCTTAGGAAATTTCTCTCCGGTCCTACTGTGTGAAGGTAATTCCAACGCGTTCCACATGATTCCAATGCAATGATCAAAGTGAAACACATCGTGATAACCATGCAATGATCAAAGTGAAACACATCGTGATAACCGCACCATCGGTCCTCGGACTTGAACTCTTACTCGATATTCAATGTAGTCTTTTACCACGTTCTTTCTTCTTTTAAATGGGATTTGCCAAGATCTTACTCGATATTCAATGTAGTCTTTTACCACGTTCTTTCTTCTTTTAAATGGGATTTGCCAAGATGGGAATGTGGCAGGGAATGTGGGATTGCCATGGGGAAAAAGGAACTCTTGCTTGATATTCAATATAGTCTTTTACCACGTTCTTTCTTCTTTTAAATGGGATTTGCCAAGACGGGAATGTGGCAGGGAATGTGGGATTGCCAGGGGGGGAAAAAGGAATGGGATTTGCCAAGACGGGAATGTGGCAGGGAATGTGGGATTGCAATGGGGAAAAAGGAAGGAAACGGGGCATTCCGAGAATTGAACTCGGGACCTCTCGCACCCTAAGCGAGAATCATACCACTAGACCAAATGCCCATGTGCGACCAGCTTGCGACTGTCAATCTTTGTTCTACTTTTGTAATATTTCAGTCGCGGGATCCATGCTTTGCGCGAGCAGGAAGCACAAGAGCCCGATGGTCAAGCTTAGCAGGGATTTGCCGAGTCGTGGACGATTCTTTGGATCCCACGATTCAAGTTCAAGGGCATAGAGTCCAAAACAAAATTCGTGGGCCGAGGTTTTATTTCTTTTTCGTTTAAAATTAGGCTTTTGAAAACTCAATTTTGTCATGTGGATTATCATTAGTGCAAGAGCTAATTATGATTGCCATGCCATCAAATAGAAACCATTCCATGTGTAGGTTAGGCTTTTGGGGTTTGTCTCGTGTCTTACTTGGTCTTATTAGATTGGTGGATCATTTTAAAGCTTCGGAATTTACCTCTCTTAGGTGGGCTTCTTTGTTATTAAAAAAAAAATCGAAATACGCATACTTGTGATTCTGAACTTTGATGAGTGAATCTTCAAAAAAAAATTAGAATTGATTTCCACGTGATTGGAAATAAGAAATCAACTATGTCATACTCATAACTACTCATTGAAATTTTGGAACTCTCGTTTTGATCATTGTTTTCTATTTCAAACTTACACGTTATTGATCTTTCACATATTGAATTTCTTAGTGTACTAACATCAAACCATGATATACGGTGGGGATTAAATGTCACAAATACCAAATCCCAACTTCAATCCAACTTGATATTATGAGGGGATTTCTCATCCCTAAATGGTGTCGTTTCTCTTGATGCAAATCATACGGCAATGATGTGGTCGCAGCATACAATTCTTATCCGCAAAACAATTTAATCTTCCATTGAATATCGAGTTGACATAATCATTAGTCACCTTTTAATATTCCATAATAACCTCATTGATTTAATCAAAACCACATCTTTGAACAACAATCATTGCTTTCCGGCCAAACAAAATAAGTCAAACAAACAACCATTAGTTTTCGACTTCCTTGACGAAGGCTCTCGACTTTTCCTTGGTCGACATTTTCGTTGACCAGCAATCTCCAAGGATTTCTGGTCATTCTTTTAAATGCCAATTTCTTTATAACATCATGGTTGACTTCTTAGAAATCAAGTCGTCGGAACTCGCAGGTCATCTTTGACTTTTGACACCAAGGAACCTGGAACATGTGAAGAGAGGAAAAGGGAAAAAAGCACTTGTGACTTGATTCGTAATGTGATGCATGCACAGTGATCTATAGCTAGAATGAAATGACACGTGTAAATTAAGGCCTTAGTGTTAAATTATCGACATATAAGGATAAATAAAGACAGATATGGAAGACCGTTGCTCCAGCTACTTCAGGCTCCGGATCTCTCTCATTGATTTGAGGACGGAGACTTTCATATGTCATTTCAACTATAATAAATTGATAAATCAAGTCTTAGGGCGCGTTTGTTTTAATATTTTTTTAAGAAATAATTATTCGTATCGCTTGCAAAAATAAACGAACGTTCGTTTGCGAAAATATTTAGTTATAAACCATTTTCGGTAATGAAAACATTTTTATCAACAATTATTTTAAGCAATACAATCAACCATTTTTACGAAAATATTTCTCAAAAATCATTCATTTTCGGCTAAACAAATGGTGTCCTAATTAATGTTTATAAAGAAATAAGAAAATGTTTTTATTTTATGTTTTTTTGGAAGGGAGTTTTTGTTTCTTTCTTTCTTTCTTCCTTTCTTTTGGAAGGCAGGGTGTTTAAGCAAACTTTCTCTTTATGACACAAATTATCAGTGTTGACCTAAGTCTTATGAATAAAACCAGCAAAAAATGAGTCCTTTTCTCAAAGAGCTAGCACGTCAACTTTCCAGGATGGAAATTAATATGGGGCACCGCGAAAATAAATGCCCAATTGCGGTCAAACTTGTATATCGAAGCAGAAGTGATAAGTCAATGCCAAATTCATTGAACTTCATTCGAATTTCGATTTAACCTATCTCATCAAAATAAATTTCCAGATGCTTATTATACATGGAAGAAAACTTTAGTTTAGTCAATTAGATCCGTGCTACGGAAGAAATTTAGCCATAGAAATCACGTTGCCTCGCCTCGCCTCAATTTTCCCGACGGCCGATTTTGACGTCGTGATTACTTTTCTTTTAAAATCTCGTGGTCTCCCGAAACCTTCCGAAACATATAAATATTTGACGTGCCGAATTGTATGTAGCTTGTTCAACATTGGACTGGTATTTTTAAGTTGGTAACTTTTTACCTAGAATGGACCAAACGAAAAGACTAGTAAGCCAAACGCAGATCATTGCTTGTAACTTTCCAAGAACGAGCTCTCTTGTTGCGTTTCCTTCCCTCCCTTCTTCAAACTTCGAGGATGTCCGGCCTTTGCCGGAACCGGTCAAAGAGAATGTTTTACAAGCAAAATAATCTTCTGATTGCGAAAAAAATGTTATATAGATGGTATATTGATCAAATTTGTGCTCCTAATGTCTAGGATGATATGGCTGATACGCGAGTATGGATAATTTCTTTCGTTGCAGTCAAAAAATCCCGGGGCGAACGGTGAAAACAAGATAGCAAAAGCAGCGAAAGTATATCAAGATCACAGTCGGATGTCGAAGTCGAAGTCGAACGCGGTCGAAAATCCTCTCTCAAAGTTCCTCGTTACTGTTTGCTAATTGTGGAAACTATATATGGTGGATGTCACGCGAAGGTGCCATTCCGGTCTTCACAAATTTATTCATAGAGCACGCGTTTGGTACATTGGAACGAAAGAAGGCGAAAATGGGAATGAATCGAGAATGCAACAAGAAAAAGAAAGAAACAAAGGAATTGATGGGCAAAATATATGGGAAAATTACCAAAAAAGTCATGAACCTGTTACAATTGTGCAAATTTAATTCTAAACTGTTTTTTTGTGCCAATTGAGTCCTAAATATTTTGCATTTGTGCCAATTAAGTCAATCCGACTAATTTTGACTGGTCAGCACTGACGTAGCATGATCGATGTTGACGTGGCATGGCCGGCGTTTTCAAATTTTTAAATTTTTTTTTCTCTTTTTTTTCCTCCCTTCTTCCTTTGGCCGACGAGGTCGACCTTACCGGCCACTGTCAAGGCCAACCTCGCTATCACTCGAGCTCGCCCTCGCCCAGCGACGTTGAGGGCTCACCTTGCTGGCCAGAGGAAGAGGAAAGGAAAAAAAAAAAAGAGAAAGAAAAGAAAAAAATAATTAAAAATTCGAAAAAAAAATATTAGAATATTTTAAAATTGTCCACGTCAGTACCGGCCGTGTCACATCAGCGCCGGTCGTGCCACGTCAGCGCCGGTCGATCAAAATTGACTGGATGGACTGAATTGGTACAAATCCAAAAAATTTAGAACACAACTGCAAAATATTTAGAACTTTTTTTGTAATTTTCCCTATACAAGGAGAACCCACTGCAGATTCTCGAAGGCCAAACATATTCACTGTATAGATTGCCCCCACGAGCACTTGTTTCCGGGGCCTTGATTCGTGTGAATCGGGTTAGTCGTTCTTGACATATCTACCGATCTTCGATGCGACGTAATAGCGAGGATTGAAGGCTTGAAATAGTATCGAGATCGAGTAGGTTTCCATGAAGACTTTCTTCTTTTGGGGCCCCGAGAAATGAATAAACCCGGTCGTCACGGTCGGAAACCAAAACCGCCCAGTTGGAATTTGGTGTGAACGTTGAAGAACTACGCAACACAACGGCGACGCAGCTCCCGCGTTGCGTTCCCAAACAAGGCGTCTCTGCATAAAGACTTTGCGCGTGTTCTGCTTGAATCGTCCTCTCCAGCTTTCACTTATCAAATAGAGATATCTCTCTCCATCCAGCCTTCGTCTTTTCACCAGAGAGAGGGAAGACCAAAAGGGAAAAGAAAAAGAAGAAGAAAAGGAGAGAGTCATACCAAACATCATGGCGGACAGCCACGGAGGCGCCACCGGGAGTTCTCTGGAGTACACGCCGACGTGGGCGCTTGCGGTGGTTTGCTTCTTCTTCATATCGACCTCCCTCGTTCTCGAGCACCTCATCCATCTCCTCACCAACGTAAGCAAGCAATCAATCGGATCTTACTAATTTTTCTGTTTCCGTTTTATTGATTTCTTTTTTTTTTTGGATACCGCAATTGGTGAACTTACATGAACTCCGTGATGGCGCAGTGGCTCAAGAGACACCGGAAGCGCGCCTTGACGGAGGCGGTGGAGAGACTTAAATCTGGTATTGTCTAGTTTCAATCATCATCACTGGGCTTGGTTCATGAAGTTTAATATGAACTTAGCTTAGTATAGAAAAGTTGTTCATGTCTGAAGCCATGTCTTTCTCAATAATTCATCATGTGAAACCCAATTGTTGCGTCTCTCGCTATCATTTTGGACTATATGTGCATTTCAAAAGCGATGCTTACCTAACACTTCCTGACAAAATCATATAATTTTCTTTTTACTGCTCAGTAAGTTTTCTTCATTCTCGTTGCAGAATTGATACTGCTAGGGTTCGTATCGCTGCTCTTAGCGGTGACCCAAGATTCGATATCAAGCATCTGCATCTCTCCCAAGCTCGCAGACACCATGCTTCCTTGTAAGAAGCAATCTTCGACGTCCGCCGAATTGACGGCAAAATTCCAAGTCGAGCGCTTCTTGGGGGAGATAGCATTGATGGCAGCATCCACAAACTTTTCGATGGCAGTCGACGGAGCTACATATCGGAAACTTCTATGGCTTCCACAGCGGCAACTGGAGGATGACGAAAGCACAACGACGGCGACGACGACAAACAGCACATCCACCGATCCTTGCAGCTCCAAGGTAAGAGTGTCGATAGTATTTAGTATATTGTATTATCCTTTTTCTTGCCAAATATCTACAAATGTAGCAGAAAAATCAATCTTTCTCTTGATGAATGCATGAGAGAAAGAGAGAGAGATGAGGTAACCAGATCTAAATAATCTAGTTAATCACGAGATGGTGGAAAGTATTTGAATGTTCATCTTTTCCAATCGCATTTTTTTTTGTTGCAGTACAATCGTCCTTAGAAATGACGTTGCACAATGACTCTCGTTCCTTGTGGCTGATATATGTTCAGAATCAATCTTCATTGCGATGTTCATCGTCATGACAAATAGTAGTTTCTTAGTTTGAAGATTAATAAAGAAGCACTTATCCACGAACATCGTCATATCGGCAGCTCATCAATTATTGGAATACACTCAGACATATAAAATAGGACTAATCAGTTCATACCGATATATAACTAGAACTTGGAATCGAATCCTTAGGCATGACCTCCATTGAAAAATTATGCATGTAAAAGCCACTGTTCTGGTTTTTTCTTTCTTGTGAAGATGATTAAACATAAACAAAATAAAAAATTGCAGGATAAGGTGTCATTGGTGACCCCAGAAGGGATTCAGCAGCTCCAGATCTTCATCTTCGTGTTGGCGGTAATGCAGATTGTGTACAGTGTTATCACCATGGCTTTGGGCAGATTAAAGGTAATTAAACATGTCATTAATCTCCACGTTATACATAAATATACAGCAGAAATTAGAAGTAATTATATATTAAAGCTTTATGTGTAGAAATAAATGCAAAAATACATGTTGATATTGATAAAAAAATTTATCAGATGAGGCGTTGGGAAGCTTGGGAAAGAGAAACTCAAACTACCGAGTATCTGGTCGCCAATGGTATGTTCATCTTTATATACACCCGTGCTCTTTATTCTTTTTTGCTGCAGATAAATTCTCTTTTATGGTAAAAAAAAAAAAAGAGGAATTAATCATAATATAGGGTTGAGAAATCTCATTTTAGGAGGAATAAAATCACTCGATTTTTACCCCCTCTGAGATCATGCGATGTTACCTTGAAAAGTAAATAATACATGACGCTAGGCATGGTGATTAATATGAGAAGATAAAAAAATCAAGCCCGAGTAATTCATGGGGTCATGACATCTATTCTAAAACAAATTCTGTGCATGCGAAAGATTACAAGCATATGTATGCATGTATGTATGTGACCGAAGTCGTGAACACATTGGAAATATCGAAGTGTATGAAATTTGCTTATAAATTCCAATAATATTGCGATGGACGGAGTGCGAAAAGATAAAAGGCCCGCTTTTCCGTTATTTTACACAAAATATAAGATAGATTATTAGAATTCTAATTTTGGGGGCTGAGTTGACCTGAACAAACTAGGGTTTTTCTCTCGTATGATGATTAAGTGAAGACCATAGTATCATCTAGAAGTTCCTCGATTTTGGAGAACGATCTTTTAGTCCATTTGATGTTGCTTGCATGACCAAATTGGGCGGTGATCCGTCTACCAAATAATTACGTATTTCAATGGGTAAGTCTCAAATGACTGGCCAGATGAAATAATTAAATTAATATAATATCCAGAAAAATAAATTATTATTTAATGAATTGGTTTGCATTCTGAAAATCCCACTACCAAGTTTAGAAGCTTTGTCTTC
Source organism: Syzygium grande (assembly GCA_024733475.1). Taxonomy (NCBI): domain Eukaryota; kingdom Viridiplantae; phylum Streptophyta; class Magnoliopsida; order Myrtales; family Myrtaceae; genus Syzygium; species Syzygium grande. The sequence goes on from JAMXDD010000010.1 coordinate 25,714,215, forward strand.
AGAATCCAGAGGACTTGGAGGCACTCAAATAGATTAGTCAACTGCGGTTCAGAAAAATCAATAATAATTGGTTGATAAAGAAAATTTATGGCAAACAAAAAAAATAATATGATGTTTATTGCTTTTTTTTAGGTAACTGGTTTCTTATGTTATTCCTAAGATACCCCTTATTATAGGCTTTTTTTTTAGTCAGATTTATTCGAGGATTTTAAATAAACATTTTGTGGATAAATATGTAAATTCAAGAATTGAAGAAATCTATTTGTCTTAATAAATAAAACATTATTTGAAGTTCGAATTATCTTCTTCTTTTTTTCTATCGCTCTCTATTCTTTTATATCCGAATTTTATGTGGTTTTAAATTTTCGAACTAATTAGACACTTTAATTAAGCACTCGAGCAAAAGTTAAACCCTTGAACATTCTCGAATATATATTGCAAATACACTTAGTTTTGCTTCTGCGCGAATTCTAGTGACTAGCCATACAATTTTTTTATCTATATATCTACTCGTAAAAAAATTATAAGTATAAGTTGTAACTTTCCCCTTTTTCCGTAAAAAATAAGGGATTTATTTCCCTTCTAGGGCTTGTGCTGATAATTTCTTTTCTCAAATTAAAAAAGAAGGGAAAATCGATAAAACTGAAAAGAAATTGTTATAGAGAGTAATCTCAATATCAACATGACATGTCGTGATATGACCGGTAAGTTGACGTTGACTTCAATGAGAAGCACATTCCTTAAACGACTGGTTCTGGTTGGTCTTCCTTAAACAACTGGTTCTGGTTGGTCTTCTAGATGAACTCCATTTCTCCCTCATTATTCTAAGCCATGTAAAATCATTTTCATAATTTTCTCGAAGTATAAATCGTTTCAAAACATTTTTAATTTTAGGCAGGCAATTTTATTTATTTTATTTCTCTCTTTTTTTTGGTGGGGTCATCCTTCATTAACGTGACAAGAACATTAATATTGTAGATCCAAATAGATTCAGATTCACGAGGCAGACGACTTTTGGGAGACGGCACACAACTTGTTCAGACACGTCCATCAATTTGTGGATCGTGAGTCATTTCTAACCCTAATCAATCTTCTCTTTAAGGTCGGTTCGTTTCGCGAAAAATGAATTATTTAGAAAGTTTTTTTTCTTTAAAATTTGTTATCGTCCATGAAAATATTCAGAGATAATTTCCTATCGATAATAAAAATAGTTGTCATTGACTCATTATTTCAAGCGATATGAGCAATCATTTTTAGAAAATATTTTACAAATTATTCATTTTTCGCGAAATAAACGGAATCTTAATTATAATTTTTATTTTATAAAGCGTTCGATTTTTTATTATTGCTGATATTAATGTCCAATTTCGATGTTGGGTCCAGAAATGTTTTTTCAGACAGTTCTTCCACTCGGTCGCGAAAGTCGATTACCTCACCCTCAGACACGGTTTCATCTCGGTAATTATTTTACAATCACGTTAATTAATCAATTAATTAATTGGTGAAGTAGTCATATCTGATAGTGACAATATTTCATCTTCAGGCTCACTTATCGGCTCGCAATAATAATTTCAATTTCCAAAAGTACATACAGCGGTCTTTAGAGGAAGACTTCAAGGTTGTGGTCAGCATCAGGTGACTTTGCTCATCGTATCACTATAATGCAACTCCAAATTGCCATAATTATTGATGGGCCAACACATTATTCATCGAAACTTAGTGATTCGAATTCTTCGTACCATAATATGCTAAGAAAATTACCAAAAAGTTGAAAATTTATTGCAATTGTGTCAATTAAGTCAACAACGTTTTTTTTTTCCAATCAAGTCATAAGTCTTTTGTATTTGTATCAAGTTAGTCCTTAAGTCCAATTTTGACCGGAAATCGCTGACATAGACGTTAGTCATCCTACGTGGTGTGGTGCACTGAAGTGGACAATTTTTAATAAACGTTTTAATATTTTTTGAATTTTTTTATTTCTTTGTTCTTTTCTTTTTCCTTTGTGTTTTTTTCTTCCCTTCTGCCTCTAGCCGGTCGTTAGACCTCAGTGACTAGCTAGAGACAAGGGTTGGCAAGGTCGACCTCGCTAATCAGAGGAAGAAAAAAAAATTCAAAAAATGTTAAAATGTTATTAAAAATTATCTATGTCATCACCGGTCGTCCCACATAGGATAATTGACATCCACATCAACGATTCCCAACCAAAATTAAACAATTAACTGAATTGGCACAAATGCAAAATGTCTATGGCTCAATAGCAAAAGAAAAAAGATTTAAAACTCAATTGACACAATTACAATAAATTTAGGACTTTTACCTCTAATTTAAATGAGAAATTCCCACGCCTCAGTTTAGACCGGAATGTCAAAACATCATTTAGTATGCATGATTTAGCAAAGCATTTTTAAGTACTAGATGTTCTATTCAATTAGTACTTATACTTTAATTTATTGATTATTGACAGCCCCGTGATGTGGTTCGTGGTCGTCATATTTATGCTCGTGGACGTCCATGGTAATTTTTTCAGTCCAATTTCTGAATTTTTTAACAATATTTGTTTAATTTCCTATGCTTCCCTTCTATTAACTTTAATGTCAACTGACAATGATTCTTCGAATTTATAATGAAACAAATCAAGGGTGGAACGTTTATCTCTGGGTTTCTTACGTCCCTCTCCTGGTAAATACGTCAAATCCATCATGATTTCGTGATATATTTACGTAATTTCTGTCTCGGACTTTAGTCCGACAAATTAAAATTTAATTTTTACCCGTTGAAGATATTGAAAACTGCAGCTGGTGTTGATCGTTGGGACCAAACTGGAAGTGATCGTAGCGAGAATGGCTCTGCAGATGAAGAGCCAGAACAGCGTCATCATCGGCGCCCCGCTCGTGAGGCCAAACGACGACCTGTTCTGGTTCGGCCATCCCAAATTCGTCCTCACGCTCCTTCACTACACCCTCTTCGTGGTACGTGTTCTTCGCACCGGCTCGAAATGGCAATGCCAAAGGGACGCGAGCTATTCGCTCGAACACCGGGATTCGAAAGCTCGCGCATTAGGTTTTGCGGGAATACTAACGCATGTTTCGTTTTGTTTCTGTAATCTGTTTCAGAATGCGTTCGAAGTCGCGTTCTTCATATGGGTCACGGTGAGCAGTTTTTTTGGGGGCTTTGTTCTAATGCAACTCCCAAACTTTTTTTTAGGGTATTTTTTTTCGTAATTTTTTAGAATTAATAATTCGATTTTTCCTGTGTATTTTCCGTCAGGTACTATTCGGGGTGGGTTCCTGCTATCATGAGCACACCGTGATCATTGTGACAAGAGTGGTGTTGGCGTAAGAACTTTTTCTACACGTCTTTATTTAGCCTCTGCTCTTCATTCTTATTTGTGTGTGCGTATATATATATATATATATAAGATGCTTATGTATATATTTTAATTTTATGATTATTAACATTCAAGAGTATGATTTTTTAATCTTTTTTTTTTATTTTATCAGGGTTACAGTTCAAGTGCTTTGCTGCTACATCACTCTTCCCCTATATGCGCTTGTCACGCAGGTAAAACATGATATAATATAATATAATATTTTCTTAGTATTGTTATTAATATTATTATGATATAAAGTATCGCAATATATGTTTTATTTTCTCCGTACAAGTTGGTCATTTTTTGGTGCGAACACAGATGGGTTCGCACTTCAAAGGCAAAGTCCTGGAGGAGCAGTTGGCCAACGTAATAAAGCAATGGCATGCCGAAGTGAGGGAGAGAAGGAACAACAGCCATAGACTGGAACAATCTTCCTTGTTTCAATCCCCTCGGACTTCTCTGTCTCTCGAGTCGAACCCCTCGAGGGCGAGGCCCGCCACAAATTTCGACCCTCCACGGTCGTCCTTTGGAGCCGCCAGGAGGGCGCTGGACCAAAGCCCTCCCTCCTTGAGCAGTCACGCAAGAAGAGAGATCATGGAGGAAGCGTTAAGCGAGGATTACGAGGCAAGGATCGAAGAGGGGGGTTCTTCCAGGGGCATTTATCGGGCATCAGAGTTGGAAATGCCGTCGTTCAGGCAATAATAACATGAGAAATTTGACAACAATAACATAGGAAATTTGACAAGAGAAAGGTCGATAAGCATTTGCTTTCCTACTGTGCAAATAAGGAAAACGATTCGCGTGAATCGGGCCAACGTTGACAGCAACATGGTGATGGAATCATCATGCATTACGGTCACTAGAGCGAGATATACATTGTACAGGAGGATACATCTCTTCAGATATTTCGGCCACCATGTACTTCGATTTTAGTAGGATAAGTTTGCAGTAAGATAGAGGTCGACGATTTATTTTCCTGTCTACCAGGAATGTGTAACTAAACGACATACAGAGAAGATATATACACGTGACGCGGTTGATGTTCATTGACTCATATCATCATCAGCTAACACATGCACGCAAGGTGTAATTTTTTAACTCTGAAGGTAGTCCTAGAAGGTATGATTAACGTCGTATCTGCATATGACCAAAGTGATCTTGTTCTACGTTAGCTTGAGATCATTAGGTGAAAGTCTGTTGGTAGATGCCAAAGAATCCTGCCACAGCAACAGTTCAGCATGTGTAGATGTACTTGTCATAGGTTCATAATCTCACCCGGTATCGCTGGCCAGTAGTAACATAATATTTTAAGTCGTAATGTATTGTACTTTTCAAGGACTAAATTACTGCCTCGAAATTATGGTAAGAAAAATTACCGTTTGGTAGCGGCCAAAGAACTAATATCGATGTACCCTATGAAGTTGGACAATGAATGCCGAGTCATAGTGAAACTATCCTGTCCTCAGAAATCGTATTGCAGGTTCAAACTAATACTGCATACAGGCAATTTGGCCAATGGAAGATGTGGCCGTTCTATTCTATGCTGATAAAAAGGATTGGCAGGTTCCACAAGAGAACCTAAGACAGCAGATACTTTTCGATTAAACTAGTAGACTCGAAGAAAGATGGTAGTGGCATTTCACACTTTCAAGAAGAGTTCTACAATAGATATCCCATATAAGCATTCTCATGATAAAATTGAAAAAGAAAGCACATTTGCATGACTCTTGCTTTCATTTCAAGTCACAACATAATAGACTCGTTATTTGAACCTCCGGATGTAGGTTAGAAGCAAATCTTTCCGGTTTCTCCAGTAACTGAAAAAATAAAGACTCGAACTTTCCATCCACTAGGCAGAATTCTCCAAGAATATCAAAATTCTCTCATTCATTCTAATATGAGGATTCGAATCTAGCCTGGGAAACTCAGATTAGCCTCGAACGCTATGCCATCCAAAGAAGGTAAGGACGTATATTATTCCCTCATCTGTACTGATGAATCATCTGGATCACTTCACCTGGATTGAACAAAGGTTATGAAAATAGTCAAATTGCAGATTATGATGGTAGCAAAAAGTTTTGGCAGAACCACAACCATTGAACATATGTGAGGAAGGTGCATACTTTCGTTGCAAGCGCACGCAAGCACAAGCATGTGTAAGGACAGGCACATCCAAGGATACATCTATGTGTGTGGGTATGTGGAGAGAGAGATACACCAAAATAGTTGGGCCCATTTTACAGAAGCACGATGCAATTTCAACACAATTTAATCGAAGTATCTAGGGCACAGGTCCTGCTAGTGCTAACCAGGTCCATCTACCCAGGCACTTGCACCGTGCAAATTAGCTCCACACATCATTTTTCACCACTTCTCTAAAGTAAGTTCAAGATCTACAAACAGGAAATGAGAAAATCATACTTCGAAAGGTTCGTGCCAGCCCAAGTGCAAGTACAGGAAACTGGAAAACCCCAAAGTAATATCTAGATGTCCAGCGAGTAGATCAATATAAATTACTCAAATTTTCAATGCAGAAAGGAAGGCTTGTGAAAGCAATTTCCCAATAAACCAACTCCGCTGGCTCAGATTGATGACAGATGTACCAGGAGACAGGGAAAAAGATTGCGCTCCAGGGAAGCTGAAAGCCTCAAACTACAAAACACTTTTCCCAGAGTGCTCTACCAGCAAAAATTATGCGTGGATATAGCCAATGACATCATATGCTGCATTTCATCAAAACAGAGGAGATACTAGTAGCACTAGTCCCGTGGCAATGATATACACATTTTTCTGTCCCAAAACAATGATCATTTAGACTGCTCTTTTGCTGCATGAAAATGAAACAAATTTTAATTTGCATTCCTTATGCCTGCCTGACAAGCTAGATATCTTAGGCATGGATACTCATAACTTCAACTCTTCAATTCATTGTCCAAGGAAAATTAAGACAAATTATTCTAAAATAGAGGTAAGGTAGATGATATGCCAAAAAATTGTCGTTGACCAAATTGCCACCAATCTTCTCCAACAGGTGATATGAAACATGGATATTACAATTGGAAGGTATAGTCACCAAAAAGCACATATATAAGTTGTGCTCCTAACGTAGAACTTTCCAATAGACTCTCAGAACTGATAAATGTATCATGTAGTTGCAAATTTCGAGGTAAGACAATCATGCACAAGTACAACTTCACCATGTCCATAAATTAACAAATAATGACATCTTAAGTTCATTATCCCTCATAGGCTGAATCCTTGCCAGGACTTTTGGATCTTTCAATGATAATATTGTGTTTGTAGTTATTTACATTGAAATCTGAACATTGAAACAAAGTAAATATGAAGGCTTCTAAAAAATTTCCTTCCAACAAGTTTTCAGGAAGCACTAAATGAGTTCTCCTTGCTAGTTCGTTAATTGGTAATATGCATGTATATCCATGTCCTTGATATCCATTATTCACCACAACTTCAATTTGCTCTTGGATGATTTTTTTGACTTGAAGCAGATCAATGCAATAACACTTCAAACTCTTCCTTTTAAGATAAAATGAATACGTAATAATATGAATTTTTCATCAAACATATACGCAACTTCAGGAGAAAATCATTTGGAGAAACATTTTTCAGTGAGTATGAAAATCGACTACTTCAGAGATGTGAATGATCCTTTTGGATGACCAATTTATTCAATTCTTGCCTATTAGATAATTAACATAATGAGCTCATTTTCAAATTTGATTCGATTAGCGGATTAAATAGGAACAACAGGTTGGGATTATTGGGAGTACGGAGTGTGTTAGCTAGGAAAGATCATGAACCAAATAATAAGTATCCTTGAAAAGATAAAATTTTTAGTTATGAAGAACTGTTGTAGTACATCAAATGCACAAGAACATAAGGATATTCAAAGTCACAACGTCTACAGTATTCTTTGGATTGATATCCAGTATTTCAATCCTCAAAATTCTTTGCTCTTCAAGCAGATGATTGCTTCTCTCTTTTAGTTTGTCATTTGCATCCTAAATAGCTAAGAACTAATTTTTTCAGCAATTTTCAGCAGTTACTTATCTTATAATTTGGGCTGCAGCTTGAAGTAGTAAGTGTTCATCTCTCAATAGACAGATATGCATATCCATGAACATACTGCATCATCAGCCAAATATAAGCAGATTTTGTGGTCTTACAAATAAACTGAATTTGCAGTACAAATCAGGTAGTATAAGTTAAACAGATCTATTCAAGCGAAAAAAGATTGCCTAGCCATATGCCCTTGGAAATAAACGAAGAAAGAAGCTGCAAGTCCTGAGAAGTCATACTGCAGGAGCTAACCATAAATCATTCTTCAATAATACAAACGATGGACTGCACTTACACTACCTAAAAACACATAAATACTTAAGAGAGACAAAGCAAGAAGACTTGAAAAGGCGAAGAAAAAAACGTCTTTTTCTAAAAATTGGTGTAACAGTGAATTAGGATGTTGCTTCACAAATATGAAGTTCGCAAGAGAAGTGAAGAACCAATTTAAAGATGCTTGATTTTTCTCAAATTCAATCAGCAATAGCAATGGAATGCAAAACCTCACATAACACATGTTCTGCCACGATCAAGTCTAGCATAATCTCCTCTTCTACTTTCCCAGCTTTATTTCATCAGTTGGCATTTTCCTGGTTTAGGTTAGTGAGAAAAAATGAAAAGAATCTAAAATGAAGAAATACAATGAAGTGTGCAGACCTTTAGGTTATTTTCGCTCGAAGAATGTCAATAGATACCGAAGCCAGACAAAGGTGTATATGATACACAGAACTAGTTTCAATCGAATCGTTTTCCTTTCTGCTCTAATTAGAGAAAGAGGGACATTTCTAAACAACAAACTAATAGTTCAGCATACAAGTAATTGACATGGGCAGTCATTCAACTTTGGGGCTATCAGCATGCCGCATCATCACGACATAAACTTCATTGATGAAACCAATTCGAAAGCTCAATCCTAACGTAGCTCCAAGTTAAAACAACTAATTTATGGTAGAAAAGGTGATGCAGGGAAGAGAAGATATGAACGGTTATTATCGGCATGTAAATCAGCTTTCTAGGAAGATAAATTAAGTAGCAGCAGTGCAAACGGACACGAGAAATTCAACAGGACAAGAGCCGGAAAATTTCCAAGATAAGCTTTTGTTTCCTTTAATCTGTCATACCAAACACGAAGAGAACGACAGAAAGGTAACTTGTAATATCAAATCCGTAAAAGAAAATGGGCAAAGGCTACTGGGGAACCATGAACAATGAGTAGAGCGGCGATGAAGAACCCACACCTATTGAGATGAATTCCCAATCAGTCCGGCCTCAGTTGCACTTGCATTCCATGTCTTTCCTCGCAGCCCTCGCGTTGTCGTACTCGAACTTCAACACATTCGGGATATGCGAGGTGTCCTTGATGTAGAACCTCCTCCCGAACGCGCTCTCTTCGATCGCCGGGAAGTAGCGACAGAACACCGAATTCACCAGCCAAAACCAAGCCCATCCGATCAAACTCCCGAGCGCGGCGCCCGCGAAGACCTGACCGACCGTGTGGTACCCCAGATAAACCCTAGAGTACATCGTCAGCACCGCCAAGCACCACGGCAGGGAGCACGCGAGCGGCTTGTTCTTGGTGTCGGTGAGGCCGATCCCCCGGTACGTGAGCAGGGTGTAGTACGTGGCGAAAAAGAACATGTAGGACGAGTGGCTGGAGGGCCAGCCGTGGGAATCGCACATCTCGAGCAGCGCGCACGTCTCGGGCCGGGCCTGCTGGACCCAGGCCTTGATGTGCTCGCTGACGACCTGCGAGACGAGGAGGCCGAGGAAGAAGAACATCCCCTGCAGCTCGCGGCGGAAGATGAAGTGCGAGACGAAGCCGCCGAGGCTGATGAAGACGGGGACGAGCGAGATCCACGCGAGGAAGTGGCCGAGCCGGTCGCCCCGGTGGTAGCGCACGTGGGTCACCGTCACGGCCTTCAGCGGCGGAGGCGCCATGGCGGAGGGGGGCGGGGGCGCGCCGGAGATCGGAAGAGACAGGGAGAATCGAGGCGCGGGGAGGGGAGTTCGGTACGCGGAGATGTGGGGCTCTCCGGATGGAAGGTGGTTGGGGCGGAGGGAGGCGGATTTATGGCTGTTTTCTCGAGAAAATAAAAAACGTTGACGGGAAAAGTTGCAGGGGGCGAAAGCGACGGAGGAGTCGGGAAGGAAAAGTGTAGCGGAGAAAGGCCGCACGGCCGCGGCGATGACGACACGTGGATCTGGCGAGGAGGCTAGGCTAGTGTGCGCGGACGGCCGCATTCTGCTGAGGTCGGCCGCACGCGCTCCCCACGCCGAGAAGGGTTTAAAATTCGTTCGCCAATCGAGGAATGCCCGGTCCGCCGGGTCGAAGGAGCGGTGGAAAAGTGATGGCACGTCTGTAGTCGCGCCGAGTAGAAATGAATTCGAGTATTTCGATTTTCTTATCGAATCGAATCTGAGCGAAATTCTTCCGTTCTCGACCGAGCTCGGACTGATTAATCGAACAGCGGATATGCGAGTCGAGTCGAGACAAGTCTGGAACTGCATCGTCTCGACCCAGCCCGTTAAAAATTCATAATATTGAGTACGTGAGCTATAATAATCGACAATAGATATGTCATATCCGAAAAAAAAAAAAGAGTTACACGATCTATATATCATGTCCCACGCCGAAATCCATCAGGAAAATTTGAATTCGTTCGCCAATCAAAAACAAACAACCTTTTATGCCCGGGCCGCCGGGTCGAAGGAGAGAAAGAATGGAAAATTGAGAATGGCAACGTACCAACTTAGAAACAATTAGCTAGCTTATACCCAAAATCTTTCTCCCAAGGGTCATTGTCGAAAGCACTCTCGTTTTATCGGCTACTAGTCAAGAAGCCTAAAAAGATATGAAATAAGAGTGAAATGAGCAGTAACAACTCAGTGAGTTGTACATCTCTTTTAAGGATATCAAGCAGCCATTATGCATATATATAAATCAATACCATAAACTCATAATCCAAATCCAAGATATGATATACATATCCGATCAAATATGATATCAATCCTTATCAAAAACCATATCAATGATCTATTTCATTAACCAATCTATTGCTCAATCTTCAACCATGGTCACGATACAACTCATGGTGACAAAGTGACCAAGATTCCATTTTGGCAAAGTCTCTACCTATTATCAGTCAATGACTTGACCTAGAAGGATATCCTAAAACTGCTATGCGTCCTCCAATATAAAAAAAATTCAATTCATAATCAATCTTATAAACCAAGCAAATAACACTTCACGACACATTTGCCATAAATACTTTTCATAGAGCATTTTTCAAATCATTTTTTAGAGCTCATTTCATAAATCAATTTGTAAAACAATACATATATATATATATATATATATCTTTTCAAAATACCTTTCTTCAAACCATTCACAAATAGTCAAAGGTAGTAAATGCTTGATTAAGACTCTAATGCAATAAAAATGTCGTTTCATAAATTATACTATAGTTAATGTATATCACTTTTGAAGTATAAGTTTACAAACTCGAATAAGAAATAGCATCACTCACTGAGAAACACAGACGATCAAAAAACAAAGATTACTCAATGTGAGGAATTCTCAGTCCTATCAAATAGGCGAGAAATAACATCAAAGTTGAATAAATCCCTACCTTAACTACAAATCATCTAAACCAAGCTTATTCGCTAATAAAACAACTCCTACGCATCAGCAAAACTCCTGTCTGAAACAGATATTCAAAGTTATTCACAATAGGGAGCTCGAGCGCAAAACTTAAAAATTTCGATCTGACTAGATCATTACTTCAAATCAACTCCCGTCAAATCCCACACTCCACAACGCTATGATCTATTATTTCCACGAAATCCACCATCTTAATAACTCAAAATCGGGCAATTCAAATTTCACATAACTTTGGAAATGTGTCATCATTGCGAAAACCATTTTGATTAGACAAACAAATGACTGAAATCCTTATCAGGCGTTGCAAATCGAGTAGAACCTACTTGACGAGGTGTCCTAGTTCCCTTTCTTCTTCTTTCCCTTTTTGTCTTTTCTTTTCTTTACCATCTCTTTTCTTCTCCCACGGCTGCTCTCCGCGTGCTCTTCCCCTTTTATTTACGCTGAGCGTGTAGATCCTCTTTCTTTGACTGGTCAACCCGTTTTATTTTTTCCGACCGACCAAATAAAAAAATCAACGCTTGTATATTCAGTATTTGAATCTTCTACTAATTTTTATCCAGCCCTCCCCAAAAAAGAAATCAACTTTTGCATTGCGCATCCATTTTTATTCCTATTTCAATTCTCTCTCCAAGGTTGCCGAACACCTTTTCGGGGTCCCGCTAGGGTAAACATATTAACAAGAAAAACGCATCATACTCTCTTAACATCACATGATACGTGTACGATTTTATTAAGAAAATTTAATGAGCTAGTCGCTTTAATCTTTGTTATCTCTGGTAAACATCAATTCGAGTGCTTATGCAATCGATAGTGGATTAGCATTTTGGACAATTCAATCTTTTTTATATAGGTCTCGAGATAGACAACATATCGACTAATTCTATCTTTTTTATCTTATTATGAATTATAGCCCGATCAAAATGGACTTGAATGTTATTGCCATGAATTGGTACGTAAATTTGAAGTCTAAATATAAGATGAGAAAATATGGTGTCAACTTCTATTGATATCGAACGATGTGCGACAATATGTGAAAACAAGTAAATTTGACCGGTTCCTCTTTTTTCTTTCTTGAATATTTTATGAGCGCTTCATCGGTTAATTTCGAATTAAATTTTTTAAAGTTAAAGAAAACATAAGCCAGTTGGTAAAGAACCTCGAGTTTTTCTTGAAAAATAAGCTATCTTTTTTGAGGGAAAATTGAGCGTCAAAATCCAAATTCACAAGAGTTTATAAAGTAAGAATAAAACTATATTAATGAAGTAACCAATGGAATACCTAGCATCACTCTCCCGTTTTTTCAAGGAAAATTGTCCAAAAAGTTATAAACCTATTACACTTTTACCAATTCAGTCATAAACCTTTTCACTTTTTACTAATTTAGTCCATCTAGTTAATTTTAGCCAATCGATGCTAATGTGACCGCCGGCCATATGGCCAACGTTTACGTGGCAATTTTTAAATATTTTCATCGAAATTTTTTATATATTTGTTTATTTTTTCTTTTTCTTTTTTTACTTCTTCCCTATGGCCGGCGAGGTCTTTGGCGAAGCTCGCCCTTGCCGGCCACTAGCGAGGGTGAGCCTCGCCCAACAAAGGCGAGGCCAACCTCGCCGTCGTGACCCATCTCCCTCGGCTATTGCCTAGGTTGTGATGGCAAGGTGACCTCTCCTAGCCAGGGGTCGACAAGGCTCGCCCTCGCCAGTGACTAGCGGAGGTGAACTTCGCCAGAGGCCGGTGAAATTGACCTCACCAGTTAGAGGAAAGAAGGCCAAAAAAAAAAGGAAAAAAATATTTAAAAATTATCATGTCAGCGTCCGACGCCAACCAACATCCACGTCAACTTCGGGTGGTTAAAATTGGCCGAATGGACTCAACTGGCAAGAAGTAAAAATATTTAGGATTTAATTGTCAAACTTAAAAGGTTTATGACTGAATTGGCAAAAATGTAATAGATTTATAACTTTTTAAACAAATTTTCCCATTTCTCCACCCTTTTTGTGCCCAAAAATCGCAGAATGCATCTTCAACCAGTAAATGCTTATATAAAATGATCCAAATGTAGTTATTCAAATTTAGGTTTGGTCTGTTTCGCTAAAAATATAATGCTTTTATTAAAATATTTTCAATTGATGCACTCTCTAGAGAAAAGAAAGACACTTTCGAGCATAGGATAAGCCACTATAATGCAGCAGAAGAAAATGCGACCCGAGAAAACTCATTCTTGTCTAGGGAAAACGATTTTTGCTTTCCAATCTCGGAAGTCATTTTCTCCACCTTTTAACTTGGGTTTTTCAATAAAGAGAAAACATTTTTTTTTAGTTAACTCATTTTCTTGGAACAAATGCAAGGAAGAAGAGGGAACTGTTTTTCTTAAATATCCCTAAACCCGATTCTATATACATTAAATGCATCCTAACACTTACTAACACCTAAACACGGAATGTAAGAATGCAATGCACAGATTAAGAGATATTTTGGCAGGGAACTAACTCCCAATTTTCCTCTCTTTTTTTTCCCTCAATTGCAAGAAAAACCTTCGAATAAAATTTAAACGGCAGACGTCGCAAATGAAAAGCATGAAGATCAATTATGAACATGGCCAATGATACAAGGATTATTTTTGCAATTTCTCATATATTATCTACATCTTCTCGTTGCATGAGTACCACGTATTTGTGGTTAGTTAGCACTTTCCGACGAAAATCATCCCGAAATTTTGATTGGAGATTACTTCATGGGCTAAATTAGAGAACCAAAATAATAATAAATGTACCTGTACAATCTTTGTAATTTTCTATATATATATATATTCCTCGAATAATAATTGCCCAGTTGCACCCTGCTTCTTCAATTATTTCATCAGAAATTAATTTAAAAATGTGCACGAAGGCATAACGCTCTCCACCGGACAGCGACAGCGACAGCGAGGGAAATTTTCGGACTCCTCTGCACTCGGCGAAGGAAACCCAGCGCGAGCGAGAAGGCGGTGAAAGGTTCGCGTTCTCGCGCCATTCTTCTTCCGCCTCCGTCGCCCCTCGACCGATTGAAGCTCTCCCCGCTTAGGAATTCGGCGTTCATCAATGGCCGACGACGCCTCGCCTCTCCGAAGAGACCCTATCAAGTCTTCAGGTGCCTCGTCTTTCGATCGATTCTATATCTTGATACCCGCTATGCTATTAAAGTTTCGGTTTTGCAGCGCGTCAACGTAGAATCTGAACGGTCGATCACGAAGTATATTCGAAACTGGCTTATTTTCTGTCTGAGCGAAGCACTTCTTGGGTTTTTCTTTGTTTTTTTTTTTGTCTGCGTGCGTGTAAGCGCTCAGCTCGGGCTCAGCATTGGTCTCCGTTTTGATCGTGCCTAGTGTGGCGGAGAATAGAAATGAACCATCAATCCTCGTAGGGCATCGTAAACATTTTTTGATTCATAGCTGTATATTAGGCTCTCAGTCTTCTGTTAAAAAAACACTATGTAGGGTTAAAACTCACATCGGGTTTGTTTTTTTTTTTTTTTTAAATTCGTGAAGATGGGTATTCTGGGTATTCTCAAGAGTTCAACTTTGTTGGGGCAGTTTTGTTCATGGAGACTGATTTTTTGTGGGTGATTGTTCTTTTGTTCTCGGGAATTTTAGTTGGCAATGTCGCGGCGCAGAGGAGGCGGCGACAAGCCGTGGCTGTGGGGAAAGAAAGAAGAGAATCGTTAGTTCGTGCGAAGCGGTTATGCAGGATCGGGGTTAGCGGTAGTGCTAATGGCAATGGCGATGGTGAAGGCGAAGGCGATGTCTCCCCTGGCAATGATATGGTGGTTGATGAGGAGCAGTCTGTTTTGGAAGCTCAAACTTCCTCAGCTGTCCAAGAGTTGAAGGCTGCTATTACATACCAGTACGTGTCTCCTAGAGCTCTTGTCCTATGATGTATTCAAATCAAATTGAAAAGTTAGGGTATATTTCTCGATGGCTGACTTTCGATAAATGGACTTCTGTATTGTAGATAAATGGCTGAATGTTTGCGTATTCTTAAGGTATCTTATATCGTGCTTACGGTTTTTGAAGGGGAAAAGGTGCAATGCAAAAAAGAGTGAGTGCCCTCCGTGAATTGAGGCGTTTATTATCAAGGTCCGAGTTTCCTCCTGTTGAAGCTGCTCTAGAGGCAGGAGCAGTACCCATTCTCGTGCAGTGTCTTTCCTTTGGCTCTCTGGATGAACAGGTCCAAAGATTATGTTGAGTGTGCTCTTCTTTTGGATATCATTGTTTATCGTTGTATTTATATCCTTAACATGTGGGAAATGATATTAATTATTGATTAGGATGAACAATTATCATTTCTTCTTGTTTGCTGCAAGCGTAGACATGTGCAAATGTGATGGGCACATGAATCTTGTCTTTTCTTTCTTGTGGCATTTACTTCGGTGAGAATCATTCTAATGAGTCATCTTTTCTTGATCATTGCAGTTGCTCGAGGCAGCATGGTGCCTCACAAACATTGCCGCAGGAAAACCAGAAGAAACAAAAGCTTTGCTGCCCGCACTGCCAATGCTTATTGCTCATATTGGCGGTAGGTGGTTTTTGCAAAATCTTCTATTAGTGGAAATTATGTCTTACTGGCTTTTTTGGGCTAGGGAATGTAAATAATGTCATATCATGGTGTGGATCCCATTGACACTGATTGAAATAGCATTTTTATGCTGAAAGCTGAAACTGAAAGAGAAAGGAATATTTCCAAAAACAACCTACTTCTTTGGCCTTTTACCATTCTTAGAGCATTCTGTCGCCTTTGCTCACTGAGAGCATCAATGGATGTCAATCACTTTTATTTCTCATGCACTAAAAATCTTCACTGCCTCAAGAAATCTGTGAAAGTTACAGAGAGACTACCTGGTCAGTGGCAGATCCTAAATTATTGGACGTATGCAATTACTATATGAGAGGATTTGTTCTTGCCTTGAGTCGGTTATCTGTGTTTAGTATTTATTATCTATGGTGTGCCGTGGTGATAATGCTAGACGTATTCTTCTATAGGTGGAGTGGCTTAATATTAATCCAACTAAAGTCTATCTAATTTGATGATGTGCCTTTCCATGGTTCTCTCCATTGAGAATGTGTGAATTATCAGTCTGAGTTGAAGTGTCAATTTGTTTTTTTTATCTTCTTGTGTGTCGTCTATTTCTCTTTTTCTTAAATTAAATTCTGCTCCCAAATAAGGGATAAAAATAAGCTAGATTCTTTGCTTGTATGCTGATCAACGATCTATAGTTGTCTCCTGAAGCATATACCATATTTCTGTTCTTTTTTTCATTAAGATGTCAGACATTTGTCGTTAATCAGTAAGTATCCTTTTGAAGCTAAATCTCATCTCTGACTAGTTTTCGCTCACGAGATTGCATTTGTTTTTCAGAGAAGAGTTCTTTACCTGTTGCCGAGCAGTGTGCATGGGCATTGGGAAATGTGGCTGGTGAAGGAGAGGAGCTGAGAAACATTTTGCTCTCACAAGGGGCCTTGCTACCTCTTGCAAGAATGATGCTTCCAAACAAGGGTTCAACCGTGAGAACAGCTGCCTGGGCATTGTCAAACTTAATTAAGGTTTCTATTCGTCAATAAGGACATACATACTAGTACTGTGGCTAAATAAACTTTTTTAAGAAATGGTGGATCTTTCTTTCCCACCTGTTTGGTTGTCATTTCTTTCTGTTATCTGATCTGATGATAGAATTTATTTCTTCTTTTCAGTCTGTTCTTTATAATTTGTCTGTCCCTTCTAGACATAATGCTTCTTAAGCCAATATACTTTGGCTATAAGATATGCAAGTTCATAGGGCCTTAGAAATATTTATTCTTGTCTTACATTCATTATGCATCTCTAACTTGAGTGATATTTTTATCGTCCTTAAAATTTAACTTAAGAAATAATTCCAGTGTGCTTGAATGCAGGGACCTGATTCTAGAGCAGCTACTGATCTGATCAAAATTGATGGGGTGCTGGATGCAATTGTTCGGCACTTGAAAAAGGCGTAAGTGGGTTTTGTTGATCTCAAAGACAATTCTATTGTTTCATTTTATGGATATATTGTCTTCCCTATCTTGTACTTAGATTTGGTCAGAGTGGTCCCATTTCTAAGATTTGTGGATGCGGTATCTTGGCAAACTAGTCCACAATCCACATTGATTCATAGAATGCATCTTATAGTGTCTCTGGCTTCTGTTTATGTACTTAAAGTGATCGACCTGAGAGAAACTTTCTGAAGACAGCCTGGGAGTTAGTAAGTGGAGATTTTTAGCTGAGGTCCTGAGGACTCTATCAGGAGTATGGTTATTAGGGTGAACCTAGAGCTTTGGTGAGGAATCAGTTTCCCTGCTTTGAGGATATGTCATATGCAGTATATCCCAGGGATGCCACTTAAGCAGAGAGAGAAGCTGGAATCTGGTTCTTGTAAACTACTGTGAGAATAAAGAACAACTGGGAGCTTGTATGGATATCATGTAGGTTATGATGGCATTGGATTTAGTGGCATTTTGATGAATTCTTATGAGTGTAGAAATGCAGTTGGTAATGCTCTGGAAGTTATTCCTGAGGAGGGACTTGGTTTGTTGCTGTATTCTTATTTTGGAAATTCTATGACGTTCTTTGAAAAAGCCTTTTCTTACAGCAATGTTTTGGCATTATCAGGGATGAGGAGTTAGCAACAGAGATTGCTTGGGTAGTTGTGTATCTCTCAGCCCTTTCAAATTTTGCCACTAATTTACTGGTGAAGAATAATGTTGTTCAACTTCTTGTGGAAAGATTGGCAACATCTAGTAGTCTGCAATTGCTCATTCCGGTAAGCATGATTGATTAACAGGAACCTTGTACCAAGTACTGATGAGTATATAAGAAAAAGAAGTGAATATAGTACGTAATAAATAAGTTTTTCTTTATTTAGTTTAAAGTTATCTCCTAGCACTTTTCTGACAGATTTGTACAAATGAGTTGGAAATTATTTTGAAGCTTGAGGCTGCAGGAGTTCAGCCACATACATAGGTGTTAAGGTCATCGTAGCACAACCCTTTTATTAGTCTTTGAAAGATCATAAGCATACAATTGGAGTTATGTTTTTACAAAACAATACATGCAATTGGAGTCCACAGTTCCTTTAACCAAGTCCAACGTATGAACTCTGATGTGGTTCATGAGGTAAATGACCACACCTCATGTTCACTTCTGTAATGATTTAGGCAGCATGGCAACGGTGTTTAAAACCGTGGATTCGTGAAGGATAAAGAAGGGACAAAATGTTGAGAAGGAAGGAAGGAGGGACTTTTTTTTTTTTTCATTATTTTGAGATTATTTTGAACTTTCAATGTTCACTTTTAAATTATTGATGGAGGTGTACTGATTCCAACTCTATGTGCTACTCATTTTCATTTATATGTGAAAGAGTCATCGCCATTTTGTTTCCTGTAACTTAATTAAGGGGATACCATATTTTCTTGTCCATCTGCTGGATTCGTTATCATATTATTTACAAAAGTTTTGGACTGAAAACATGATGCATATCTTGGTTAAGGTGCGGATAAGTCCATAAAAGTGATTGGAGGTCAAGGATGGATTGGGTAGATGGTGTTAAGGACAAAAATAGGCTTAAGTCTAGCTTTTCTGTAATAGTTTCTCCAATAAGGGGAAAGGCTAAGATTATTCCATATGCTAATGCTAGTTGCCATTTTATTTATACAAATCACTGTCAATGTTATCTAAACCGAATAATCCTAGTGGTTTTTTGAGCTTTTCTGTTCTAAGGGGAAATAAATGTGAAGTGATTTTTTTTTAACCTGTTCATAAATTTTATGTTTTCTGTTACTGTTTCTTCCAGCATCATATTTATGTCATTCAGTCTTGGATTTGGAGTGGTTTACTTCAAGATGCTTGCTTTTGGTAATTTTTCAGTGTGTGTTTATTTCTTTTCCATCTAGGTATTGCGGGGTTTAGGTAACCTTGTGGCTGGTGATACAAACACCACCCATACTCTTCTCCTTCCTGGGAGTGAAGTCACAGGTTAGCAAATTATATGGAAAAGAAGAGTAGTTTCCTTTTCAATTTTGTGTTTATCAGTTTTTATTTTGACAATCTCAGATGCGGTTGTGAAGGTCCTTGTAAAATGTTTAAAGAGTGAGCACCGAGTCTTGAAGAAGGTATACTTGGTCCTCTTTTTGTTGGTACAAAACTTAAGCTTCCTTGTCATTGATAACCAAAACTTTTGTAGGAAGCAGCGTGGGTGTTATCTAACATAGCCGCTGGTTCTGTTGAACACAAAAGGTTAATATATTTGAGCGAGGCATTGCCATGGTTATTACGTCTGCTCTCATCAGGCCCATTTGATGTAAGAAAGGAGGTGGCATATGTCCTGGGAAATCTTTGCGTTGGCCCAACAGAAGGTGATGCAAGGCCCTTTCTCATTCAGGAACACTTGGTTTCACTTGTGGGTGGTGGATGCCTTGCAGGGTTTGTTGATCTGGTAAGGTCTGCTGATATTGAGGCGGCAAGAGTGGGACTTCAATTTATAGAGCTGGTAAGGAATAGATTATATTTGATTAATAGAACTTTCCTTGAAGGATGTCTTAATTCTGTCTAACATTGATTTTACAAGTTCTCTGGGCCACTATTGGGCGTTTAGTCTTCTCTTGAATGTCTCCACTTTTCTAGCTGATGAAAACCTTGGGTAACTGACCTTGTTCTCATTCATCCTTGTGGTTACCTTTTCGTTGGTTGACTTTCCCAAATATTGTAGCCCCAAAAGTTGGATATAATTATTTCCCAAAATTCTAGAATTTCATGGGTGATCTCAGACATTCTTTTTCAGACCTCTTCTGTTGGATTCAACTGTCCTATTTTCAATTCTTTTTGTGTGTAATTTGTCTCTGGTAGAATGATAATCTGCAGACAAAGGTTTAAGAAAGATTTTCTGACAGAGAGGATGGTCCTTTCTGCCGGAAAGGTTTGGTGTTTTGTTCGCCATGCATTGGCTAGGTTAGTTGCTGTTAGATGAAAAAAGTTTCGAAATATGCTGCGTTGGGAAGTTACTGACTGTGATTATAATTGGTAAAAAGGGCTAGGTTAGTTTCTGTTAGATGAAAAAAGTTTCGAAATATGCTTCCTGGGGAAGTTACTGACTGTGCTGATAATTGGTAAAAAGCCAGCAATGAGAATGGTGGATCGTCTGATCTTGCCAGTGACCTATTTGGAGCGACTCTTACTTTCGATTTACTACGAATCTAAAACCTGTTTCAATACATGATATCGATTATTAGAGATGTATATACTTTTTTTAAATTTCAGAAACTTGTATTTATATATATTTTTCCAATTTCGTATTTTGGAGGGAAGTCATAAGTAAAAGTAGTAAATAACTTATTGGGCTTCCCAAGCCTAAGAAAGTTACTATTGGATTTTTTCTTACCAAATCTTCTATCCATGTCGGCAGGTTTTGAGGGGAATGCCTAATGGTGAAGGGCCGAAGCTTGTCGAGCAAGAAGACGGGATTGAAGCCATGGAAAGGTTCCAGTTTCACGAAAATGAGGACCTGCGAAATATGGCAAATGGTTTGGTCGACAAGTACTTCGGGGAGGATTATGGGGTTGATGAATTGTCTGGTTAATTCAAGGATGACCCTGGTTCTTGGCTTTTGAACTTACAATTGTGTACATTAGGCCTGTGAAATTATTGTGGATCATTTTAGCTAGTTCAACAAGATGAGTTAGCTGCAGAAATCCGTCCCTCTGATGTGCAGGTTTTGCTGGTTTTTTCTCTCCGGTCATCACTTGCCATGTTCGGCTGTGTACACCCTTGCGGCATCCTTTGGCACATCTTTTGCTGGAAATCTCTTTGTTCAAGGAAAAGCAATTTCGGGAAACATTTTCTTCCATCCTTATATTTTCCTTTCGGTGACATTGAGCACGCCCTTTTGTTACGTCCATAAGCCTGAATCAGTGAGCACGATGCATGCAAAAATACGCATAGTGCAATAATATGCATAGCCTAGCAATGTGTGCGCGTGCGAGCGTGCGCACAATAACTTTTGGTTCCCATGCATGTTTCTGTAACTCAGAGCTTCAAACTCTTTCAGATTATCACTTCTGCCTGTCCCCTTCGGGATGTTCATTGGTTTTGAAATGTTCGCCGTAGTGCATGAGCTGATCTCAGATGGAGGAACATTAAGATCAATCTCATAAACAGCAGGCGATCACAAAACTTAAATAGAACTTATCCAAGTTGAACTTCGAACAAAATCACAAGCAATCTATACTATTTTAGAGTGGCCGACTGAAAGGAAGATACCCGGTCTGCATCCATCTATTTTGGGGCCTCGGTCGACTTTCAATTTTCAAGTTGCGTAGTTATTCTGTCTGACAGCCATTGGTCAGTAGAGATTTGTCTTCTCGCATGATGTAATTGAAAAGTCAAATCTAACCACTGTTTGCCCAATCTTCGGCTCAAAGCCCTTGTTTATGTTGATGTCTTTCTTCTGCTTCAAGTGAACCAAATTCCTGTGTTCACCAAGTTGAATTAAATTATTAAATTCGGGCATACACATCAAGGTTGCCTCTGACAATCAACAACTATTAAGGATCTTTCCCCTGCTCCTTACCTCTCCCAAACACAAACCTTCACTCTAGATCCAAATTATCAATATTTTAATCCTGCTTCTTATCTACATTATTAGCTCCTCTACCCATAAAATATTCTGGATGTCTGGTGTAGTGCATCAAACCTCATTGTCAGTGGGTTAATTTATTTCTGCCTCAAAAGCTCAAGATTCTCGTGACTCTTGACTTGTTTCTGCAGAGATGGGATCTGTGGAAAGATCAAAGAAGAAAGCGCAATATTGGAAAAGAGCCATTTTCCGTTTCTCTGTATGCCTCCTTATCGGTTTCTTCACAGGCTTCGCTCAGGCAATTAAAGCCTCCACTTTCGCCGGTCGTGTAGCGGTCACCTTGGATAAAGTGGATTTCTCTCCTCACACAGAGCCAATATCTAGGACAAGTGTTGTTGTCAACGCGAGTTTGAAAGCCGAGACAGCGGCTGTGGAGGCTTTAGCTGGAGGAGAGGATCAGTTGCAGGAAGAAGAAGAAGAAGAGGAAGTCGAATTGATTCCAAGAAGACTCCTCATAATTGTCACACCTACAGGGACAAAAGACAAGTTTCGAGGGGTGTTCCTAAGAAGGTTGTCCAACACCTTGAGACTTGTTCCTGCACCGTTGCTCTGGATCATTTTGGAGGGACAATCCCAATCCAATGAAGTATCGGAAATACTCAGGAACACCGGCATCATGTACCGGCATTTGGTGTCCAAGGGGAACTTCACCGATCCGGAAGCAGAAATTTATCATCAGTTCAACGTTGCTCTACATCACGTTGAGCACCACCGGATAAGTGGGATCCTCCATTTTTCGATGATTTCGAGTACTTATGATTTGGACTTCTTTGAGGAGCTCAGGGAGACAGAGTATGCACAAACATTTAACTCACTTTACATTCAAATTTTATCTCTGTCGTGATATTTCTGATGTCTTTCCTCTTTTCATTTATTGCTGTTTCGGAATGTCTGGCAATGAAAGAAACTGATGTTGGTTTGTACCAAATGATGTTTTTTCGAACTAAGTAGAGATCGAGTAGAAGGAAGGGATGAATGTCATACTTCATCATCAAGTCTAAAGTCAAACAATTAAAACTCTACTTTTCCCTTCTTTTCGATGAGAAATATAAATCATTTTCAATTTACTAATTGCAGGGTGTTGGGAAAGTGGCCAGTGTGCAAAACTACTTCACGAGCTAGAGGATGGCATGATGGTGACAAGAGCAATGGCACAGACCCAAGACCTCCATTGATGATGATTCATCCTTCAAGTTTTGCATTCAACAGTTCGATTCTGTGGGACCCTGAAAAATGGGGTCGACCTTCGTCATCTGCTCATCCGACCACCACCGCGACCAATGCCGCCCAGGTACACAGGCAGTTACACCGGTCTTAGGGTACCTAGCCTTAGATTGCTTGTTTGGTGATAATAATTTCGAAATAATTGCTCGAAAGCAAGATTTAAATATGTGGAATCAAGACCTTATTGAACTTAGGCCAGCAGATTGAGGCATATTTGAAATTGGTCCATTAACAATTCATAGTAGAAGAGATGCATATTCTTACAGGAAGATACAACATTTTTTAGTTGCAGTGCAAATGCAATGATGGGTCCATGCATTACATGTATAATTGAGGTTTTCTATTAAATTATTTGTTTTCCAGCTCTATGAATTATTGAATATGCTAAAGAGTACTTGAGAATCTGATCATATCTTTATGCTGCAAATGAAAGGTTATAGGCTCTTGGAATTGTTAAGTCTAGGTCCGTAGAAATTTGGCTAACCTCCAACCTTTTGCCAATAGTTTATAGATTTGCATAGCCGGTTGGTCATATGAAAGCATCAAGCTTTTGGATTTATATTTCGGAATCCGTACACGTGCTTCTGTTAGACCCATATGAGATTTGGACAGTTTAACTAAGTAGGTCTTACTAGATTCACACACGAGACCCGTCGGATTCAATGATTCATCCGGTTTCAGGATCCACACCTTCTCAATGTAACAATTTTTTTTTTATAAAACTGACCGAACAAAACAAAATTCGTCGAAATTTTTTTAGCCTTTTCTGGTTGGCTCTTTACTGTCGTAATTTAAATTGAAGAGCTTTTCATTATTTTTTTGTCTTGCTTGTTTAGGACCTGTTGAAGTTTGTGAAGCAAATTGTCCTGGAAGATGACGCGGCACTAAAGGGTGTTCAAGGAAAAGATTGCTCCAAGAACATGGTTTGGCATCAGGAAATCCAGATTAATATTGGGAAGTCAAAAATTGAACAGTTATGAGGAAAGTCCCAAAACACGCAAGCGAAGCACTGAAGGCATTTCTAACTCATTTGAAAAAAAATAATTTATCCTGCGCCAATTATTTTTCCCTGTAAATTTGTCGATTTTCATTTTATCATTAGTCAAGTATAAAGCCATAATTGATTTTGGTGTAGTTCTGCTTTAATTCTGTTTTTGTTTTTTGGGGTCAATTGTGCAATCATACATTATACAGATCACAATAAATCTCAGGAAAAGGCAAACAAATTGGCTTAGCCTTCAAGATTACACCAATTTGATGCAGTCGCGAAGTTGACACAGTAATGATGGTCCGACTTTCACTGGTAAAAAGTCAAAGCCCTAAGTATTGTCGGGTTCCGGAAACCTAATTCGATCTCGAATCTTTTGAAAAAGTGCAATCAAGTTTTCTTCACCTAGAAACTAGTTGCAAGACAATAGAACATCTTTCGTAGGACAGCTTGAAATCAGAGCGTTGGTGATCGAAAGAGCCCCGTTGCACTTTTTAACAAGAGATGTTAAGATTTTGATTGCTTCAATCAAAAAATGTAGAGTCAAAGTGTTCTCCCCGTGCCTAAAGGTCGGGACTTTTGCTGTAATTCATTCTCCAAATTATCTTCAAGTGCTAGGGCCTTTGTGGGCTTACAGAACCCAGCGACAGCTCCCACGGTACCGTGAAATCTGGGCTGGTCCTTTCCTAGGCCGAGGATCGATCATTGATCTTTGTCATCTATAAGAATGTAATCAAATCATCGCTATCCCACGATTCGTGATACGCAAAACTTTCGAGGTTACTTGATGAGTGGATGAAATCTATTCATTTGTGATCCGACACCCACCCATCTCTCTAGGAATCATCCGCAACGCATCTTCCAATTCCCTAAAAAATTGCCCGGAGAACTATTTCTCCGAAGGATTGTAGAAACTCCCTTCCAATGTTCGTGAGCTCGTGCATGTCTCCTCGTATCGAGAAATCTTTATGTCAGCCCAATGCTAGGTCCTATCCCATTTCGTCCATCTAAGAAGTGAGATCTACAATTTTGTTTGCTTGAATGTTATCGATGTCAACATAAATCGTCAAATAGAAAAAAAGAAGAGAAGAAGAAGTAGATGTTACAAATGCACCGAGGATTGCTTACTCTGTTTCCTTGAACCATCATAGGTTTCTTCTTAAAGATAAAAAAAACACAAATTGCTAACTACTTCAGCTCATAGATTATGAATAAGGATAATACTATGATCCCTGAACATTTCCTCGAATCAATATCATACCCGAATTAATCTTTTTCAATTTATTCCCCGAGCATCTAAAAGTCATTTTAATGCGGTCTTTATGGTAAATACAATGTAATATCACATGCTTTTCTCTAATGCGGATTGCCATCTAGCAATGAATGGGCTAAAAAACGATAGAGACCCATAATTTATGCCTTTCCAATCGGGAAGATATATTTTTTTCATTTCTTTTTCCCGTTTACCTTTTTTCTTCCTTTTTCTTTTTCTTTCTTCCTCAACTGCCTATAGTGTCCAAGGGTGCCATCGATGGCACAACTCTTTTCTCTCTTCTGATTCAAGATCGTTGCACCTCATACTCGATGTCATGACCTCAAAATTCCAGATCATAGTCCTCGGATCAAAGAAGAGAGGGAGATAAGGAAAAGTGGAAAAGGGGATGTTGATGAATGCGTGGGGTGGCGATGGCGGAGCTGTCGAGTCTTAAGTGCTGGCGATGATGGTGATGGTGGTGGTGGTCGGGTTTGGCGTGCTTGTGGGGTGGGCGACTGAGTCTAGTAGTGATTGTAGAGCGGGTGGTGTGGCCGAGCATCGCGTTGGTGAGTGGTGGTGGTGTCCAAAACTAACGGCTTGTAATTGGATTATGCCGATGCAATTACCATTTAAGATGGAGAGACAAAGAGATCCCGCACCCAGAAAGCCATGTAGATGCTGATACGTGCGAAAACGACGTGAAGTGAATTCTTAATAGTTTAGAGACTAAATTTAATAGAAAAAAAGAAAATTCACGCACCGCACATAACAATGTTTATGAAACAAAAGTCAAGGATTACCAACATTATCAATCCTTACCATTATAAATTCCCTTTCCTCCGCAACCTCCCCCATCTTCTTGATCGCAAAGGAAACAACATAGGCCAAGATGTCCCACCATCAATATCACAAGGCCCAGAATGCAATTATACTTTATATGTAGTAGCCATCCCATGTTCTTTTCCTTTTTCTTCCTCTTGGGGCCCTTAAACAGACAACCCACGTCCGAGGTTTCGATTGTTCTGGCCCCCTCTTGTCCCGTAGCTTTCCCCCCCAGTTTTAGGCCCAACAGGAGCCGACGACTTAGTGCTTTTTCGGAGCGGTCGAGCGAGGCCAAGACCACCGCAGAATTCACGGCAATCGAAAGGGTCGTCACCAACTGCCGCAGCTCCCATGTGATCACTGACCGGCAATGTTTTGTGCTCGTGACTCTGGACCTATCGATCCGACCAAAGCACGACATGGGGGACGATTTCGGTCTTTGCTGTTGGCCCCAGCTTGATTCGGGCGAATCGGTACATGCATCGAATAGGGCAGTAAGCACATGTTCTAGGACACCCTTCCTCCAGTTTCGTTTAGGAAAGAGGCTTTGACCCACTGAACACAACCCAGATCTTTTGGGTTCCAATCAAGATTTGGGATCTACAAACCAAACTGTTTCCCTTTCTTCTTTGTTTGAAACTCCAAAGATTCTAACCACAAACAAGGTATTGACTTGGTTGCCCCCCCCATTGGTAACCCTTCACTGTGGGGTTAATGATTGGTTCTTGGTCGTCACATCCCTCTGTCAACTCCAAAAATCAAATGGAATTGGAGTTACTGCGTATTTCTTATAGAGAAATGGATCTTGTTAACGAGTAATATAGAGATACTAATTAAAACTATAATGCATATCCCCATATCTTGAAATTTAAAAAAAAGAGTATATTTGAAACGAAATGAAATATTTCAAATAAAAAGAGTTTATATGACTCTCTTGACAAATGTATTTGAAGAAGTCCCGGTTCTCTTATTCAATGCTAATGGATTTTATTCTCTTTTTAGCAACTTTGAAATAAAGATCGCGATTTTGATCTTTTTCAAGAGAATCATCACGTAATAAATCAATCTTTCTCTTTCAAGTTTACTGTTACTGTACCGGAATCAAAATGATCTCCGCTCCTATGTCAATGTTTAAACGGAGGAAAGCTTCGAGCCACCGTTCTTATCTTAGGTTTTAAGTAGAACCATTCTGTAAGATAAGCCAAGAATAAGGGTAGCTTTTCCTTTTGACATTTTTCAAAGCGAGAGCTTTAAGATAAAGGCAGGGAACAAACATGTCATCAAAGAGTTTACGGAGAAGAAGAAAGGTAATCTGAGTAAACATAAGTGAAAGTAAACAGCCATTATAATCCTGGATGAACTGCGAGAAGCAACGGGTCACTAGAAACGCCGCGTGCAAAGTGAAAGAGCGTATGCATCGTGAAAAGCACTGCAACAGCAGTCAAGTAGTCAGCTTGGTCTCTCCTCTCTCTCTCTTTCTCTGCAGAGACTGGGTTTTTGGGAAGTGAGAAGTGAAGAAAGACAGCTGAGGTCGACGTAGAAGAAGAACCAGAAGGCGAAGATGCCATTGGCCCAATCCAGTCCAGTCAAAGCCCCTTCCTTCATGTGACCTCCGTCTCTCTAAGTCTAAGGGTTCCTTCTGTATTTTTCCAGGCTTTTTCTCCGGGACAACGACACAATTAATTTCTAAATTTTAACTTAACGTGTAATTTAATTTAAAAATTTTTAATTTATTTAATATAATATATAAACTTTAACTTAATATGATTCTTAAAATTTTAATTTATTTAATATGATCGTTAAATTTTTGGTACATATTCAATTCAGTCCTAAAATTATATGAAAATATTCAATGTAGTCGATCATATTGTACAAATTAAAAGTTCAGAAATTACATATTAATTAAAATTTAAGAGTTATATTAAATAAATTAAAATTTTAAAGATTAAATTGCATATTGAGCAAAGTGGACCGTTTACGTAATTTTTCGCTTTCTCGGGGACATCCCTTCTTGGTTTCGCCCACATTGTTCAAAACCGAACCAACTCGCGTCCCTGCTTCAAACCCCGCCATTTGAAAAACCTCATCTGCCGGCGGTAAGCTCGAAATGCTCTTGTTCCATTCTTACCGCTTTCTCCGTTGAAGTTCATTCCTTTTGCGACTCTACAGGTGCTCTGTTTTCTTTTTTCCTTTCCTTTTAATCCGTGTGTTGTGGTGTAACTCTTCTCTGCTTTCTCCCGGTGAAATCCAAATCTGTTCGCATCAAGTCAGGGCCTTTCTTCTTTCGCTCGCCTTTGAATGGAGGAATCCGAAATGGGGTTCTCTTGTAAATTTAAAAGAAGATGTTTCTCTTGGGGGGACATATTTTCTTTGGTCTGAGCTCGTCAAGTAAAGTTCGAGCCTTTTCTTCTGCAGCTTCCGTGTTCCTTTTTCCCCTTTCGAAGGTGGTGCCGCTTTTGCCCTGTTGTTAAGTATTTACTATCAATGGCAAATTTCAGATTTGTTGAATGATTTTGCTAGATATTTGTGGGTGGGGGGGTTGTTGTCGCTTGTGATTTCATAACGGAAATGCCCTGCAAGACGTTACGCAAGCTGTTAATGCTCAGGCTTGATGTTTTTGGAGATCTTCCCACTTCCTCAGGAAGCCCTCTAGTGATTTTAATATGAAAAGGGCGGTCTTCATGGTCATTATTTTCATTTATTGCTCTTTCTGCTTTTTGGCCCATGATGTTGGGTTGTCCTCCAATACTGTGCCTTAAACTCAAGAGTTAAGTGATAGAGTAAAAGGGAAGGAAGGTGAAGAGGAAAGGATAATAAAGAAAGAGAGAAAAAAAAAATTGCAGAGACGGTGTTTATGATGAATTCAGTGAGTTCTTTCATGCTTTTTCTATTTTCTTATATGGCTAAAATCTTTTAGGGTCCTTGTTTCGTAGTTGTGGTTGGTAGTGGGGTGGAAAGTGTCTGTGGAGTTTCTTTGAAGGGATCGTGTGTTTGTTTGTTTGTTTGTTGGGTAATGTACTAAATACTCATTGAGGTGGCTGTCCCTGTCGTGGACCATTAACCTAGTTTCTTTTATACATCATCATACTTACATTCCTACATGCTTGCAAATACTTTTTTCTTTCCCATTAATTTCTCCAAGAAGGAGTTTCAATGGAAAATGTTGCAGGAGGTGTGGGTCAGGGGGTTGTGAAGGGGAGGGGTTCGTCTCTACTCGTTTTGCTATTTGGTTGACGAGGACCTAAATCATGCAGACGCCACGAGCACGGTGAGTTAGCCATTTGATCTGACGTGCTAGTATTCTCCGACTTGGTATTTTCTCTTCTGTCAAGAATACAGAGATTCTGTTGTTGTGAACGGCGTGTTGCTGTTAACAGTATGTTCTTGAATTTGCTCTAGGAGCATTTTGTGAGAACATGCAAGAATAATTTGGGTAAGATGCTCATTCTGGTAACAGAACAAGGAATTGCTTCTCACGTTCTGTGTCATCATAATCTTTATCGATTGATCTATTAGACACAGCCTTTATCTGCACTAGTCCATGGACTTGTTTCTGTTTTCAGTGTTATGTTGTATGAGCCATGGCAGGAACCTAGTCATTCGCATAGATCATGGTCTTCTTGCCTCATTTCGTATATCGTTCTCTACCATGTGTTAAATTTATGTATCAGCTATTAATTAGAATCCTGCAAGCTAAATCAGATGCATACCTTCTGTGTTAATACTTGCTGATTGTAAGAATGCATTTCTGTTAGCTTCTTTTACACTGAATCATCTTAATATCTTCTAAATTCAAAAATCGGAAAGTCTCTACCTCTATGCAGATTTATGCAATGTCTGTTTTAGCTTTCTTTCATACGAGTGGTTATAAAGACTCTAAAACAAATTTCAATTTCTTGTCATACTAAATATTCTGTTTTCACATTCCTAGGCAATTTTAGTATGGTTTTTCTATTTTTCTCCATGAAAAAAGTGCCATATTTCCTTTTCGGTTTATATGCTACTGACTAAACATGTCAAGTGTATGGTAGATTCATAACATCTTACATGTTAGTTGTATTGTATGCCTTGTTGATTTTGCGGTTGGGCAGCTTGTGTTTACTTGAGTAGGTTCGAGTTGATTAGTGGCAATTGTCACCTTACACATGTACTATATGCATAATTAGCCTGCTAGTATTGGTACACCAGCTTGAAAGGACACCTGCCTTGACATCTGCCGATTACTGATGACTAAAAAGTCGCACCTGAACCACCATTAACATCGAAAAGGCTATTAAGTGCTGTTGGCCCTTCCCTTCTTAACATGCCCTTAATGATGGTTTTGTATTTTTGCAGCCGGAAGAAGAACCGTATTCCTTCTACTGTAATTTCATATGATTTATTTTTTGGCATGTTGGTGAGACAAAGTACTAATTAATTTTCATGTTGAACTTGTGGTGCAGAACCAATTCTCAGGAAGTTCCTCAAAGGAAATCGCCTGAACGCCTCGAACTTCACGCCAGCTTAAAATTCCAGGATTTGATCCAGAGAAAATTTCGTCCTCCCCAAATGCTCCTGCAAGGACTCCTAAAGACAAAAGTCCTAAAGTTGCTGAGCGCAAGTCGCCTCGAACTTCAGCATCATCTGAGGTACCATTTGTGAAGGCAATAATATCAGAACTCACCGTTGACTCTTTAGCAATTTGTGAAATCTGAAATTGATGCTGTGTTCATGAATTTGCATGCTTATCTATGTGCTGATACACATGCATTCTCTCACCCTTCTATGCTTACGGTGTTGGTCTTTGTTGTAAGTTTCTGAAAAACAATTTTATGTTCAAAGACTGCAAACAGTTGAGAAGTTTCTGCATAGTAAAATGTTTTTCAAACTACTTTCTCAGTACAGGCTTTGAAATCAGATTTTAAGCAAGCTTGCTTTTGTAGATGCCCTAATAACTTACTTCAGTTGTCGTCATCTGGCTATAATTAAACATGCCAGATATATACGAACATGTGCAATGCTGGTTAAGTAGACAATATACTTTTCTACATGGCCACTTACACCTTGGAAGTTTTCTCTATGAAGTTTCTCTGAGCCTTGATTTTTTCTTTTAATGATAAATGTTTTTGCATTCATGAACTACAGAAGAAACGCTTGAGCAGAGCATCCGAATTGGAATCACAGATCGTTCAACTCCAAGAAGATCTGAAGAAGGCAAAGAACCAATTGGACTCATCTGAATTGGCAAAGAGGCAAGCCCAGCAGGAAGCTGAAGAGGCCAGGAAGCAGCTCTTGGCCATGTCAAAAACACTTGAGGAGTTGCAACAGCAGCTGTTGGAGCTTTCGGCTTCTGATGAAGCCCGGGTTCAGGAACTGCTTAAAATTTCCCAAGATCGCGATAAAGCTTGGCAGTCCGAGCTCGAGGCCATCCAAAAGCAATACTCTTTGGATTCAGCTGCATTAGCTTCAGCCATGAATGAAATAAAGAAGCTCAAGGCACACCTAGAGATGGTGGCTGAATCTGAAGCTACCCAAACTAAGCATGCAGAATCAGCGCATCACGAGATCCAGCGTTTGAGGATGGAGCTTTCGGAAACCCTAGCCCTCATTGAAAACCTGAGGATCGAGCTTACGAACTGCAGAGAGTCGGAAGCTCAGGCTCTAGAAGTCGTGAACAATGCTCAGAAGCAATTGGAAGCGGCAAATGCCACTGTCGAGATATTTCGTTCAGAGAGCATGAAAGCCAAGGATGCTTATAGCTCTCTATTTATTGAGTTAGAACAGTCGAAATCTCGAGAAAAGTCTTTGGATGATCTCATGAAGAAACTCCAAGCAGATCTTAGTGGCAGTAACAATTGTCCATCTAATTCCACAAGCGATGCGAACCTCCCACTTGGAGATAGTGTAGATGAAGACATAAACAAGCTCAAAGCAGAGCTTAATTCCACGAAACTTGAGGCAATTCAATTAAAGTCGGCTCTGGCTACTGCTGAGACTAGGTATCAAGAAGAGTATATCCAGAGCACATTGCAAATCAGAAGTGCTTATGAAACCGCTGAACGTATAAAACAAGAGTCCTTCCAGAGGCAGGCTAAACTGGAGGCTGAATTAGAGGCGGCCAAGAGTCTTATTGAAGAACTGACTGCAAAATCAAAAGAAAAGGAAGCGGTATTCCAGACTGTCTTGGATGAGAATCAGAAACTAAGTGTGAAGAAGGAGAACGACCAGGCCAGTGCAAGAGAATATGAACTCGAGATGGAGTTGAGCAAGTCTCAGGTGGATTTGGAAGGTTTGAAGGAAAATATATTGGAAAAAACAAGAGAGATGCAGAGTTTGGCTGAGGAATATGAAAGGCTCAAGAACGAAATAAATGAGAGGGATGTGGACGAGAGCAAAGCGAATGATGATGCAGTGGCTTTAGTGGAAGCTGCGCGGGCCGCGGAGCGAGAGGCTTTGATGAAACTGGGATATCTAACAGAGGAGGCTGATAAAAGCAGCAGGAGAGCAGCTCGGATCACCGAGCAGCTCGATGCAGCTCAAGCTGCGAACTCAGAAATGGAGGCCGAGTTGAGGAGGCTGAAGGTGCAATCTGACCAGTGGAGGAAAGCAGCCGAGGCTGCAGCCGCCATGCTTTCTGCTGGGAACAATGGGAAGTTTGTCGAAAGAGCAGGCTCCCTTGACAATTACCATACTCTTGGTTCACCTTATTCTGAAGACATGGACGATGAATCTCCCAAGAAGAAAAATGGGAACATGCTGAAAAGAATCGGTGTCTTGTGGAAGAAGGGGAATAAGTAGATGGAATGGCAGGTAGGCAAACTGATCTTTGTTTCTTCCATTACTTCTTTCGTTGTTTAAGCGACTCTCTTTGTGATGATTCGGCTATTCTGTTATCCTCGTTGAATTCTTGAGAGTTCTCAGGGGACAAGTCCATTGTAGAGTGTAGCATTATAATATGGATAAGTTTTACTGGCTTATACACGCAAAAATTTGTGCAGGTATGTTTATACTCACGAGCCTTTTTGGGTTTAGAATTGTCTATGGTGCCTTGGATGAAGCGCTCCTCTTCCTTCACTGCAAGGTGATGCTGGGCTTGCTCAACAATGTGCAGAATTTAATGTATGATTCTGCAACGATTTAGAAGTTGTTTGTAGAATGTTCTCATTCTAGCTTTGGAAACTGAAACTGTATACATTTGTGCACGAGTAGGTCACTCTGGTCACATATGATATGTGAGGATCTTTACGCATGTTATCTTATTCGCTCTGTAGAATCATTTGTTTGCCCTTCTTTTGGCAATTTGCAGTTTGATGAAATAGTTGTATGGATTAACAGCTTATGCAGACACGCAAGTCTGGTTTCCGAAGAGCGGATTCGGTACCAAGAAACTAGTATTGCTAATGAAACACGGCGACAATACTATGCTCGCAATAACTGACCTTAGTAATGCATGAGCCGGACGCGTATGGACCTCATTAATCTCAATCGTTGGAGCATGTGGGTTTCATGTAGGATTCGGCCCACGTTGTATGGGCCACAGGCTCGTGTGCATCAGAAATAGGCAGGCATCGCTCAAAAGAACGTCGGCGACGACTGATTAGCAGCAGAGATGGATGTGAAACGCAAAACAAGAAAAGATGCAAATGAGGATTGATGGAACATGAATGCGGTCGCTTTTATTCCTAGTACTTGAACCCATCAAGACAAGCACTTACGGAACGGGGATATCTTGAATGAGTTCGGGATTTTCTTTTCAGGAAAGTAGATCCCGAATGATGGCTGGAGTTAAGAGTGCCCTATTGACTCTTGGACGGCGAAAGAAGAAAAGTTTTGCAATTTTCTATTGTGATAACTTTCTGGGAAAAAGCTACCAAAAACTTTAAACTTTGTCTACTATGACACATTTATTTCGAATTTTTTTTTAACATAAAAAATTTCAAACTATATTATTCGTGACATATTTACTATAAACTTTTTTTTGTGACAAAAAAACTTACAAATTGTACTTATCTGATATATTTATTTTCCATCAAGGTTTTCATCAGATGATTTTTCATTCAAAACATAGTTTTTATTTCACTTAAGCCATATGGGTATCTTGTCAATACCGTTTGCTTTCCAGCTTTCATGTAAGCAGATTTTTAATAGTGTTCATTGACAGAACCTTGATGGACATAAATGTGTCGTACAAATTTGAGATTTTTGGTGTCATAGGAAAAAAAATTATGGTAAATGCGTCACAATGAACATAATTTTGAGTTTTTGGTGGCTTTTACCCTAACTTTTCTAGTTACATTGTGATTGTTATTTTCAGATCGAATATTTCAAAAACACTAGTTAATGTGATTTAGCAAAAGAATAAAGTATCATTTCTCATTAAAGAAGAAAAAATCTGTGACACTTCTCCCTTTTAAGAAATCAGAGATTTAGATTGATGGACCTCAACTCAAATACAGAATATTTCTCTAGACAATGTATCTTTTCTTCTCAAATTCATTCGAACGTCTATATAATACCGACCACGCGAAAAATAACGTGGCCTTAGTACGAGAACTTACCTTTATTAAGAATGGATGTCTTTCTAGGAAACCGAACGAAGAGCTTTTTACTGAGCCCCATTTGTTACCCATTGTTCGCTTTATGGGGCCCTGAGTTTTTCGCAGAGGTTTGAGCTAAAGTCTGTCGAATTTAAGATATCATTTAACTTTAGAAAATTTTTCCAAAAATATATGTAAATTTATGCGTTCACATTTTATGAAAATCTTGTTTCGAGTTTTAAAAAAAATCAAATTGCTTGTGATGTAAAATTTTGATTAGTAAAAAGTAAAAATCAATTTAGACAGGCTAGCCTTGCTATTGAAAGAGTTTTGTTAAATAAGGTTTCGCCACGTGGTAGTGACACATGGTCTAAAATTCCAATTAAAGTGTATACATATTACACAAGGTGGTAATGATTAAGATAAGATGCATATCATGCGGTTAATATGATTGGTCAGTTTTAATATGTCATCAATCTCCATGTGATGTAACTGTCGCATAATATGCTTTTTTTTTAACAATGACAAGGGGTATGCTCTGTCTTATCAATTATATCGATTTGAGATTCTTCATGATACTATAGTAATATGATACATCAATTAAGATGTGAATCAAAGCTCGGGCAAGCAACCTAAATGAGGAACAATTTGCTCTTGGTAGCTTAGGGATTGCAGCTGTATCGTGTGCAATTAATATATACGCACAACTCGGTTCTTATCTGTTAAGTAACCCCATGAGATCAATACTGGCTTCGTTTGTTTCAAGAAAAATGTATGCTATGGAAGACATATTTGCATCACCTGAAATAATTAGCTAATGAAAAAAGCTTTCATCATCGACAAAACAATTTAGTATAAATATTTTTATGAACGATGAATATATTTTTTGTTCATTCAATTTTTGAAAGCTTTGTTTTTAGAAAAATATTTTCCAGATCAGCATGACACTAACAAAGCCTAAGGAAAGCTGCTTTCGATAATTTGTTTTTCGACTTTACCGGTATTCTGATGACGGAAAACTAATCGATCTACGAAATTTTTTTCCATGTACTAAAAACAACAAGCTTAGAATTGGAGGAAAATAACTTCTTCTAGCAAAATGAAAACCACTTTCTCTAAACCATTAAACAAATAAAAACGGAGCTAGGCCTTTGGGCCCAAAGCATTCAAGGCCCAATCAGAAAACAGGCCCAAACAAGCCCGACCACACACGCACACACGTATATATACCGCCATTGACGAGTGCCTCTAGGGTTTCTTCTTGCAGCTGCCGCTCCGGGTCTTCTTCAACCTCTCTCCAAACTTTATCCAGAGGCCGGACAACGCCTACTCAGCCACCATGGGGTACGACACTGCCACTCCACCTTCTTCTTATCTTCGAGATTGTTCTAGTTTCCGATTTGTTGAACGTGCGACTTGGATTCTCATGTTTTTGGATTGGAAGCTAGATATGTTTTGATCTGTCTTTAGAGTAGTAGAAAGATTTGAGGTTGCTCCAGGTTGTGTTTTACTGGACCGGGCGATGAAATCGATGCTGCTGTTCTTTTCGTTTCTTTAATCTCTTTGAGCGAAGGAAAAAGCAAGGGTGTTTGATGACTGAAGTCTAGCCCCCATTTGATTTTGGGCCGAGTCAATAATCTGGGCAGGTTATGATGGTAATGCTGGGTTTGGAATTGAAAATTACATCTATGTCGATTTGAGTTTTTCTCAGTATCAGAATGGCTGAATAGCTTTGAATAGCTCCGTAAATTTCTGAAAGGCGTCTCTGGGTTTCGGTTCTTCAGCATTTATCGACTTTGTTAATCTTCATCAGTTTGTTAGAGGAGAAGGCTGGCTTATAAAAAGCTCTCTGCTTGATTGTATACTGATGCGAACTTTTGTTTCGGGTGTATCTTTTAGTTCTGTTGCCTTAGTTGTGGTTTCAGAGTTTATCTTCCGAAGCAAAACCTAATGATATGTTAGGTTTGACCTTGGGATATTGGGATTTGGGGAATAAATTTGCACCCCTTTAATTAGTAGAGCCATAAGAAATTGCCTCTATAACTTTGGACACTATGCCACATCTAAATGTGGCCATACATTCTAGTCAATTGACAATTTTAAGCTGGAACACTACCTTAAGAGTATGTTAATGGCTTTTCTGTTTGGCATATAGCCTCTGTTGGCTTCAAAGAGGAGGGGCCTTTGACAAACAATAGAGCAGATAGAAGTGATTAGCACAAAATATGGTTGACATAGCGTCAGGAGATGTGTATCTTCACATGATGTAATAGCAGTACGTTCTCTGTCCTAAAAGAGGGCACTGCAATACTTTTGAGGATCAGTTGAATTATTAGGAGATAGCTGCTCAATGTCTATTGATAAGCTACCCTCTATCGATACTTTGGGAATGCCTATTCAATTTGAGTTATGGCACTTCTTTCAGCTATTTTTCATCAGAGATAGGTAACATAATGATATCTAGGCGACCTGTGTCAGTTTTTCCAATGCGTTATAGGGGATGTGATGTATG
Source organism: Syzygium grande (assembly GCA_024733475.1). Taxonomy (NCBI): domain Eukaryota; kingdom Viridiplantae; phylum Streptophyta; class Magnoliopsida; order Myrtales; family Myrtaceae; genus Syzygium; species Syzygium grande. The sequence goes on from JAMXDD010000010.1 coordinate 25,751,326, forward strand.
GTTATTAGATGCTAAGCAGACATTTCCTTGCAGGAAGACACGTGGTATGGGATCTGGTCGCAAATTGAAGTCTCACCGAAGGAGGCAGAGATGGGCCGACAAGTCATACAAGAAATCCCATCTTGGCAATGAGTGGAAGAAGCCATTTGCTGGGTCTTCTCATGCCAAGGGCATTGTCCTTGAGAAGATGTAAGATTCTCTCTCTCAATCTCTCTCAAGTATACAGAAATAAAAACTGCTGATTCTTTATCAAGTATATTGTCTAAAATGTGCTAAATAATAATTACTTAATGTGCAGAGGTATTGAGGCTAAGCAGCCTAACTCTGCCATTAGAAAATGTGCCAGAGTTCAGCTTATCAAAAACGGGAAGAAGATAGCTGCTTTCGTGCCCAATGATGGTTGCCTTAACTACATTGAGGAAAATGTAAGATCTTCCATAGCGTATTATCAAGTATTTGACCATTTTTCTCCTCCTCTTGTTGCCTTCTGGTTACTGACCATGACTGCAATTTCGAAACCAGGACGAAGTCTTGATTGCCGGTTTTGGCCGAAAGGGTCATGCTGTGGGAGATATTCCTGGTGTCAGGTTCAAGGTCGTGAAGGTCTCCGGTGTGTCCCTCCTGGCCCTTTTCAAGGAAAAGAAGGAGAAGCCTCGGTCTTAAGTTTGAATTTTGGCTTTTGCCCATGATGTCAGTTTAAAAGGTTTGTTACATTTTGGGATGTTACTTTCAATTTTGATTTTGGCCTTTTGAACTATCCGTGATCACTCACCTAGTTTATTGCACCGGTTTCACTTCGGGTGACTTTGATATGAACACTCTCTCTCTCTCTCGCTCTTTAGATTTGTCGCACTGGTTTCACTTCAAGTGACTCGATTTGAAGAATCTTTCTCCCTCGCGATAGGTAATGACATTCGATTGCGAGGGGATATATCCTTCTCGAACCCCCATGTTAAACCCTCCTAATATTCTAAAAGTACAATAGTCTTTTTAACTTTTTATATTGGATTTCAAATTATATCTTATAATCGTGCAATTTATTGAATTGTCATTTTATTTCTTAAAGCACCCTCAGCCCAAAACGAAAGCCCACACGCGTTCTCTCTCTCTGTCTCCGCTCCTGGCATACAGGCCCGACGCAACCACCACCGCGTCTCAGCCTCTCCACCGCGCACTGTCTGTCCCTCCTTCAGCAATTGGTGCAACCATTGTGGACCTCCGATTTCATGCCAATGACGGCACTCGCACCAGCTCAAGAATAGCCTGAGATCAACGACCTTGATTTGGCGGCTATGGCCAAGCTCTGTCAGAGAACCTCGTGTGGTCGACCGTGGCCTTGCCTTGGCGATTGTGAGCTCAAGGCCATGCGAGTGAGAAGGGGACAAATATAGGCAACCATACGTAGTCAACCATAAAAGAGAAATAGAAAATCAGACAGACGGGGCTGTGGGAGCTAGGGCGTCAGCGGCGGGTTCTCGCGCCAAGTTGGTGCTGTCGGGGTGGCTTGGTGAGGGTGGTGCTGTGTGTGAGGGGACTGAGGAGGGACAACGGATTGGAAGAAGATAAAACAGGGGAGGGGTTTGGTTGGGTACGAAGGCAAATGGGTGTTTTTAGGTGGGGGGTATTTGACGTGTAAGAATGAATCCTTTCAAGGCAAATGGGTCTTTTAGGCGTGAAAAGTAGATTTCGAAATGTGAGAACGGTATGCGATATGAAGAATAACGTTGATAGTTTTTACAATTATATCCAATTTAAAGTAATGTCCCATACCAAATCGTGTTTTAATCCACAGTAGGTAGCTGAATTGCACAATGTTTGATATGCAACTATAGCTGCATGTATCATGTAGAAAGTTCTCTTCACCATTGGCAATAGAATAGGATTTCCAAGTTCATGGTAGACGTTCAATCCTTTATGGCACGTTTCTTGGCACACAAGAAACATGATCGTCCAGCGCACCAATGTCCATTGTAACACTTAAGAGAAGAATTATACGTAACAAGATGCAGTATTCGCCCAGAGATTGAAAACACAGAATTGAGGAATATTTGGGTATGTTATGCACTTTGAGAAATGGAGGGGAAACTGCAGCTAAGATGGAAGCATTGTATTCAGATCCTCTCTGAACTCCATAAGTTAATCCTATCGAACACCTGTTTTGTTTTCACACGGCAGGGACCTAACTTAATATCCCAACCGAGGTTACATTTCCAGGCCAAACAAAAATGAAGGGTACAAAAGAGTACATACACATCGTTTTTTCCCCCTAGATCTAACAAAAGGGACCATGAAGGTTGAGTCCAATGCTGGCGGTAGATTATGTAAATATCGAAGAGGACGCTTTCGCTAGCAAATTTCACACACTGTTCATCAATCATCAGCAACTTGCAGCAAATGATACCTTACGGAGCATTACTTAAAAATCCCCGTCTTCCAAACGCAAAAAGTCCATACCTTTCCATAGATGTAACGTGACACCATGGGCCAACGAGCTTGAAATGCAATTGATCCCTGACAAGGCAAAAAAGAAAGACAGGACTCTTTTAAATCTTCAAGATTCATGTATGAATTGAAAGAGTAACGCATAAACTGTAAAGAGCAATAGAAGACCTGGAGTCACAGCTTATCTTGCTGACGCTTCTTGTTGTGCCTTCTTTGGTGAGAAGAAGAAGCTTCAAGAGAGCTAGATCGCACGTACTTGAGACGATAACTTCGAAGCAGTGGCCCGAAAATACGATGCTCTCCGAGTCTGATGAAAGCAGTTTCTGCATCCGTACGATTCTTGAAGACTATTTTAACCTGCTTGCTCTTGTTCAACACTCTTGACTCCGATTCCTTCAAGGGGCCAAAGCAGCTGAACATCTTGTTCAGCTTAGTTACTGAAGGAGCTAGATTCAGGTTGGTAAAGGTCAAAATCAGAGCAGTCGAAAAATAGTCTTCCTTGGAACTCCCAGGGACTTCACTGTCTGGCTTTTTTCCTTCCACATAAGGATTTTCACAAGGAAATTGAGCTTCTTGAATCGAGGCAGGATCATAATGGTGATTGATTAGTGGTTCCGTAAGATGAGCAGGCTTCTTGCTTGGAGTTTCAAGCACAGAATTCCCTGTATCCTCCTCATCTTTAAGCAACACTTTCTGTTCAGGAATGCTCTGGGTTATCCTGTCGGTCATAAACGCATCCTTTGAGCACTCAAGTGCTGTGCCAGAGACATCATCACTTGTACGTTTGCCTTCCACGTAAGGATCTTGAAAATGAGCCTGTGATTTCCAATTCAAGACGGGACAAAACTGTTGATCTGTTTGTGGTTCCATAGAAGGCACAGGCTTTTTGCATGGGGCTTTAAGCAGAGAATCCCCTGCATTCTGATTTTCAAGAGACAGTTGCGGTTCAGGAATGCTTTGGATTATCCTGCTGGACATAAATGAATCCTTGGAACGCTCAAGCACCGTTGCAGGGATGCCATCGTTTGGCCGTTTTACTTTCATGTAACGATTTGGACGACGGACTTGTAATTTCTGAATCAACCTATGACGAAACTGGCCTATTTGTGGTTCAATGGAAGGAACGGGCCTCTCACTTTCAATCAGAGAATCCCCTGCATCCTGGTTTCCAAGCGACGGTTGCTGTACAGGAATGCTCTGGATGGTGCTGCCGGTGGAAAATGGATCCTTTGGGCACTCGATCCTCATTCCAGAGACATCATGAATTGGCTTTCTTACTTCCACCAGAGGATTTTCATGGGACAATTGAGGAACCCGAGTAAAGGCAGGACAAAGCTGGCGATCCATTCCAGAGACATCATGAATTGGCTTTCTTACTTCCATCAGAGGATTTTCATGGGGCAATCGAGGGCCCCAGGTAAAGGCAGGACAAAACTGGCAATCCATTTTTCGTGCGACAGAAGGAACAGGCCTCTCACATGGGGTTTCAAGCTGAGAATCCCCTGCATTCCGGTTTCGAAGTGTCGGTTGTGGTTCCTGAATGCTACTAATTACTGTGCTGGTCCTGACAGCATCCTTGAAGCACTTCAGATCCATAGGTTCTGCGACGCCAAATTTTGTCAAAATACTCCGAGTCTCCACAACAGATGCTTCTAGTGCAGGCTCTCCACACGACTTCAATGGGAGATGATTCGGGACAACCAAATTTCTGAATTCCGAGAAGTATCTCACTGTGCAAGTCGGATATCTATTCTGTCTCATGGGATTGCCGGCAAGCAGACATAGCCGTAACAGCATCTGTTTAGGAGAGACATATCCAAGGAGGTTTTTTCTACTACAGGAATCATGGGGAATGAGACCAGAATGGGCCTTTTTGTTGCTTCTACCCGAGGGACTTTCTTTAAGATGCTCTGCCAATGGGAGTGACCCATTTGATTCACTCGCAACCTTATCGATTCTGTGCATTGCTCTATGATTTTGCTGGAACTGCATGGATTGGTCCATGCTGATCGTGCTAGGAGCACCTGTACACGCTGATACCGATTCATTCGGACCAGCAGCTTTGCCAAACGAGTTCCCACAAGCTCCTTTATCTGACCCAACTTCATCCGTCAACATATGCTGACAATTCTTCGCCAACAAGGCTGGGAAGCTCTTTCTCTTTCTTCCAGGACGCACCACATCAAGCGAAATGTGCTTAAGCTCGTTCGAGTTGCTTATGTGACATTCTGTTTTCCTCTGAACCTCAAGCATTGCCATCCTATTTTGCTCGAACATGTGCACAGATTGGTCTGCGCTAATCTTCATCAGAGCACCTGAACATGTTGAAACCGATTCATTTGGACCAGCAGCTTCGCCAAAAAAAAAGGAGTTCCCACGAGCTCTTTTGCCGGACCCAACTTCATCAGTTGAAGTACGAAGACAGTTTTCAGCGCACAAGGCCAGGCAGGTCTTTCTCTTTCTTCCAGGATGCACGCTGTCTTGGAAACCGTTCTTACGCTCACTGGAGTCGCTTATGTAACATCCTGTCTTCACCGCAAGCGTCCCACGACAGCCCTCGAACTCTGGATTAGCGCCATCAATCTCTATAGGGTTCTGATAACAATCTCCTAATGGAGTCATGTCGGCCTCGTTCTCCAACTTCCCACCGAACGATATGAATTCAGGTAACCGAGAAAACCCCTTCCATCGGGAGAAGGCCAACATTTGGCTCTTCGCCACGGAAAGCAGGAGTCTGCTAGGTCCACCGAGAGGCGATTCGCCCCATTTTTTAATGTACTTGACAAGTTCTCGAGGTGTAAAAGAAGCCGTACTCAGAACACTATCTTCAGCGCCCTGCTGACTCGAATTTTTCACCAAAGCAGCATTAACTTCAGCCTGAGCTTCAAACCTGGTTTGCACTTCTCTGGGCACACACCGGCAGGTCAGCACGTACTCCACACGCCTAGAGAGTTCATCGAGAGCGCAGTCCACAGCATGACGGAACTTATCCGTGCCGCTTTGCATCTCTATCAGTGGGAAATGCTCCCACAATGGCTTTATCAGCGGAACCCGATCAGGTCTAAGTGCCCGTTCCCCAAAACGTGCTACCAAAAAATATTTTTTCGTCACTCCAGCAGAGCAGCCAATTAGCTTCCCTGGCCGCCAATAAGGGCCCCTTGTTTTGCACCAGACGAGATCCGCTATACTGATCTCTCGGCCCGATTCTGCCGATCTTCCATTCCTTTGGGTTCCGTCCCTCAAATCATCACAACCCAAAACGGGCGTGGCCGCGGTACACTCACCCACATTACTGACACAATCCATGTATGGAAAGAGATGGCAATCCTGGTCCTTCTCCTTATCTCTGCAGCATTCTGTTTCAAGTTCAGAAATTGCACTCATGCGACCCCTGCTTCTATCTGCCCGACAAGTGAGCAGCAAATCAGCAGGCGCCGATTCCGCGCAACGCGTCGATAAATGCACATGCGTTTACTTGAACTAGAGGCGTGAAGCTAATAAAACACATCGACATGAATTTACCTCGTCCGGGACATCAATCGTCGTCCACCCGCACCATTTCATCCTCAGTCATGTCCAACGGCGCCTCCCGGTTCCTCCTCCACCGTCAAATTCATCAGCCTACAAGGTTCCAACACCAAAACAAGATCAAACAATCGAGCCAAACCCCAGAAAGGGAACGAGATTAATCGCCGAATCGAGTCCCCGTCCCAAGGGCCGCGAGCGACGTACGTGACATTGCATCGCGCGTCAAGACACCGCCTTTAAAACCCACGACAGAAAGAAAAGGACGGGAAAACAAAGGAGCAGTAGTCCTGCAGTGCAGAAGGTTTGAGCCATCGAACCTGTTTCTTCTCGAACGGAATCCGCCGCCATCTGTTGCTTCGAGTCTGGCGCAGCGCGTAACGCTCTCTACAGAGAGAGAGAGAGAGAGGGGGAGGAGGGAGGGAAGGGAGGCAAGACGACGAAAGACTGCTTTCTTGATTCGCGGCTCTGCTCGGAAGAAGAGCAGGACCAGGACGAGGATAGAGAAAGAGAGAGAGAGACGCGAGTCCGACGATGAAGACGATGTCGACAGGACGGCGACTCCTCCCCACGTTTTTTGTTCCCTTTCTTCTGTCTTTTCTTATGTCGTACTGACTAGGTTTCGTTGACAACGGAGTTGTCTATTAAATTGGTGGGGGATTTTCTTTTCTTATTTTTTCTGAAATCCTTTTTTGCTAGGAAATCTGCCCTCACGATTTTTGTTTGTCCTCCTTTTTGAATTGAATGGCTGGGACCCAAAGCGTAAATGAAAATCATTATCTTTCCCGTCCCTATTTTTACTCCTCGCGCAAGTTTTTGAGTAAAAAAGGACATTTATTATTGTTAAATTTTGACCGGCGATTGGTGGAGGATGGCGAGCGGCGAGGACGAGCAATAAGAGAGTTGTTGTTTCTAATTTTGTTCTAAACTTATTTTTAGATTAAAAATTTGTCTCGGGAATAAAAAGTGTAAAGTTGTGTTGCCAAACGGATTTTCTTTTTAAATTTGTTCTCGAGAACAGAAAAATAGAAAAACAAAACGGTCACCTTTCGCGACCTTGGCCACTTTTAGCAAAACTGAAGATTTGTAATTTTAATGGGCCAGGCATGGATAACCGAATGAAAGCGTGCGACCCTATAATGCATGCAAAAGGAATTTTAATGACTTCATAATCAGAACCATTTATTTTTTTACCACTTTGGCATTGGAATTTCAATTTATTTGGAAGGAGATCTGCCGCGTGGTCTTTATTACATAGACACTCTCCTCACGCGTAATTTCAATTTATTTGGTTTTCGGAATCGGTTATTCTCTTGATCTCTTGATTTCGCATAGTTATTTATCCGATCATTGATAACCGTTCCCGCGTTAAGAAGCATTAAGAACCGTACTTGTAGCTCCACTTCAGGACAGGGATAACTTTTTTTAGTCATGACAAGATAGCTTTCTGTTCTGAGTAATTTAAGGGGACACGATTATATTTGGCTCTTTCTAAAATGGGCTTAGAAGGATCGCGATATATCTCAAAAAAGCGAACATGACCGTGAAATATTTAAGGCAAAAAGTTTTGGAGATTGGAAAAGGGCATCTCTCGATATGCTTTATTATATTATAATCTCACATTATAATAATGGAGGAGCTTTGTGATATTACTTTTATTTAATCAGGATGTAAATCTACGGCATTACCGTTTCGCCGGTTGTGAAGATAGGGTAAAAAGGTCTCCCACCAATCTCAATGGGGCCCACCCTCGCCATTGATACCCAAGTCTGCATGTGCTAAAAAACAAGACACATTTTATAAGATAACTCAATTTTTAGAGCTTTAATTGCAGCGCCATAGTTAAGGTTTACCGAGAATTCAATTGGGATACAGGTTTGCCAGCCGGTTGACAAATTTGTGCGAAGCACAAGCAGACCTGCAGGAAGTTAAGACTTCTTATCTTGTCATCCTAGGTGCCGGAGGCTACTATACTTGCCTATCCAGAGATAGCCAATTGAAGTTGACGCGGTGCCTATCTTCACCACTCAAGAGACTCCAAGTTCCTACCAAATCTTTTTCTTCCCTAGAGAGAGGGAATACATAGAGAACATGGGAATGAGCTTCCACCGTACTGGAGAGTCCCTTCCGTATGTTTTCTCCTTGAGCCTTTTAAGGCCATGCTTAGGACCAATTTGATACCAAAGTCTATATGTGTAAAAAAAACACATTTGATAAGATAATTCAATGTTTAGAGTTAAGGTTTACCGAGAGTTATAAGTAGAGATTTAAACCGAAGATGGATAACAAAAGTTTCCCAAATTGTTAATAGGCAAGTACCTTCTCCATCTTCAGAAATACGAGCAATCGACAAACCGGAAAAATAAACACCCTCGAGTATGGATCTCGTCTTAGGAATGGCAACCGCCACCTTGGTGGTAAGCAATCTCCACCGACCCATGGAGGTGGTGGTCGCTCGAGACACCTGCATAGATCCGGGGAGCAACACTTCGTGCTCTTCAGAGATGAGAGAGATCGTGCGAGCGAACGCCCGAGTCACGACACGGATCATCACGTCTAGGAGCTCGTGGTGGGTCGCAACGATCAAGATTCGCAATCCCAGACCATCGGGAAGGACGTCACTCGACCAGAGACCGCCCCCCTTCCCCCGTGTAAAATTTCGGACACTCGTCCCTACTTATCCTATTCGATGTGCATCACTAGAGCACATCGAGTAGGACAAGCTACTAAAGAAAGATGGCCTAATCGCACGGCACAACGTCCTTTTTCACGTGTCCGTAGTGGGCACTTCAATGTTTTGTCCCGTCTTTGGACAAGACAGTGCTCAACTCCTCCAATTTTGGTTTTGGCCCCAAATAAAGCGAAAAGATGGAGCCCCCGCAGTAAAGACAATGAAAAGTGGCCAGAATCGCTGCATTCTTGGCTTTCCTAGGAAGAAATTAAAATTTTAATTCGATTTATAAATTCCTCTTTTTCCGATTTCCAGAAGTAGAAACTGAGCTCATTGTCAAAGAAATTCAATTACTTATACGATCACATCGTATTAAACATATATATATATATTAAATTAAAAAGCTCAATCGATTCTTTTTTTATTCCTTCCAAACCCACCATTCATATAATAATAAGAAAAAAAATATTAATAATTAAATTCTATTCGCGATTCAAAAATTTACTTGCCCAACTCAAAGCTCGTTTTCTCCCCTCGAAAACCTACTTATTTTATGGACAAACTGTCGATCTATTATTATGATCTATTATTATTTTCTTTCTACGTGTTATTCAACTTTGCAAGCGGGCTTAACTCTAATATTACTCATGGGAAATGATGCTCTTACACCAGTATGTATAAGCTTGGGAAGTTTTGCATGAAGTTTCATCTACTGATTTATAGTTGCCTCACGCACGTTTGCTAAATACATTAAAAAAAAACCTCATTCTTTTGTAATAAAACAAATTGTACGCGTATAAAACATTTATCAAAATTATACTCGGGTGAAATATTTCAATTTTTAACTTATTATATATCTTTGTATTAGTCAGTTAATTTTTTCCGGCGTTTCAATTATCATTTATAAGATGAGCAGTATAACTACATAACTTCCTATTCCCATAAATAAATGTAATATATTCATTTCTCAATAGATTGTAATAGTAGTAAAAAGTTCAACTATGGAAACGATGGGTTTTATAAAGTCTTACTAGGGTAGACGGTTCTGTTCTAATATGTAAATTTTTCTTATTCATCACCCAATTGATGTAAACTCAAACCTTTTCATTTTCATTTTTCATCCAATATTCCTTTCATGCTTTTTGCCAGAGAGTACAAGAAAGAAACAACGATACAAGGATTGGTTTGGAATAATTGGAAAAATACGATGGATAAGGATCAAACCGTTCACTAAATCAGATGGAGTTGACCAGATTTGGCGTTGCATTTGCCCTTGGCACGAGAAAGTATTCAGTGATTAGGTACTACAACGTCATAGGCTGACGTGGCATATACTTTTGTATTGAAAACCAATAAAAAAATTGACACGTGTCCATGGCATGGCAAGTAAATAAAAAAAAGGAATATATTCACTAAAAATCTCAAAACTTATCACTAAAGTACAATTAAGTCATAAAACTTGCAAAAAGTATAACCAAGTTCTAAAATTTATCAAATTAATTCAAATGAATCATAAAGTTAACACCGTCAAACTTATTAAGAGAAAATACTGACGTGGCGCATTTTAATATTTTCTCTCCTACGTGGCTAAAATGACATATTTTTGACCAAAATTTAATTTTTAATACTATTTTTATTTATATTAAAAAATTGAAAAAAAATAGAGTAGGAAGAGGATAGGCGAGAAGGGAGAGCTTGCCCTCCCCCCCTACCATCGCTGCCACCCCACCATCGCTGGGAGGGGCCAACCAGGGTGGGGAGACGACAGGCAAGGGCTTGCGGCCCTTCACCCAAATTTGAGTAAGGGGTCACGGCCCTCCCTTAGACCTGACCGAGGGTCATAAGTGGCGACTAACCCCTGCCAGTGGTGGCCCTCCCCTAGATCTGGAGGGGGTCGGTCGCCACTAGCAACCCTCGGCTGCCACCAGCGACCTTTGGCCAGGTCTAGGCGAGGGTTGGCGACCCTCATCCGATCTGGGGGAGGGCCAGCAGGCCCTCGCCTGTCAGCGGCCCTTGGTTGGGGCTCGACGACTCTTGCCTGCCGTCCCCCCACTCTCATGGGCCCCTCCCAGTGATGGTGGGGTGGTAGGGAGGGCAAGCCCTCCCTCCCCAATTGTCCTCTCGCTCTTTTTTTTAAAGATTTTTTAAGCTTTATTTTTAAATTTAATTTAAATAAATTAATATTAAAAATAATGTTTAAAAAAGTCATGTCAGTATTTTTCGTTAGTCAAATTTGGACGGTATTAACTACCGGAGGTTTATCCCAGTAGCCACCCTTCTCAAATGAGAAGGGGGAGGTAGGGAGTTCGAATTCCCTCCTTCGCAAGGGTAGGGATGAGACTGTGTAGTTTAAGATGTAGGTTTCGACGCCCACACCCTGCAAGAGGCAAAGCGCAAGTCCGACTGTTTATCGTAAGTAAAAGATAGAGTAGAATAAACCAAAAAAAAAAATTGGACAGTATTAATTTTAAGATTCAATTAAATTAATTTGATAAGTTTTAGGACTCGATTACACTTTGGGACAAGTTTTAGGACTCTCGTGAACATATTCCTAAAAAAAATCAAAACTAAGCTTCTGTTTTTTCTCTGTCATCTTCCTCCTTGGTCGACCGACAGCTCCTTCATTTGGTCACTGGCGGAGTCGCCGGCGCTGCGTCAAAGCCGACCATTACTGCTCGTCGGACGAGCCATCGTCGCTCGCGACCTTCCATCCACGGCGCACCGTCCCGTCCATCGTATGAACCTTCCTTTGTTTTTTCTTTTTTTGTTCGGAATGAAGCTTCAGTGGGTATGAAACTTTTTGGTTTTCTCGAGGGGCCATAGCCTCAAATTTGGAGTTCGTCCTGGAGATGGACCATCAGCCTTCCTCTACTTTCCTTTTTTGGTTCGGAATGAAGCTTCCTCAGTGGATACGATGAAACTTTTGGGTTTTCTCGGAGATGGAACATCAGCCTTCCTCTGTTTTTCCTTTTTTGTTCGGAATGAAGCTTCCTCGGTGGGTATGATGAAACTTTTGGGTTTTCTCTAAGAGCCCTGGCCTCGGATTTGGAGTTCGTCCTGGAGATGGACCATTAGCGAGTTTGTCTAGATCTGGAGATGGAGCTCTTCGTTGGGAAGATCGAGCCCAGCGACTAGTTCCACGAGGCTAGATCTGGATCAACAAGCATGAAGATGGAGCTAGGACAGGGTGGTGCTCTGTCGATGGAAGGCCGTGCGCGATTGGGCTAGCGACGACGGCCTGTTCGGTTGGCTTTGACGCAGCTCCGGCGACGCCGCAGGTGACCAAATGAAGGAGATGCCCGTAGACGGAGGAGGAAGATGAGAGAAAAAACAGAAGCTTAGTTTTGATTTTTTTTTATTTACTTGCCACGAGATGGACACGTGTCGATTTTTTATTGGCTTTCAGTACAAAAGTACATGCCACGTCATCCTATTACGTGGCAGTACCTAACCGCTGAATACTTTCTCGGGCACACTTCCGTCAAAGGAACAGATTGCCGGGTCCCCGAAAGAATGTCCCGCCCGCGTCTTCTGGACGCGAATCTTGGTGTTCATCAATAAGCAGTCGGTCGACCCAATACGAAACCAAGAACTGCAGAACTCATCCTGGAATTTGCCGACGGAGACCACCACACCAGCCAATGATTCATGGCGAGTTCAGGAATCCATCACATTGCAATTGATGTTTCAGCTTTCATTACACAGGAAATTACAACGACATGCATGCAATTTCCAATGTCAATCTGTGTATTATGACCAACTATACACTTTAAACTACCCTCTACTATCTTCCACTGTAAATATCTGTCATTTGCCTTTAATCGGATCCGAAATGCCACTCGCTCGCGTAGTATGAGTTCGGCAGGCCCACCCAGAACTTGAACGCCTCGGCCGATCTCTTCCGTTCCGCCCTCCTAGCTTGCCTTGCCTGAGAAGCATGCTTGCTGGTGAACATTCTCGAATGCATCTCCACATAAATCCTCTTGTACTTGGTCTTGTTTGGTGAAATCCCATTCTCTTCCATGCACGCCACAATCTCCAAGGCCTTCCTGAAGAAAGCGGCCCTCACGCAAATATCGGCCAGAGCATCCAAAAGGCCCTCGTCCGGTTTCAACGGCGGGAGCGACGGGGAAGAATCGGGTTTGTCGCATTTTTTGCTCGCTCTCCACCTTTCCTTTATTTCATTCCAAAGCAAAAGGGCCTCTCCGGGTTTCCTGGCCAACGTAATGCCATTGGCAAGGCTACCGTAAGTGGCAACATCGGGGTATGGCCCGTTCTCTTTCATCCTCTGAACAACCTTCTTCGCTTCTTCAACCAACCCAAGTTTGCAATAACCTTCGACCAGCATGTTCCAAGCCGCCACATCGGGTTTCACTCTTGGATCTTGAATCATCTCGTTGAACACCTTGTGCGCCAGCTTCGGTTGCCCAGTCGAGGCAAACGCTTTCATCAATGTAGTGTAACTGATCTTGGTTGGCGCAATCCCTCTCGCTCGCATCTCATTGAAGAATTCGAGCGCCCCCTTGCTGTCGTCAATTAGTATACATCCGTCGATCAAGGTGTTGTATGATACCACATCAGGCTGTACCTGCGCGTCGCTGGCCATTTCTTTGATCAGCTCCTTGGCCTTGTCCATCTGCAGCAGCAGGCAGTAGCCCTTCAAGAGTATGTTGTAGGTGATCCTATTTGCAGGAACACCAATTCTCTTCATCTCAGCAAGGACCCGACGCGCTTGATCCATTGACCCAGCCTTCACTAGCGCAGAAATGACAGTAGTATATGAGATGTGGTCTGGATGTCTGGAACTGTCTTCCTCATGCCGCATTGCCTCTAGCATCCGGACTGTGTCCTTTACGCGTCCCATCCTCATATATCCCTTCATTAGGGTAGTGTATATTCTGGAATTGGGAGCATATAAATTCGGCAACAATGGAGGTTCGCTTAAATTCGGTTCGATTGAATTTGGAAGCAACTTCGCAAACACAACGATTTCACCATCATCTTTAGCCAAATCTATCGTCTTCAATTCTTGGTCATATCCATCTTCCTCCTCATCACTCAAATCGTCCACATTGGCATCCCTCAGAATCTTGCAAAGATCTCTCCTTCCTTCTCTCATAGCCTGCACTATCTTCTCTGCAGTGTCCAAGTCGCCGAAACCAACATAAGCAGCGACGAGTGAATTCAACGTACTCATGCACAATGGAATTCCCTTCGAAAGAATCATCTCTAACACACACACAAGCAAGTCCTTCCTATCTACTCTAGCACACAACTTAATCATGACATTATAAGTCAACACATCAGGCTCGGCTCCGAACTCAGGCATTTCATCGAACAGTTGCGAGAACTTCCCCGTGTCGCCCAAGTTCGCGCACGCGTTGAGCACAGCATTAAACGCGGCCGTGTCGGGCCTCGAGTCAGCGACCGCGGCAGGTTCGGCGACATTGCGGAGCCGCCGCGTCACGGCCTCGAAGAGCCTGAGCGCCTCCGCGGGGCCGTCGTCCCCGGACGCGGCGAGGCGGCTGACGACGGCGCTCCAGGCCTTGACGTGGGGGAGGTAGCCGGAGCGGAGCATGGACTTGACTACGGAGGAGGCGTAGAGGGTCTGGCCGGCCTTCGCGGAGGCCACGGCGAGGAGGCCGAGGGAGTTGGCGTCGAGGCGGCGGAGCTGGCGCTCATCGCGGAGGCGCGTGAGGATGGACTGGGCGCGGGCGAGGGACTCGGGGGTCTTCTGGTAGGACAGCTGCGACACCAGGCGGCTGAGGCAGGTGGGGTTGGGGAGGCGGTCGGACTGAGCGTACGCAGCCCAGGCTTCCTCCGTCTTCCTCTGGCGAAGGAGGGTCAGGAGCTTGTCGTCTTGAGAGTACGGCTTCGGGGTCGAGAGGCCGCCGCCGCGCCGGGGGAGGGGAGGGAGAGGTCTCGCGTGCTGACCGTGCCGCGGGCGCGAGACGGCCACCCGGGTTGCGCGGCGGCGGCGGCGGAGGAGGAGGACGGGGGAGGCGGCGGGGGGAGGCGGCGGAGGGGGAGAGGGCGGCGGGGGAGCGGGAACGGATTGGTGGGGGCCGGAGAGGAGGAGGAGGAGGTGGGAAGTGGTAGAGGGTTCATGACTGGCGGCCCATGGACGGAGGATTCTTGAAGAGCGTTGGAGCTTCTGTCTCCTTCTCCTCCTCTGCTTCTCTCTCTCTCTCTCTCTCTCTCTCTCTCTCTGAGAGTTTTGAAGATGGGAGGGACGAAGAAGAAGGAAGAGGAGGAGAGGATAACGAGAGACAGAGGTCCTTACTTGCGTGGCGCTGTACGGTGCACGCGAGCCCCGTTCATTCGATTTCCGTCGTTAGATCATGCGGGCCCCTCCTCCGACCACCACGCGTCATCTAACGGTCGAGGTGGAGTTGCGCGCGGGAGTCCGAGTTGTAGGCGGGAGTTGCTCTCGAGTGGAGGAGGGCTGGGCTACGCTTGTTTCTCCGTATCGTTCGATTCGTGCGGTTCGGATAATATTCCCACGGCTTTCGTATTTTCTAAGGTCACTACTGATAAGCTCATTAATTAGATTGTTCGGATTTTTGTTTATGGATTTCTCTTAATTGGTGTGCCTTTGGGTTTTTTTTTTCATCTAAGTAAATAGATCATTTTTATTAAACCATTTTGAGTCACCGATTTTTGTTCCAAATGTGCAATGAATGCTCTGAGAATGACAATCTTTCCTGCGAGTGCGATAAAAATCTCATAATCATAGTAGGGAAGGATGACAAAGTGAAAAATTCGATTGGATAAGTTTGAACGATACTTGACATACTAAGTGTATCGTTTGGTTCAGCATTTGCATATGACTTTGAACCTATCAAGGCCATTATGACCGAAGCTAGCATTTCTGAAGCCTTTTAGCCCAATGCAGGTGAGACCCAGTTTCGGCATTTCAACATTTTCGAAACGCTACTTTAGGGTTTAATGACTTTGTTTTTTTTTTCAATTTTGCTTTAACTGATATTTTCATATTCCAATCTTGCCCTCAAGAAAACACTATTCATCTTCCTTATCATACACTCTAGATCTTTTTGCCGGTGGCTGAGGCACTAAAGTTGTTCGGCAACCCCATTTAGGGCACACAGATCATCGAAAGGCCAAATTGGGTTGCTTGAGGTCGCGTGACCTCGATGTCACCTTGCTCGGGGTTGCACAACCTCGGTAGCTTGTCACTTGGGGTTGCATGACTCTAGGCGAGGGCCATCGGAGTTGCGCAACCCCAAGCGACGGATCGTCGCCGCTTTGTCAAGCTTCCCTTGAGCTTCGCCCGTTCACTATTGATATTTGAGGAGATCCGTGCTTCCCCTATTTATTTATTTTTTAACCAAAGTCCGTCACAAGTTTGTGGCAAATAGCGCTTAATATTTACATTTTACGAAACCCTTTGGTCCTAAAGTACTTTGCATTTATGCAGAGGTTCTTCCCAAAGGCTTTTCCCTAGCGCACATCTATTAAACTTGATTTTTAAGCGATATAAATTATTGCCGACTCTTTAATTGATCCACTGTGAAATTTTACGAAATCATTGTCAAATAAAAATTTAATTACTTATGAATACGTGGCTTAATATTTAAGTACTTTAGCACTTCATTTCACTTCCATAGTCTTTACCCTACGTCTAGGCTTGGAAATACAAAAAATAAGTGATAAAGAAGACAAATAAGAGCCTAAAGAGATTTCAAACACATGACCTTCTATTATGATAACACGTGAAATTTTGTAAGACTAATACTGAATCTTTTAAAAGTTTAATCTATTATATAAAGACATAGTTTTAATATTTAAATATTTTTAACGTCCACTAAATTTAATATCCACTTGTAGATTTACCCCACCACTTAGTAAATCAATTCAGTTGAGCAATTTTTGTATCTCTAGCATTGCTCATTAGGACCCAACATGGAGCAAAAGCAATGCTAGGGAATGTAGGACTTCTCTACAAAATTGGTTTCCTAAATGACAAGTCAAAAGTGTCTATAGAAAGCCAATATAAGCACCCACAAAGAATCTATCATATCATTTAATAAATAATAAATTTTAGTATATGAGTCTTTATTTACTAATGATATTTATAAAACCTACATTTATCTTCTTCTTCTTCTTCTCTTTTTATCAGCAAGATATTGACTCTTTGAATACCGGAATAATCCCAACTCCAACCAGGTGGGGCAGTCCCTTATTCCAACAGGATTTTTGCTTTTTAGCATTGGAATCAAGAGAATGCACAAATATTATTACTCGAACCTTGGCCTTGAGCAAAGAGTGATCTGGGGCTAGCACATATCTTAGATATAACCAAGCATATCAACTGAGCTAGCACATATCTTGATATGACCATCCAACAGACCGAAATATCATCACGGTTCATGGGGGGATCAACTAGGCAGGCAATTCTAATCATGATCATCACCAACTCTCCAACTTAACCCCAGACAAGAAGGCATACAATCACCAGCAGCTCCCAAGAATAAACAGGAAAACATTACAAGGGGTTAGTGGAAAAGGAAGACGAGGCTCTATCGAGCAGTTGGCTGCGCAATAGACTCGTCGATCGCTACGTAGTTCTCGGTCCCGGGAATATCAAAGGCATCCATGTTGACGGACGAGTGGAACGAGTTCCTCGACAGATCCGAGAGGCCCTCTCGCGCCGCCAAGGCTTCTCTCTCAATCAACAACGCGTCTTGGATCTCCTTGAGGACCTCCGAGATCGATGGCCTCATGTGCCCGTGAGGCTGGACGCACATCAGAGCCTTCTCCGCTATCTTCCACATCGACTGGATGTCATAGTCCTCACGTAGGTTCGGATCGATGATGCCTTGGATGTCCCCGCTCTCTATGTGTAGTCTCGCCTGTAATAAGAGAACGCAACATGTGAAGGAGCGTACTCGTGTCGGATTTCGCTTCAAAATTAAGGATAGAGGTTTTGAAGAATTTGCAAGAATATCAATGAACAGGCTTCGTCGTACTTGTTACACTGGACTTACCCATTGGACTATGTTGCGACAGTTCACGCCGAAGCTTTCGTTAGAAATTGCTTCCCGACCTGATATCAATTCAAGAAGAATGACGCCAAAACTATAGACATCGCTCTTATCCGTCAATTGCTGGGAGATGTAATACCTGTCAAATACCCACAAAGGTAAGAAGAGAACCATAAAAAATATAAGATACACCAATATTAGAGTATTTAATTAAACTATGCCCTTTTTTAATAGCTTAAGCTTTACATAGTATCGGAATGGAAGGTCCTGAGCTCAAATTTTTCTGGCCCCCATTTACCTCTATCATATATTTCCACGCTTTTAGTCTCATACCAAAGAAAGGAAGCATTCTTGGAAAGGAAGTATGGTTAAAATATTAAATCATGCTTTCTTCTAGCAACTTAAGCTTTTTATGCTAGACTTCACATGATATCAGAGACAAATACCACCTCGGTTTATTTCGCATGTGCGGCCCTCCATTTGTCAATTCCTCCTATCATTCTTAATTCAACTAGTACGGGAGATAAAGTTTTAAAATATCCCACATTACTTGTCAATGGTGTATCAATGGGCCTTATAACCATGTAGGCTCCCTCTCTATCAATCGGTTTTAGTTCTTAGAACAGTTGGCTCTAGACCCATATAATTTTACAACCAACTAGTCACTAATACCATTAAAGTATATAATGTACATGCAAAAGCATCAATAACATTGATGACATGTACCGAACTCATGCATATGCTTAAACAAGTGCATATACGAAGTGTCTGATTCTAAAAATCAAAGTCTGGTTAACACTGTATGCCTGAAATTCTAGCACAAGGGGCTGCTTAACAGCCAAAGCATTTAGATAGTATACGGTTGCATCAATTAGCTTGCTACCATTTTCCCTCTGGAGTAATCAACACAAACAGATTAAGGTTTCCTTTAATGGCATAGCAGCTTCATGAGTGAGTATGAATCAAAGGCATCTGGGCTTGGAATTTGCATTGGTGAGCGGTGACAGATAAGTTGATTGCAATTTGCCAAGGAACATCATTTTCTAATGGGTTGGCCTTAAGTACAAAGTGGAGACAACTGCATCTCCTTGTTGGGGTGAGAGTAAGAGCATTGAGCCAAGAAGAATGATAAGGTTGAGACACAAACACAAGTCTTCACATGTGTAGCCTAGTGCTAGCACAAAGAATGCAGTTTCATGGAATATGCTTCTTGAGGATCTTACAACCATGGTAATGGTAAACATTCTTGGAAAGATGGAAGCAGCAGACAATCTTTGGTCAACACTCAGAAGGAAGAGTGTGAGGGCCGAGACACATTCTTGAATAAGTGCAAAACCTGCCTAGTCAGATTTTTTAAAACATGCCTGAGTTGGTGTATTCCCACTTCAAAGAAAAAAATTGCATCGAGACATAGTGACACCATATTACTTCAACTTCATAATAACTAAATATCGGTTGAAAAACAGAAGGCACAACCAAAAGGTGCCTTACTCAGGATCCAGATACCCAACAGTTCCTCGAACCACACTTGAGACGTGGGAGACTCCGTCAACTTGAGATTTTGAGAGACCAAAATCTGAAACTTTTGCTCTCAAGTTGTTGTCCAGAAGAATGTTGCTACTTTTCAAATCTCTATGTATGATGGCTGGAACACATCCAGTGTGAAGGTACTCGATCCCTGAACACAATAAATAACATTACCAACTTCAGTAGCTAAAATGACTTCTACAGCTAATCAAACCAGTTTATAGAGGACTACCGACCTCTTGCAGAATCTTCGGCAATCTCAAGGCGTTTGATCCAATTAAAACTCCACTCACGAGTCAATGGACCTTAGAGATAGATATATGAATTAATATAGAAATGGGATCACAGGCTCACAGCATGATGAAAGCATATGGGCTTACCATAAAGGTGCTCTTTAAGAGTTCCATTATGCATGAACTCGTAAACCAGCATGTTTCTCCCGTCTTCTTGGCAATATCCAAGGAATTGTACCAAATTCCTGTGATGTATTCTTGAAAGAAGAGTCACCTAAATCACATACAGCATTAGTTAGAAACTATGAAGTTGATAACTGATGCTAACGACAGTAGTTTTGTCAGTGCAGAATACTAGTTTCATCAAAATTAATCTAAGTGACAAAGGGTTGGATGATATTCAGATAGTAATTCACAGATGAATGCTTTAGAAACATCAACACGGAAGACTTACTTTGCAGCAACTAAAACTTAAGGACAAAAAAAGTAATTATACTGAATTCCCGTTAAACAGGCAAGGAGTTATTTCATTATTCATTCCCCTAGTGATTTAAGTTTAGTCAAGAAGATCCCAGTAGCAGCATGTGCTTAGTCCTTGCAGGTAAAGAAAACCACATTAACTCATGACAAAATCATGTAGCAAATCCTGGCAGAGACTAGAGAGGCTAAGCATACCTAAACATAAAGGGTTCAAAAGTTTGGTACAGTTACCTCATTTGAGAACTCTCGCTTTCCTTGATATGAATCATTAGTCAGAACCTTGACCGCAATTTCTCTTCCATCTTTCAGTTTCCCATAATAAACAACACCGAACCCTCCAGAACCGATTTTCTTCTCAAATTTTTTTGTGGCATCTTCAATATCTGACAGCATAAAGCAATGAGCGGCTTCTGTAGGAGCATTACTCAAGGAAGAAACTAGCCGCTGTGTCGGCAGTATTTGCACGTTGTCATCTAGCAAAGATTACACGAAAAAATTAAGAACATTGCAGGATAGAGATGCCAACACAACAAGATGGATACATCATTCTCTTGATTGCTCCAAACTCATACCATGCTTAGAGCTCCTCTTGCCTTTCCGAATGAAGAGACAGGAGGCAATTGTAGCTACCAGGAGAACAGCTGCTCCAACTGATGAACCAATGATAATCTTAGTCTGGCTTCCTCTTTTCCCTCCTTCATGAAGATTCAAATTCCCAGTGTAACTGTTGACAACGGTGTTAAGAAGCTACTGGTAAATAATTGGACAAGGATACAGGAGCAGCAAAAAGTATGGAAAAATAAAAACTCAGTTTGAAAGAATGATGAACCAAGTCCAGATATAAATATCTATAGGGATTAAAAGAAACGGTTCAAGATAATGTGAAAAAGTAGTGAGATAATTTGGTAGCAGGAGCTATCTGTAGTGATGTGATCCCATATCTGGCGCTAAAATACAAACTGCACCTAAAATTCCAGAATTGAAAATAAAACTCCTAAAATATGGATCTCTAAAAGACATCTTTTCACTATGAGAGAAGTATAAATTATCTAATGATAATTGAATTGTTGCAAAAGATTATGGAAGCTTCAACCATAGATTGAAGCTCATAGAAGACACGGTACCATGAAAATTTAGCAAGAGAACAAGCAGTTTGCTATAATCAACCGATTAAAAGTTAATCTGTTAAGTACAAAAAGCTACAAGGTAACAGAATGACGGATCTCTACAAATCAAAAGGCTAAACCCTACACAGCACTACAGAACAACACACAACACTTTTGGCTAGATAAGGATCTGAGCTCCAAAATATCTGGTATCCACGCCTGAGAAACCTTTCAGTCAAATCAATAAGGCCAACAGTAAATACTGGATAATTTTTATGACAAAGTAACAGTGTGTTGCGTGGTCTGACCAACAGCCATAATTTTTGCTCTATCTACTGCATCATGCCAACAAAAATAAAAAGTTTCCCCTGCCTTTGCTGGCCCTTTGCAATTAGACCAACATACACTGAATAACTCGATTTTAAATGTAACAAGATAAAGTGTGATGTGCGCATAATTGCAGGAGCATTCAGCATCGCAGTAAGACCAATCAGAACTTGTACCCACTTCAGATTCATTTTTTTGTTGAGAAGACCTGATGGCACCGTGCCTGATAACATGTTATTCTGGATGTACCTACAACCATCAAATTTAGCATGTGCATGAGGTTTTTACTCAGATACAGAACAAAAGTTATCACAGAAAATTGTTCACTAATCAACAATTGTATCAACACTTCATTCAAGGCCCGAGAATCACATATCAGTCAGATCCACATGTGAAATTCAGAAAGACAATGCGCTAGTTCTTTGAATCGTCGCCATGGTAAATGAGAAATCCTCATGTGAGTTTAAGAACACTTACAGTTCCTTCAAGTTTGGCAGAGTTGCGAGAGAAGAAGGCAGCTCACCAGTCAACCGATTGTTCTCAAGATGACTATCACAAAAGAAATTCATCAGCATTAAATTATCTAAGTCCATTCAAAGAAGACAATCCATGAAGCTTACATGATCTTCAGGTTCACGCATGAAGAAAGATCGGGTATTGAACCAGTGAGTGCATTCCTGTCAAGCCACCTTCAGAAAATAGGCCAAGGCATAATTCAACATAAGACGTGAAAAGTTTGAACATAGACATTGGAAAGAAATCAACCACTATCGAATGAAAAGGCAATTTCTACATAAACTTACAGCTCAACCAAGCCGCTCAATTCTGTAATGTCTGAAGGAATGTTTCCGGTCAAATTCTGACCAGACAATTTGCTGCAGAAATAAATGTGTTGATCATCCATAGAGCATTGACATGCTCCTAGAATAAGAAAATGTGTTCACACAAGCACATCACAAGTAGTAGACATTTACACTGCAGTTATCAGTGGAGGTGAATCTGAGCTGCAGCTCACCCACGTCCATGGAACTGGCAGGCACGGGTCTCCACCTTCCTGTGCCCAAGCTGCTGAGGCATAGGGCGAAATTATGCTAGCAATAAATCCTCCTGCAGATCATGGAAAAACCGTAAGTTAAAATAAATAAAACTTCATATATCATGCTGACAAAGGGCGGATCTAGCCTATTAAATTAGATGTCACAGAAACAGGGCTTCACAAGCTCCCACCAAGTGATAAATCATAATATGATCATCGCATTAGCAGCAATCTTGCACATGGTAACAAACTCATAGGAAATTGCTCAAGGGACCTACCATCTGGAGAACCATCGATTTTCTTCACATACTTGTTTATCTCCATGGCATTCAATAGTGGACCCTTTGAAGAATCTACTGTATGCCCAAACTTAAAGGACAGTACAAATGGGAGGCTTAAGTTCACAAATCCTGGCTCATACAGGCGATACTTGCCTTGAGCATTTTCTATTATATTGACAACAGCTTTGCTGATCTCAGGTTGGCCTGGGAGTATCAGCCTGAATTTCCTTGTGTCGCCGGGAGCCAAATCTTCGATTTCTGCAAAGTAGGAATATGCCCAACCATAACCGGGAAATCCGTCCAAGTTCAAGCGGTAAGTTAGCGATCCATTCGTTCCGACTACAGCAGTCTGCATAACTTTTTGAGGTGGCCTTTCGTCACGGTTAACATCAATTGGCAATTGGGTTGAAACCTTTTTGGTGCCAACGGCCACATCAACGAGGTAGTTTGCTTTCTTTACAGAGTCAGACTCCCATATTCTATCAAATGGATCATCTGGATACCTAATGAAGAAGAACTGCATGTAAGCAATAAGAATGAACAACCTATTTGTAGTCTAGACTCTTTAAACCCTGGAATCAAACAATACAAGGGTTTTTCGCTTCTTCTTAAATTGCAAAAGCCATATTCAGAAACTAGTCAAACAGCCAAGCAATAAAAGCTGGAACAAATACATCCACAATGTTCTAGATCTACCTGACTGGCTCTTCACTGTCTGCACCAAAATTAATCCGAGCAGAGACACTGAGATAAAACTGGTTTTCAAAGTCAGTGTAGTACATCGAACCATTGAACTGACGGAGCTCAAGGGTAGATATGAATGGCTTGCCCGTGGTAGCATTAGATAAGCACACGCTAATGGTAGGATCTGAGGCCAGAAAAATGAGCTCTCTCACTTCTATAGTACTGGCATCAGAAATGACAATTGTGGACCAATAAGTAGGTCCCAAGGAGATCTCGAAGTTTGGGTAGACATTATTGCTGTCAAAGTTCCCATACAAGAATGTCGCCCTTATTATGTATCTTGTCCTAGTGGTAACGTTTAAAGTGTAACAGTACTTCCTGTTATCGGCAGGGAAGTATCTCAATGTCGTATATTGTGTTCTTGTCTCATTTGCGAGAGAAACATTGGTTATTTCTCCAAAGGTGAATTGGTCATCCGGAGTCCATTCAAGCCCAATCTTGTCGGTGAAACTCTGAGATCCTCCACAATCCAAACTAACAAAACCTGCCCAATGAAATCATGCATATCAGTTGGCCAAACCAAAAAAGTGATGTGTATCAGCAAATTGTGAAGCAGATGCGAGAAATCTGTATCTAATCAATAAAGGATTTCAAAAAGCAGTAACCGTGTCACCAATTACAGACTCTGAATGCATGTCTCAAAGAAGTCAACGTTTCTTTACTTGAAATATTTTATGAAATTAACACAGGTAGGATAAAGGTTATGTTGCTTTTAATGTCGATATGAATCTTCAAAAATTAGAAAAACAAGGATCACACACTATATGAATTACCAGCAAATTGACGAGGGGCAATAAGGTACCAATCTTGATGTACAGCAAAGAAGGTTTTAATTCTTCAATTCACTCAATCGAAACATCAAAATAAAAGAATGCCTTCATCTGTCTATGACGGATTGTGTTATGAACTTTCACATAGATGCTAAATAGAATTTTCAACGAGACGGGGAGACCAAACATTTTCCCTTTTCGCAGGAGTGATTCGCTGCATAGTCAGCTTCTTCGTCACAAGCAGAGGAAGAAGAAAAACATCGAAAGTAAACACAGAAACGACCAGCAGTCACAATCTTGCATATACAGATGCTTAGAGAAATGCTCAACCTCAACAGAGCAACCATGTGTAATTAGCACGTTGAAGCAAACAGTAACATGTAATTCTAACAGCTGAAACAAGCAAACAAAAGAACGAGCCTTTAAAGAACGAAAGCGAAGGGTAAGAACCATCATCCGGAGAACTTCTCAAAACTCGTATGACTAAGTCATGCAAAAATTACAAATTGCCGAAAGAAATGAAGGCAAGACTTAATTTTCAAGATCTTTTTGGCATCACCAAAGTAAAGGCGATCAAGAGATTTAGCAGGGGTGGAGAGAGAACCTGGCATCTGAGCAGTGGAAAACTCCATGAGAAGTGGAGTGTAGAAGATGAGCAAGAACAGGAAGAGCCCTCTTCCCATACCTGCGTCTTCTCTGCGAGTCCCAGAGCGAGAGAGAGAGAGAGAGGGAGAGGAAAGATTGCCCAAAAGAAAGAAACTGAGAAAAGCCAGTCCGTGTGTCAGCAACGTCCGATTAAAAAAAAAACACACACACACACACACAGAAGGAGAGAGCCAACGGAACGAAGCCCTTTTTCTCTTTATTTTAAAGGACGAAGAAAAGGAGTCGCTTTACAGGAGACACAGAGAGAGAGAGCAGAAATTCGGTAATGGCGGAAGCTGCAGTTCCAGCAGATAGTTCCCAGAAAGAATCTAGCGAGAGAAGAAGACGAAGAAGGAGAAACAACTCGGCTCCTCGCCATTCACAGAGGGAACGGGGCCACGAATCGCAGTCATCACGAACCGCAAGAGGAGGCGTCAAATCTGTTCTACCGTCGCCTTCCGCTTGCGCGGGTAGTGCGCTGCTGAGCTCGACCTTCAGTTCACAGCTTCGAGAAGAAGAATGGAGTCAAGGTGGGGCGGTCCGCGCGTCGTGGGGCCCGCCAACACAAGGAGTGGCGGTCGGCAGGGGACTCGGGCGACGACCGGCTAGAGAGAGAGAGAGAGAGAAGGAAAAACTTAGGCCTAGGAACGGGGACAGGACGAGGTTCCGCCATGAGCGAAGAAGAAGAGCTTTGAAGAGGGTTGGGGGAGGGGAGGGACCCACCGTCACCATCTGGAGGTTCCCCGTCTCGGCACACGGCGTGGCGCGTTCGCACCCGGGATCGCGTGGCGTCACGCGCCGCCAACATGCCCCCGCCCCCGATCGCCGTGGGGGGGCGTCACTATTGCAGTGACGGGGCTTCAGTTCCATTCTCTCCGTCTCTTCTAATTATAGCTACACGTGACTTTAATAACGAGCGGGGGAGCCTGTCCCGCCGTCCCGATTAGACCGGACCGGCCGGTTCCGAGCAATTCTCAAGATAACGATTTGGGTAATTAATAGCGCGACGGATCGCATCGGTAGGGGTGATAATCGGGGGATTCAGAGTGAGTCCTCGCGCGCTGCTTAGCTCAATTTGGACATGGTGGCTCGACTACAGATGATCGGCTAATCAACGGACGTGATCCGTTCGAATCATTGGATCTGGCTCTACGTGAGAGATCAATTGGGTGTTAATGTATCGATTTATGTGTGCTCGATTGGACATTGTGTGTGATCTTTGAATGCATTGACTAATCAATTTGTGTGTGCTCGATTCATTTAAATTATTGGAAACGGGCTTTAAATGATAGTCGCCGTGATCCGATCAATTGTGATCAATTAATGCGTCCGACCTCGCTCGACGATGGGAACGGCTTTTGAGAGGGCGTTTTAGTTTGACAAGGACAAAGGACTCTCCTAAAATGGTTGCCCTGGCGCTTAGGTCATCAACTGCTCGAGACTTGGTCCTTAGCACAATGAGAGAGACTGGATCAAACGAAACAAAGAAATCGAAAGTGGATTTCCTTAAATATTATTTCAAATTTTTGAATATGATTATGCAAAGTTTAAAAGGATATTGTCAAATTTCGAATTGGTAAAATAATTTTAGATTGATTTTATAACTTTTTTTTTTGTTGCTGTGGATAACAACCCCGTTCCTCTAGATTTTACTTTTGAATTTAAACTGATTTTCAGTAATTACTTGATTTTTAGCATAGTTTGTCTCTATCCAAAATCTTTATCGTATGCGAAAAAAAAAAAAAAAAAAAATAAAGCACGTGCAGTGCATGTGAACGAAAATTCTCAAGAATAATTCGAACTAATAAAAAAAAAAGTAGAATAAAACGTAGAAATCTGATCCATTTTGGGAATATGGATTTAAATTGATAGAACACCCAAAATATGAGGGATTCATCCAATATTTTGCCATGAATATTAAGTAAAACGAGCCTCGTAAATTATAAGTTAACATCAAAAGAGAGTCAAACAAAACCAATTCAGAGAACCTGGAGGGTTTGTTTGCACACGATCGAAATCCCACGTTCCCAGGTGGGTCCCGTCAGAAGATACTAATCCACGTCACTATCGACTCAACTATCTGGGCGTCAACTTCACGACCCTACACGCGACTTGGTTCATTTACCCATCGAGCACAACAAACTTTCAACCACACGGTTGACTTGCATGACACCATGCACTAAAATTTGATTTTTCTCATTGTGGTCTCTAATGAAAAATACAGCCCCGTGAGCAAAGCCGACCCCTTAAGCTGCAAGGGTCTTTTTGAGAGGTTTCAATTCAACTAAAGTCAATCAAGAGGCCAGACTCTCATTTTTTTTTTCATTTTCGATTGATGTCTTTCGACGTCTCGAGCCCATATTCCGGTGAAATCTTTGATCCGGTGGCTTTTAAAGATCGAAAAACTACATCTCTTGAAAGAACGAATCGGAATTCGATATCAATGCGCATCGATCGTACATAAATGGAAAAATCGAGTCCCTGTTAGTCACTGGAAATCAAAGTCCGAGTGACCTAAGTGTAAAAAATCATTTGAAATTCAATGACCGCTCGTGAAATTTCGCTCTCGAGCTCCTTGCATATCCAAGACCTCCCACTCTAAAAATTACTATGATAATGGTGATCATGATCAAGGGGCTCGGGACAAAGGTAGGACTGTTGACTTTTCGGTCAACTCCTACTCCCTCGACAGTATCGAGGCCTAGGTACGAGTGCTGAGGACAACATTAACGATGACATAGAAAATATGAGAATCGTTATAAAATAAAAAACAGATTAGAAGAAACAATTTGGACTTTAGCGGGAAAAAATTTACTTTTGACCGTAGCTGTAGCTGGATGCTTCGATCTTAATTTAATTTAATTTTTTTTTATAATCTTGTTCTTTTTTAATTTAAGATTTCTGGGCCATGGTCGATTATGGTGGTGTGGATACGCGGTGTCGTCCGCGCGTTTAGCCGTTTTTTATTTCTTGAGATTAATTTTTTTTAATTTTCCTTTTTATTTTATCATTTCTGTCTGACTCTTCTTTGATTTATTTATCTGTTTATTTTTTATATTTCAGTCACTATCAGATATTTTGTTGGCCACTACTGTGGCCACGTGATTAGCGATCGAGGAAGTACATTAGGTGCAGATTTAAACGAAAATAGGAAAAATCAGGTGATGATTGAAACGAAAAATTTAAAGGCCGACCTGCTAATTTGCTCACTTATTTAATTTTCTCTTTCGAATTTTTTTTTTCTTATCGAGACTTCACGCGTCGGCATTCGTTTGTTTTACGCCTATAGTCTTGATGGTTCTAGTTTTAAAATTTTTTCTTTAGTTTTTCATATTCTTTTTTTATTTACGCCTTCAAAATAATAATCATGCGATGTTGTAAGCGATATTTTCCTAATTTTTCGAAGCCTAAATTTTTTTTTCATTTTTTCAATTTTCGGAGGGAATTTCCAATGGAAAATTAACAATAATTTTCTTCACCTTCATCTAAAAGCAAGGTAAGAACACGCCCTTCCCAATGGGCTAAATTTAATCTTTCTTCTTCTTAATTCTTTTTGAATAATTAACATATTTCGGCCTTTCGAGCCTATATTTCAGTGTAACACTGATATGGCGAGAATATTTTCGTAGACGATGGAAATATTTTTCATCCATTCAAGTTGGTAAAAGATACGAGTGACAATTTTCAGGAAGAAGAACTAATCGAATCATTCATTTTCTGTGAAGAAAGCGTAAATGCAAAATTAATCGAAACTCGGCAATCGACGACAAGGGTAACCTACTCTCGAAGCTTCTCAAGTCCCGAGGTTGGTTCGTCCTCCTCGTGCGTACAAAGGCGGACCTCCACCGGTGAAGATACGAATGAACGGTGGTGATCAGGACTCGAGTTGAGGCAAGGACCACACGGTTGGCTTCTCGGTCAAACCGTTGACCCCGACGATCCACGGGCCTGGGTCGGAAAATGCGAGGATCGATTGTCCGAATAAAACCAAATTACAAGTCAGAATTTGGAATTTTAGCATTAGACAGAAAAAATTACTTTTTGACTGTCGCCGTCGCTAGATGCGTCGCTTTTATTTACTTTGATTTAATTTAATTTATTTCTTATTTTTGTTGAAGATTTTTCGGCCGCGACCAATTATAGTTGTGATTACGGCGGTATCGTCCGCGCGTGCAGCTATTTTTATTTCTTGATATTTCAGTTTTTTTTTTTTTTTGCCTTTTCGATTTATCATTTATCTTGGAAAACATTCGCGGTTTTCTTCTTTGATTTTTAATGTTTCTTAACTTTCTTGGCCGTTCCTAATGGCTGATATTTTTTCATAGATTACACGTAGGCATTTGCTTCGTAGATGATCGAGGAAGTAAATTAGATGTAGGTTTGAATGATTTGCCCATTTTTTGTTTTTCTCCTTTTAATTTTTTATTTATTTGAATGAGACTTAACTAGTCTGTTTGCATCCCTTTTTTTTTGGGAAAGTGACACATACAATATTTGAACTTTAACCCAATATGTAATTTGATCCCGAATTTTTAATTTGTTCAATATAATCCCTGAACTTTAGCTTAATATTTAACGTAGTCCCTGAATTTTTAATTTATTCAATGTAGTCTCTGAACTTTTGGTACATATTCAATTTAGTCCTTGAACTATATGAAAATGTTCAATGTAGTCCCTGAACTTGAATTAATGGAAAGACTATAATGAACATTTTCATATAATTCAGGGACTAAATTGAACATGTACCGAAAGTCCACGGACCACAATAAACGAATTAAAAGTTCAGGAATTACATTGAACATTAAGTTAAGGTTTAAGTATTATATTGAATAAATTAAAGGTTTAGGGATCAAATTGCATATTCGGTCAAAATTCAGAGATTGTTTGTGTCATTATCCCATTTTTTGTTTGATCGGGTGTTTGCATCCCGTTTACACAACCAGTTTTTATAACTCGAGGTGATTTCTACTTTTTTTTTAAACTTTTATCTGCTGCTCATATGTTTTAACTTTTATTTAAAGTGAATTACTTAAAAATCTTTCATAATAATTCGAACATTGTCATGCATTGTTATATATGATATTTTATTTATTTTTTTGAAACTTACAGCATTTTTCTTTCATCATTTAATTTTAGAGGGAATTCATAAGTAAAATTAGCAGTAGTTTTTCCTTCCAAAAATTAAGGAAGAAAAGAAAACAACTAGTAGTACGAATTGCAATTTATTATTTCACATTAGTGTTGTGCATCTCATCAAACCCAGCCTCGATCTTGTTTTTTTTTTGCGAAGACGGGGGATTGGGTACAAGCGTATCGCCTATCTCGAGCTTTTCCACTCATACCTAGTGAGACAGCAGTGATGAGCTCGCTCAATGAGCAGCTAGTGCCTCTTAAACCTAATATTCTAGTAGTGAATGAGGTTGGTCCTTGTTTCATTCAAACCCCGTTATTCACACTTTGCCAAACAAAAGATAGGATACAATCTAAATTGTAATCAAAGCCTAATGCTAATTCAGGATAGGAAGGGTTTGCTACGTAACTTGACCACATGCCTCAGGCGCAGAAGAGATGGTTTCGAGATGGGACAAAGGTCTTCAAAGGCAGGATAACAAGGGTTTATCCCTCTTGACCCCACCATGCGAGATGATGAACACGAAAAATTCACGTCTCTTTTTCTTTTTCTTTTGCCTTTTGGTATTGACTCATAAAAAGTTCCCGCTCTCCTTTATT
Source organism: Syzygium grande (assembly GCA_024733475.1). Lineage (NCBI taxonomy): Eukaryota > Viridiplantae > Streptophyta > Magnoliopsida > Myrtales > Myrtaceae > Syzygium > Syzygium grande. The sequence continues at coordinate 25,781,848 of JAMXDD010000010.1, forward strand.
TACTTTTTCTTTCCTTAACCTAAGTCCTATCCTAACCTCGTATGCTTATCTACCCTGCCTGTATGCCAACACCATGCATTAGTTTTTTTTTTTTTTTTTGGTAAGGTAAACATCATGCATTAGTTAAGTGCAGTTTTGTTTAATAAAGATACGGTGCTTTCTAACTAGTAATTTTAAATGAGATGGGTCAACCGATAAAAGTAGAAGTACCCATTACTACGGTCGATCGCCACCCTCAAACACTGCTGGCTCCAACGTTGATCATCGTTTTTGTTTGGGGTCACTTTGGTCGTTGCCCCTCTTTAGTTCTCTCTCTACTACGATATCGAGCATAGAGTAGGGGAATTTCATATCTAGGTAAGAATTGTAAGTAATGGCATTTCTTTTGATCTAAGGTTTGACCGGGAAAACCTTAGAATGTTATGCCCCGTGCACCTTGATCCTCTTTGTTCATTCATTCATTCATTATAGGTGGAAACCAAATAATCAAACTAGTCGGCCCATCCTGCACGAGAGAAGCAAATCTTTCTCGCCAAAGTTAGATTCTATCGATGCTCAACTTTACTAATCAAAAGTTGGGTGATTGGCTTTTCAAAAAGACCAATTCAATCTCTGCTGGTTCTGTCTATAATGCGTCGACCCCTTTTTTCTACTTTACCCGTTGGAACACGAGGACCGAAGCCATACGCAACAAGTAGGGTTGGGGTATTCAATACACTCACCATAATTTTTTAAGGATTAGTGGACCATTAGTCCAGATAAAGGAGACGACTACAACAAAAGCTTTATCCAACGAAAAGGTAAAGTGATATACAAAAGCTTTTCTTAGTGTCTAAGATTCATACAGGAGCAACAACACGGGCTTCACGAGGCATGACAAGTGATGGGGAATTAGCCCAGAGATCATCTTGAGCTTCTAGAGAAAATGAGCTCGTTTCCCTCGGCTTCTCGCCGAGTGGAATCTCACTTGGGCTCACGAAAAAAGAAAACACGACAACGCAGAATCGACAAAGGGATCGGGGATGTGACCATTGACGCATGGTGTTGGCGTTGCGATGCGCTTGTCTAGCCTCGCAGTTTGAGATTGGTGTTATGGAGGATGAGATGGTGAAGACAGTTGATCTCGGAGAGTCTACTGCTATGACTCCGGATGAGGAGGAAGAAGAGACGATGCTCTGCTTCATGGACATTGGGGGTGTGTTCTTAACACCATCAATGCATGAAAACAAAGAATAGGAGAGATTGATTTGTTTAATTAAGGGAAAATACCACAAAAAACCCCAAATTATATCATTTGTGATAAATTTACCTTGAATTTTTTTTTGTGACACGAAAAACACCAAACTATACCACTTGTGACAAATTTACCCTGACCTTTTTTTTTGTGACAAGAAAAACCTGAAACTATGTCACTTATGACATTTACCCCACAATACTTTGGCTTATGGGCATTTTCGTCTTTTTCCTTTTTGTATTTTTTTTCCTTTTTTTTTTTCTCTTTTGTTCTCTGGCGAGGGTAGCCCTCGCCAGCGTTGGGCAAGGGCGACCCTCCCCGATTCGGCATCGGGCAAGGGTGACCCTTGTGACATTCCAAAATTTCCGCCAATTGAAAATTATGAAATAACTGAGTTTTATGAAATGTGCTCGTAGTAAATTTCTCGCCCGGAACTGATCACCCTTGGGAAAGCTAACCATTAGGGAAAGGCTAATAGGGGAATTAAATCCCTGCGACTAAAGGAAATTCGATTGTAAATGGATTTTGACCATTATATCGCGGAAGTGATATTTTGAGCCACTGTTGGCCGATCCAAGGATAGTTAGGAGTCAGTTCGTCACTGTCCTAGTAGTGGATTGCGGGTGATTTCGTTTGACCACGAAACGACTTGATGAATGATTCTGAAATTATACCGAACGATCGTACCCCTCGAATCAAGTGATTGATCTTCGAGAATTTAATGACAACCGAGGTCGCCACGCCGGACTGAACGGACTTGCACGTGACTCGATTTAGTATCGATCCATGAGTCGAGAAATGCTCGAGTTGCGTTTAATAGAATTTAATTATTGAATTTTTGCCCAAATTGGACACCAGAAAATTAGAAAGTCACGCCGGAATGTTAGGACGACGTTGCACGTGACACGTGTGAATTTTTGGTGCGCTTAAATCCTTTGGAAAAATTCGATTTGGACAAGAAACAGAGAAAGTGACCAAAATACCCCTATGATTTATTAAAGGGTATGTTTTAAGGGTAAAGGGTATTTTGGTAATTTTGCCCTAAAATTTTGATTAGACAATTTTGCCCTTGAACTTTTTGAGAAATTACAAATATATCCTTAGATATTTTTGGTAAGATTCGATCCGGATTGTCGATTTTAAGATAAGATCAAATCTAACTTGTCGGTTTGATTTGTGAGAGAAGGGTAGGATTGTAATTTGCCAAAAGTGGTCAAATTACGCTATTTAGTCAAGACCAAGTCTTCTCTCTCCTCCATTTCTCTCTCTCTCACGTGAAATTTCCCCCCTCTCAACCGTGAGTCTCCTCCTCTCCTCTCTCTCCCTCGCCACCTCCCCCTCACGCCGGGAGCCCACCGCGCCCGCCACCATCCACTCGGGGATAATTTATCCGCCCGGACCCGTCGCCATCCCCGATAATTTAAGTGCGACGCCCCAACCCCAAAATATCGAGATTAAACACACGCGGAAGCACATAGAAATAACCTGCATAATTAAATACATGACTAAGGAATAGACATCGAGATTTAATAAATAACCAACATTAACAAGTATTCAATAATACAAATAGGTCACCCGGCTTCCAAAGTCAAACACGATTTTTCAAAAGAGGACGGGCAGTTGAAGCCTATCTTCTCTACAAAAGGTACTAAAAAAAAACAGGGTGATTGGTCTATCCTTCGTTCCCTCGTGATCCTCTCGGCAGCCTCTCCGAGTCGATCACGGTCGCGGATCCGAAAGTGGTTATGTAATAACCGTGAGACGTAGTCTCAATAAGCAACAACCTAAACCTAACCTAGGCTAATGCGCATCTGCACCAATTTAACATGCGAACTACAGGTCATATAATCAATTTCACATAGAAGGCTTACCTCGCCTCGAACCACGTGCCAATCCCCGTGATATTAGTCCGGACATGATAATGCAGTTCATTCATTCATTCATTAGAGGTGGAAACCAAATAATCAAACTAGTCGGCCCATCCTGCACGAGAGAAGCAAATCTTTCTCGCCAAAGTTAGATTCTATCGATGCTCAACTTTACTAATCAAAAGTTGGGTGATTGGCTTTTCAAAAAGACCAATTCAATCTCTGCTGGTTCTGTCTATAATGCGTCGACCCCTTTTTTCTACTTTACCCGTTGGAACACGAGGACCGAAGCCATACGCAACAAGTAGGGTTGGGGTATTCAATACACTCACCATAATTTTTTAAGGATTAGTGGACCATTAGTCCAGATAAAGGAGACGACTACAACAAAAGCTTTATCCAACGAAAAGGTAAAGTGATATACAAAAGCTTTTCTTAGTGTCTAAGATTCATACAGGAGCAACAACACGGGCTTCACGAGGCATGACAAGTGATGGGGAATTAGCCCAGAGATCATCTTGAGCTTCTAGAGAAAATGAGCTCGTTTCCCTCGGCTTCTCGCCGAGTGGAATCTCACTTGGGCTCACGAAAAAAGAAAACACGACAACGCAGAATCGACAAAGGGATCGGGGATGTGACCATTGACGCATGGTGTTGGCGTTGCGATGCGCTTGTCTAGCCTCGCAGTTTGAGATTGGTGTTATGGAGGATGAGATGGTGAAGACAGTTGATCTCGGAGAGTCTACTGCTATGACTCCGGATGAGGAGGAAGAAGAGACGATGCTCTGCTTCATGGACATTGGGGGTGTGTTCTTAACACCATCAATGCATGAAAACAAAGAATAGGAGAGATTGATTTGTTTAATTAAGGGAAAATACCACAAAAAACCCCAAATTATATCATTTGTGATAAATTTACCTTGAATTTTTTTTTGTGACACGAAAAACACCAAACTATACCACTTGTGACAAATTTACCCTGAACTTTTTTTTGTGACAAGAAAACCTCAAAACTATGCCACTTATGACACGCTTTCTTCATGGCCACTTTGGCTTATGGGCATTTTAAACTTTCTTTTTCCTTTTTGTATTTTTTTTCCTTTTTTTCTCTTTTTGTTCTCCCATGAGGGTAGCCCTCGGCCAGCGTTAAACAGGGGCGACCCTCCACGATTCGGCATCGGGCAAGGGTGACCTTTTATGACATTCAAAATTCATGTTAATTGAAAATTATGAAATAAGCGGGTTTTATGAAATGTGCTCGTAGTAAATTTCTCGCCGGGAACCCCAGTCACCCTTGGGAAAGCTAACCATTAGGGAAAGGCTAATAGGGGAATTAAATCCGTGCGACTAAAGGAAATTCGATTGTAAATGGATTTTGACCATTAAATCGCGAAGTGATATTTTGAGCCCTTTGTTGGCGATCCAAGGATAGTTAGGAGTCGGTTCGTCCTTTGTCCTAGTAGTGGATTGCGGGTGATTTCGTTTGTACCAAAAGCGACTTGATGAATGATTCTGAAATTATACCGAACGATCGTACCCCTTGAATCAAGTGATTGATCTTCGAGGAAGAGAAACAAAACAAGAAGAAAGGGAGGGGAGGAGAGAGAGAAGAGAGGAGAGGGAGAGGAGAGAGAAAGGGATTTAGTATCAGGGGAGTGGGAGGGGATTTGGACGAAGGGCGTAAGGGCAAGCCGCCCGGGAACCGAAAAAAAAGAGAGAGAGAGAGAGAGAGAGAGAGAATTTAATTAGAGAGAAGAGAGAAAAGGAGGAGAGAGAGAGGGGAGTTTATCCTAGGGGAGAGAGAGAGGAGAGAGAAAGAGAGAGAAAAGTTTGAATTTTTAAACTCCTTGGAAAAAAACGGATTTGGTCAAGAAACAGAAAAATCGACCGCGGTCCCGATGATTTATAAAAAGGCCTAATAATCCCCGATAAACCCCAACAACATTATTTAGGGCAATTTTCCCTAAAATTTAAATTAACCCAAACCACACTTGAACTTTTTGGGAGGTTACAACCCAAATTGGATATTTTGGTCCAAAAATTCATTTTTTCACTTTTCCGATAAGATCAGATCAAAATAAAATCGACCGTCCAATTTGTTGAGAGTCCCGAAAGGATTGAAATTTGCCAAAAGTTCGGGGTATAAATCAAGACCAAATTCGATCTCTCCTCCATTCTAGCAAAATTTCTAATTTGAAAAATAAGAAACCGAGAGTGATCCCTCCTCCGATCGAAATTTTATTATAAGCCCAATTGACGAAATACTCGTTTTATAATTCCCAAAAATGGCCGCAAAAATCCGGATTAAGTGCCGCCGCTCTCCATTCTAGCCGCGATAGTCTAGAACGCGGGTAAGTCGCACTCTAAACCCAATTTAGGATTTCGGGTATCGACAGACGATTTTGGGTGAAGCCGGGAATAGATTAGGTGCGGAATGGCATGATTTAGATGTGGGATTAGGTGGTGGGCCTTAGAATTGAAACCAGAAAATTTTTATTGGAAAATTCAGAATAATAGGGGCTGCGAATTACTGTTCATGAGTTGTAATTTACTGTTCATGGGGTTGTGATGGGTCGATCGGGTCGCAAGTTGGATTTTTAGAATCGAGAATTTATGGCGAGAAAGTCTCGTGAAGGACCCGAATTGATTTGAGACCATTTGGTTAGAGAAAAATAGCAATTTCCGTGTTTTCGTGTGTTGAAATTATAATTGAATTGGGATGGTGAAATTTACAAAATGCAGGTGCGAAATATTGGGGTTTATGATTAGAAATGTTTGGCGGGCCTTCAGGATTATTTTTGAAATTTTTGGAGAACAATTTGAGGTGAATTATAAGCGGCGAGTTACTGTTCACGAGCTGCGAATTACTGTTCACGAGGCTGTGATGATTTGTTTGGGACGCAAGTTGGATTTTTAGAACCATTATTTAATGGCGAGAAAGTGTCGTGAAGGATCAGAATTAATCCGACGCCATTTGGTCGGAGAAAATTGGCAATTTACGTGTTTTGGGCATGTTTGAATTATTCTGAATGGGGTTGATTTAATTGAGTGTTTATTTGTGTGTTATATGAGGTAACTTGAGGATGAAATGAGAATGTTTTGAGGCCGGAGTGAGACTGAATAGAGTGTCGGATGTTGTGGGATGGAATTGGCGAGCTTAGGGCTCGATTTAAGGACAAGTGGTGTCGGTTTAGTATGTGGTAGTATGGCTGGATTGTGGTGATTAATAGGCTTGGAAATGTCGAAATTATACCTATGAACGTGGCTGTGTTTGTGGGCCTATGAGCGGTCTTGTGTGTTTATTGAACCATGATTTGATAGATTGAAATATGCTTGAATATGTGCATGCGTGGGCCAGATTGAATTAATTGTTGAAATTGGCCATGTCAAATGCTAAGTGAGCATGTCTTACGTGTTAATTGATGTGTTCACGGGCCACGTGTGATGGGCCAGTTGAGTGTGGTAAATGCTTGATGAGCATGTGCATGAGTAAGAAAGAAAAGTGGTGTGACATGTGATTGTGGAAGTTATGTGAAGGTGTGTAAGTGCGAAAATGGGATCGGGCCGAGTATCATAAGCTCGGGCAGCGATCACGTAGGTCTGTTGCATTTGGCACAGGCTGAGGCTTGAAAAAGCAAGAATGAGAATCGGTCCAAGGCACGATTAGCTCAGGTGAGACCGGGATTGGACCGAGGCATTATAAGCTCGGGTTCCGATCATGTAGGCCTGTCGCATTTGGTGTAGGCTGAGTGTTGGATCGCAGTGTACCTGAGGCGTGTACTTCAACGCGGGTCACTGGCGAGTGAAAGTGGAAAATGAATGATCGCAGTGTGCCTGAGGCGTGTATTTCAACGCAAGTCACTGGCGAGTGGATGTGAAAGTGAAAATGAGAATGGAAGGAATAGTGGGATGAGAACGATACATGCACGTGTTTACATACGATGTGATTGTGATTGAGTACGGGTGTGCGCATGTTTGAGTTTGACTACATTATTTGATGTGCCTGCAATGTAATGGTTTGATGTGTACAAATGCACGTGTGTCTATGTGATTGTCTGGAGGTACGTGATAGCCTAGGTGGGGTTTAGGAGTGAACTTACTGAGAAGTATTCTCATGGTTGTTTAAACCAACATTTTCAGAATCCCGACAGGATCCATGAATCCTCCACCACCGCCAGTACGTTTTGGGGTGCCAGTGCACACTGAGAATGAAGTTGTAGAATTCCTTATGCCCGATAACACGACTTAGATTAGGCATACTACGACTATTTTTGTAGAGGTAGGACTACCCTTATGGGAGACTCATGTCTATACTGCTTGGTTCTTCCGTGATGCTGATGAGGATGAGTTCGGACCCGTTAGAGGTTTTGATGTGCCTTTTGACTTAGTCGGAGATTGGGATCCGACTGCCGTACCCCCGATTGATGGTGAGTTGACCAGTACAGAGGTTAGTTTAGCACAATCCGGGATGCACCCTGCACCCACTGCTCAAGGATCTTCGGAGGCTGAGCATGATCCCGAACCCAAAGCATCGCAGGTTGAGGACGACCTAATGGATATAGACTTAGAACCAATTCCTGAGGAAGAACCAGTGGGGGTAGAGCCCGGAGCAGAGCCCGAGGTAGAGTCTGATGACGAGCCTGAGGAGCCAGAAGAGTCTATAGGAGACTCGGAGTATATACTCCCTTTTGAGGAATACATGGATCTCAATTACGTGCCTGAGTATAATTTCTTCGATTTCTTGGCTAAGGAGTATCAGAACGCAGCTCCAGCTGAGTCGGGCGACATCAATCATCCGATTGTGATCAAAGCAGAGTCAGAGCCCTTAGAGGTGCAGTCTGCTCAGGAGAGTTTGGAATCGGAAGATGAGGAGTTAGATTCGGAATGGACGCCTAGCAAGGGGCGTTAGGGGTTAGTTAAGGGGTTCTTAATAGGTTTTTGAAAAGTAACATTTTTGGGATAGAAAGTCAGGTCATCGATCTTTTTGGTATATCGATGGTTTGTAACCCGGGGTGCAAGTATACGCGGTGGTGGTAAAGTCTGGCGGTTGTAAGTTGTGAATATTTTATAAGTTGGTAATGTAAAGAGATATGTGTATTCTCCCTATTATCTCCAGTTTTATTTGTCAGGGATAAATTATGAATTCCGCTGTGGCTTTAAATCTCTGATGGTTATTCGAGATCGGCGACATTTCTGGGACGTCGCGCAAATCGACCAAGTAAGGGTGTCGCGTGCCCGATGGGGTTTCGGGACGTGACAACCCTTGTCAATGTCAGGGGAGGGCAATCTTGCTAGATCTGGCGTTAGGTGAGGGCGACTCTCGCCTGAGTCCGGCGAGGGCAGTCCTCACTTGAGTTCGGCGAAGTCGCCCTCGCTCAACGCCGGCGAGGGCCGCCCTTGCCGGGAAGAAAAAAAAAAAAAAAAAAAAAATAGAAAAGGAAAAGACGAAAATGCTCATGGGCCAAAGTATTGTGGGGTAAATATGTCACAAATAGCATAGTTTGGAGTTTTTTGTATCACAAAAAAAAATTCAGGATAAATTTGTCACAAGTGATATAATTTGGTGTTTTTCGTGTCAGAAAAAAAAGTTGAGAATAAATTTATCACAAATGACATAGTTTGAGGTTTTTTATGGTATTTTTCCTTTAATTAATGATTATATTAAAACAAATTTATTTTCAGGAAAATGCATAAAAAAATATGAAAAGATATCGCTGAAAGTGAAGGGGAAAAAAATTTTGAAAGTGGAAACAGAAAGTGGGGGTAGGTGAAGAAGGTGAGTGTAGCATCGGAAGCAAGCTCTCCCTTTAAGTGTAGTCAACAAATTGTTGACCTGCCCATTTTAATGAATGGAGAATCGTGGAGACTCCGTCTGTCACAAGAAAAGAGAGAAAAGAAAAATGAGTAGCCCTAAATTTAAAAGAATTAGGAGTATTTTAACTAAATTCTTTTCTCCCCAAATCGATAATTCATGTTCCAAATCGATGATTCCAAACAAACTCAATGGAGAACTCAATATGTAGAAAACATAAATTTTTTTTCTCCCATAATCACTAACATTTCTTAACCTTTTGCCCGTTTATCCGTTGTTCAATGTCATCCCCTAACTCTTTTTTTTCAGTGTTGTCATGAGCTTTAAAAAGTGGTTAACCGTGATCCTTTCTTCGAAACATTACCCAAAACGCCCCGTCATGCAAAAGATAGATTTTAAGCCCCGAAACACAAACAATTCACAACGAGCAAAACAATAAACACAGGCATTCAAACAGAAAATGCATCCAAAGGCAGTGGAAATTAGTCAAAGCTCTTAGCTTTTGTCACAAAGTGCTATGAAAAGATTGAGATAAAACTACCTTTAGTTTGCATCAAATGCACGACTTCCAGGATGCAAACCAAGCGTAGGCGAAAATGAGGCCAGCGGGAGATGCGATGACATAGCAGACATGAATCAAACACGTTGAATCCGATAGAGCAATGGGGAGACAAATCTCACGAGACAAGGACAACCCTATTAAGAGAACGCTCAAAGCTTTCAAGCTTCGAGTTTTACAGAGGAAGCTCGAGAGAGCACCTCGTGGTTGACGGCCTCATGATAGCGTGCAGTCTGAAGAACTCCTCCTTCGGTGTTTGACAGCCGCTTTTATATATTTACAGAGATGTTTAACGACAAAAACACGCCGCCGCTATATGGTAAAATTGCGAAAATGACCGTTCCTAGGATATCTACGTAAAACTTTCATGAACCCCACCTACCATTACCGAATATGAAAATTCTTACTGGTGTCGTATATACTACTCATGTGTGCAAAGAGAAAGTGCTAATACGTATTTTATAACTAATACAAAGTAAACCCATCATTAACATCTCTATCAAATGTACAGCTTAGAGTCGAGGCTTCCCGAGAAAACAACAATTTCTTAAGCAGATAGCGAAAAAGGAAGTAGTCACATCCTTGAACAAATCCCCAATCCCTTCATGATCATCGGGATCATAAAAAAAATAAATTCCGTCCGTCAAAGTTCAAACTTCCTAGGTTTTTGTGTGTTATTACATTCTTGTATAGGAGTTACAAAAATATACAAAGAATTACAACCGCTTAAGACCCAAACATCTGTCGCTTGATGGACCATAGAACAGCCCCAAGAGTTTAGCCAGACTAAGAATCAGCGAAATTCAACACTTCCAATGTAATGCAACGAATTCGAGAAAACTTGCTACTTGATAAACATATCACACTCGCCTTGATGGAGACAGTCTCTCATGTGAGTAGGGATGCGAAAGGGCATATAAATCAAGCTTTAAGCATCTAATCCAAAGAATGCGGACATGACAAACACATTTAAAATGGCATATCAGACTCGAACACTCAAGAGTAGCACATCCGAGCTGCAATTCTTGATAGCAACAGATCATGCATAGGTCAAAAACGCCAGCTAATATATTACTTAAAGTTCCCATGCTGTATGTTACCATTATAAAAAGAACAAGGACTGTTGAAAAAGAAGCAGGTCTGGAAAAATGAAAAGTCCCTCCATTTTAATTGCACTCACTTCCCTTCCTGCCCAAAATCTTCAATGTCTCAGGACACACTCACAACTAAACAGCACGTTAAACAACAAAAGGAAGGACGAAATAAAACTCTAAGCCGAATACTCAACTGTAAACTAAGTTTACTGGGAGACACCGAGCCATTTTGAGAAGTTCTCAAACTCTGTGTAGTCACTATCCGAGATCATCGTCTGGTACCATGCCTTCCCTGCTGACTTGATCGCAGTTGCCTCCTCCTATCAAGCACAAGAGAAATTAATAGAGCAAATCAAAAGGCTTAGATATAATAGCACAGTCGAAGCATTTCTACTACAGTAAAACAAGAGGGAAAAAGCAAGCTGCAAGCGATCACATGAGATCATAAATGATGTGTTTCCCCAATAAATATCTCGAGATGTGAGCATAACAGAAGAATTTGAACGCCTAAAAACTTGCAAGGCATCTCCAATAGAAAAAGGCAGGATATGGAGGCAGATTATTTAATCCTCTAATATATTTATTACAGAGACATAGATGCCAACATCAAGGTTATTGACAACTCTCGACTGTTGGTTGTTTTTAAACAAGTGGCTCATGCAGAAATTAAATTAACGGAACACAGCTGATATATGAATGTGATCATTCCATCACTAGCTACATTAATAGGGATATGCCCCACACATGGCTCACTCTTTTGACCATAGCAAGTCCCATGCATAATCAGTACTATAGCCCCAACTGTAGCTATTAATAAGTATCATAATGAAACCTCTCAGCACAATGAATCCTACAGGTTGGAAAGTAATGTAACCATTTGTAGAGTTGCATAACTCCCATCTATCAGAGAACATGCAAGAATCACCAGCAAGAAAAGAACAATAACATTTTTCTTCCTATCAGATGCATTGTGAGTTTGATGACATAGGTCCATTGCCCATCAAGTCTATCGTCTTCTAAATCTGAGAATATAATTAACAGACAAAACCAGAATCGTATTTTGATGTGGGCATGTATTGGGCGTCAGAGGTAATTATCCCAACCTTACAAGGTCTACAAATATACGTAGAGACATTATGAGCATTACCGCTCGGCTACAGCATCCTCTAAAAGCATCAAAGTCCAGATATCAATGCTCACAGCAGAAGAGATATGTAATCGAAGACAAGCAAGTGAAGGACGTACCTTGGTGATGGCCTTCCTCTTCTTGTCAAGCTTCTCCTTCTTAGCCTTCACACGCTGCTCCTCGGCCAACAGAGCCATCCTCCTCGCCGTCTTTGCGTACGGGTTCAACCTCAACATGGTGTTCAGATTCTTCAATGGGTTCTTCTTCAGAGTCGCCCTCTTCACGTCCTTCTTGATCGGCCTCACCACGGACTGAATCTCATCCGAGTTGATGATCCTCGACAGATCAGCATTCACCATCTTGGACCTCGGCAGCAGGTAACCCTTCTTCTTCTCGGAAGGCTTCTCGAACGACCCGAAGATCGAATCCAGCTTCTCGAAAGCCGACTTGGTCCAGATAACGAACCTGCCCAGGTGGCCGCCGGGGGCGAGCTTCAGCAGATTGAGCCTATCGACATTGGCGACCTCCACACCGGGGATGTTGCGGAAAGCCTTCTCGATCTTCGCTCCCTCGGTGCCGTACACGATCAGAGGTCCCTTCCTGTTGATGTAGCGCCGGTTGCGCATCTTACCCTTGCCGGGCCTGATCCCGTGGCTGTCCTTGGCCTTCTCAGCATCCGCGAACGCCCCAATCTGCTTCAGGATCTTGATCGCGGCCGGAGTTTTCTCCAAGCCCTCAGCGGAGTCGCCGATCACGAGGGGCATCTCCGGAACGGACTCGATCCTGTGGCCACGGGCCATCACGAGGGCGGGGATCGCGGTGGCGGCGATGGCGGAGGCGACTGCATAGCGCTTCTGGTTGACGTTGACCCGTCGGTGCCAGCGGCGCCAGATCTTGGTCGGGGCGAACATGCGACCGCCGCGGCACATGTTGCCGAAGGCACCCTGGCCGGCGCGGTGGGTGCCGCCGCCGGGGACGCGGGGGATACGGGAGACGGCGCGGCCGGTCCCCCAGGACTCGGCCGAGGTCTGGTGGCCGGCGCGCTTGGAGACGGCGTAGGGCTGACGGGAGTTCTTGGAGATGTTGGAGTGGACGAAGGAGACGATGTCTGGGCGGATGGAGGCCCTCATGACGTCGGGGAGGGGGACGGTGACGGCGGAGTCGGTGGCCATGTCGCCGTCCAGGGATTGGATGGTGACGAGGGGGCGTGAGGCGGCGGCCATTTCGGGTGGCGGAGGGAGTGGCAGCGGCAGCACCGGGTAGCTGAGAAATGAAGTGGAGACGGAAGCGAACTAGGGTTTTGGAATGCATATATACGGAAGGGATGAGGTCGGAATTACGGTCGTGCCACTGAGGGTTTGGATCGAGTGAGGGTCTTCATGGGCCTGACGGTGGGCTACGTTTCAGAGCCTTTCAAAATGGTCGGCCCATGGTCTCCGGCCCATCATCGTCGGTCGAAAATCAGTCCATTTTATGTCGTAGTCCTTCACAATGTGGCTGTCAGTTGCATGCATTTTGTATTGTCTAGCTGAGCTAGAGTGGAAATTGGGTTTAGAGTTTCTTGGTGATTGAGCGTAGCAAAAGGGTTAGGAGCATTTTGGAGAAGAAAGTCAAGGTTTAATTATAAAAAAAAAAATTTCACGAGGATTTATTGAATTTTCCTAAAAATGAAACATTACGCGTCTTTTATCGGGATAAAATTAATCATTGGACCGTTTATACTTATTCGAAGGAACCAAGTGAATACAAATTAAGAAAACAGTTGGATCTTATATTAATTTCGTCGATACAGTAACTTGTTTTAAAAAAATATCTCACATATTGTTCGCTAACTGCATTCCACACGCATTATTGAGGACTTCCTACGCAATGTAGTGTTCCAGTTTTGCTTACTTTTCGACTCAAAGGCGACTTTTAAATCTTTCATCTTCATCTTCGTTCGTCCTCTCTTCCCTTTCTCGATCTTCTCTCTGCTCAAAGCTTCACCGCAGGCCATGGTTTCACTCTGCAGTCTCCCCTCTTTTTTTCTTTCTTTTTCCTTCATTTTTCTATTGCATTTCTCAAACTTCATTGACGCTCAAGCTCAAGATTATGATTATCCAACCTCTACGCTTTCAACACGGTGGATGAATATTGCAACAACTAGTCACTTCACTCGCTATGGAGATGGATCAATCGTGCAAGCAATTCCACTCCGAGGCAAAGGGGCTTTTGGCCTTGCCTAAGCCTGCGGCCTCTACTGTAATGGTAACTGCAACACTTACCTCTTTGCTGTTTTCATCGTCCTAGTTAACAGTACTGCCTTAATTGTTGAGCCCGATATTATATATCTACAAGTAGTGTGGTCTGCCAATCGAAACAATCTCGTAAAGATCGGTGTGACGTTGGAGCTCATGTCCGAAGGCGATTTGGTGCTGAAAGATGCTGATGGTATGGTTGATTGGTCCACAAACACTTTTGGTAAATCCGTTGTAGGCTTGAACTTGACAGATTTGGGAAACTCCCGTTGTTTGATAACGACAATGTGATTGTTTGGCAGTCTTTTGATGAGCCAACCGATTCACTTGTCCCCGGACAAAAGTTGAGGGAGGGACAAAGATTGATGCCGAGTATTTCCTGAAACAAATTGGACCATTGACGGTATGATTACGCTTTCTGTGAATGGCTATGTTTTATCTGCTCAAGTGGAGACTAATCCTCCTCCGGTCTATGTCGAGTATTTTGTTGAAACTTGGAGCGAAAGGATCGAGAGTCCATATGTTGAATTTTTAAATGGAAGCTTGACTTGGTTCTTAAATTCAACCTTGAATGAGAGTTTGATTCCAGTCCCTCAAGCATCTTCTGCACAATACATGAAGTAGGGCTCGGATGGGCATTTGAGAGTGTATGAGTTTGATTGGGAATCATATGGCTGGAAAGAAGTGGCCGATCTTTTCACGGGGTCTATCGGGGAGTGTGGCTATTCGACAGTGTGTGGGCAATATGGAATTTGCTCCAATGGGCTATGTAAGCGTTCGGCTTCGAGTGGGGGGACGAGCTATTTCTAGCAAGTAGATGATAGGCTACTTGATCTTGGATGCTCTGAGAATGTTCCATTGTCTTGTGGGGCTTCACAATATCAAAGTTTTCTGGAGCTCAAATATGTCACGTATTTTACATTCACTTTAGATCTCATTGTCATAGATGCTTCAAGTTGTAAAGAGGCATGCGCAAAGAACTATTCATGCAAAGCAGCTATATTCCAGTACGCATGGGAACGGGATTCCACTAGAGGCAATTGTTACTTACCAACTTAGGCGTTTTCACTTATGGATGTTGACAGGACAAAGTCTCTCTATAATTCTACTGCTTACCTTAAAGTACAAAATGCGACCATTGAAGCTCCTACTACTTGGGTTGACAATAGAAGGAGTAACCGTCTCTCTGTAATACTTGGTTCCAGCCTTGGAGCTCTCTTTGCCATGATCATTTTCATAATAGTCATAGTTTTGTTTGATCATAAGAGAGATGCTAATCAAGCAGAGGAGGATTATCTTGATCAAGTACCTGGAATGCCCACTAGATTCATGTACGATGATCTAAGAGCCATCACAGACGAATTCAATAAAAAGCTTGAAGAAGGTGGTTTTGGTTCTGTTTTTGAAGGTACTCTAGGTGATGGCACAAAAGTTGCAGTAAAACGCCTTGATGGTTTTGGGCAAATTAAGAAATCCTTTCTAACCAAAGTTGAGACTATTGGCAGCATCCATCACGTGAACTTTATAACTCATGGGATTTTGTACTAAGAAATCTCACAGGCTCCTTATCTATGAGTACATGTTGAATGGGTCTCTAGATAAAGGGATCTTTCACAAATCCGGTGAATGTGTTCTCGACTGGCACCAAAGGAAGAAGATTATTCATGACATAGTAAAAGGACTAAATTATCTTAATGAAGATTGCAGATAGAAGATAGTTCACTTAGACATTAACCCCAAAATATCCTCTTGGATGGGAATTTCAATGATAAGATTGTTGATTTTGGATTATCAAAGTTGATAGACATGGACCAAAGCCAAGTCATCACAACCATGAGAGGAACTCTTGGTTATTTGGCCCCCAAGTGGCTGATTGCAGCAATTACTGAAAAAGTTGACTTTGGCGTGCTAATCTTGGAGATAGTGTGTGGGAGAAAAATCTTCAATCGCTCTCTAGATCAAGAAGACATGTATTTACTAAACCTTTTTAAGAGAAAGGCAGAACAGGAACGATTGCTAGACATTGTGGATAAATCTAGTGATGACATGCAATTAAATGGACTGCAGGCGATGAATATGACGAGGATTGTTGCATGGTGCTTGTGACGAGATTATACGAAGAGGCCTTCCATGTCAACGGTCATCAAGGTGTTAGAGGGCATCATGGAAGTTCGAGAAGAGCTAGATTACAACTTCTATGCTCAGCCTTCCACTGGTGGAGCATGGAGAATCGTTGGGATGGTCATTGAATTTAATGCTACCACTACGTTGCTACCCTCAATCATAAGTGGTCCACGATGATGCGGCAAACTAATGAGAACTTTTCTTCCCAATAAGTGGTAGAATGTGCGGACAATGACTTGGTAAGGATATTGCGTTGGGGTTATATATTGCTTATGCATAAACCAGTCGTGCTCAAGTGTCTTGTGTCTAGGAAAAGAGGGAACCTGTTGGTTCATTTGCACAAAAAGCTGCTAAGACTGGATCCATATCTGATTTGCTTTTTGGTTCCAACACTTGATATTCTTCGGATTCAATGAATCTACCTTCCATTCTTCCTCATTTTGAGGTTCACGGGCTTTTTTAAGTCCGTTTTGCGAATGCACGGTTGCAACCGATAGATAGCGGGAGAAGTTCAACCGTGCTAAGTTCAGATTTTTCCTAGTGACTCCTAAAATATCCTAGATTAATAATCTTGACTTCTAGCTTCTTACCAGTCTGTCGTGGCCATTCTGAGGCCTACGTTTGCCAAAAATAAAGAATCAAGATGTTTGGGCATTCAATATTCAATTTTGTGATCTTTTGATAACACTTATCATTCTCCATAACCTTAGCTTTTCCACGTCTTTAATTAACACGATCCAAGAACGGAGGTTGCATGTGACAACAACCGAGCGGGAATGACGGAGGACGGAGGTGGACAATAGTGGTGGCAACGGGGCATAAAAGAATGAGGGAAAAATGGACAAAAAAATAAATAAGGGATAAGTGTATTGGAATTCTTAAAACTTGTCAATAAAGTACAATTGAGTCCTAAAATTTTCAAAAAGTGCAATTATATGATTGGACCAATTGCACTTTCAGGATAAGTTTTAGAACTTTCAAACTACTTATTCCCAAAAAATAAAATAAAAGAAAGACGGAACAACAACAACAAAAAAAAAAAAAAAAAAAGAGGAAGAAGAAATCCAGACCACACAATTCCATTATCTTGATGCATCATCCTCTCGAAGGGGAAATAATTGAAAATGTCACTCTACTCCCTGAATTGAAAAGCCGGTCTCAATTTCAAAATATCATAATAAAACCCCCTAATACTACTCAATAGGCTAACTTGAATTGAATCTGATTGACAATGGACAGATCTGCGAAGCCTCGACGAAGGTCCTGGGGACCGGTCGCGATCTTGATGCATCATCCTCTCGAAGGTGCAATAATTGAAAATGTCACTCCACTCCTTGAATTGAGAAGCGGGTCTCAATTTCAAAATATCATAATAAATCCCAACACCACTCGATAGGCTAACTCGAATAGAATCCGATTGACAACGGATAGATATGCGAAGCATCGACAAAGGTCAAGTGGGCCGCCCGCGAACGATCGCGACCCCAAGCATGTGGTCCGACCGAATCCTCCATGGTCATTTTTGCAGCATCCTTGGAGCACTCCGATTGGCTTGGGGAAGAAACACTGATCTGTTCACCGTCCAAGCACCACAGTGCCGCGCACAGTGCACGGCCCTATCTCGTGTCCCCTGGACCACCCATCCATCCATCCCCACCACTCCTAGGGCTCGTCCAGTGAGACGACACCGCCGTGTCCTTGTCGTGGAGGACAGGCATGGGGGCCGTGACTTCGAGGAGAAAACAAGAAGACCGAGAGACAGGAGTGTGGAGTGGGGCAAACCCTAAGCACCACGTAAGAAACCGAGGGATCGGAGACGATGGCATTGTTTTATGTAAAGTTTGGTGCGTCGGTCTTCCGGTGAAGAGCCACGCACTACTTGTTTGAGTGTCGGTTTCTCGACTAGGGTTCCGTTCATTTTGCCGGAAATGAATGATTTGGTCAATATTTTTCCTGAAAACGATCATTTTTTTCCTAGACGATTAATATATTTTTTGTTCGTTCGTTTTTGTAAATGACAAAAGCGATCGGTCTTGAAAAATATTTTTTAAATTATTTATGTTTTCGCAAAATGAACATAGCCTGTCAAATATGACAAGAATCTCTTGATTGGTGGGATCAACACGGAAGGACAGTTCAATTTTGTGCCTCCAACGTGCACGTGCGGGGGACCTTATCCTGTGTCCTACCATAACCAAATCTGTCGCCGTCCCATTTCCTCTGTTTTCTCTCTGTTTTTCCATCACACATGTGCAAGAGTAATGTTAGATACATGAAGATTGATTTACCTGAAATTGATACTATGGTGTGATGAATTGCGAGTGTGCATTCTCGATTGGTCAGTGTTATTCATAGTGTGTATCTACATACAATCCGACCCATCATTTTATTCGTATCGATTTGTTATGTTAGTCTACGATTGTATATCATATTGAATGAATCGATAATGGTCGCAATCGCCAAGCTCCGTCAATGACATGGAAGGAGGCCTCAAAGGGCAATTCTATGGAGAAAGTGTTTCGTGTGTCGATTACAGATATAATAGTAGTCAAGTACAATGAACCTGTGATGTACATGCATCTCAATCAACTCTTTACATCCGGGTCGATGAATTCTCGGCTCGTCAATTTACTTTTTTTTATATGTCACAGTCGACATCATTGCTTTCACTGAATGAATTGTCGGACACGTGTGGTTTCCTGGTTCTTCCTTTTTTTTTCTATCG
Source organism: Syzygium grande (assembly GCA_024733475.1). NCBI lineage: Eukaryota > Viridiplantae > Streptophyta > Magnoliopsida > Myrtales > Myrtaceae > Syzygium > Syzygium grande. The sequence continues at coordinate 25,800,627 of JAMXDD010000010.1, forward strand.
TCCCATACAAACCCGAAAACGTTGAGGCTTAAAGTTTCCAACTCAGAGTAAAAGCTTCCATCTTTCACCAAATTTGTGTGTGTGTATAATGGGCATCACCTTAAATCAATTGTCATGTCCTCCTAAAAATCTACACCTACCCTGCACCCACAACATTGCCATATGGCTTTGTCTCTCTAGCCGTTCACGTTTCTGTCAGACGCTAAGAAAATCATCAGCCATGCTTGATGTGTTACAAGGGATATAGAAAAGAACTCATCCTGAAAAGCTAAACTTGTCGGGAGAGGAAACCCTACTCATTCTCTCCCCCTTTGCAGGATTCCACGACCTTGCAGAACAACCACGAGGGGCAGGTGGTCATTCAAAGAGTGGCTCAGATACCATGTAGATGCGTTACAAAGGCTGGAAGAACTTATCCCGAAAAGTCAACTTGCGAGAAGAGAGAACCCAATTCATTATAAGCCTCGGAATATCTCCTTATTGCCCGATGTGAGACTTTTACTCGCATCAGAGGCCTCGTTGGGAAGAGGAGGATCTTTGGTTCTACTGTCAAGTTCTTCAAGAGAAACGGGAGACAGAAAGAAGAAGAAGAGACGTGTTCAATACTCTTATGTGGAAAATACAATACCCATTTGCCTTGTGTCAATTATCGATGAAAGGTCCCATCCAACAAAGAATAATTTAGAAGCGAACGCCTCGTTGCACGCTCGAAATTAACCTTGATTGCAAGAATATCGAATGCACGAATACGACGATGATTTCTTGTCTAGAGGAATCAACTCATGGAATTCCCCGAAAACAACAATAATTATGTCTCCGGAAATAAAGTACAATTATATGCGTCGAACGTGCAGGTACCGTCTTATCCTGCTCCCTTACATTACCGAGCGTGGGGGCAGTCCCATTTCCCCTGTTTTCTCTCTGTTTTCCCCCATCACCCTCTATGTAAAGTTTAATAAAAAGCTCCGTTTGTTTCAGAAAAATTAATGAGTTGAAAAATATTTTCTAAAAAATGATGACTTATATGCTTGAAATAATTAGTCAATAAAAAAATATTTTCATTATAGACAACAATTTATGTCTCAATATTTCGGGAATGATGAATTTTTTTTTTGTTCGTTCATTCTTTTGAGCGACATAAACGATTATTTTTAAGAAAATATTTTTCAAATCATTCATTTTTCGTAAATCAAACGGAGCCTAAGTGGATATCTCCATTGGTTGGTGATGTTCGGAATGTGTATCTACTCGGAATTCGACACATCGCTTTATGTAATGATTTGGCAAATCAAGCTACGATTTATAATGAACACTAAGTGAAATAAAAATGTTCACAATCACCAAGTTTCATTAATGACATGGAAGGAGACATAAAAGGGCAATACTTTGGAGAAAGAATTTTCATGTGTCAAATGTAGGTGTAGCGATAGCCGATTACAATAAACATGTTACATATGGGAAAATGCCGTCAGAAGTATCATAATTTTGTACGGTGCTCATTTGAATACCGCAACTTCTCAATCAATCACTTGATTGCCATCATTTTTGTACGGTATTCAATTTTTTTGGGTCAAAATACGACATTCAATTGAATACCATAACTTTTCAATAGATCATTTGAGTGCCCTAACTTTTAAAAAAAAGTTCACCACAAGTGTTGAAAATCCTACATGCCATGACCTTCTTGAAAACCTTTTTTCTTTTAAAGTTATGCCACTCAAGTAAACGTTTGATTGATAAGTGATGACACTCAAATAAGTATCGTACGAAAATTATAATTTTTGTGATGTCCTAATCCTTATATATTTGGATTAACGTTTTACGACCACATCAAATGGTATTCACGCCACGTAAACTTTACTTTTATATGTCACTGTCAATATCCATGCTGAATACCTTTGTCGAACATGTGGGGTTTCCTGTTTCATCCTTTTCCTCCCTTTCCACATACACACCGCAAAAGTTATGAATTGAGAAGTTTCCACCTCAAGGGGAAAGCTTCAATCCTCACCGAGTTTGGGTGTGCGTGTGTATATAATGGGTATCACCTTAAATCAATTGTCATGTCCTCAAACTCTCCTCCTCTTAGCCTGCACACACAGCCTTGGCAGATGTTTTGTCTTTCTAACTCTTGCCATTTTTGTCGCACGCGACAAAAATCATCAACCATGCCCGAACCTAACGGATCAAGAAAGCAGTGCTGCCTGAGAAAAGAGCAGAGGAGGCTACCCCCAAAGAGAGGTATCGTTAAGAAGAGGATCTTTGCTTCTATTGTGAAGTTTTTCAACAGAAACAGGAGAGAGGAAGAAGCAGACAAGGCCGACGATGGCCACGGCAACGACTGCGAAAACCGCAACCAGCAGAATGGCGCAGCCCAAATACATGTGTAGTTATTGCATTACGGTGCTCTACCCGATATATGGTGTAGCTAGAGGATATTTTTTCCTTCGCCCTGTATGCTTCTTCCTTAGTACTCTAGTGCCTTTGTCTTCTGATGCCCCAATGCAAGCTTCTTGGGCATGTTTATCTCCCCCTCATTCTCAATAATAAAGGCTACGATGTTTTGGGTTCATAGTAACTCAGTGCATCCAGTTACAACTTACGCATTGGACCGGCGCCAGAGATGGCAGTTGTGGGATTAGGTATGAAATGTTTTGGACTTCATGAGAGAGGGAAAAGATCAGCCATCTCTAGCTTGGCTTGCTTGGTTGATTCCATTAGCATTTGAAAAAGGTAGGACTCAAACCCTAGAGCGTCTGAGCACATGCATGCACGTATATTGTAATTCGTAGAGGGCGTACTTAGAGTGGGGATCTTTTGGCAATCTATACATTACATTTCCCTTTAGAGGATCCAGATCAAGCATCATCCTAATTAGACTTGAGGATGGAATCTGGGATCGTTCTTATCTATTCATCTATTTTCTTTGAGCTTGTTTTAAGCCTCTTTAACGGCTTGAGCTACCGATTGTATTGAGTTGCCTCTCCCATACACTACCTTGGGAAACGAACTGAAGCCTTATTCATCAGCCTTTTCGATCTATCTAAGCTACTACGTCCATTCATGATTCAAACAATGCTAATTTGGCTATTAAGGTAAGGTTGCCCTAGAGCCGGGTATAGTAAGAGGCCTTTCTTTGCTTGGTCTTTCATCTGCCTTGAGGTCAGGTATGGGATCGATTTAAATAATTAGTTAGAGCAAATGCATAAACATTAACAAAAAATAGCCAACTTATTCAACTGGAAATATTGCCACACATATCGACGAGGTTTAAGAAAATGGCTTTTCATTCGAGTTTTCTCTCGGTGAATTCTTTGATAATATCGACGTAATCTAGGATTATTCCAACAATAAATTGTGCGTAAAGTCTTTTGTCATGACCATACTTATACTACAAATCAACTGTGTACCCTAACTTTTTATTTGTCTATTTTCACATTTCTCCTTTGGCTTCTTTTCGCGTTAAATATTGTAACCACAATTCTCTATGAAATCATGCCTTACGGTTTTTTTTTTTGGCACAAGACATGGATAATAATTCAAAAGAGTTGTAGATTTGTTTGGGTTTTTTGTACAATTCATAAGAAATATATTATGCATGTACATGGATCCAAATCCCTAACATACACTAACAATTAGACCCCGAGCCAAACAGCTTCTGGCACTATGTTATATTTGGGCAACAAGATACTGTAATGTAATCTGTTCAGTGTACATCATCGTGGCAGACCAAGAACTCTATAAACACGTGGTCTGGCCTTCAATGTGCAATGCTTGATCTGTCATTATAATGGCAGACCAACAATGTAAGAATTCGGTGGCGATGGCAGGGCCACAAAATTGTGACACGAGGAACGATTAAGTGTAAGTTCTTAATTTACTATCAAACTAACAGCGTGTTTTAGATCACAAAAAAAATTGTCATTTATTCAATAATTTTGTGACTCGCACTAGCTTTTTACTCTTACAGTGTCCCAAAAAACGGTTACGCTAACAAAACCTTTATGGCATTGGAGTGTTGTTTGAGCATGGCAGCTTAGTCATGGTTTGCAACGGGATGGACACATAACCTCCATCACCGCCCCCGCACCCCAGTTGCTAAGTTTTGGGCATGTTCTTTATTAATACTCGTTGTTTCACCAAAAATGTACAAATTGGTGATCCTTGTAATCGAAGTGGACAAATGTTATGAAAGGGGGTTCTTTGTTGACTCCGGCTGGAATGCCAATGACTGCAAAAATAGAAATTTTAAGGTGCAGGTACCAGTAGCTAAAGGTTACCAGACTGATAAAAGGTGCAGGGTTTTAAAAGGTGCTGAAAAGGTGAATTTGCAGCAAAAGTTGAGACAAGGGGAAGTGTGCGAAAGAACATATGTTCTGTTGTCGATTGGCGATCCCCTCAATAAATTACAATGTCGGCTTTTTACAAATAATTATAGATTCTGAATCCACAAATGAATTCCTAGCATCATCTGTAGTTATCGATGAGCATTTATGTTTTCCGAGATTCTAGACACAATCCTCTATCGTCTAACGGTGGTTATGCACAAGAAGTTACAAATTCCGAGATCATAGACATAATGACCGAGCAATCATGTGTTCGTGATGGTCCACCGTCTCTGTCTTCGATTGATTTGTCGACCAACCTCTGTTCAGTTTATTAACGACGCTGCTTTGACGCTTAGCAAAATCTGCAATTGTTTTCTATCGGTGACTTCATCTGTGATCTACCAATTTCCTTCCAATTGTCAACTGGCGAAGGATTTCATTGATAAGCTCTGCACGGATTTCACCAACTTGTCGTATCGGCATCTTGCGCTACTAATGAGCTTAAAGCTCGCCAGTTGCTTTGTTCCGTGATGACTTTGCTTAGACCAGATTTTGCTCTCATCGACTGAGCACTTGCTCCTGATTGATATCAACCAAAGAGTCCGTCATTCTTTTTTCATGTCAACGCTTGTTAATTTCCATAATCTTTGTCATTTAAATCTTGCATATTTCACCACCAAGTCATTTCGCTATCGTGCTTAATTCACCAATCTCAAGTAAAAACCCATTGCTATTTGACGTTAGTCGACTCAACGGTGGTCAGTTGATAAGTATGACTCCACCACAAGATGACGAAATGCCCGCATATTGCTACCGCTCCGTACGAAGAGTGGAGGGGACACAAGAGTTACAAGCACGGTCGGTGGCAGACCTGACCCGACATCCCTCGTTGGTTTCCCCTCCCGCTAACACCGCCCCCCTTGATGAGCACCCAATTCCTTTTATTTCCGAGCCTTTCTATTTCGCTGAGGATAATTAATCTCTAAATTTTTCTTTTAGAAATCATAATCAACCAGTTAACAAAAATGTTTCCATTCTAAAATAAAGATTCATGCATAAACGTACCCGTTTGATGATTTGGGTAATAAACTTTTATGTGAGCGATCATTTATCGAAAAAATGTTTTATCGATCATTGACTTTTTGCGACATAAATTCACTCTCATTTTCATGAAAATTATCAACTCAATCTTAAATCTTTATTTCAAGGAAGGTTTAGGAGGGTCAGCGATAATTAGACGCCACGTTAGCAATTTTCAACAATAATTGATTTCAAAATTTAAAAATTTAAAATCGAATTGATATTCGTATAAGAAATTTAAGAGTGAAGAGATGATTATCGACATAATTTTTCAGTGCACTTCTTCTGATTTGGGTGCACGGGACAAGTACAACCATCTGTACGGAGGGACAACCGTACGTTGGAGGGATTGTCGGGTGCATGGTATGCTTGGCTCGAAATGTTGGTGTTCGTGTGGAGTCAAACGTTCTTTAATGGCTGGTATTGCGGTCGTGTGCGGATTGGGTATGTGGTTCAAAGTACATAGAGCGCAGTGCGAGGTGCGCTTTAGCCCAAAAACAATTCTTTTGGCTTGAAAATATTGATCTTTTATTGGTAATTTTTTTTTTTGGGTAAAGATTTTATTGGTAATTTTACATGCAGCAGATTTGAAAACGAACGTGTGAAGAAGAGAGAGCGACAGCAGTTTCCGGAAAGGGGAGCCAACGTCTTTTGATGAAAGGGGAGGATGAGAACGGTGGAGGATGTGAGCGGCGCGGCGGCGGCGGCGGCGTAGAGATTCAATGGTAGCAGAGAGTGAAGAACGAGAGCTTGACGTAATGAACATGGATGACGCGCTCGTGCAGGTGCGCAAACATGTTCTTCTGTGTTTCCTAGTGATATGAGCTCATTGTTTCATCTGATTGAGCGTGCATACCGTCGACAGAAGCCCAACGATCACTATCTTACTTAAGGCACTAATTGAGGAGTGGCGTGAAGGAGTGATGCAAGACAATGATATCAACCAAGGAGAAGTCAGGTCCTTCGATGGAACTGACTTAAGTGAACCCAACAGTCTTCTTCTCGAAAAGGTTGCAGTACACTTGAATAGGAGCGTCGCTGAAAGCTGAGGAATTGACCTCCAGGGACTTTCAAAGGTACAAACGTAAACTGCCAAGGAAACCAAAACACTCGTAGCAATATTATTCTTATTCTTTGACAGATTCAAGCACCGGCATAGTAGTATTGTTGGCCTGAAGCATATGAGAATCAGTCAATCGGTGCTCATTTCAACCCTGGGACACCTTGGAGCACCTTCGAATGATTCCGTTACTGTTGTTTGCTTGGACTGATTACTTACTCTATAAGGACAGGTCGTCTCCGTATTCTCCTCACCAAAGTGTGGAATAATTTTTCGACAGGTTGAAGCCCAGATAGTCGTTCCAGCTGTTCTCCGAATGATCAAGGAAAACTATAGTCTGGGTTTGAGCCAACTGCTTACTTAATACTATTTTAGAAAGTACCTTAGTTGAATGAGATCAGTTAGTTCAGCTGAACCAACACCCGGCATAAATACCATTAGGAGTTAGACTATCCCGAGCCTTCTTCAACTTTGAAATCATGGTTACAGAGAATGAAGTCAAGGTTGACGTTTTGATCATCTTAGGAGTCAGGGAGATGAACGCGAATCCAACCGATCAGAGATCATAGGTCAAAGATGCAATCGTAACTTTGAAGGGTATAAAGCTGTCCAGGAGTTCATTGCACTCCAACCCTGGTGATTGATTTTGAAGTACTCCAACTTTCCAACGTCTGGTCCAACTGAGGGCTCCATTCTGGATCGGTGACGAGTTGTCCTTGAAGCAATATTGCAAAAGCTCGGAAATGAAGAGGGGGCAAAAAAGACAGTGGTTTGACTCGTCGCCCACATGTGATCAGCTCGATTTCTTTTTCGAGCTTGAGTTGAGTTTGAGTAACTGAGTAGCCTATCTAGCCAAGTTTGGTACAAAAGATTCTGGACAACAGATATCGAGCAAAGCAAGATAGGTGAGTTTTCTTGTACGAGCTGGAGTGATATTGGTTCCATGCCCCAAATATATAAATTACTTGTTTTGTCTTGTCTGAAGGTGTGAAGCAAAAGGTATAAATGGCGACACACCTATTGGATTGGTTCGCATTTCTTGAGATTTTCATCCTGGTGCCGCACGTCTTCTCGTCAATTTTTGGCATCCACATCAAGAGCCAATCTTACATAAGTTGAGCGACACGCCTGCCCAATTGACTCATTATCTGGCAAGTAATAACTTCACCAGCAACCCACATCCCACATACGATGCACGACAGAACGAGACAAAGCAATACTTACTACATAGTACATGGTCTTGTTGGCTCGGTCCAATTCAGCCCAGGAAACAGGAAATTCAACTGGTTATTACCGGTTCTAAATTTTTTTGAACTTGAAACCGCTCAAAACCGGCCGGTTCGGTTTGGATCCCCAGTTGAGCTTGAACCTGTGCTCAACCCCAATGGTGGCCATAGAGCACTTTTATAGAAAGACAAAAAAAAAAAAAACAATGCAAAAGCATTCATCGTTAAACAAAATGTCTAGGAAGACAACACCGCCGTGTCCTTGTCGTGGAGGACAGCGACGGGCTGATGGCTCCAAGGAGAGAACAACGGGGCCAAAGACTGGAGGAGTGTTGACCGGGGCAAACACTTTCTATGCCTGGAGCTTGCGCGTGCACGCCGTATCCATAGTGCTTGTACAACCAAGCGTGTGGGGGCAGTACCATTGCCTCTCTTACTCTCTGTTTTCCCCATGACACATTTACAAAGATAATGTTAGATAAATGAAGATTGATTCGAGTAATATTATGAAGTGACAAATTGTAAGTATTGATTAATCGGATGATGCCATTTCAGAGTGTGTATCTGCGAGAATCTGACATACCAATCGATGTATTGATTTGACCAATCGACTTACGTATGTATAATGACACTAAGTGAAATAAAAATGTTCACAATCGCCGAGTTCCTTTAATGGGAAATAGGACACCACAAATATCATAACTTTCATATCCGAGTGCCGTAACTTTTCGAACGATTACCGAAAAATTCAACGTGGGCTTTATGTAATATAAACCATCGGATGTGACTCGTTGGCAAAATGAAGTATGCAAGAACGCGCTTAAACATTGTCATTTGATCCATTAATTTGCCACAAATTAATGAATTGGGCTAAATTAACAGCGTTCTTCAAGTCCTCATCCCAAATTGAGAAATTGGATCAAAATCACCACTGAAGAGACCCTGAGTTTTCTTATTACTCTGTCTCTGAGGATTAACTCTGTATCACCACCACCACCGAAACTTCTCTGCTTTCAAAAGTCAATCAAGATCCGAATTATCAAATGAACCCAAGCACACCCTTTACTAGTTCAAGTGCGATATACAAGTTGACAGGTCCCAAAACTCCTAGTGAGATCCCTCCTTTCGAAATGGCCATGGACACAGAAGAACTCCGCAACCGTAAGAACCTGCAATCGAACATGTACAGGTAATGGTGGTGGCTTTCTTTCTTTCTTTTAGGGACACATGTTTCTTTGTCGTCGAGAGACACAGACACGGGGAGAGGAAATGAGAAGAGAGAGCCAGAGAATTGGTTTTTCCCGATTCTTCGAGCGTCGGCTGGTGGATGCGAAGGAGGAGATGGAAATGAGGGATGTACATGGAGAATGGGAGCATCATGGACGAACGAGAGGCGCAGATAGAGAGCTCTGTTTCACTCGTTTTGGAGTTCCAAATTGTCACGTTGTTTCGTTTATTGTCCATTTTGGGCTTGAAGCCACATATTACTTAAAATTTTATTCAAATAAACCGCGTGGTGCAAATCATCACAATATGTCGCCGGAGGATGATCTTTAACTGACATGGAACTCAAGTGATCGTTTGAATAATTATGACCCTTGTGTGAGCATCCCAAGAAATTATGACTCTCCCCTTTCCTGTCAATGATGATACAGGAAGGAGACACAAAAGGGGAATAGTTTGGCAATTGTGTTTCGTGCGCCAGTTGTAGGTTTTCACAATCACACTCACCTCGGTGACTAACTTTCTCGCGCGTGATTGTGAACGTCACTGCTGTCATCTTTGTTACTGTATCGGACGTGTGGGGTTCCTGTATCTTTGTTTTCCACTATTGTCCCATGAGAACCCCAAAAAGCGAGGACACCATGACTTTCCACCCAAGAGTGAAAGCTTCAGTCTTCACCGGATCCATGTGCGTGCGGATATAACAGGCACCACCTGGCTTAAATCGATTGTCACGTTCCTCCTCAGAATCTCCTCTTACCTTGCACCCACAACTTTGGTAAATGTTTTGTCTCTCTAACACTTCCCGTTTTTGTCCGACGCCGAGAAAATCACCGGTCATGTCCGAACCCAACGGATCAAGAAGGCACTGCTGCTTGAGAGAAGAGCAGAGGAGGCTCCCCCCCAAGAGAGGCCTCGTCAAGAAGAGGATCTTTGCTACTATCGTGAAGTTCTTCAAGAGAGACAGGAGACAGAAAGAAGAAGGAGACGGCAATGGCGACAGCGCCGACTGCAAAAATTGCAACCAGCAAAATGGCACAGCCCAAATGTGTATGTAGTTACTGCATCATGGATTTCTAGTGGATATGTAGTCTGACTAGACCATGATTGCTTCCTTGGCATTGCCTCTACATGCTTCTTCCTCGTATTCTACTTCCTTCACCTTTTTATGCCACAGTACAAGCTTCCTGGTGATCACGGTTGGCCAAGGATCATGTACATTACCCACTCATTCTCAATGATAACGGCTGCGAATCTTTGGGCTCACATGAACTCAGTGCATCTAGTTAAAAAAACTCAGTGTCGGACCGGCTCGAGAGACGGCAGTCAAGGTGATATGTATGATAATGTTTCGGACTCCATGAGAGAGGGAAGTAGATCGACCATCTCTAACTTGGTTTGCTCGGTTGAGTCCATTAGCGCTTGAAAAGGTAGGGCTCTAAACCCTTTGAGTGTCTGCACACATGCATGGAAGTATGCTGTACTCGTATGAGCAGGGGTGAGCAAGATGGACCACCCAAATTGAGACTGAACCAGACCGACCGGTTTGATCCAGTTCTCGGGAATATCGGTCCAGTTCCTGGTTCCTAAAAGTAGAACCGATTTCCAGGTGGTCCAATTCCCGTTCTAGGGTGGGAACCGGACTAGATCGACCGGATTGGATCGATAAATATATATTTTTCTAATTTTTTCATATATATATATAATATTTAATATATATGAAAAATATTTAATATTGGTCTCATTGGAACCAATTGTTCAATTTTTTCATATATTATGTATATTTTTCCAATTTTTTCCACGGTGTTATGGGATCAAATCAAAACTACAAAAGAAAGAATGAAATAATTGGTTTTCAGTTCATAAATAATATTTAATATTGATCCCATTGAAACCGGTCCGGTCCGGTCCACAGTCCTAAAACTAGCTGGTCCGGTCCCTAGTCCTAGAAATTGCGAACCGATCCTCCCAGTACTTGGGTTGAACCAGATCGGACCGGGAACCACTCACCCCTACGTACGAGGGCAAATACAATCAATCCATTCTTGGCTAGCAATAAAATTTACTTTCCATAGGCACGTTACTGGTATGCTAGTCATGACAATCTTTGTCCATAAGACCAAAAATGTATCTCGATGGTCGACTTTTCATGATCGGCACACCCTTATTTACTAGTTAACTTTATGTGCTTTGGTAGGTTCCACAAGCGGAATCTATGATCTACCCTATTAGAACTGATTTTTTTTAGAAACCTGGAAGCTACTATATTTGTCTTGAAACTAGTTCTGAAACTTCTTTTTCCGGTCAGGTTTCAAGGTTTACCCAAAAACCTATTTTTCTTTTGTTTTTTGTTCTAGTTTCATTTTTTATATAATAATAATATGAGTAATGAAATGATTCAAAGTAAAAGATGAATAACAGAAATCTCTATCAGTCAAAAGCAACAATCCATTAGACGAATAGGTAGTCACGTACAAATCTAAATGATAAAAAGTTCAAACATGTAATATAAAACAGAATTATAAAACTCCATCCCTTATTCATAATTAAAAATGTTACTCCAAATTCTAACCACCTAAGAACAAAAAACATAGTTAATCACTTAACGGTAGTTTAATCTAAATTAGTATTAAAAATTAAAATAATTAATAGAAATACTCATCACATATATTCATTTTACTTCAACTCGTAAACTCTATTTACCAATGATAATGTTCTTGGTAAAGCAATCCAAATCTAAAGAACAAGGAAGAGATTGAATAAAGCATCCACTCTTACATAGATAAGTTACAGGGTTACAAAGATGGAATAAGAAATACATGACTTATCTAATTCAAACTTTTCCGCATTCCGAAAAAAAAAGAAAGAGAGAAAGAAAAGAAATAAAAATATATATTTAATTAAATAAAAACTGCAAGAAAATCTATGAAAAGATTACATCCACACTGCCAAACTCTCTTGACTCCCTTCCATAAAAGCGCGCTTGCGTCTCTCTCTATACATATTATATATAATTAAACTCCCCAAATAAAATAATTAAAATAATAATATTAAAAAAAAGAAAATGAAGAAAGACCCCATTTCATAATTTCATGGGAAAATTTCAATTAAGGACCCCAAGTGGGGTCAAATTCTCAAAAAAGGGTCCAAAATTAACATAGTGTCAAATAAGAGCATGAAGTACTCAATCAGTCTCAAATAAGGATCTGAAGTACCCAAAAAGTCTCAAATAATGACCTGTGTCGCCACCGGGTAAAAATACTTGCGGTCGGCAAGAATGTTCTTGATTCGCAAGACCGGAGCAATAACTTTTTAATTTTTTATTATTATTTTCTTTCTGTTTTTCCTTTTTTATTTTTTTCCTTTTCCTTTTCTGTTTTTTTTTTCCTTTTCCTTTTCCTTTTCCTTTTCTTTTTTTTTTCTCTTCTTCCTCCGGCCATAGTCGGGGGGCAGAGGTTGTTGGCCTTAGGCGAGGCCACCCTCACTAACGTCGGGTGAGGTCGGCCTCGACAGCGGCCAGCGGGGCCGATCCCTTGCCAGATCTGGCGAGGCTCGACCTCGCCTGCAATTGGCGAGGCTTGACCTCGTCCAGCATCGGTGAGGTCGAGCCTCACTAGCGGCCAAAGAGGTCGAGCCCTCGCCAAATCTGACAAAGGCAGCCCTCGCCCGACGCCAGCAAGGGCGGCCTCGCCCGACGCCAATGACCTCCGCCGACCCCGGCTATGGCTGGTGGAGGAAGAGAAGGAAAAAAAAAAGGAAAAGGAAACGAAAAAAAAAACAGAAAGAAAATAATAATAAAAAAATTAAAAAGTTATTGTTGTTGGCCGGCTGGTATTTTGACTGGCCGGAAACCTAAGTCCTTATTTGAGACTTTTTGGGCACTTCGGGTTTTATTTGAGACTGATTGAGCGCTTTATGCTCTTATTTGACACTATGTTCACTTTGGATCCTTTTTTGAGAATTTGACCTCACTTGGGGTGTTAATTGAAATTTTCCCTAATTTCATCCATATCTCCCTCCTCCCGCTTTGGTCTTCAGTCTTCGCTTTCTTTGCCTGAAGAATCAAACGTGTCTGGCTGGCTCTCGGTCTACAATCCCTAAGAAGAAAGTCTCGGTCTTGCCGGAGAATGCGATTTCCAGCTAGTCTCAGTCCGTGATAGCCTCCATTTCCGGACCTCAGAGGGAGGGCTCAAATGGCGAGCAAGCGCGCTTAGCCTGCGATCTCTCGGAGGAGAAGACGATGAGCTGCGAGGGTTCCTGCCAGCGAGAAAACGCAAGCGCGATTGTCCCGTGCGAGCGAAGAGGAAAGAAGAGCCGCGACCTATGTCCGAGAAACACAGAAAGAAGGCAAAGAAGGAAAGGATGCAAGAGAAATTACGGTTTTCATCTTTTGCAAAACCGGTCCGGTGGATCCAATTTCTGAGTGATTCTTCGCTCGGAACCAAAAACTAGACCAATTCCCTCCGGTTCCAAAACCCATATTGAACCTATTTTCAGGACAGTCTGGTCTAATTCCCGGATAAATGCGGTTCCTTTGCACATCCCTAAGTTAAGTACAATGATGCAGAATGGCAACGCAACTTGCCTGGTATTGTATGCTTGCAACAGTTTTTTTGTAGTTGTTTGTGTGGAGTCACGATGTATTGATATCTACAAACGCTTCTAACCAGCTAGTTTTGAGGTTCCGTGGGAATAGAATATGTGGCACACATGGCCCAAGAAAATCACAATCTGTCTTGTCGTTACATTTACATAAATAGCACATAAATTCCATACACGACATATTTTAATACCCCATTTGACGGACAAGCCAGATTAGGAACGGCACGTGGAGTTCAATGAAGGGCCACAAATGCGAATAAATCGGGACAAAATCTGATTTTAATACCATATTAAAAAGTCGAACCCAAAATCTTAAACTTATAGATGGAGGGGACCACGGCATTCATTTAAAGAGCATATAAACCCCACAGAACGATCAACTTTGGGATTCTTCAATAACGTGTACAGCTGCATTCTCTTGTTCCTTCCAAAAGAGAAGTTCTCACCATTTTTTTTATTTGGCGGGGAACGTGTTTGTTGACATAATTTCAAAGGCAAAATCTTGGAGTGACTTAACATGGAGATCTGATCCTTTTGTTCTCAGTCAATGGCTGTGGGACTAGCAGTACAGCTGCATTTTCCTTTTCCTTCCATGAGAGAGGAGAGCTTTCACCATTTTTAAATCTTGCGGAGAACATCTTTCTTCGCCGCACTTTAGAATTTGAGAAGGTAATATCTTAGTGGGTCCTCTCTGCTCTGGATTCCTGGTTCAAATTGTGGATTGAAGATCTTTCTTTTAGTGAATTTATCCTCTCGAGATTTCAAAAGGGAGTCAAGCGAGTCAATTAATTCTAATCCTAGTCTTGCCAGATACATAATTCGGTAAGATTTGCGAAAAGAAATCAAGATGTCCTTCCTATAGTTTGGGTCTTAGCTTTTCTTTTCTCTTGTTTTTTGACATATAGTGTTGGACTAGTAGTTTGGGTCCTAGTTCATTGCTTTGTCAGTTGTGCCCGAACTCTGTTAAAGCATATCTCGTCACCCACGTGCATTGGAGCGATCGCAACCGATCATTCGGAATTGACTCGCGATGACCCAAGATCGACTCGCACCGACTCTGGCTAGCCCATCGAGGAAGAACACCGGGATTGATTGTTATTGACCCTTGATGAATGATGATCCCTGGGATTGCCATATGACGTTGTGAGACCCAATGACCAACTTGAATCGATAGCGATGATCTGAAGCGGTTGATGATTTGCCAGGATCCATTGGCTGGCAATGGGCGCTAATCTTGAACTAGTGGGGATGGAGCATTGATCGGCGGTAATCATTGAACAACGGGTAAGAAAACAGTTCAAATGGATTTAATAGGGGACAAAGCAATGTTGACCCGGGCTCGATTTTGAAGCACTTCCAGCCAGATATATGTTGACCGAGATGGAGTGGCTACCACTTGGGAAAAACTGGCGGCAATCTAAGAGTGTTTGCGGTTGGAATAGTCTAAAAATGAGTGGTGATGACTCGCGATCGAATGACATCGTGACATTGTAGAGTGATCGAAAGATTTATAATGACCCAAAATTGCTGATTTAGATGTACAGACATTTCAAAGATTTTAGGTAACTCTGCGTAATAAATGCCATTCGCTCCATCATTAGTTGGGTTCTATCTGGAATATGAATCAACATCTAACGAAGTGCAAATATCAGACACCAAATCCGGCCCATATGGCCATCGGACGTGGTCGTAGGATGATAGGGATAAAATTAATTCCAACATGAACATCCATGTGGGCTTTCATGTCAGCTAAATTTTATCCACATCATACTTTAACGTTATCTATATTAGGTAAAATTTTCCACAAGCGTGCCCGGCAGGCATCTGCACGGTTTTTTAGGTATCACACTTTGGTATCGTTTGAGGGCAATGTCAGCCAAATTTGGATGGATTTAGTGTCAGAGGGACTTGACAAAAAATTCTTTGAAAGAAGAAAACTTTAATTGGATAAATTAAAAACACATGGACTCGATTAGAAAAGGCGTGAAAGTACATGAACCGGAAAGTAGAATCGGTGTCTTAAAGTAGGCGTGAGCAAGACGAACGGATTGAACCGGCTGGTTTTGGGTGGTTCCAAGCGGGGCGCCGATCTTCCCAGTTCCATAAAATTGGGACCGGTGGTTTTCGGTCCAGTTCTAGAGTGGTAACATATATTTTATTATTTTTATAAATTCTTAAAGTGCAAACCTAATTTACAAACCCTCTGCTAGTTCCACAGTCTCCTCTCGAGGAGGCACAGTCACCGACTTAAAGCTAATGTAGGCAACGGAGGCTCTTCCTTGTCGGTCCTGTCCGGCCACGACCAGCACCTCCTTTCGTCGGAAGCACGTGGTGGAGTTGGCTATGAGGTTGGAGGGACCGACGTTAAGGAAGTTGTTGAGCTTTGGACCCGAGATCATCCGTTATCGTCGGGTGCAGCTCCTCAGAAGCTGCTCAAGAACACACCGCAGCTGCTCTGAGCAAGGCTCTGCCCATGTCGCGAAGCAAAGCGGGAGAAGAGTTAAAGTCCAAGTCCCCTAACACGACTCCTTCGG
Organism: Syzygium grande; assembly: GCA_024733475.1. Lineage (NCBI taxonomy): Eukaryota > Viridiplantae > Streptophyta > Magnoliopsida > Myrtales > Myrtaceae > Syzygium > Syzygium grande. Next base: position 25,816,681 of record JAMXDD010000010.1, read on the forward strand.
CCAAGTCCCTGACGCGCACTCTCGACATTCCTGGGATGAAGTGCAGGGTCTCATCTTCACGCCCTTCGATTCCCGCAACTCCAAAAGGACTCCCCTCCACTTGTTATTTGAGCGGCTCATGGTTACACTATGGTCTTAGAATGCATACTATTGAACTTCTCTTCAACAAAGTGTTTTCGCTTGGTTCAACGAGAAGGAAGAGGTGTTGTAACTAGGGGCTTTACGTAGCATGACTGATTCCATTGGATCATCCGAGAACCGGACCTGGTCCAAGGGCTTGGTGGGTCGGTACATAGTTCCGAAAATCAGGATCCGGTCCCTCTGGTCCTGTTCTCTAGGATTGGACCGGACCAAAAACCAATCACCCATATCTTAAAGGTGCCTTAGATATTATTAATGCAATTACTATTTTATCCCCCCGAGTGCAATCAAATGTCCGACGGTGGCAAAAACGAACACCTGCCTTTCAAATTCGATCCAAAATGTACAAAATGTTTCGAGAGCGCGCATCGCCAACTGACTGAAAACCGCTCGCTTCTTCAGCACCGGAAGACGGTTGGCTTAGAATGAGAGCGCTCGTCATCCTCGGCTCGTCCACCTCCTCCGCCACCGCCACCACCCTATCTCCACCTCCTCCCTACCACCACCACCACCAGCGCTCCACCAGGCCTCCCTCCCTCTCCCGATCACCCCCTCCCTCGATCTCCACCGTCCACTCCCTCCCCGCCTCCCTCTCCGCCCTCCGATGCGACCCCAAGCCCCAGCTCCGCACCCTCGCGGACCTCGCCTCCGGGCTCGCCGCCGACGGCCGCCTCGACGACTTCGCCGCGGTGGCGGATCACGTGGTGGCCTCCGGCGCCGAGGCCTCGCTGTTCGTCGCGGAGCTGGACGTCGAGCTCGTGGGGAGGGGGCTGGCTCGAGGCCTCAGGGAGGGGAGGCTGTGGAGCTTCGTGGAGGCGCTGCGGATGGTGGAGAAGCTGGGAATTGCGCCGGCAAAGTTTGTCGACGGCGCGATGATGAACTTGCTGGGGAAGGAGTGTGAGCGGTTGATGGACTGCGGCGATGTGAAGTCATTGGTTCAGGTGATGGAGACTCTCGCAGGTGATGAATTAGGTCATCATGGCACATTTCTGTTAATTCTGAAATGTGGAATTGGGGTGATTTAGCTTTAGACAGTAAAATCATTACTTGCCTCTACTGAGGCGAATTATGGATGTTGTTAAATTGGTTCTTGGAAGCTGTAGTTTCTGATACTAATTGAGACTGAGAGATAGTGTCGGGCGAAGAGATTGATTGAACGGAGTAGGCTCGGAGAAATTGTACTTGTAAAATTCTTTGCAACTTATGATTCGGGTAGTTAATTATCTGTTAAGTTGAACTCTTGTTATCAAGTGACTGATGTTTCTTCGTTTGCTGTTAGGTTTCAAATTTCCAGTCAGAGAGTTAGTGAAACCCGCTGATGTTATCAGAGCGTTAATTGATCAACGGATGCCGAATTTGGCCATTAGGTATGTTATATAGTTTATTCCATACCAGTGCTCTTTTAAGGTTTGAGCTTTAACTCTTAAATATGTTGTCTAAGTGATGGGTGAAATTTTCTTACGTTAGTTCTTGATGGGGAACTCTTATTATAACTCAAGTTGTCGGTCTGATGTTTCAGCCACTGCCATTTTGCAGATATGCATGCATCTTTCCACATGCACAAATATTGTTCTGCACTATCATACACGAATTTGGGAAGAAAGGGGATCTGGTATCCGCATTGAAAGCCTATGAAGCCTGCAAGACAAGCTCGAGCGGCCCTAATATGTTTGTCTACCGCAAAATAATTGATGTTTGTGGTCTATGTGGTGATGCTGAGGAGTCCAGGCACATTTGTGAGGTAACTGATTGCCTTACCCCATGAAATTGAACCTAACATGACATAAACTGCTGAGGAGTTTTTGCTCGTTGATGGTTGGATGTTTTTTTATCCCAGATCCAGAAAAGATATCAAGAGCTTAGAATTATAGGAATGATGAGCTTCTAATGATATGAGCAAAGTTCATAAGACTCGACAGTACTCATGGTGACATGAGTTGTGAGAAAAACTACACAGTTGACCATCGGAAAGTTGGTCATTTATCATACAACAGGCTACAGCTAGGGCAAACTTTTCCATAGTTTTTAACTGTGTTACATAACTACTAAAGCTGATGAGCACAACCCAAAATGACCAAGGCAATCGATTTAAGGATTCATGTAGCTTTCAGATTGATGGAAATGCATTTGGGAAATTGCAAGTTTGCTCAAGGTTTCGCTGTATAATCTTTTAAGTTGGAATTCCCCAAACACATCTAGGCTCTATGTGTGCTCCATGAATCACAGCTTTCTCATGCTTGCCATTCTGCTGCAGGACTTGCTTAATCAGGGTATCGTTCCAAATATCTATGTTTTCAATAGCTTAATGAACGTCAATGCCCATGATTTGAGCTACACATTGCACATATACAAGACTATGCAGGTAAATCTGCTCTCTCTCAATTTATTAGAAAGTTATTTTTTCTTTCACATACCAACGGGAAATCCTACTGACCAAATTTATAAATGCAGAATGTTGGTGTCACTCTGGACATGGCAACCTATAATATCCTTTTGAAGGCATGCTGCCTGGCTGGAAGGGTTGATTTGGCCAAAGAAATATATCAGGAAGTGCGAGACCTAGAATCGACGAGGGTGTTGAAATTGGACGTTTTCACATACAGCACGATTATTAAGGTCCATCTTCTCAAGTGACTAACTTTGATGAGTCTTCACCAAAGGTTCCCAGCCATTAAAAGTGAAATTTGTTCTACTTGATTTGCCATTAAGTATCTGATATCTGGATTATTAAAATTTTAGGTATTTGCAGATGCAAAACTGTGGCAGATGGCTCTACAGATTAAGGATGACATGCTTCGTGCCGGCGTTACTCCTAATACGGTCACGTGGTCATCGCTGATTAGTGCCTGTGCAAAAGCGTGTCTGGTGGAGCGGGCAATTCAGTTGTTCGAGGAAATGCTTCTGGCTGGTTGTGAACCAAATTCACAGTGTTGCAACATCCTCTTACATGCTTGTGTTGAGGCATGCCAGTTTGATAGGGCTTTCCGTCTTTTCCAGGCCTGGAAGGACAGGAAACTGGCAAAGACTTTAAGTAGAGACCATGGAAGCAGAAAACAGAGCCTCTCGAGCATAGTTCGCCAGAAAGAAAATTCTAGTCATGCACCAGAAAATGCATCCAAGACACGTCGCACGAGCTTTTCTGGGAGATTTCCCTTTTCACCTACAACCACCACTTATAATATCTTGATGAAAGCCTGTGGAACTGACTACCGCCGTGCAAAAGCTCTGATGGAGGAAATGAAGGCAGCTGGACTTACGCCTAATCACATAAGCTGGTCAATTTTGATTGATCTTTGTGGAGGCGCAGGGAATGTGGAGGGTGCACTGCAGGTAGGGGAGTCATTTTTTCTGATATACTCGAGTGCTGATGCATGATCTTTCACATAGCTGGCAGGGTACAAATGTTAGGGACTAGAATTGAGCATTGACAAGCCCATTAACCTCTTACCATGTTTCTATTTTATTAAATGTTGCATATCAATGATAATTGAGTGTAACAGATGTTTCAATAAATCTTTATCATAATGTTTATCAAATGTTACAGTGCTAAATTTTCTGTTCATTCAGTCTACACTGTTCTGATTCACATACTTACAGTGATAACACTAATGTCTTATGCATATGATGCAGCTCTTGAAAACAATGCGTGCTGCCAAAATACAACCTGATGTAATTGCCTATACAACAGCTATTAAGGTTTTGTCTTTTCACCATTTATGTTTGAACTGTTGTCCTTAATGGGTTGCACCTGGAAAATATTTGATTTTGAACTCCCAGACTTTGATGCATCACATTCCACAGGTTTGCGTGGATGGTGGACAGCTAAAGCGGGCATTCTCTTTATATGAAGAGATGAAAAGGTATCAAGTCGAGCCAAATTTGGTAAGTGGCTTTTAACTGGTAGAAGATGCCGCGTGTCTTTTCTCTAGTATGACAATTTACTGTCCTGCTGCTGAAATTAAACAAGTTTCAGATGATTCTGAAATCTGATCTGATTGAGCACGTCTAAGAAGAGACAAGATGCTTCAAGACTAGCTGTACTATAATGTTGCAAGATTAACAATTGAAATGAAAATCAATATCACAATGCTCATATCATTTTCTCCAGATGTGTCGATAGAATTGAGGACTCCGTCGAATCAATCATTGGAAAAGGAAACAGTTTCAAAGCAACCTTGTAAATGTGGCACAACTCCCAACTTGACCGTAATGTTGTGGAGCTACATACTACAATAAGCACGTTGTTCAATTGATAGTGCAGCTCAGGCTCACATATAGTTGTAGAGCTAGTTCTTATTATTTTTGTCTTGTTAGGTAAATTGCTGTGAGCTTTTCAGGTGACATATAACACACTCTTAAGGGCTCGCAGTAGATATGGTTCTTTGCATGAAGTGCGGCAATGCCTGGCAATATATCAGGATATGAGAAAAGCAGGGTATGTTCTTCTGTTTTTCCCTGTGATATGAAAGCTCATTATTTCATCTGAATGAACATGCATACCGTAGGTACAAGCCCAATGATCACTATCTTAAGGCACTAATTGAGGAGTGGTGTGAAGGAGTGATCCAAGATAATGATATGAACCAAGGAGAAGTCAGTTCCATTGAAGGAACTGACTTAAGTAAACCAAACAGTCTTCTTCTTGAAAAGGTTGCAGTATACCTGCAGAGGAGCATTGCTGAAAGCTTAGCAATGGATCTCCAGGGACTTTCAAAGGTACAAACGAAAACTGCCAAGGAAATCAGAACACTCGAAGCAATATTCTTTTTTTTCTTGGACAAATTCAAGCATTGGCTAATAGTAGTATTATTGGTTTGAAGTATATGAGAATCAATCAATCAGTGCTACTTTCAACTCTGGTACACCTAGAAGTAGCTTCACCTAGAAGTAGCTTCTAATGATTCAGTTACTTTTCTTTGCTTGGACTGATTATTCAGTCAACAAAGAGAAGTGGCCTCTGTATTCTCCTCACCAAAGTGTGGAATAATTTTCGACAGGTCGAAGCCCGGATAGTCGTTCTAGCTGTTCTGCGAATGATCAAGGAAAACTACAGTCTGGGTATGAGCCAACTGCTTCCTTAATACTTCTTTAGAAAGTACCTTAGTTTAATGAGATCGGGTATTTCAGCTGAGCCAATACCGGGTATCAATACCATTAGCAGTTTAATTATCCTGACCCTTCTTCAACTTTAAAATCATGGTTACAGGGAATGAAGTCAATGATGACGTTTTGATCATCTTAGGAGTCAGTGAGATAAATGCAAAGCCAACCGATCAAAGATCCGAGCTCAAAGATGCAATTGTCAAATTACTAAAGAATGAGTTGGGGATTGATGTTCTCTTGATAGAACCCAGGTCAGGCAGGACTCCTTCCAGGGAGTCGGAAACCTCCACTAGGAGACCAGTTGTTCTCCAAAGAATAAAATTGACTAGAAAGTCATTGCATGACTGGTTGCATCGACGAGCAGTAGCCACTAGCAAGTAAGATGCATTCTTTGTAGCGTCGTGAATTTTTGGTGCATCATATTTGTGTCAACTACATCTGTCCTGTGCTTTTAGTGAGTGATCAGGATGTAAGATCAATAACAGTGTAGCTCCCTATATATGCAATAAGGAAGATTCCCTTCTGTTCAAATTTTTTCTGCTTATTTCCATTTGCTCAGCTATTCTTTTGCTGTAAGCATCAGACATAACATCATAGTTTATCAGCAATTGTCTTTGCGAAAAATGAACTCTCAAAACCTCATTCACTTGACCCTGCTGCATATGCACATGGGGGGGCATTGCTCATACTCACAATCGAACACATTACAAAAAAGGTTGTGGTTTTTCTGGTCTTACCAAAAGAGAGAGTTCAACAACAAATTTAAAGAGACTCAAAAGAAGTTGCCTAGATCCCAATTGATTTTCTCTTCCCATTCCAGTCAAACTAAACGAAATCAAGTTGATTTATCTCAAAGACATACAGAAGGATAAGCCTCTCAACAAGACAATACTATGTCCCTGAAGAAGCAAACACTATAATTACCAGAGCAAATGAGAATTGATCTCACTCTCCTCAGAGCCAGTCCTGCTGCTGAAGCTTGAGGGGCAAATACACCTCGGACAGATACTGAAACCCGAAAGTGCTCAGAGCCTGAATCTCTGCCTTTTGCTTCGTCTTCACCATCAAGGTCAGCTCCTCGACCCACCCCGGGTTCTTCTTCACGAAATCCTCCTCCAACAAGTCCTTCCCCGTCTTTATATCCTGCTCCGTCATGGGCAGCCGACACTGCTCCGGTATCTTATACTTATCCAGGTCGCTTGGCCTTATCCCTAACCACTTGATGTCAGGGGTCGTCAAGTTGGCGCTGTCGTACGACATGTTCTTTGACCCACACCCATAAACCGACAAAATCTTCAATCCATAAGGGTCGCTGTCCACGAGCGCAAGCACTGGCAGCTTGAGTTCCATCTTCATCTTCCTCAAGAACAGCCTGGTGGCGACGTCTGGTTGGCCCTTAGCCGTGACGATGATGCACGGAAACCTGTTGTAGAACCGATCCTCTGCCAATCGAATGTAGGCAGCGTCCTTCTCCACCAAGAGTATGAACAACGCATCGCTCTGCATATCACCGACCCGATCGATGTTCGGGGGTATTGCCTTCCCTCCCATCCCCATCTTCGTGCAATCGATCATGTCACCATTGTCACTGAAAATGAGCCGGCCCACAACGACTCCCTTCTCGGCAGCAATCACATTGAGGCTCGACCGAGTGCACCCCAGCATACAGGACACGTCGTCGAGGACTGAATCGGATTGCGATTGGTCCTGGAAGAGCTTGACGTCGGTGTAGAAGAGGTCACGCTTGGTGACGTGGATGCTCTTGGCGCAGAGCTGGTGGATGAGCTGGAGGATGCGGGCGGTGATGGTGGACTTGCGGACGCTGGAGACGTTGGCGAATGGGCGGAGGGTGTTCTTGTCCTTGAGCACGATGCGATCGAGCTCGGGGACGTAGAGCTGGTTCGCCGAGGATCGCGAGGGGACGTCGAAGGCGAAGCCGTCGCCGTCGAGGATGGAGCGGGCGATGCGGAGGATGAGGGACTCGATCGAGGACTGCACGGAGGAGAGGGAGAGGTCGGCGACCTCGCGGCAGGTGGAGGAGAGGGCGAGGTCGGCGAGGGTTAGGGTTTTGGCCCCGGCGGAGGAGGAGGAGGAGGCCGCGGCGGCGGAGGAGGCGGTGAGGGACCGGAGGGTCTGGAGGATGACGGGGTCGGGCTTGAGGCGGTTCTTGAAGGGGAGCTCGTCGTCGTCGGCGTCGGCATCGGCGCGGCGCCGTTTCTTCTTCTCGGCCATTTTAGGAGGGACGGACGAGGAGGAGTGGCGGGAAAATGAGCGGGAGCTCGCTATTAGTGGCGGAGCTCCGCCGTCAGCTGAACCGTTTATGATACTGGGGCCTTTGGGCTCAAGGCCCAATCAGAAAGAAGGCCTAAACAGGCCCATTAGGCCCATTACATCTGAACCGGGCCTAGGGTTTGTTCTTGCAGCTGCCAGCACCGTCTTCAACCTCTCTAGCTTCCTCCAGAGCCGCGCGGCGCCTGCTCGGTCACCATCCATGGGGTAACCATGATGCGACTCTTACCTTCCTTGTCTTTGGGATTGTTCCTGTTTTTTTTACTGTCGAACGTGCGGTTCGTGCGGTTCGATTCCTGTGGTTTGCTTCCTCGGTTTAGATTAAAGGCTGGATACGTGTTCATCTTGTCTTTAGAATATTAGAAGATCTGAGGTTGCTTGAGGTTGGTTCTTCAGCATTTGTAGACTCTGTTAATCCTCTTAAGTTCGTTATTAGATGTGTTTGGCTGATAAAAGGATCTCGATCGATTGTATACCAATGCGATCTTTCTTTTTGGGTGTATCTCTAGTTCTGTTCTCTTAGTTGTGGCGCAGATTGAATACTTCACCTTAGATCGATCGCTGAACTCCACGATAGGGACAGATGATCCCACTTTGGATTCCATAAGCAGCACCAGCAAGATAATATTTCCCTACAAGTTATAAATGAGTTTATTGCTAACGTACTAAACTCAATTCAAACATCTCATAGAATTCCATTTTCTTACCTCTAGGAATGTTCATCCGTTCGGCTTTGAAAGTGCATAAGATAGAATACGCGAATCATGTGCAGTGCTTACCCAACCAGCTAATACATATGCAAATCTCCAGTCAAATGTGACAACATCTAATACATTTTGTGTTGGTCCCTCCTTTCTTACTGCCCGAGCTTGCTTCTGGCTCTGTCTTGCAATGTGTAATTCTGTATAAGAGTGTCTATTATCTATAGAAGTAGCTCAAGAACAGCTGATGCCAGATTAATGCCCTAATTCTGATAGAATATTTATGGGTCTGTCTTAGATTCCTGTGGTGTCTCTAATTTCATGAATCTTGACTATCTAATTGTTTTGTTCTCACCTGCGTGAAGCTAGTGTTGCGTTATTGAGGTATAAAGGTTCTTTGAGCTAAAAAATATTGAGACTTTGTTTCTTTAGATGTCTCTTTTTGGTGTAGGAGATTTTGACAGACACTTAACAATGTCTTTCTTTCTGCGATCAATCTGCTTTTTCGTATTTCATACCTAATTTGTGCTTGCTGGTCCTAATCAATGCGCTCGTGTATTCTCCAGGCTCTCTGCAGGCATCTGCTTCAGATTTCAGTAAATTGCCCTAGCACTTGTTTTCTTTTTCTCTAGCATTTGGAACGAGCCTTTTTAAAAGTTACAAAGAAATGAGGCAAGAAGAAGTGGATCGATGCCAGATCCAAGAGTGGTATCCTAAATTCAAGTCAATGTCCATCAAAACGCTTATTCATCGGCTTCCAGAGTCCTTTGTCCAGTACCTTCGTGGTGACTCCGGACCATTTGTTCTACCCAATTCTGTCACAGGTGAAGATGCCTTTCCCAACAGAGTTCGTAATCCTGTGGATGAAGATGATCTTGCGGTTTCAGAAGGATCTGGAGATGAATCTGAGGAATTCCCACCTCCTTCTTTTCCGGAACTCGAGTTGGAGGTCAAAGAGTCAATCGAATCACTCGGGGGTGCTGTTTTCCCTAAACTAAACTGGAGCTCGCCAAAAGATGCTGCTTGGATTAGTGGCAGCGGGAACCTTCGGTGCACGTCTCTCAGTGATATTGCCCTCTTGCTACGCGCATCCGATTCGTCGACCCACGATCTCTGTCATGTGTATCATTCTTGCAGTGACAAGACCTTGTCGAGGCCGCAGAGCTTTTTCCTTGCTCTACGGAAGTGGCAGCCAGCGCTTCGACCGGAGATGGAATTCCGTTGTTTCGTAAGGAACAAGCTCCTGGTGGGGATCTGCCAACGTGAGGTTACCACATTTTACCCGGTCCTCCTCGAGAAGAAGGACCACCTTAAGGTTTTGATTGAGGATGTCTTTCAAAGCGAAATATGTCCGAACTTTGAATCGGATAATTACACGTTTGATGTTTATGTCACAAAGGATGGTAGGGTTAAGGTATTGGATTTCAACCCTTGGGGGGCATTCACACTGCCGCTCCTCTTTTCATGGGACGAACTGTGCGAAGGGGACGATGAAGGCGTGAATTTTAGAATTGTGGAGAGTCGGTGCGCGGTCCGACCTGGATTGAAAACAGCTGTGCCATACGACTACTTGGACACAAGTCCTGGGAGCGGTTGGGACCAGTTCCTGAGAAATGCGGATGAGGAGCTGAGGAGACAAACTGAGGAGTCTCCAGGAGCCGGCGCTTAGCCATTGAATTTCGGTCGGTTTGAATGCACACGCAATAATCTAAAGCTCCTCCTTCGGCATTGTTTTCTGTAATGCCTTGAGGTTTGAAGTCGTTCCTTTTTGTAAGTCCTTCTCTATTGCTTTCTTTCGGTACAAGGATACAGTCAGCAGCTAGCTGAAGTATATTATCCTCCGACACCTATAATCACTCTAATCAATTTTTGATTCAATCTTCTCTACGAAGACATACTGGTCGCGAGGAAGCGGCGGGCCAACGCAAATAAATTGATCGGGATGAATATCTTGATTGCTTACAAAAGTTTGGTAACAAATACAATTATCTTTATCCGGGGCACCTTTGGATTTTTGGTGATTTGGTCAGGTTTACCTATAGAGGCTACAATGCCTTGTTTAATGACCCGGTGACCGGTCCACTTCTACACCCTTATCCCTCTCCTTGTTGTTTTTCCTTTAGGGAAAGGATTGTTATACGAAGAGAGTTTACAGGAGCTCTCTTTATTGTATCGGAGAGTTCCTTCTTCTATTTTTCCTATACTTCTCGAGCCTTTTAAGGACGTGCTCATATCCTAACAAATACATTTATCTTGATCTGTTAAATGGAAAGACTTTCGTGAATTTTTTTCGTGAAATAAATATATCCTTATTTTCTAGTTCACTCGATGCTTTGAGTGCACGGGACAAGTACAGCCATCGGTTTCAAGAGACAAGCGAATGGTCGAAGCCCGGCAATGCAAATTGACAGTGAGGGTCTGGAGGGTCTGGAGGATGATAGAGTCGGGCTCGAGGCGGTTCTTGATGGGCAGCTCGTCGGCGTCGGAGCGGTAAAGTTATCACGTTGTTCAATCCCAATTTAACGAGGTCTTTCCTTTAGAGAAGCACAAGCTAATTTGTTGATCATTAGTTGGCACATCGCAGGACAGCCACTAGCGAATCATAAGGGAAGTGTTAGAACTTCAAATGTAAATTCTTCAAATATAAAATTGATCGGGATGAATGTAATTTAAAATGATTGATTGGTAAAAGTGAAATCCTCTTAGTATTCTCTCTAGCATTCGGAATTTAAAATCATCGTCTCGTTATTTTTTGATTTGCGAGTTATCTTCATTTTTAAAAAACGCATCACGGACCGTCCTTTCACGATTCAATCGATAAATTTTGACGAGATGCGCGTTAGTTTTAATGCTTTATTAAGCGGCAGAATCCACGTGTATAAATCGCCATGCCATGTTGGCTCAATCCCTTAAAAACAATCCAAAAGGCCAAAGAAGCAAAAGAAAACTCATCGTCGCTTCCACTTTTCCAAAGCCAAATTGAAAAAAATCCCAAAATTTGCTCGAAATTACGTGGACGACATGAGGCTCACTCGTGACAGGAAAACAAGAATAACCAAGACAAATTATTAATGCATATGATCAAACGATCGATCGGTTACTCTGCGCAATGCAATTATCAGATTTGACACATAAAATGCATTCTTTCTTATGGTGACCAAATTTATGACCCTGCTCTATCGATTACGATTCTATTTATCCAGTGCGAGATTGCTTATAGTATCGTGCTAATCTCGTATATCAATTAAGATGCGAACCAAAGCCGGAGCGAGTAGCCTAAACAAGGAACGGTCTGCTGGTTCGCCCTTGGTAAGCGGACGGCCCCCCCTCTCATGCGACTAGTATTGGGGCCGGCACATGGGCTTCACGAAGAGCCCAAACCCGAACCACACAAAGCCCAAAACATTCAAGGCCCAATCAGATAGCAGGCCCAAACAAACACGACCCCACACACGTATATATGCGGTCCTCTCAATGAGCCTCTGACAGGTTTCTTGTCGCTGCTGCCACTCCGTCTCCAACGCCACTCCAACTTCCGCCGAAGGCCGCGCACCGCCTACTCGGCCACCACGGGGTACTGCACTGCGATTTCTATCTTCTTATCTTAAAAAATGTTTGCTTTGGTTTTTTTGTGATTTGTCGAACGTGTGACTCGGTTCTTATGGTATGGATTCTCATTTTTTTGGATTGGAAGCTTAGATATATTTTAATCTGACGTTGCTCGAGGTTGTGTTTTGCTAAACCGAGCAAATGTGTGTTTGATAACTGAAGGCTAGCCCCCATTCGATTTCGGGCTGAGACGATGATCTAGAGAGAAACTCTCGACCATATTTCTCTTGAGAACGAGATGATAAATGAGGGGAGAACCCTTTTTATACAAATATAGGATAGATCGTATCTGTAGATCTCTTATTAATCTAACGGTGGAGATCGCATCTCCCTATTTCCCAATCAACGGCCACCTCTCCATCGGCCAATAGAATTACAAGAATGAGATACAATTACAATAATGCCCGCCCCCATAAGTATTCTTGAATACATCAAGAAAATCTTAAGACTTAGAATACTTGAGATCCGCCTTCTTGTTCGTGAAGCCGTCACAGTCCATCATTCAAAATCCTTATGAACAATCTAGTTCTTTGGGCCATGACACAAGCATGTCGTTAAGGCGGAAACGACTGATTAGCAGCAGAGATGGATATGAAACACAAAACAAGAAGAATAATAAGATGTAGATGAGGATTAATGGAAGGGTTAATACCACGAAAAACCCTAAACTGATATATTTATGACAAATTTACTCTAAACTATTTTTTTTACCACAAAAAACCCCAAACTGGTATATCTGTGACAATTTTACCCCAAACTATTTTTTTAACTACTAAAAACTCCAAACTGGTACACATGTGACAATTTTACCCCGAACTAATTTTTTAATATTATTTTTTTATTTTTTCGAATTTTTTTAGTTTTTCTTTTCTTTTTCCTTTCCTTTTCTTTTTTTCTCATTCATCTTCAACCTTTGGCAAGCGACGTTGGCCCCGCCGACCACTGGCGAGGCCGACCTCGCTAGTGCTGGGTAAGGCCAACCTCGCTATTGTTGGGCAAGGCCGACCTCGCCGGCAACTGGCAAGGTTGACCTTGCCCCACCCCTGGCGAGGTCAGGCTTGCCCACCCATGGCGACGGCGGGGTTGGTCTCGCTGGCAACTGGCGAGGTTGGCCTTGCCCACCCTTGGAGAGGTTCGACGTTGCCAGTCGCCGACGAGAGGTCGTCCTCGCCGTCATTGGCGAGGTTTGACCTCACCAATCCTGGGCGAGGCTGACCTCGCCAGTTGCGGCGGGGCCGAGCCTCACTAGCGACAATGAGGACGATCCCTCGCCATCAGTCGGCGGGGCCGACCTCGCCAGCCAAAGGTTGAAGATGAAGGGAAAAAAAAAGAAATGGAAAGGAAAAAAAAGATAAGAAAAACTAAAAAATTTTGAAAAAATAATATTAAAAAATTAGTTCATGGTAAAATTGTCATAGGTGTATCAGTTTTGGATTTTCGGTAGTCAAAAAAATAATTTTGGGTAAAATTGTCACAGACGTACCAGTTTGGGCTTTTTTATGGTAAAAAAAATAGTTTTGGGTAAATCTGTCACAAGTGTACCAGTTTAGGGGTTTTTCATAGTATTAACCCTTAATGGAACGTGAATATGGTCCCTTTTATTCTTAGTAATTTGTTACCTATTGCTCATTACATAGGGCCCTAAGTTTTTCGCAGAGGCTTGAGCTAAAGTCTATCTAATTTTAAAATATTATTTAAATTAAGAAAATTTTGCAAAAACTATGACATTTTGTAAAAATTTCAAATGTTTCGAGTTTTTAAAAATCAAATTGCGCGCCTTGTAAAGTTTTGATTAAGTAAATCTTAAAAATCAATTCAGATGGATAGCCGCACTACAGGGAGATTATTGATAAGTAACGTTTTACCACGTGGTAGCAGGACTCGGTGTAAAAATCCATTTGAAGTATATACATATTACATGCGGCGCTAATAATTAGGATAAGATGCACATTATGCAGGTAATGTAACGGTCATATAATATGCTTTCTCTTAACGATGACAAGGGGCATGACCTCATCTTATCAATTATATCGATTTGAGATTCTTCGTGATATTATATTAATATAATAAATCAATTAAGATGTGAATCAAGTATCCTAAAGGAGGACTGATCTGGTCTTGGTAGCATGGGGATTGCATCTATACTGCGCGCAATTAATTCATACGTACAACTTGGTCCTTATTAGTTAAGCAATCCCACGAGGTTGGTACCAGCTTCGTTTATTTCAAAAAAAAAAAGAATGCCATGGAAAATATGCTTGTATCGCTTGAAATAATTAGCCAATGAATCATGAACGATGAAAACATTTTCTGTTTATTCAACTTTTGTAAGCCATCATCTTGAAGAAATAGTTTCCAGATCAGTGCGATACTAACGGAGCTTAAGGAAAACTGTTTATGGGAATTTTTTTCCGATGTTCTGGTATTTGGATGATGAAAAACCAATTGATTTATGAAAGACGTTTTCCATGGACCAAATGTAACAAATTTAGATAGGAGAAATACAACTTTCCCTACTAACAAAGAGAAAACCACCTTCGCCAAAACCACCGAACAAATTAAAAAAGGGAAAAGACCACCAAAAACCCCAAACTTTATCTCTTGTGATACATTTACTCCAAACTTTTTTTTGTGACACCAAAAACCTCAAACTTTCTTATTTGTGACACATTTACCGCAATGTACATTGTCCATGGGCATTTTCGTCTTTTCCGCTTTTTTTTTTTTTCCTTTCTGGCGAGAGAGGCCTTGCCGGCGTCGAGCGAGGGCGGCCCTCACCGGCGTCGAGCGAGGATGGCCCTCGTCGGCGTCGGGCGAGGGCTGCCCTTGCCTAGGCGAGCGAGGGCGAGGCTCGACGGCGTTGAGCGAGGCTCGCTGATGGCGGCGAGGGCAGCCATCGCGGGAAAAAAGAAAAAAGAATAGAAAAAAATAGAAAAAGGAAAAAGACCAAAATACCCTAAGTTACAGTATATTAGGGTAAATGTATCATAAATAGCAAAGTTTGGGATTTTTGGTGTCACAAAAAAAAGTTCGGGATAAATGTGTCATAGGGGGTAAAGTTTGAGATTTTTGGTGGTTTTTTCCCATTAAAAAATAACCATTTTCCAGGGACCGGGCCCTTGGGCCCAAAGCCCAATCAGAAAAAGGCCCAAACAAACCCGCCCAGACACGAGTGTATATATACCGCCATCGACGAGCGCCTGAGAGCTAGGGTTTCTTCTTGTAGCAGCTGCCGCGCTCCGGTCATCTTCAACCTCTCTCTCCAAATTTCGTCCAGGAGCCGAACAACGCCTGCTCAGCTAACTCAGCCACCATGGGGTACTGATTGTTCTTGTTTTCCTTTTGATCTGTCGAACGCGCGACTCCGGTTCTCGTGGTTTTGGATTCTCATTTCGTTTGGGATTGGAAGCGTAGATATGTTTGAGTCTCTGTCTTTAGAGTAGCAGAAAGATTTGAGGTTGCTCGAGTACCAGACGATGAAGTCTATGGTGCTGCTGCTGCTGCTTTTCTTTTCGTTTCTTTTCTCTCTTTGAGCGAAGAAAAAGCGATGACTTAATCTGGGCAGATTACGATATTAGTGCAGTTTTTCTCCGTAATTTCCAAAAGTTGGGTCTCTTTTTTGGGTTCTTCAGCATTTGTCGCCTCTCATAATCCTCTTAAGTACGTTGGAAGAGAGGTCTTCCTTGTTTGTATACTGACCCGAACTCCTTTTTCGGGTGTATCTTTACTTATGCTGTCCTGTCCTGTTGTGGTTTCCAGAGTTTTATCTTCCGAAACTCTAGTGGCGATGTGCTTAGCTTTAGACCTGCTGTGGGAGATATCGGGTTCGTAAAGCCAATGACATTACCTCTACCGCTTTGGGACGCTACGCCACATTTACATTGTCTGTATATTCTTTCACGCACTCCAATAGCAATGCTAAGCAAATTTTAAGCTGGAACGCTATAAGTAGAGTTTTTTTAATGGCTTTTCCGTTTGGGATGAGTGCTCATTGAGAAAGGATGGAGTAGATGATGAAAGTAATTAGAACAAAATATGGTCGATATAGTGTCGTGAGATGTGTCTTCTTCAATGATGTAATAGTAGTGTGTTCCTAAAAATGTGCGCTGCAATACTTTTGAGGATCAGTTGAATTTTGAGGAGATAGCTAGTCAATGTCTTCTGGCAATAGTGATAAGCTTCCTTCCGCTATTTTTCATCAGAGATTGGTGACATCATGAAATCTAGGTGACCTGTGGTAGCATTCTAACGCGTTATGGGAGATGTAATGTGTGGTTATGAGATGCTAATCAGACATTTTGTTGCAGGAAGACACGTGGTATGGGAGCTGGTCGCAAATTGAAGTCTCACCGAAGGAGGCAGAGATGGGCTGACAAGTCATACAAGAAATCCCATCTCGGCAATGAGTGGAAGAAGCCATTTGCTGGGTCTTCTCATGCCAAGGGTATTGTCCTTGAGAAGATGTAAGATTCTCTCTCTCTCTCAATCTCTCTCAAGTACACAGAAATAAAAGCTACTGATTCTTTATCAAGCATATTGTCCAGAATGTGCTAAATAATAACTACGTAATGTGCAGAGGTATTGAGGCTAAGCAGCCTAACTCTGCCATTAGAAAATGTGCAAGAGTTCAGCTCATAAAAAATGGGAAGAAGATAGCTGCTTTCGTGCCCAATGATGGTTGCCTTAACTACATAGAGGAAAATGTAAGATCTTCCATAGTGTATTGTCAAGTGTTCAACAACTTTTCTCCTCCTCTTGTTGCTTTCTGGTTTGCTGACTGTGAGCATAATTCCGAAACCAGGATGAAGTTTTGATTGCCGGTTTTGGCCGAAAGGGTCATGCCGTGGGAGATATTCCTGGTGTCAGGTTCAAGGTCGTGAAGGTTTCTGGAGTGTCCCTCCTGGCCCTATTCAAGGAAAAGAAGGAGAAGCCTCGGTCTTAAGTTTGGATTATGGCTTTTGCCCGTGATGTCAGTTTAGAAACTTTAATCACATTTTTGGATGTTGAGTTTTGATTTTGGCCTTCTGAACAATCCGTGATGATTTGTCTAGCTTATTGTATCAGTTTCTCTTCAAGTGACTTGAGTTGTGAGTCTCTCTCTATAAATTTATCGATTACTCACTTTTGGGTCGAATAATATGATTCTAGATTATTTTAAAGTATGCGTTTTGTTTTCAAAATTCTTAGTGCTATATGTAAAAGGGAAAAATCTTAACTCAGACAAAATTCATAGTTAAAATAACTAATTCCCGAGTGTATGTCTCCCTCATTACACTTGTAAAGTGCGGTGAGAAATAAATGCTTTGATTCTAAGTTGAACAATCCTATTTTTGACTAGCTCAACAAAATAAGGTTTTCTGAATGGATTGTTACTGAATGAGCCGGCTTAAAGTGAATCGAAATTAAACACGAACTCGTTTACAGAGGAAAACTCCAGTCCAGTCGCCCAAGATCAATGGATGTAGATCGTAAGGAGGGGTACTCTGATACAAAACTCAGGCACCTCTAAAAGCGACATTAGCTAGCCACAGTATACGGACGCGTTAGCTTCCCAAGTAATGACTTCCCCACAAAACTGAATCGAATTTCTGCGCGAATACACTCGTTTCAGATTTCCTCTTTGCTTCTATCTTCAGGGATAAGAGAAATTTCAGAGAGTCCCCTCTTGCCTCGGACAGGTTGAAAGGGCCGCCCCAACTTGACCTTGGATACTCTGCCCCCAGTCCCATAGAAATAGCAAGCCCTCCCTCATTTCTCAGCCAACCCACTTCCTCTTGACTCGACGACGTTATCGTTGGGGACTTACACGACATAACTCAGGTTGGACAACCATCACCAACCAAATCCATGGGTGGTGGCGCCACTAAGAAGTTGGTCCTTGTTACCAGCTGCCATGGCAACTCAATACAAAAGGCGCGACATCTTCTTTTACACTTGCATTTCAGAAGCTACAACACTTGACTGCTTCATAATGATTACTTTGCTAGCAACACTTAGCCGTTGTGCTTAAATTGGATAAAATCCACAGAACTCCCGTTCATCTCCCTGTTCTTTTGTTCCTGGACGCGGTCTTGAGTCATGTTGCCTAGTTTTTTACAAGGAGATGCCTATGAAATCTCCTAGCCTAATATACACGTTTTCTAGCACCAACCCATCTCAATGGCTATTTGAACATTAATTACCTGCATAATTTCAGTAAAAGTACTATGCCTGCCACGTATTCAAGAGTATATCAGGGGAGCTGCAACTAACCGAACCTCGGTTATGTACATCAAAGTTCAGGTACAAGGTTTAAAGCTAAAAGCCCTTCAAGATTGTTCTGAATCATTGCAAGTCTCAACAACGATGGTTATAATTCTCCTTTTATTTTCTCCAAGGTGTAGAATATGTTGGCATTTGTACAGTAGACAGAAAGAAAGCAAATCCTAGCAATTTGGATATATGCGAAATATCCCTCCATGAGAGAATGCTTGGATTCATGTTGGCAGATACTAAAATATACCCGCATGCTGCTGTTCGATTTTGATGGCTGAGAACTACTATTTCTGGAAGCTTGAAGCTCATTGATATTGCCTCACGGTCAGCAGGGACATTTTTTTTTTTGGTCAAACAGCAGAGACATTATTGATAGCAAGTATACACCTTTCTGTTTAGGAGCAACACGCTCTCATGATTTCTTCG
This sequence comes from Syzygium grande, assembly GCA_024733475.1. Lineage (NCBI taxonomy): Eukaryota > Viridiplantae > Streptophyta > Magnoliopsida > Myrtales > Myrtaceae > Syzygium > Syzygium grande. The sequence goes on from JAMXDD010000010.1 coordinate 25,835,205, forward strand.
ATGGGTGGGTCGTCCCCTGCCTCTTTATCCTACTCATGAAGCAATATAGAAAATGATATTACTAAGTCAGAATCAAATGAAAATATTCAGAGTACTGCCATTATTTGGAATTCATAATGTTACTGCACTGACTATGAATTGATTATGCTTCACCTCTACGAAGGGCATTCTATTTATCCTTTGTTGTTAGCAGAGAACTGAATTAGAACCCCTGTAACTAAACCATGCATATTGATATGCATTGTAAATTTTGCAGTCATAGCAATAACGATAAGCATACATGCAAAGATCTTAGGGTAGATAAGAATTTACTCAAGGATATACTAGAGTTTCTCATGAAGATACACGCAAAAAAGACAAGGATCAGGCAGTCCTGACCTTGTGGATATAAGAGATGTTGTTTTTCCCAGGACCTGCAACAATTATTCCACCTTGTTGCCTGACAAAGTCACCATAATAGCTCAATTGTCCATGCCTTGAAGACGAAGAAGTTTCCCAATTCATGAAAGATGAGAGTGCATGACCCAACACAGACAAAAGGATGCTAAGACATTAGAGACGTGCATATGTAAAATCTCCTAAATTCAATTTGCCTGATGACAAGACTTGCCAGCGTTAAACATTAGCTCAGAAGAGAAAGATGCCTCAACCTATATTATGAACCTCAGTAATTAAAACTAAGTACAGATATTGAAATCATTGAATATAGAGCAAATAGCATTGACAACCATTTTTATTGAGGTGCCAATCTGAGAGATCCCATGACCATCTACATCTAATAGATCAAATAATAATGTAAACTGTTTATTCAACATACCAGCCTCCTCTAGACACAGTTTCCTTTTCAGAAGAAAGTTGCCAGTCTTGTCGATAACCTTCCATGTATGACTGGATGATCTTGAGACCAGCCTAGAATGATGTACAAATAATGAGATCCATTCATTTCTATAAATACATTCAAGTGCACTTGCACCACAAATGCATGAAAATGAAGCAGCGGAAGCAAATCAGGCAATCTAATAAATGAAAATGATCCTGTACATACCCCAGGAGTAAATGTTGTCGTAAACCCAGAGACAAATCTTAATGCTTCGTATGCTGAATGACTAGGGTCTGCATACACTTCTGAAGAAAACAACAGTTTGTACTTTACAAGATGAATCGAAGAAAGGCAGGGTGTCTAGCTGCATGAAACCAAAGATAACAAACTGAAAAAAATGTCCAATAAGGGAACATCAGGAGACAATTTACTTATGCATGCTGACGACAACTTCCAAAAGGAAATCGTCTCTTTTTGCAGATTGTTGAAGCGACAATGATTACCAAAGGTAGTCATTTATGTACTCTCAATGCTCTTTTCCTTATTCTTCATTAAGCACTTCAAATATTACAAATCAAGAATGCCCTTCACCATATTATTCCCTACGATTTCTACTAATGATGATTCTCCATTCCGACAAGGTTTTTTTTTTTTTTTGGTGACAAACCTTGTCCTACACTTTGCATTTAATTTCTTATTTTCTCTAGCATTTCAATGTCATTGGACCATATTTTGAGAACTGGAGAATATCCTTATACCTCGCCTCATGTTAAAATGATTTTCATGCGCTTTTGCCTTTTTAATTTCCCAAAGTGATAATGCATTTTCATTGCAATACACCTCATTACACCAGTACTAACAGCATACATTGCAACTTCTACAATTTACAACAGATGATGATTTTCTACGATCGGTTTCTCTAATAATAACAGTAATGTTTTAATCTTTTTTTTGGTACGGATAATGTATTAATCTTTTTTTTTCTTCTTCTCTAGAATAGCCAAAAAAAGCATCTACTTCAGATATAATATGTTCACTAGTTCATTTCTAATGAAACCTTTGTAATTCATGAGAAAATTAAATGCGACATCGCATTTTTCAACATTCTCTTCACAATTTCACGTTTTTTCACCATAGTCTGCTACATTTTTATTTTTGCCGAAACTGCTTCTTTGATTCATATATTATAAACAATATTTTTCCATTATCTTGCAGCAGGCACAGTTATGTAAACCATTGACATGGACTGCTGCTGACAAATGCAGGCACAACAGAAAATACTCCAATTTCTTCGATTCTCACCTCCTTGAAATTTTGTTTGCTCAGAGAAAGCTTTTGCCTGCAGCATATTAAGCCGATTGTCAACCAATGTAACATAAGGAAACACAGAGTAATCATTGAAAGTAAGTTGCAGCAGGAGCCTGGCAGTTTAATTAACAGAATATGAAGAATAATACTGATAGTTTGGTATCATTAATTGAAATGAAGTGAATTTTCCAATTATTGTAATCGAATGAAGAAAGATTGCACTGGCATTGGCATCACTAACACAACAAGCCCCGGACTTTTAGCCGCATCATTGTCCAAACAGATAGCATAAGAAACAGATTTGCAGAAGGAATCCAAAAGCTGAAAGGGAGAACTAGGCATAATTACCAGATGCATCATTGACAGTTGCTTGACTGAGTATAATTACAACTCAAATATGCAATACCAGCACAACCTAACTAATTCCTTTTCTAGAAGTACCTGATCAACTTTCCCTGGTCCAATCAGCACAAGTGCCACACCAGATGCATCCATTATATCCTGTTAGCATATTAGAACAGTCTTACTGACAAACAAACAATCATAAGAAGCAATTTCGTCACAATGACGAGGAAAATTTGGACTGTGTTTCTCCAACATAAGCAATTTTAAGGAGGGAGTCATGCGCAAGAACACATGAGCTATCGTAGTCATATTGATCAATCAGCATCTTCACTCAATAGAGCAGTCACATCAGGTTTCCCTTACAAATACCCCATCCACACTTCAAATAAATCAGGGAATCTACTTAGAATATAGAGACTGGATATTGTTCAACATGAGCAAATAAATGCCATGGTCGGAAAAAAGGAAAGAAATGTGCGTTCACAGTAAATATTGTCGGGAAAGAAAGTCTTTCTAATCCATGTATCCCTTGGGGTATCTACAGGTTCAAGTGGTGGAAAGGGGGCGCAAATCCCTTGGCTAACGGTAATTGTGGTACTACGGAGCTCGCAATCCTATCCTCCAACTCCTGTCTCCATGTAATTAGCCCATAGGACTTATATTTTCAGACCAGACGCATATCTAACTAATTATATGCATGTCATATTAAGCTTTCAGATATCCAATCAATTAGCACTTTTAAGTAATACAGTAACTGGAAATCAATAAGAGCCATAGCTGAATAAGAAAAATAAGATAATCTCACAGCTACTAACCAGACGCGGCAGCAACACAACCACTTACTGGATTTTGTCAAGGCTTAAAGCAAGTATCTTTTTCTTGTTCTATGCAATTCGCATTAGGAATTAGAATACACGTCACCTTCTTAGCGGCAAGATAATCAGCGCGTTTCCGGCAGAGCACGCACCTGAATGCAAATCCCGAGTCACGACACGCAAAGAAAATTTCGCGAGAGCTTAACACCTAATCCCGAAAGCACAAGCCAGAGGGGGTACAATCCGTTTTACAGATGAATGAAAACTCAATTCATCCATAGAGGCGAACAGGAAGAAAGATGAGAATCACCCGAAATGGCGAGCGAACGCGATCACGGCCTTCCTATCTTTCCACAGATCAGAGATGGGAACGGCGTTACCGCTCAAATCAAACACCCGCACATCATCCAGTGAATCTCCCGTGTCTTCACCGACCGCCGACGCTCCCACACCTGTCAGCCAACAGCGGAACACCCACCGGAAAACAGTTTCGTCCAGAAATTGGAAAGAAAAAAGGGGGTACCGAAACCTCTCCGGATGTATCGATAGCTTGACCCCGTGCGGGCTCAAACGAAACGAAATCGCTTCGAAAACTCACCGGCGGAGCCAGAAACGGCGGAGGCGTCGACGCGGCACCCCCGCCGCGACAGCGCGAGAAGTTTCCTCGAGCTCTGGATACTTCGACCGGCTCGGAGAGAGCGGTTCTCGGGCTGCCGAGGGAACGGAAGAGCGGGGGCGGTGTCGGCGGTTCGGCCGTGGTGTTGGAGAGGGCGGCACGGGAGCGCCGCACCGACGGAAGCCGCCATGGGAGGATGCTCCGTCGAAGGTGAAAAGAAGCCGCCGGGGAACGCGGGGAGGAGTGAAGGGAGAGGCCGGCGGCGGGACGCTGCGCTGCCAGACGGCGGCGGGGGGCCAGCGGCCGTCTTAACTGCTTCTGTGGGGGCGTGGGGCTTCCACGTGTCCAGCGACGGGCCTCCAGCCGCCGCCGCCTTCTTTCGCTTCTGGTCAGCAACCGTTTCGTACAATGTCGGCGTCACACGTGCGATACGGCTACATTGGCCGAGCTACTAACAAGAGCGTGCCAAGTGCACTGAGACATGATGTGTTTTTTTTTTAATTCGAAACTACTTAGATAATAGATATGATGTTCGATTTCGTATATCCCCACTGTTCCTAACGGACGTAGTAGCTAAGTTGATGATGGTCGTGCTATAGGCGATTCCAACACGATACACAGAGCGAAACACGAAACCCGCGAATGAAATCGGGCACTTTCCGTTCCCTTCGATTTGAGCTCGAAGGAGCCGGAACAAGAAGAGACGCGCCAGAGGGGGAAAAAGGTCTCTTGCTCGGAGCGCACGAACAACCCATGGGACCACGAGAAACTCCCGCGAGCGTGCTCTTCGGGCGTCTCTCTCAGAGTCGTGGCCGTTTCAACTCTTCGTCATCTTTAGAAATAAGCCCTGTCTCGATGGCGGCCGCCATCGCTTTTTGGGTTTTTTCGCGTGTTCTTTCGTTTCTCGTCGCCTCTCGTCCGCTCCATTCTACTCATCGCCTCTCCACTTGGTGATGGCGGCGAGGGACGTTAGCATGCTATCGAATCTAATTGAAAATGTTGACAAGATTTAAGAATTTTAATCGAATCCGATTTAGGGTCGATTTCTGGCAAGATTTGGAGGAGGGGGGGGCCGAGAGGGAGTGGGGCCCAGAAGAAGAAGGGGATGCCGAACGCCATTACAATCTTTACTGCTTAGGGTTTCCTGCTCGCTCCCTCTTCCCTAAAGTCCAAGCTTCCTTGCCCCGCTGCACGCTGCACTCTCTCTCTGTCTCCCTCTCTCTCTAACGCGGCCTCCTCCTCCTCCTCCTCCTCCAATGGCGGCGGCGGCCTTGATCCGCCTCTCCTCGAAACCGTCGCTCTCCTCCGCCGCCTCTCGCGTCGCCCGATGCTTCGCCTCGTCTCCCACCTCCCAAGCCGCGCCTTCCTCCTCCCCCTCCTCCTCCTCGCCTCCGTTGTTCGCCTTCTCCGCAAACCCTAGCCCGGCTCGCCGCGAGGATCCCGAGGTGAGGAACGTGCAGTGGGTGTTCCTCGGCTGCCCCGGCGTCGGCAAGGGCACCTACGCCAGCCGCCTCTCCGCTCTCCTCGGCGTCCCCCACATCGCCACCGGCGATCTCGTCCGCGAGGAGCTCTCCTCCTCCGGCCCTCTCTCTCTTCAGGTCCCCTCTCCTCTCTCTCTCTCTCTCTCTCTCTCTCCCTCTCTTTGAGAGCTTCTGCTTAGAGTTTCTTACTAGCATCCCCTTTTTTCTAGTAATCATATTGGAGTCGTGTGGTGATGCGAGCTGCAGTGGCCGATTGAGTCCTGTATCATGAACTTCTTTTTCCTTTGATTTTGTTGCGAGTGTGATTGTTCGAGAATATGCTCTGGTGGCATTCTTCTTCTGGTCTGTTCTTGTGGAAATCTTTTGGCTTTTTTCTTTCAGCATGCTTTCCATGCTTGACTAGTTTTAGCTTTGAAGCTATGCCCATTGTGGTATAGCTACCGCTCTGGAAGTGAAGGGGCGCCGTCTTACTGTTTTGCTCGAATAAAGTGGATGTCCATGTAAATCTTGGCTAGTATCGACTTAGGAATAAGATAGGATAGCGTGAATTGGTGAGGGAGTTGGCCGTTCTTGGTCAAAATCAATGCTTCTTTTCTATTCTTTCAATTGGTCCCGTCAAATCTTACTGAGAGATTTCGCGCCGTTACATATCAGTTATTAATTCAATATTTGAGAGGTGCAATGATGATGAGCTTATCTATCTCGTTAATCTGAACTTAACTTGAGGACGAAAAAGTCTTCCATTCATACTCATTCTGAGCACCTCCTTTCTCTTTATGCAAGCAGGAAAATGCCTGGACTATGTGAGAATTTTTCGGTTTTTTTAATTCTTTTTCTCTTTTTGGCTCTTTTCTAATCATGCGTGAGGTTTTGGTGTTTCCCATTTTCCTCTATCAGTAGTTGTTGGTTGCTATTGACATATTGCTGTTGCGGTTCATCTAGTGGATTTAATTAGCTTGGGGTAGCTGTGTTCTTTATAGTTCTACAGTGGGGAATTTACTATATGTTGGGCTATGTATATAAAATAATGTACTTGTAGATAATTGATATCTTATCGTCTATCTCTGCCGCTTCTCTACAGACACCTCACTTCCTTTACTATTCCTGCAGCTGAAGGAGATCGTGAATCAAGGTCAATTGGTATCTGACGAAATAATCATAAGGTTATTGTCCAAGAGGCTTGAGGCTGGAGAAGCCAAAGGTGAATCAGGATTTATTCTTGATGGGTTCCCACGCACGACAAAGCAAGCGGTATGCTACATGGTTCTGGAAGAAAAACGAAAAGAAAATTTTTTATTGCTCTTCATGGTTCTTTGACTTGAATCCGCATTTTCTGCAGAACTTGCAATGCAAGATTTACTGTTGATCAGCTTGTTTTTCTGGTATTATTTAAATAGGCTCTTTGGATCATGTATATGATGTGTTGACTAGACCTTGTGGTTAATCTGTATTGCCCTTTATCAAAATAACCAAACGGAGGGTGATCAAAGAGCAATCATCAGTCCTGATGTCTATGTTTTTTGGTTTTGTAAGTAAATCGTTATTTACTCTTCTTTCCGTTTGGTTGCAGGAAATACTGGAAGGGGTGACAGAGATTGACTTGGTGGTCAATCTGAAACTCCGTGAAGATGTCTTGATGGAGAAATGTCTTGGAAGAAGAATATGTAGTCAGTGTGGCAAGAATTTTAATGTTGCCAGCATTAATGTCAAGGGTGAGAATGGGAATCCTGGAATTAGCATGGATCCTCTTCTACCCCCTCCACATTGCATGACAAAGCTCATTACTCGGTCGGACGATACTGAAGAAGTAGTGAAGGAACGTCTTAAGATCTATTATGAAAAGGTATCAATTATTGCCTTTTCTTCATTCTTCTTACACGAGAAATCTGAACGTGGGGAAGCTTTAGGGACTTCCTGTCTGATAATATATTTTCTTGCTCTTGGATATCTCCACCACGAGAGAAAACCAGAAAAATCATATTATCAGCCAAGATCTGTGTCATCTGGCATTTAAAGTTTTCATTTTTCCTAGTTAGATTCTCCATTTTTCCTCTCATATGAACTTGTTAGAAAAGCTTATGGTTAGTGGATGGATGGTAAAGTGTTTTTGATTTTACTTGTGTTGTTTCACAAACTATCCATCTGTTTGTACTAGAGTTTTTTTTTTTTGTATTTGTTGGGACGAGTTTTAGTGTGTGTCGGGGGGGGGGGACTAGTTTTTGGATGCCCTTTCTGGAGTAGTTTTCAGCTGGTTATGGTCCATGAGTAATTAACTCATATGTAATTGGTTGAGTGTAGAGTCAACCTGTAGAAGATTTCTACCGGAGGCAAGGAAAGCTTCTGGAGTTTGACCTGCCAGGCGGGATTCCAGAATCATGGCCGAAGTTGCTGGAAGCCCTTAATCTCGATGATTATGAGGAAAAGCAGTCTGCCGCAGCATGAGAATGTTGCGCACTTAAATATTCGAAGCATTCTGCCTCAGCGTGAGTATGTTGCACCCTTAAATATTTGAGTACCATTCTTTGCACAGACATTGTGCATGTTGAGCAATTTTACTTGGGGTGATCTTTTCCCTTTTGTTTCCTTGGAATAAAGGAACTTAGAAATTTCACCTGTTCGTTTTTTCAAATGATGACTAGTGCCTTATTAGGACTGGATTTTGTAGGGATGGTTTTTGTCCTGTCTTTTTCAGAGAGAGAGAGAGAGAGAGAGAATCAGAGAAGCTGAAACTTAAGTTTTAATTTTTTGTTGACTTTGAGAGGTTAGATAAGGATCTATGAAGGTAATTCATACCTTAGATAGGTGGAAGCTATGTAATCTTTTCATTTTTTGTTTTCATTACAACGGAATATCAAGACATGCAATATGTTGTCTAGTTTTATAGAATAAGAAATAAAAGAGGAGTAGCATGCAGGTTGTTGTATGCATTGATCTTTATTTTGCATCTTTTGTTATCATTGCTATAAGCAATTGTTCTTAATGATAATGATTGTTCTCTCATATATGTGTTAGTCTCATGTAATCATTATTCCTATCAAAATACTTCCTTCTAAACAGTGTTGTGTTTCCTTTATTCAGCTTTTATGTTATCCTATGGTATGCTTTTAATAGATAAAGCAAAATGAAGAGATTGTAGGTCAGTTATGGCATTTTTTCCTGTGGGTGTTTCCACTTCTTTTGGCTATATCAATGCCAACAACACTCTACTTGAACCATCACATCATTTCCCATTATGGCACTTTGCTTGATGAAGCATAGACCTTGCAGTTGCTCAGTGTGCTGGGAGTACACAGCTAAGGGAGTTGGGGACATTGCCGCTGGCCGAGCTGGTTGGCCCTAGTATGGCCAGGCAGTAAGTTAATACAGCTGCATAAATCAATGGGCACATATACCAGCTCTTCACTGCAAGAGTTCAAGCAGTGCAAAGATAGATGGTGCCTTACACTACCGCAAAATACTTGCAAGGATCTGGTTCATGGTGAACCGGGTTAGTCGGAACCATTGATCACAGTTGGCTCCATGTGAACTTCGTATGATCAATGGTTGTGATTGACTCGGTCCATGGTGGATTAGGTCCTTGAAAAAATTTCCCCCTACACCACACATTTACTGAAATGTTTATTGACCTTCCCTTTTGCATTGTTTGTAGATTTACGGCCTCATTTTGCTTTCCTAGGTAGAGTCACAATAATGTCAGGTTTTCAAATCCCTTCATGGGAATGTCTAGGGGTCAAGGTTCTTGTTTTTCTAGCAAGTAGCAGTTGCCTAACAATGACAGATCCACAAAATACTGTGGCGGTGGTTTGGAAATTAGACTATTAACGTGTGTTTTTGGAGGAGCAACACAGTCGAACATGCTGACGGAGTAATGCAGATGCAGTCTATATCGTGTCTTGGATTTAGAACCGTATTAGTTTATTTTAGCAGTAGGAGTTTGCATGAATGTGCGAAATTGGTCCCTTCCGATACAGTGCATGACGAGAGAACTTCTCTTTACTCGCATCTGGTTGCAGCAGCTTCACGTCGACACTCAGAAAACTTTTCTGCTTCATTCATTTGACTTTGAATATCGGAATGAAAGTGATCTAATGGCTGGTATTGCAGTCTTTTTTGGGTGCCTTCTAAATGTCAACAGTATTGATTACATTGAATGCATCACTCTTTGCCAAAGGAATGAACGCAGACGGAAATGATGTTTGTTCTGATAAGAATGTGATGTGGAAATTAAAGCTCATTTCTAAATGTCAACAGTAATGATTACATTGAATGCATCACTCTTTGCCAAAGGAATGAACGCCGACGGAAATGATGTTTGTTCTGATAAGAATGTGATGTGCAAATTGAAGCTCATTTCTCAGAAGAACAAGGCTAGCAAGCGAAAACAAGATTGGAGCAATGCTCAGCACCTCACACACAACTTGGTTGATTCTTACACAAAAACTTTGGCTCGAGTTCCTTGAACGCACACTTAAGTAACCACCAAATGTCCAGCTAAGATCTTTCAATTCCTCGTATTCTAAGAGTATGTTTAGTTGAAGGCAAACTATTTTCTAGAAATTAATTTGTCTTTCCGGTATTTAGTTAATGGAAAATTGATCAATTTAGTTTTCCATGTACTAAAATGGTTTGGGGAAAGAGGACTTCCCTTTCTGCCAATAAGAAAATCTCTTTCCTTAAGTCATCAAACATGAAAATTAATTATTTTACTTGAAAATGGTTTTCATGAAAAATATGTTTTTTTATCATGAAAGTTTTCAGTAAAATAAGTGCACCTTAAGTTGGATTTAGAGGATGTGGGAGATGGTCAGCCCCCTTCCCACTTTTAATTTTTTACAGAACAGTATAAAAATTTTGCGTCACATTTCCTTTAATGACCATTTACACATGTCTATTTTTGTATATATCAAATGCATATTTAAGTTTCACTATTGGAGATTAAATTGCACCGTTGTTATTAATATGTTGCGATTTTTTATTCGTATCTTATGATTTGATTTGATCCAAGGTCCAAACAATACACATCTACTAGGCGAATCTGTAAAATATTAATTTGCAAATGTATCAATCGATTTACCACCGAGTCGATCGATGCGATAAATATTTATTTGGTTTTATCAATACACTATCTGTTATACTTTACCTATCAAATAAAAGACAGGCATATCCTATTTCATAATGTATTAGTATGTTATTGTGGTTTCATAATAATACAAATGAAAATATGTAAATTACATGCTCATAATAAATGATAGTGCAAACAAACTCTCTATTTTCGATTGAATCTCATGGTTTTCTATGAAGAGTAATGTGCTACAATAGCTTATCTCATGCTAATTTGCTAAAAATGTACTCAGAACTAAGATATTTTTGCCTCTGATCCTGATTGCAAGCCGAAACTTGTTATCTTGCATTTTTGTCTATTTAATCCATATGTTATCGTGTTAAGAAGAATGAATTTTAGCATTTTTCCGGTAATATTCTACTCTTGAATCGCTATTCCTGATTTTGAGATTTTGATTTACCATTCGCATCTCGATTCGCGCATCTGCATCGATTATCTCTGTGCCCCTATTCACATAAATGTCGGTTTCTTCTCAAAAATTTCCATCCTCGGATCCTAAATTCTCACGTCCACCCGGACCGCTCTCAAATTCTAGGCCAGGTGATTACAACGAGCTTGCGATGAGGAGCGATACGGCTTTTCAATGTCGAATTTTACCTAGAGATGTATACACGGCGTGTGCGAAAAATAGAGATATAGAGGCGGCCGTAGGACGAAATTCTCTCTCGTGTACTTTTTCCTCAGCTAACCTATTCCGACGGTAGTTGGCCTTTTCAAAGTACAGTCGGCAGCGTCATTTGACGCTCGTTAGAATTAAAGATTCTAACGCTAAAGTCAATATTAGTCTCCCTGGTCCTCTCCTCACCTTGTAATAACTAATTTCGAATATGTCCAAAACCGAGAATTCCTAAATGCCCAATACGGAAAGGGGTTCCTCAGCCACATGTTATTGTTGTTGGGGTTCCAACTACCATTCTGGTCTCTGCGTCCTTTTTTTTTTTTTTTTCCAAAAATTGTTTAACTTAAGATAAACTCAATCTGTCAATAGTGGAAAATTACATCAGTCGCAGAGCATTAAAAAAATATTTGCACTAATTATTTATATCCCAGTGGAATACTCGAGGAATTTTTTTTCATTTATTAATTTGGCTCCCGTGCGCACCGCCGTTCCCAACCCAACCCAACCACCCTTCCTAAGTCCACACACATACCTCAACCATAAAAATCTAGAAGTTTGGTCATCTTCTTCTTCTTCTTTTTTCTTTTGTTGAGAAAAATTATAGAATACCTAGAAGATTTGTCTGAAAACCCCATAAAAAAAACTGAAATAGAGCCCATCAATTACGTGGTTCGCTTGGTAATTCTTCTTATTACCGTGGATTAACCTAGAATTTTCAATCGAGAAAGATGCGAAAAACTTTGTCGAATCCCAAGTTGAGAGAGCCGGAACAATATATTTTGTGTGAATCCTTAGTTGTTTATGTATAAAATCACGAGAACCACCGGACAATCAATTTATCCGAGAAAATTGATTGAATAATGTTTGGTGGGTGGGTCATTCGAGTGCCGACAAAATCTAAAACCAATTACTAATTTTATTGGTAAAAAAGTTAGGTAACCTTAACATGTCATAACACGTTGGTAAGTATCTGAAAAAAAAAATGGGAATTTGTTGAAACCATTTGATAATTTGTAGATAATCAAACAAATATTTAATTTACTAAATGAGTTATCAGACAAGCAATTTACTGTCACTTAACTTACTACTTACTAGCATCTCTAGAAATTTATTAATATAAATATCGATTTCTTTTTTCTGCCAAGGAGAACGCTAGAATCCTGCAAATTTCTCAGTTCACATTGGAGATGGTGAATCAACAGTTTTAAATTGTCAGAGCATGGTGCCCTTATGATATAATAGACTAGACCCAGTTCCATGCTCTCTAAGTGTAGCTTTTGGTTGACCTTTTATTTCATACTAGATTGACTAGCCTCTAATTAACAATCTTAAACAGATATTTTTGTGACATGTTTATCCAAAATTAATTTTTGTCTTACAAAAAATTTCAAATCGATGCTTCTTACCTAAATCTACCCTCTGTCGACATTTTGTTCGATATCCCGTTAAAAAGCAAATGTGTTGACACGCGTCGAGATAACCACACAAGTCTTGATTTTGGAAATTACAGTACACAAAAAAAGAAATTGCATTGTCTTGATTTTGAAATTTTGAACTAGATAAGGTTGATCTAACTTTAGATACCTTTCGTACGTTAGTGTCTACTTAATTGCAGGACATATCTTACATAGAATTGCCCTTCTTCCAAGAGAGAAACTTGGAAAAATCAACAATCTCATGTTGGGAGGAAAAGAAATCCAACTGTTGGATGATTTCAGGAAAAAGATTAATGACATCATAATTCTAGATTGCTTTTGAAGTTTGGTTCACGGAAAAGACTAGTCCGAGTCGTGGTTCGTGGATAAGATGGAATTGCAACAGTTTGATTTTTAAAGGCCTGCGTGAAACGAACCTATTCAATGACTATGATAGGCCCGATTCATGATCGATTAGGTTTAGACAAGTATGTGCTCCGGTTGGACTAAAAGGATGAATAAGAGGAGTAAAGATTACAGCACAACATCATACTAACAACCATTAGGAATGTTGTTTAATGCAACGATCAATGAACAGAATCATCGAAATAGAGAAGCTACTGTGTTTTTCCATCAAAAGACGGTCGCGTTGCAGCGCGCCAATCGATATGACGTGGACTTCAGCAGGTTGCGTTTTCCATAATGGCAGACACGGGAAAAGAGGGGTCCGATGGGGTTCATGCTTGCACACAGTCCTATTTTCCTTTTTCTTTGAAATTATCTAGTTATTCCATGTATATCTCTTCCTCCAATTAACCATGTAGAAATGTTGTTTTGATATCCATCTGCTCAATTTTCAGGCCTAGTCTAGCTGCTTAGCCTAGAACCACACAAATATACGGCATTTTCACATCGAAGAAAATATATCACCACAGTCAATACCCTTTCTCTGACTGAATCCCTTAACAACTAATTTAGCTTTGTATCGTGGTTGTAAACCTATGTATCTGACTTGTTCTTCAAACCTCTTTTGCCTTTAAGCAACTTCACCGGTTCAAAAGTATGATTATCATAAAATGACTGCATTTCATTCTGCATAGCATAGCACTCTGGTTCACCTACATCAGTTAGCAATATATACTCGCCTACGGTATATCTAGTAGAAGATCGTCGGTCTCTGCGGATCTCCGAACTGGAATATCTAGTAGAGCATCTAATGGAGGCTCTAGTTATGGAATTGTATTGTTTGTCTCTACATGTTCTGGAACATGTGCATTGTCCGGAACATTTACTTCCTACTACTCCTCATCAGCCTATACAGGAACAAATGTGTAAGGAACTGGATCCAAGCTAACCAAATCATCAATAACTTGCGGTCTTGAAATCATATCTAATTTCTCAATATCTTATATTTCTTGATCTTCCACAAACACAACATCTCTGCTTCTTGCAACGTTCCTCTCAACTGGATCATGGAACTTGTAGCCAAACAAATCCTATCCATAGCTAATGAATATGCATTGTTGTGTTTTCACATCAAGTTTAGACCTCTTATCTTTGTAAATGTGCACAAATGCAAGAAACGTTTTTGCTAGTCCAAACTCTATCAGGAAAATCAAACTTTAAAGGAACACATGGAGTAAGACTTAATACATGTGCAATTGTACTTAAAGCCTTAACCCCAAAAGGAGCTTGTGAAAACAAACATCTTACCCTTTCAAACAGTGTTTTATTCATTCTCTTAGCTAAGCCGTTTAATTGAGGTGTCTTTTAATGTCGAATACCCTGTTATTTGCAATATTCATCAAAAGGTCCAGTCTACTCTCTCCCGTTATTAGTTTAGATGCATTTCAACTTCTTTCCAGTCTATCTCTCGTCTAAAGCCCGAAGCTGCTTAAAATCATATAATACTTGATCTTTAGTTTCAATATATGAACCCAAAGCTTCCTTGAATAATCATATGTGAAAGTAACAAAATAAAGAAAGCCACCAAGTGATTTTATCTTCATAGGACCAGAAACATCATAATGCACTAAATGAAGTATACCTAACTTTCTCGAAAGAAGGGGAGTTTTTAAATACAACTCTATTATGTTTTCCTGCTAAATAGTAAGCATATTTCTTCAGTGATAAACTTTTCATTCCTGAAAGGAGCTTCTTCTTAGCCACTACCGTGAAAATCGTAAGCTTGATGAAAATCCAGATTTTCTACTCTCTCTTTCTATCTTGCTACTGCTTCACACTGATCATTCTTTACGATTGCCACTTAAATAGAGTGAAAACCCTATTTCTTCATATGGATTATTTGCTCTCTTTTTCTCTCTTGCTATTACTTAACATTGATCATTAAATAGAGAGAAAATCCTATTCTTTGGTCTTTAGGGTTTGCGTGGCATTGGACTTTCTCTACATGGGAGTGAATAGTGTTAGGTGGTTTTTAGCCTCTCGCTCCAAAAATTAGATTAAAAAGTAAGGCTTTTCCTCACAATTATAAAAGTGACAATCAGCCCCTTCTACACCCGATATGTGATAACTCCCAACACTTGTTTGAGTAGATAATTTTGAGCATTAGAAGGTGATTGATTGAATACGTGATGTTGGTCCATTTTATACTTAAAAAGAATTTCAAGGCTATGCGTGACTCGAGATTTTGATATATTCTCGGATGTGCTTTAATCGGTTTACACGTCCCAAATATCAATTTTCTAAGATAACATAGGATATTCGAACTTTCGTTTAGACTAATTCCTACATAGCCAGATATCCTTCTGATTTCACATCTTTCAGGTCGGGGCATTTTTTTGGTAGATGAATCTCGAGCGATCTTGAACTATCATTGCACATTTTAAAGTCATGGAGGCTCATGTTAGCTGTGATAAAAGAGGACATTGTGGCGATGGCAACAAGTGAGGCTGGCTATGGTGTTATCAGAATTGGGATGGGCATTTTGGGGTGTCTTGCGTGTCCTCGACTTGACATGGTTCGGTCGCATTCAAGTTGCCATTTTGATAAAACAAGTCTCTGGTAACCTTAAATTAGCACGACATGCGTCAGTCGTGTCCACACAAATCAAGGGTGAATCGTGTCGTGTTGTGACTAAAACAGAAGTCTGCTCCAATAAATACAACACCAACGTCCCGAACTTCACCATTCACCCTCGCTGGACAGTGGTCACTCCATTGATGAGAGTGTTAATCACTCAACCAAATTCCGGGGTACCGATTGTTACTTCAACATGGATAGCTGACTGTAGGGGTGTGCATCGGTCTGATCCAACTTGAGAATCGAACCTAACATAACCGTGGGGTTCTGGGCGGTTCCCGATTCCAAATAAGGAACTGGAGTGGCCCATATTACTCATTTTTAAATTTTGTTATTTTAAAGCAAACCCTATATTAGTAAATTACGTTTCAATTTACACTGATATAGAGTAAACTCTAAGCATTACTCCATAATTTTGTCTATTTATATTTATACATGTATACACATTCTTTGATTGTTTAACACATGTTGATACGATGCCATGTAAAAGAGTAATGACTATAAAATCTAGTGGAAGACTAGTCGATCACCAATTAACTCCGCACCCCGATCATGCAAACACTTAAATAGAAAATAACGCTTTTTTTTTTTTATAATATTAGGAAACTCCCACTTGTTGGGAATAGAAGAAATAAATAAATAAAAAACAATCATCGCGGATTATCGAGAAAAAAAAAAAAAAAAAGGACCGACCCTCGAATCGGCTCGGTCGGTTCAACTTCAAGAGTAAGTGAGTTAATTTCTGGAAATCGACCCTACCTGGTCGAGTTCCACGTACCCTAAACATATCATTCCTAGACGGTTGTCATTTGTTTTAGGATTTAAACGCACTAAACGATTTCAACAGGCGAAATGCATTGTCTTGACAAATATGAGCATTCCTAGCATTTGGCTGGGGCCATTGCGGTACTTGGATCATCAAACCCTCTAGAAAAACTCTTTTAATAGTTGTCGTCTTCTTCTTCTGCTTCTCTCTCTTCCTCGGCATCGGAGAGTCAAACCACGGAAGTCGACACAGAGACAGTTAGTTGGACTCGGTTGGTCCCGAACCACCAGGTCCAGGGCCAGAACAAACGCCATAGCATAGCCGCCACCATTTGGTCCCCCTTACCCTTCTTCCCCCTCCTTGTCATCCCTCCTGATAAGCTCTGCCTCCTGAGCAAGACGACTCAGGACCACCGTGTCCACAGACCCTTTGCCCGGGGAAGAAAGAAGGAAGAAAGAAAGAAAGAAAAGTTATCACTTAAAAAAGCAAAGGGCAGTTGCTCCGATTTCGTCGATTCTTTCTTGGTTTTTTCTCTTGGGCATCATTTCTTGCAGCTGTTTCTTCACTCGAGGTGTGAACTCTCTCTTCTCTCTCTCTCTCTCTCTCTCTCTCTCTCGTGGTTTGGCTTTTGGGACCTCAAAAACAGTGATCAGAATCAGAAGTTCGCTGTTCAAGGAAGACGTCGAAGCTCCGGACCGGTCAAACCTCTCTGCGCGAGTTGTCCTCGTTTAGCCCTGAGAAGAGACAAAATTTCTTGGGTTTTCTTCTGTTTCTTTTTGCATGCCTACCTGATTTTCACGAGCTTCGCATTCTTGCTTGAAATGAGTTCGGGCTTCTTGTCTGTCCGTGGTCAAGTTTGATTTCTTTTTCACGCTTGCTGACTTTCGCAAACACCAGATTTCTTCTCATTTCTTTTCTTTTCTCTCGTCTTTTTTTGTTGTCTGGGTTTCCGGATTTTTGACTTGTCTGTGGTTTTTAATGTTGTTTGGTTTGTAATGCAGATTAAGATGGACTCTCTAATTAGTTGCTGAAATACTCTGGAGGTTGAGCAATTCCATTTCGTGCTCGTTGCGACCGACATTCTGGTTAGGGCTTACATTTTCCTGTGTTTTCTTGTGCCACGATGGTTCCTGAACTAGTCTGCTTCATTTGGTGTTCTTCTTTCTTGAATGATATTGCTGGTGGTTCCATAGTTCCATGTTGTTTCATTTGGTGCATCTTGTGGATTGTCGGGTATCCAGTAAGTCGTAATTGGCTTGTTGTGCACCTCTCTGGCACTGACTGATTACTTAGAATGCGTTGTGAAGCTTTAGTTTAATCTTATGGAACTGGAAATGTCTATAGCGGAGTAAAGAGCATTCTACTGTCTGTGACTACGTTTATGGCAGGGAATCAGTTTCTCCTAGATTAAACTGGTGGACTGCAAGAATATTACTACTGGATATGAAATTTTCGGTTGAGCTTAGTGGGGGTGATGATGCAGGGGAAGATTTGATGATTATAAGGGGAGGTTTTCTAAGCTATCCAAATCATAGGCTACTAGAATGTCCGTTGCGGTCACACGTATTTATGGTTCCAGAGTTATTGGGTTCTCAGTTTAGAATCTTTCATCTGAAGCTGCTAGCTAAAACTGTAATTCATGTAAGGCATGGTTCAAAGAAATGGATTCAATGTGTCCCATAATGTTTGTCAGTGAAAAACTAAAACTCTTGGAAAGGAAGAAATTCTGTCCTTATGATAACGTGTCAACATCTACTCTTTGATTGAGGTGCGTCGGAGGATCTGATTTGTTAGTTCACAGCCTACAGACAAATGCAGTCCGCATCCTATATGTTGCCTTTAACTCGCCATTTGGTGATAAAAAGTTGGAATGGGGATTGTTTCTTTCGTTGCACTAATCTTCCTGATAATAAAGAAATTGACAAAGCGAAGATGTGTTCAGTGCTCCAGTAGAGAGCTATAACTCTCACAAAAATATTGTTTTGCTCTTTTTGCTTTTTGTTTGCTGCACTGTTGCTTGATTGACCACCTGATTCCTCCTACTTCGGCTTCACCCATGATATTCATGCCTTACATAACATATAGGGTATGAAAGAATTGACGGATGAGTAACAAGATGAACAAGAACCCCACGCTAAACAGAACATTAAATGGGGCACGGACAAGTTAAGCTTGACTTTCATACAATGTTTGAATTTCCAACTCAAAAGTTTTAAGTTATTGTACGGAGGGAGACCATGGTACGAGGCCTAGTCAAACCCCGTAAACGGCAATGGGGGCTGCTTTAACAAAGTACTTGAAAATGTTTGCCATTGTTAACTAATCCTTCATGGTGCGCATTTATGCATCTAATTTTGGAATTGGGGCAGCTTAATCTTTTTGTTTTTGGTTTGATAGATCATGACAGCAAGGTGGTGACTTGATATCTCAACAAGTTTTGATATCCCATTTGTTAACTTTTTCTGCCGCCTCATTCTTATCCCTTATTAGGCCCTGACTCCTGATGTATATTTGCAACTTGTGTTTTTTGTGATTTGCATATTTTATAGTACTGTATGATAGTTGTTTGTTTAGATATTCTTGAAGTTGCTGCATATCCATTTCTTCTATAAATCAAACCAAAGAACGGTAATACGACAAAAGTTAAGTGTGCAACCATTTGTTCTAAAAGTTTTATCTGTTAGAAAATGATTCACATTATATTTTTCATATGCTAACATATATAAAATGAACTCCTTCAACCTAATAACAGTCACGAAAAAAAAAAAAAAACCTAATACCAGTGACTGTGCCTTCTCCAATTTGCATATTCTGAGAATCTCGTGATAGTAGTTGTATATCTATTAAACTATCCTTGATTGTTTTGTTGCTGCAACTTTTTATCGTGGCCTCTGTTTGTTGAAGAAGCCCTTGTAAGTTTGAGATTTGTTGCTTTTCTTTCTTGTGTGGGATCTCACTTTTTTGACCAGTTGAATCCACATGTGCAGTTACTTAATTATTCTAATACGCAACATGACTATGCAAGCTCTACTTTTTCTTCTCCTCTTTTGAGGGAAAAAACAATATACTTACTATTTCCAATATTATGCAGGTGAGAAGATGTTATAATGCACTTACTAACCTGAAGTTATTAGTTGGTTGAGTGTGGAGGCTCTCGAAGGATTGTTCTACCCCACCATTCACGTTAACTATACTTCTGCCACCTGAATCTAAGACTATATAGCGTTCTGGCCACAAGATAGATTAGAGTACCTAATCATCCTGTATCTTGAACAAGCTAGCCATGCATTGAGTGAATTTGATATTTATTGCCTATACAAGTACGAATGGAGACTAAAGAGGCAGAGAGAACAGTGATTGCAAAACCAGTTGCGTCACGGCCTACCTTTTCCACTTTTAGGTCTTTCTCAGAGCTCCTTGCAGGTGCAATTAATGAATCAACCCCTAAAACAGGTTCTGAAAGTGGTGTTGCCCCTATTAAACCCAAGACAGTGAGGTTCAAGCCTGCGGTGAATCGCACTTCAGCTGCCATATTTTCATCCCAGGTGACTACTCGACTCATTTTCTTTATTTAAACCTTTTTCGACCTTTCCTAATATAACATTAAGTGTACTGGACATATTCAGGCTGAAATCTCTGGAATAGCAATCTGCAATTCAGTGGATACACTTTCAAATTCGGACAGTCAGCGGACTGTAGTATATAAACCTTTGGCAAAGCCGGTGTCAAAAGCTGCCGCTTCACTCTTGGCTAATATGGTAAGTTTTCAGCCTCTATGATTGCTGTTTCATGCTTATGGTTCTCCTTTCAGTAAAGATCGCATAGTAATAGTAAGTAATGAGCCCGAATACAGGCAACTTTTTTGGGTGATATCTAGTTCCAATCTCCAGTTAGATCCATTAAAAAGAACTTCTCTATTTTCAACAGGGGAACTTCAATGCTACTCAACCAGCCATACAACCATCTGAAAGTTCGACTCCAGAAAAACGCCATGTGAAATCAAAAACGAGCTCAAAACCTCGTCAAATTATACCACGTGCTGCAGAGACCGAACAGATGAGCGAACCCTTGAAATTGGCAGCTCAGGACATTGAGGAGGACCAAAAAACTTTACCATCCACAGCTAGTGTGGATCGTCCTTCTTATGATGGGTATAACTGGAGAAAATATGGACAAAAACAGGTAAAAGGAAGTGAGTACCCACGGAGTTATTACAAGTGTACCCACCCAAACTGTCCGGTGAAGAAGAAGGTTGAGCGATCACTTGACGGACAGATAGCAGAAATAGTGTATAAGGGTGAGCATAACCATCCAAAGCCTCAGCCTCCTAAACGCAGTTCATCAGGGATGCAAGGGCTTGGGACCATACCTGATGGAACAGAACAAGACAATAGCAACCCATTATGGGGTAGCCAACCAGGCGAAAAGAATGAAGGTTCTCTCGGTAGAGTAGAAAATCAGACTGAGGTAGGATTAGCAGCAAGTTCGTCATATCAAGGCAAGGGCCTGATAGTTCATGACCCAGTCACTGCAAACGAGGCAATTGGTCCTTCTGGTGGGACTCCTGACAGTTCGTGTAATATTAGCGGGGCAGACGATGGAAGCAAGGCAAAGGAAATGGGTAATGATGAGCCGAGGAGTAAGAGAAGGTGAGAGACCATTACTATACAATCAGAAATTGCTAGTGTTTAGGTCACTCAGAACTGGGGTACCTCAAGTTGTCGTCAATTTAATGAGTAGCTTTGCAGTGAGAGAACTTGAATGACTGCAGCAATTAATATCCTTTCATTATTTGTTGATGCTTATTTACGTTTATCCTTACAAGATTGAGAGCGACTGTTGTTGATGTGAACACTCTGCGATTTTTGAAATCATGTGTGATCTCTCTTCCAGGAGAACTGAAAGTGGACCCAGCGAAGCAGGCATCGTCGCTGAAGGGGTACAAGAGCCCTGCCCTGATCGGCAAAATTCAACCGATTCTGAGGTTCTGGGTGATGGCTTCCGCTGGAGGAAATATGGCCAGAAGGTTGTCAAGGGAAACCCCTATCCCAGGTGAGACTTGTTTCCAACCCAATAGCTTTAGTGGTCGGATAGAATAGAACTTTTTGGGTTTTAGTTAAGCCATATTAGTAAGGGGATATTAGAAACTCAACACTCATGTTCAAGTAGTAAAAACCTCACACATAATCTTGCGTGTTGACCGGGCAAGGGCAGCTTAGATAAACAGAACCCCACCTAGGTAGTGGATAATTGAATGTTCATTGACCATTCTCTAACGAGAAGCAACCTCACATAATGCTGTATTAGAGAGAGATAGTTAGCAACGTGCATAGTGTTTTCCCTGAATCTCTCTTATTTGAGGTTTAAAATGTTCTGCAGGAGTTACTATAGATGTACGAGTCTCAGGTGCAGCGTGCGCAAGTACGTGGAAAGAGCAATGGATGATCCCAAATCTTTCATAACAACATATGAAGGGAAGCATAACCATGAAATGCCCCTCAAGGGCACAAATCCAGCTGATCACCAAGCTAACAGATAAGCCTTAGCAAAAGGCACAACGTTTCGATGCGTTGCTGATCTGACCGGAAATTGACAGAATGCAAGACTGTATGACCTCCATTTTGCCTCGTCATGAAAAACACCGTATTTCCAACATTTCATGGGAGCCACGCTGCTGCCATTGGACAGGGTTAGCTTTTCCCCTTTTCAGTATGATCGACGGACTAGGGACACTGATTGTAGTAATATGTGACTCGTGCCTTCTTCGAAGTTTAGGTGAAATTTTGTCGGTGGTACTGAACTACTTGCTGCCGCCATATGAGCACAGGTTAATCCGTTCCACTTCGATGCAGTGCAAGATCCATTGCCCTCTCCTTTTTATTCATTCTTGCCTCAGATTTACGCTAATCCAAACAACTCGTGCAGCTCGCGATCCTGTCAATTCTCACTGAACTCATAACTAAATCGCCCGATCATCGTACGTAAGCTCGGACTACTACCCACCGTTCTTGTATGCCACGTACTGTCGACGAAATCAGGACGCTACTTCGATGTCTTCCCGGGATGGAAACACACGACGTAAGTCGACGAACATGCGTGCAGGAGCGAAGTAGACTCGAGCACATCGTTGCGCTCGCGCGGGACCGAACTTACGGCACGGGAAATCTTGTCCAGATGGGCACATTCGCCAACCTGAAAGCAATCATTGCCCATGCGTTAACAAGGCACGAATGGTGTCAACATGAAACCTTCATCCCGCTTCATACGATACTTTCTTTAACGTTCTTGTCAACAGAAGGCTGGTTGGAGGTATTCACTGAATACTATTCAGCAGGTGGAGCTGTCAGGCTCTGTTGCCAACGTCATTTCGAATCGTCGTGAATCTTTACGTTCGTGGGTGGGTGGGTGGTAACGGGGTTTCGCCAAATTTAGCTGTCTCACGTCGTGGGATGTCTCGTCCTCTGCCCATCCCTCTCGTCCGAAGAACTGGCGAACTGCCCCGCCCCCCACGCGTCGCTCGTAGAATGTCTCGGTGGTACCCCCTGAAGTCGACCCGCTCCGTCGCCTTCGATGGATCCTTCCGCGTGTTGGTTGACCGCGGGTCAACGATTCGCGAGATCCGGATTCCGTGGAGATTGCGGTCGAGAAAGCAGAGGAAGAGCTCGTTGACCGCTTACTCTTTGCAGTTCTTCCGCGTGATTGTCGCGTTAAAGACGTAGCTGCAAAAGCAAGGTGAACGTTGCAGGAATTGGGATTTGCGTGTGTGTGTGTGTTAATTAGATCTGCATCGGGCATATCGGTCGTAATAATGTCGATTTGAAAAGAGTCAACATGGGATCGAAAGTGAACTTGATTCCTGCGAAATCTAATTTATATTTATAGAGTCCTTGTAAATTTAGTGACATGGGCTGAGCTACGTCCGGCTCGGAACGTGTATGGATCCCCGAAGATTGTGTCGCACAAAAAGTGATCGGTTTAGAGCGGACTATTTTTGAACCGACTCAAATATGGTGCGACTTAAACCCTCTCGCAGGCATGGCCACAGCAAGCCCGCCTCAAATTTTAGACGGAGATTATGTTGTTAGCATTTTTGCCGGAGAAGTTTCAAAGTAATCCGCTCGAATTCAAGTAGGGAAATTAAAGTATGAGAAATGAATTCTAGACCGGCTAGTTGGACATTTCCTTCTTTTTTTTTTTTTTTTTGTTCAGAAGCTATAGTTGGATAATAAAGATGAGTCCATAAGATATAACCGAACTAACTAATCATTTATTTATTTATTTTTGTATATCGCGACCGACTAAAAGTTAAATATATCGCACGGTCTATTACTGGCGTCATTACTTATCATCAACGGCTGCGATTCGTTCGAAAAGCGGGACAAGTCGGTGGGGGGCCAAATGGCACGCCGAAGGACGGCCGTCCATCCGAGCACCTGGCCGGGCGTGGCAATAAATAAAATATTAAATAATATAAAACGGACCCCAAAAAAAATAAAACAAAAAATAAACAAAAAAGGGGGAGAGATTCGGTCTCAACAGCACAAGACAATCTCTCCGAATCTCAGATCATCGCCCCCACGTGGGTCCCGCTGCCGACGCCGATCGTGCGCCCACGAACGCCCGTCGCCCCCTGGCCGAGGAATCGCGGCCGTCCGTTTCGCCCCGACTGGGTCCCGCTCCGACGCTTCGTGATCCGGCCTTACCGTCCGCCGACGCTCACCCAATCACCCCCCCCGCCCCCCACCCCCGCGCAAAAAAAAAGAAGGCATTCGGTCAAAGCTTTTGGTAATAATTCAAACGACGGGAAAAGAGGAACGGGGAAAGGATCAACGGGGCGTTCCCAAACACGACACCGTTTGCCCGGCCCCCCGGGGTGGGTGGGGGGGCCGAAAACGACGCCCCGTTTCTTGTCCGCTTCCGCGCTTTCCATTAATCCGGGGCCGTTTCGCTGCGCGATTCCTGCGCGGAAGGAAGAAAAGAGAGAAGGAGAGAAGGATAGAGAGAGAGAGAGGGGAAAGAGTTCGCAGGTGGAAACAGAGAAGAGGAGCAGGGAGCTCACTCGCTCGCTCTCTCCCGCGTCAGCGATTCGAGATTGCTCGCCCCGGCGGGGGCGCGCGCGCGCGCGGCGGTTCTGATAGGAGCTGAAGAGGAGGAGCGAGTTGGCCGGTCCGGCGCGCCGGTTCGAGCGGCGGGGGGGGGGGAGAGCGCGATGGGTTGGCTCCCGTGCTCCGGCGTTTCGAAGTCGAAGAAGAAGGAGATGAGCCCGCGGAACCGGCCGCTCGATCACAACGGCAAGTCTTCCTCAGGTACGCGCCGCCGATCGCCTCCTCTCCCGGTAGAACTAGAACGCATGAATGAAGCGCGCGTTTTCGACGGTGCCGCGGGGATTTTGGCGGGCGTGGTTTTTGTCGTCGAGACATTCTGGTCAAGTGAAGCCTAGGTTCAGGTCCGGTTGTGGATTCGCCCGCTTCTTTCGTGCGGCGTCATTTTGTCGAAGGAGAGAACAGCAAGCATCGCCTGCTTACGCGTGTGCTTCAAGCTCGTTTTTTTTTCTTTTTTTGTCGGTGGATGCGATATGGAGGCGCGTTTACTGGGATATTGACAAAAATCTTGTGTAGAGTTACTTATCGATGCGTTCTTTCGTTAAATTTAGTGATAAAATGTGGACTTGATGGGGAATTTCGCTTGTTGCTGTGGATTGCTAGTGCTCTGTCATTTGCGTTTGGTTCTGCTCAACCTTTTGTGATTAATAATTTCATTCCATAGTCCGTTTTGTATTGTGTTTTCTCTGATTCCTGATGTTTTGACTGTCGTCTGTGTTGTTGTTCAGAGAGAATGAAATCGAATTCTTCACTGAGTGGAACGGAGGCCTCGCAAAGGGGTGGGTCTGACCAGATTGCAGCGCAGACTTTTAGCTTCCGAGACCTGGCGGTTGCAACTAGGAATTTCAGAGCAGACTGTCTTTTGGGTGAGGGAGGTTTTGGTAGAGTGTATAGAGGCCGTCTGGAAACTAATCAGGTAGATAGAAGTGAAGTCGCATGTCAAGTGTTTATTCTCATTTTCCATGGTTTAAAAGTTTGGGTGTAAAAGCATCGTTTTGTTTGTGAGGTTGGTCCTTTTCTGATGCTAGTATGGCGCTTGTTGTGCGAAGTTTGGTTTTCTCAGCTTTTTTGCTTTCATATTTTCTTCAAATTTTTATTTCATGTGATGATCACTTGAAACAGGAATCTTGCATTCCAAAGAGTTTCGCCCTTTGTATTTACGCAATGCTAATAGTTAACTGAACCATCATCTCTGTACAGTCAAGGTTGTAGCTATCTATGAAGTGCTAATGCACTATCTCTGTTCATTTAGCAGCTATATAAACAATTTTTTATTTAACTTGATGTGTATCATATTACAGGAAGCCTAGATATAAGTACTTTCTACTCACTGAAGGCTTGTAACTCTGACACCTACACTGCGAGGCAATTTGAACCATCTTTTGGCTAATGTAGGTCGTGGCTATCAAGCAACTTGATCGAAATGGGTTGCAGGGAAACAGGGAGTTCCTTGTTGAAGTATTGATGCTGAGTCTGCTTCACCATCCTAACCTTGTCAACCTCATAGGCTATTGTGCTGATGGAGATCAGAGACTTCTGGTCTATGAATACATGCCATTGGGATCTTTGGAAGACCATCTACACGGTATAGATATATGCACCACAAATATCTACGTCCATATCAATGAGTCAGCTCCTGCTGGTTATGTTCTCTCAACTGCTTGACTGTCTCTCACATCTCATGTTTTTCCTTGCAGACACTTCACCTGGTAAGAAAGAACTTGACTGGAACACTAGAATGAAAGTAGCAGCTGGGGCAGCGAAAGGTTTGGAATACTTGCATGACAGAGCTAGCCCTCCTGTGATCTACAGAGACCTGAAATGTTCCAACATTTTGCTTGATGAGGGATATCATCCCAAGCTATCTGATTTCGGCTTAGCCAAACTTGGGCCCGTAGGTGATAACACTCATGTATCTACCAGGGTTATGGGCACCTATGGATATTGCGCTCCAGAGTATGCCATGACTGGTCAACTGACACTCAAATCAGATGTCTACAGCTTCGGAGTGGTCCTTTTGGAAATTATAACTGGCAGGAAAGCAATCGACAATTCAAGAGCTGCGGGAGAACAAAACCTGGTTGCATGGGTAAGAGATGCTAATAGTTGATACCTATATTTTTCTTGTTGTTTCCATGTACGGAGTCTACTGAAAATCTTTCATTTGGTGAACTTTTAAGTGAGGGCATCTCTAATTTCTTTAGACACAATTAAAATTTAAATGACACATAGGGACAGTGAAGTGACATGCGTACAAATGTATATGGTACAGCTGTAGTTGTGATGTAACTATGCTGTAGCAGCGGATGTGCTTGGCAACTCATTGCTTAAAGGTGGTGTCCTGTGATGATTAATGCATTTGACAAAAACTGTTGCGAGAGATTGTTGAGACTATCCAAATGATGAAATAATATTTTTTTATTCATTTTCCTTGATATAAATGGACCTTCACATAACATTGTTGAATATCTCATGTCTATGTTCTTAAAGTTTTTGGTATATACCATTTTCACCGTAAAATAAAAATGAGACTACTAGTAATGATTATCATCATCATCTATTGATAACTATAGCATCTATATGTCCCAACAACAACAATAATAGTAATAGCAATAATATTTTTATTTTTATACTAGTGAAATTATGATGATGTCTATAACATTTATATATCCTTTGAATAATGTTTTGTAGAAATAAAGATAATTGAGACATCATGTATTATAATTATTTTTTATTGGTATCTTGTTATTATAATAAATTTCTTATATGTTATTATTAATATGATATTTATTATTGTTGTAAAATTATCTTGGTAATGTTAGAATCTTTGTGATTTCATATTTCTAGAAAATTTGCTATGACCATCTCTTAAAAGGTTTAGAAGCTAGAGCATCTCAAAGCTATCAGGGGTAGCCTTGTGGAAGCTTATGCGATTTTCTCTTTATTACTCCTGGTGACTTCATGTTGGATTAGTCTAATGCAATTTTCATCTGAAAACTGCAGGCGAAACCATTATTCAAAGATCGAAGAAAGTTTATGCTTATGGCTGACCCAGTGCTCCAAGGTCATTGCCCTCCAAGGGGGTTGTACCAAGCTCTTGCAATTGCTGCAATGTGCGTCCAGGAGCAGCCTAATTTGCGTCCAGTCATCGCTGATGTTGTCACAGCTCTGACATATCTTGCTTCCCAAAAATACGATCCTGATACCCAATCAGCCCTGAGCAACCAATTTGCTCCTCTTACCCCTCCTAGAGTTAAGAAAGTAAGTTTTAAGAAGCTCAACAGTGGTAAAATATCAGACAGAGAGAAAACCAAGAAGATTAAGTGAGTCCTATGGTACCAGGTTTAGGACAGAACTTTTCGGGATACTCGGTGTCTGAGGGTCGCTCTTTGACCCAGCCAATGCAGCTGCTGGTCCGAAGCGCTCTGTTTTACTTTCAAAGCGATTACACTACAGATTACATTCTAGTGATCAAAGTTAACTCCTTGTTTGTTCATGCCATCAATTAGATCTTTTATGGTTTCCTATGGTGGTGGCTTCCGAGCCTTCCTTGCTCTAAGTGTATGCAAATAGCCTTGTAAGTAGTTTTACCACTTTCTCGGCCCTTCTTTGTCTCTCTGCCCCATGTATATAGCCTACGTATTTCTTTCTGGCTTTCTTTTAGATCTGCTATTCTTCCTTTAGCTGTGGCGTGGCTTTTACCCTGATCTTACTTAATAGATCATGTGTTTGATACCCCTTTTTTTGGAGAGCAAGTAAACATTATCTGTCGGGAATACACTTAGAATGTAATCGTCTTCTTTTCAATGGTACTAAAGTGAAATATAGATCTGTATTCGAGTATAATCTCTTCTTTTTGGCTTCATTCGGTATCAACAAGCTGTGTCTACGCTGTTAGTATTCGGTCTACAGTCGGTTTTGCTTATATGGCTTGAACACTATTTCATGTTCAATAACAGTTGCTCTTCATGATTATCCTCCCATTTACATTGGAATTTGCCCTAGTTGTCCTGGATATCTGAGTGGGTTGCGCCAATTTTTTTCGAGGTTTTTCGACCCACTACCTTGAGTTCTAAAGTGATCAATCTTCCCTCACTACCTGTATTTCTAAAGTGATCAATCATTCCCGTTCTTATCATTCCATTCCTCGTACGTTCCTTGTGTATTGTATTCATGTCGAAGACGGAAACCATTGCAGCCGTGTTGGGTCTGAGGTGTTCAGAAGAGGAAAGATGGCAATAACCAAATTAAAGGAGAAGAAATGATGATAAAATCTCTCGAGTCTTTGATTGTATACGTTCGTAGGTTAAAGCAAAAGTGTACTGATACGGTACACATTATTTATCCAACTATTATTCAAGCGTTAAGAATGCAATACAACGTAAGGGACCAAGACTTCTAACGGCCTCAGCAAAAAGTACAGCGGCATCTCACAAAGTCGAAACTCTCACACCCACACCACACACACACAAAGTTTACAGCTACTGTGCTCAGGTCTCAATGCTGCACCTGCAAAGTAAATTTCTTGTGAGAAGAAAACGCATATGAGTTGCTTAATTTCTGACAGGAAACGATGTTGGCAAATGAGGGTGTCTTAGAAGGAACGGTACCAAGAAGCGCGCGCCTTGATATATGCGGTGATGTCTTGAGGATCATATTTGGTCTGCACGTAAGCGTCGATCTTGTTCATCTCCTGCACAAAATCACTCGGTCTGGTAAGAATCACTCGGCTTATTAAGTTGAGCACATCGTCCATGTATGAGTGCGGGCAGTCACATGTTCAAATCGGTGAGTGCATGAATACAAGTCAGTGAATATGAACTTCAAAGTGCAAGAGAACTCGGTGCAGCGTTGGCGAGTTCGGCTTTCTGAACTACTTAGGACTTATGGATTATATAAAAAGAGCCCTCGGCCTTCTTTCTTGTTTAAGGGCTGCTCAACTTTTTGAATAGGGGGAAGTCAAATGTGTTCAGAGTACCTCAAATATGTATGAACAAGTGTCGGTGAAATATTTACCTCTATCCAGGAAGCTAAGTTCGGCCTCCCTAACATGATGTCATACTTCCATACATCTGATAAGAGTAACTGGATTCTTTCGACAAACGGTATGAAAGCTATGTCCACCTAAATTTTGAATCAGTTGTGGAAATCAGGATACAATTCAGTTGCAAAAAGCACATGTATTCGAGGCATCATTATTTGAAGCAACATATTGCAAGATGGATGTGCATTGTATACTGCTGGTCGTATTTTTGAATCATTTTGGTTGCAATTAAATCTGTAAAAAATGTAGCTTACCAAACTGAACTGGCCAAGGAAGAACGGCCCGTCGTCGAATTTTTGGAGGGCACGATCTAAGTGATCGAGAGGAGGACCTGACATGAAATTCAACGTTAGTTCATCTGGAAATGTACTCTTCAACATGTGTTTGCAAGTTAGTCTGGAGTTCTCTTGAGTTCCTCAGCAAAGACAGTTCTTATTCTCAGTCTTACCCAGCACTTTGACTGTTTCTCCTTTCAATGCGGAATACATCATTTCAGTGAATTCGAGGGAGTAAGACCATAACTCTTCGCCATAATCTCTTTTCACGGGATCCTACGGAATGAAATTTTACCCAACTTTAAATTCATCAAATCCAGGGAGAAATTAAAATGCGGGTTTAACTCGTCCATACAATTTTAGCCCCCACAAAAAGAAATGTGAAGACTTACAGTGGGGTAAAGAGAAGGCCCTTCAAAATTGCTATCTATATACTTCATCAGATCAAGAGACTCTCCCATGACCTTGTTGTCATGTTCCAGAGATGGCACCTGATGCAATTAATGAAAGAGAATTATTATGTGATCAGAGTAACAGAAAATTAATCACCAACTTGTCATAATAAGACGCACTCTCGCTGAATACGACTAGATCCCTTTCATTACTTCTTTTGATTCTTTACCCCTAGAGGTGGCCGTGCAAAAGATTATTCATCCTCACTAAATAAGAGTAATCTTTTAACGTTGCAGTGTCTAATGCAAGCACATGTTGCATAGTGCGAAATCTTTCAATTCAATTCTCAATGGAATTCTTAATGGAGTTCGTCAAATGACACAGAGCTCCGTACAGGACAACTTGACTAAAGAGAGCAGAGAGGGAGAGAGCAGTGCCTTGTCTACGGGGTAAACTTTCCCTCTGTACCAAGCAGGCTTGTCGTGGAGAGAGAGAGGGACCAACTTGATCTTGTCTTGCAGTCCCTGCAACAATTCGACAGTCAGAACATACATTCACTGCAGTAACCATGTTGGAGTTGCAGAATAAAGGACAAAGAATCAGAAGAAAAGCAATGAGAGAGAGAGAGAGAGAGAGAGAGAGAGAGAGAGAGAGAGAGAGAGAGACCTTGCAATTCCTAGTGATCCATACACGCTGGGCATAAGGGCTTCTATAAGTTATATACAACCTAGAAGACAAGGAGAAAGCCTTAGAATCTCTTTGTCAAATGATTGGGCGTTCTACAATACTGTGCAAACAAAGCTGCAGACACAACATAAATGTACTCATTCAAGAGATCTACCAAAAAAGGATCGAAAGCACTAATTCTAATAGATCCAAACTAATCACATATCAAAAGTATGTAGGAACCTTATTACGTCCCATTAAAAACACGAGTTTTCATATAGTCTTTACACTTTTATTGGTTCTGCTGACCACCACATCATCTATAAAATGCATGTACGCAACATACTTTCAAAGAGAAAATTTTTAGAGCTTGATGTGATGTGGATGAGAGCTAGATGAATAAGAGTAAGGAAAGATGGGGCATGTTGAGAGTCATAATCTGAGCATCACCTGGTGGTTCCATCAAAAAGAGGAGGTGGGCTTGAAGTAGAATCCAGGGGTTCAGGGAGAGTCTCTCTCGCTTTTCTGCATTAAGTAAGGCACCAAGAGAAAAAAGAAAAGAAAAGGCAGAAGTTCATGTTGGAAACCAAATCCATAAAGCAAAATAAAATGGAACAAAAGAGGTAAATAGGTGAGATGAAGGTGGGTTATCTTACGGATCAGTGGCCATTGCTGCACTTTTGGCCTAGTGTCTTGTGAAATTTGAGCGAAAGGTTTAGGCTTATGAAGAATGATAGAGTAGTTGCAATTCAAGAACATTGAGAGGTTGAAGTGTGTGTCTGAATGTTATTTATACATCACACGAAGAAGTATTCGGCTTGATTTTTGCTTTGATTATGTATGGCAATAGAGTTGATCAGCAATGAGGTCAAGTGTGTTCTATTTCCAAGACATTATTATATGCATCCAAATAGATATCATTCAATCCAACCGGTATCCTCAACGGTTCAATACAGTTGAGGGAATACACTCGATCCACATATAATAAACTTTTCCTTTCAATTTTATGTTCAAGCTAAAAGTAGGAGCAATCGTCGTGTAGACTCATTTTACTAGATCAAATCGATCATGTGTCGAAATTCCATGAAATTTTATACTGTATCCCACTGAAAAATAAAGGTTCTCGTACGTCGCACAGTTCATCCGCCAGGAGTATGTTCGCCGCATCACCATTTAAATGACTTTTACGCGTTTGGAACTAGTCAAAACTCAAAAGCGGGCAGTCCGATTAACGTCATGGTTTTTCATTCAAGCACGTAAACAGATCTTTCATCGGTGTCTGCTCAGAACCCAAGGATTGCTCTAGATTTTAATATAAAAACATTGAGTAGATGCTGCAGATTTCATCAGTGCTGACGCACAATGCCCCCGCAACTTTTCATCCAAATGGAAAGTCCACGAACCCATGCTGCGATCCATTTGATTTTGATCAGCACGTGAAACGTTTAACGTTCAACCTTATACTTTTAACCCTTTTCCGCCCGCCAAAAAGTTTTAACTTGCCCTCAATCTATATTAAGTGTAAACAAATGCATTTCATTTTCTCTAAAGCACATAGGCTGCACCAGAGTCACAGATACCTCTACAGCTCAAGCCACAAGGGGTTCTCGGGGGTCCACCGATGTCCCAAGCATCATTGTCGTAATTCCTATGCAAAGTTCCTTCATCTTAAAATGCCTACAAGGTTTATGATCAACAAGTGAGATTCTCTCCTTCGATCCATTGGGCACCACCTCCCCGATGATTAAATCAACCCATTTCCAAACAAAGAAGCATCTCAACTTTTTTCCACGAGGAAGTGTTCCCTGAGCTTGGAATTCAGTATAAAGTGAAGCAACAAATTTCTTGGGATCAACACTTAAAATGAATTGCACGGGCAGAAAACACAGTTCTTTGGACATCTTATTCAAATACCTGAACAGTAACCAAGAAACACTGGATCAATGTAGGCATCATGTATGCTTCACCAATAAAAGCGCTCTTGTGCTTCGCACTTTGAAGCATTGAGCCAGTTACACAAGTGAATTCAACCTATCGACTATGTTTTCTATCTTCACTTCCTCACTTATTCTCCCTTTTGGAATGGCAAGAGGAGTTCCTGGCAATCTATGGACATCTGGTGGTACTTATTCTCCCAAAGATACCACCGTTTGCAGAGGAGCTCAAGAATGTTGGAGAGTCAGCACACCGCACAAAAACCTAAAGACAAGCATCTTATCACCATCATGTTCATAAGAAACAATAGTGGACATACAGCAAATAAGCTGAAGATGAGGTTGGAAAGTCTCCTAGCCACTATCCAAGTGCATCTTGCCTCCAGAGGGTGAAGAATGTGGGGGAAAGTATTTTTCTTTCAAAACAATCTTGCTCTCCAAAGACTAAAGGTAGTCCGTTCTTTGACAATAACCATCACAGTCTTGGAGATGCATAAAGTTACAACTCTCATGTCACGATGAACAAAGGATGGCTCGATGTGTGAAATGAAGGAGCACTGGCTACTCAGATGCAACGTTAAGAAGCAGATTTCTCACCTGAGGCAGCCGTATGCTTAAACGGCATCTTTGGCTAATCAGATTTCTTGAGAAGACTCAACAATACTCCAGCACTTAAGCATGTTGCTACAACACCGAGAGAAGCCTCTGTCGAAACATGGAAACCTGCCATGGAAAGCATTTAGCTATTCCTCTCAATAGCAGACATCACAGGGAAAACAAAACAGAAGCCCAAAAAGATGTACCAAAATAATCTAGGATCATTTTACACCCGATGAAGCCCAGCACCACAGCAATGGATGGCTGAAAAATAAAACCAATTCGTAAGAAACCCAAATGAACCAGCTTAAAAAGCACACTTATAAACTCATTGATCGTAGGACATGCAGCTGTCGAGGAAACACAATATCAAGCTGGAAATTTCGCAGAACATGAATGCCATACATTCTTCCTACCTAACATTACTGCAAACAACTAATATCATAAGATAATATTAATATGTTAAGAATGCCATCATACTAGAAAATGAAATCCATTTTAACTATGTAATTATCATACTATATAAGTGGCCCTAGAGATGGTGACAACGGAAGCACATAGAACAACTTGATAAGAAAAATGGAGGAGTATAACCAGGTCATATGCACTCCTTTTTTTAGCTCAAACAGATTTAGCAATATGGGAGCAAAGTTATTATGTATTGATGAGTATAATCTTGTAAGGAAGCCTTTGATCATAGCATAATCGATTTATCAAAACTGTAATTACATTTACCATAGTATTGTTAATTCTTATTGGGATAAGTACACTAGAAGTCCAAAAACTTGTCACAAAATGCAATTGAGTCCTAAAACTTTCAAAATGTGCAATCGAGTCCTAAAACTTTTGAAAAGAGCAATCCTCGGAAGGACTTGATTGGACTAATTTGATAAATTTTAGAACTTGATTGCACTTTTTGAAAGTTTTAGAACTCAATTACACTTTCGTGACAATTGCAATTTTTGAAAGTTTTAGGACTCAATTGCACTTTTGTAACAAGTTTTAGGACTTAATTGCACTTTTGTTACAAATTTTAGGACTTTTAACACACTTACCCCATTCTTATTTCTTAAGTGTAATAAATACTATCCCACTATCGAAGAAGGATATTTTGTGAATACTCTAATACATAATAACCCATAATAAGCATGTAAGGTGATAGGTAGTATTGCAACTAAAAGTGCAGTAAGCTTAATTTATACTTCCTGCCATTACCACCAAACTGGTAATTGAAGACGACCCTAAAGACGCAAAAATTAACCAAAAAAAAAAACCACCCTATAACTTTGATTGGTGCTCCATTGCCTCCGATTAAAGACTCCATAATGAACTCAGTAGCATAAATCACACTTTCAAGTTTCAACTGCACCTCGATCCTCATATCAATGTGTAATTAAATGCACATCTCAAGGGTATTCAAGTCGGCATGATTTCTGACAAATTAAGAGATCAACTTTCTTTATGAAGGATATACATATGAAGAGACCAACTTGAAGGTGATTCAAAACCAGGACATGACGGAGCTTACAATATTTGGAAAGGGATGCATAATGTCCATCAATCCAGCAAGAATCACAAACAAAGCGATTTAGCTATTAGACAACAGATATGATTTAGAAGATAAGATTACCATCACAACGTGATCACACAAGGCAGTAGAGCCAGCAGCCCAATGTGAAACATTGATTCACACTTTCCAAGAGGAATTTCATTTTATTTTTTAGATATAACACATACCATGAAATAAAGGTATCGTAACATTCATCCGATGGAGAAGGCAATCGCTCAATAGTTCTCTGTCCTAGGAGTCCCATACAGAAACTTTTTAGCCTACAGCGCAGTCTGGGCCCCAATGAATAAACGGAAGTTCATAACATGAAACATTAATAGCATACTTAAAAAAAAAAAATTCCCAAGTCTTGCTAATCCGATGATGGACAAGTAACTACTAGTGAAGTGAAGATGGCATGGATGAGTACCCCAGAAGTCTTAACACTTACGTAATTCAATCCTAAAAATTTCCAGAAGAGTAATTAACTGCTAAATCTTTTAACATATTTTCTATATTGATGCCTGTTAAAAAAATCTAAATAAAACCCTGACTCTGGCATTGCTGCGCACAGCCATGTATGGTTCTCTCGAGTTTAATAGATAAAGTCGACAAAGGACTTGATTGAAAACTTTTTGAGAGTTTTACATATTGATTGCTCCATTTAAATATTTGAAGGCTGATTTACTTACTGTCATGCACAAGTTTTAGAATTCTTAGTACATTAATTTTAATGATAATACATAGGTGTCTTCAAAGAAAGCATCACGCACACACACAACTTACTTCCTGGTAAATATGTAGGACATGAAGTAATGAGAAAATTTCGCAGATATCACTAAATCTAAGCAGACAAGTGATTTGTCTTTACCTGTAAATATTCCAAGTCTGACATACCCTCAGAAATGAGTCTGTAAAGTGACCTTAAACCTACAATTGACAAAAACATAAATATTCTTTTAGCCGTAAATTCCATAAAGGAGTTCATTCAAAGAACAATGCACTGTGCTATCCTCCTTTCTCATCCAGTCAGCAGTAGAAAAAACTTTAAGCATATTTTTCCACATACGTATACATCAAACTGCTTATCGTGATATCCTTGCTCAGAAGCAAACCTGCTACCTATTGGAGCTAAAATTAAGCTTGAGTAGACGCTTTTAGTCATCACAGTCATCTCATTCAACAAATCTAGTAAAAGACTGAATATATGAGGTTTTATCACTACATGCTGGTTAGAACACAAATTTCACTGCTCCAGCAAGAGCAGTTTGCATAAAACAATAAGCATTTATGGAAAATCAACAAAAAGTCCATACTGTTAGAATTACCTAATATTGCAAACAGATTAGATGTGAACACAATGATAGGATCCCGTGTAACACCAAAAACTGCCCGGTATTGAGTCAACCTAAAAGAGAGTTAAATCCATCAACGCTTCCACACAACATTTAGTGGTAAAACTCATGCATGCAAGTGTGCATACAATCTGCACTGCCAGCTGCATGCATATGCATAGTTTGAGGATATAGGCATGTTAAGATATACATCATGCATGTCTACTAAAAGAAACAGAGAAGGAAACATACTGCAAATGCTATGTCACTGAGCTCAATGACCGCTACTGTGAGAAGCAAAGGAGTGGCCTGCCCAAAATGTGTGATGCCTGTTAATAATAGAATCCAGATTAAGAAATACTGTGAAACATCTATAAAGTTTTTAGAGATGCCACAGAGATATACTTTTTAAAAACATGCTTATGCATCCCACACAGTTTAAGAATGGAATGTTCCACAGCAAATACTGACATAGTTACCACGGGATGCCAACAAACAACTAGAAGCTAGCACAACTAATTGCGGATGTTATGAAGACTTACTTTCCACAAACCATTCTGATTTGTTATAAATCGGTCACCGTCATAGCTACCTACAAGAGAAAACAAAACATTTAAGCTCCTCTTCAAGCGGATATAGCAAAATAATCCATCAAAGGAACAAGACTAAAACTAGCATAAAATGGTTCACCAAAAATCTCCAAATATATGTTCTTTTAAGACTTGAAATAGTCTTATGCAGAATTGCATCTACTACTTTATTGTGCAGAACTCACAGGGTTACAATGACTGTTGATTTTTATAGAAATTTCTTCTTCAGATACAGAAATGCATTGACGATCCTTCATTAGAGACTAACAAACTAAACAGTCTGTAGATCATGATCTATTGCCAAAAGGAAAAGAGAGACTTCATATACACCGACATACAAAAAATTTAGCAAAAATGCAGTATCATCCCTGACCTATAAGGGCTGTTACATTTCATCCCTAAAGTTCAAGAAGTGAGACTTTTCTTAATGAAAAATAAGATTTCATTAAGAAGGTCCACTGAGAAGGTACCAAAGGTGTACCAGCCCTATACAAAATGCTTCAGGTTGAAGCTACACATATACAACATTATACACGAGAGAATTTCTAACATTTTCAACAAACTCGATGTAACAAATTGAACTCTCCCGCCATACCAAAAGTAGAGTAAAACCAATTATCACTACAAGAATCCCAAGAGGATTCAACTCCTTGAAATGCCCTTTTGTTCCTCTCTCCAAAATTATCCAAAAAACAAGGAGAGGAATCATCACAGTAATATGTTTCTTTCCAAAGCACAAACTGATAGTCCCTCCCCAAGCCCAAAGTTCGGGTCGCACTAAGCCTGGGGTCACGGAATTTACTCCTAAAATTTCAAGAACTGTAGTGCCAATCTTTCTGGTCTAGCTACAATGAAAAAGTAAGCGATTCACTCTCTTCTTCAGTATTGCACAGAAAACACCTAATAGCCAGTATCATTTCCTCTCTTCTGAAGATTATCCAAAGTAAGATCATCCCCAAGCAGATTCCCAAGTGAAAAAGAACATTCAATGGAAACTTGACTAGACTTTAAAAAGTAAAGCTTCACTAACCTATACTTTCATATCTATGGGTGAGTGTGGTCTATGAGCTATTTGGTCAACATTCATGATAAAACACCAATGGTTAGGTCCAATCTTACTCCTTCAATTTATTGGTAATTGAATCTCTAACTTTATATGTGTGCAGTTAAATTGATCAGTAACTAGCCACTAATAACACTATCAAAATTTGGATGTGAGATTACTGACAAACATATCAAAAGATTTCCTTGTGGAGATCAGAAAACAGAAAATAATGTTTAAAAAGAAAAAAACGAAACCCAATAGAGGGGCTGGCAGCAAACTAACTGTCCCCCAGTTACCAGCAAGAGTCATTGACCCTCACTAAAAGACTCAGGCAAGGGTCAACGGGAAGAAGAGAGAGGGTCGAGGACCCTAACCCAATCCCTCTCTCGAGATTTTTTTTCTACTTTTTATTTCTATTGTTTTGTGCTTTGCTAATATGGTGCCTCAACTTCACATGACAATCTGGACATGTCAGCGATTGCATGTAGATGAACATGGAAGGAAAGACTTAATTGCATGAATAAGTAGTGCTAGAAGATTTAATTGCAAAAGAAAACAAAGAAAGAGGATAAAAAAAGAAAAAGATAAAGGAGTAAAACATGACTGTACCCATAAAAACATTTAATAGCTTTACTCTTGCTATACCATTATTTTTGTCATCAATCCCACCCCCCACAAAAAAAAAGAAAGAAAAAAAAAACAAAAAGATAAAGCAAATATGAATTGACAAAAGAAGTTTTTGCAGAGGGGAAAATTTTCATTGGGTAGCAAGTGTATTAGACTATAAGTCGGTCATTAATTCATAGATAAAGCTAGAACAAACAAAATGGATAAAATGCTACGTTGACATTCCTTGTAGATGAAGTTTAAGGACAAGGCCAATTAGACTCATAAATCAATATGTAGAACCAAACAATGTGGAGAAGGCCTTCACTCAGTTCAAAAAAAAAAAAGAAAAACCAAACCACTGATACACTAGTGGCACGCTCAAGTCCAGAATAGCAACAGACTCAACTATCAGGAGTAAGACTAACGGGAAAATATCTGACAGGCAAAACAATACTTGTGACTGGAATAAATTTCTGGCATGTCTTCACTATAAAGTTGTCAGATAGGTCGCTGTCATCTTCTTCACTGGTGAACAACTATCATGGAAGAGAGAAATTTCTGTTGGTTAGAGAACTGAGGACGAAAAATTGTAAGGAAGAATACACTAGAAGATAAGGGTGAAAGGAATTATATAATAGCACCAGATCAGGCGAAGGAGACTTTACAGCCAAAAAAAATAAAGAAAATAAAATCATCGCTTTATTAACAGATTAAAAGAAATGAAACGTTTATTGCTGTTTTTCATGAGAAAGATTGTAGTTGTCACCAAGGTTCTGCAGATATTTTTTGCAAACAACATCCAGAATAGGTTCTCTTGCTTAGTCCTAACGCATAAGAAAAATAGCTGAGCTCTCGTTCAGCCTTGACAAGAACCTAAAGATTTCATAACTGTGAGTTGTGCTCTTTCTTGTTCAGTAAAAAACTTATACAGATTATCATCAGCTGTGACAGAAAAGTGAAATTGACATGTCATAATAACATTGCAGGATTTTTCAAGATGAACAAGGTACCTTAAATGACGAGTACAGAAGTACTGCGGCCAGAAGTAGGTTTACCCCCTCAAACCTCTGGAACAACATTGTAGAGTATCAATAATCATCCGAATAAGAATTTTGTTGACTAATAAAAGTCACATGCGGACCCAAAAATTGCACCAATAAAGATTTACCTGTAAGGTGGCTGACCCAAGTATTATTAATGTCAGACGAAAAATTATCGCCCCAGCAATGCCATAAGAAAGTACCCTGTTCTGCTTTCATTAATGCAGCTCAAATGATGAGATGATTGGGGTAACGAACAACAGTGAGGAACGTAATACAAACACTTAAATCATCTGTTAAACAAGAATGCAAATAGGTAAGAGGTTAATAAAGCACCTGATACATGATTGGCACTTTGAAGTACTGGAAAACAAGAACAAAGACAAACAGATTGTCTACAGACAAACTCTGCTCCAATATGTACCTGAAAGCATTATGTCCATATCACAAGGTGGAGAAAATTCAGAAATTTAGAAAAAAATTAGTTGAACCAGTGGAATGTGTACTTAGACTGTGATTTGTGAAGATACTTGGAACGACATATGGATACAACAGATTTACAGAGTCAACTACACGTAACAGCAGACCAACATTTCGAAATCAAAATGAAGTCTCTTCAATCTTGGTGTCATTAATTCAGAAGTACGCCAATGTCATCCAAACAATAAGTCTTCAAAGCAAGACGAAAAAACCAGGATGCCTGTGGAAGTGTAGTGAAGAAACAAGGAATAACAAAATTGAGAAAAAAAAAAAGAGAAAATGCTAAGAAGCCTAAGCTCTTAAGTAATCAACAATAAAAAGGAAATCGCTCTTGCTTTGACACAGTATTTGATCTAGATGGTAATGGGGTACCTGTGGATCTACTTTTTATGAGCACTAAAAAATGTGCAATACCCTAAATCGGTCACACTTTGGACAGGCTACAAAGAACTAGTATTGTCAAATGTATACTTGCACATACCCAGCAAAAAACTCAGATGCCTTGCCAACGCCATCCTTCAAGCCTAGACCAACCCCAAAAGCCACTGCAGTGCTTACCTGTAGAATGCATATCATGAGTTGACCAAAGAATCTGCAGAAGCGTAAACTGACTATGAAACGAAAGTGAATTAAACTCACACATAGAGCAACAGTTCTAATAGACGAGACATAGTTTTCCTTCTCCTGATCCCTTTTCTTTGGCAATCGACGCCGATCGACATCATTTATGTCATTGTACAACTTGCTCTTTTTCCCATCTCCTGCATCGCTTGATGAAGGGAAATTACCAATTAGGAATAAAAGCTTATTAAACTGACTACAAATGCATGACTTGGTGCCGGGACATTGAGCATATCAGCTTTGCTAGAAGGATCCAGCCAAGTTCCTTTCAGAACAAATTAACATCTAATAATATCATATAGTCTTGAAATGCCTCCCGTGCAAGGAGTAAGTACTGTAGAGGCAATCAAACATATATTGAAAGGGCCCATTTCTGCAGCCACTCTGTAGCAACCTGCTCTGTTCCATGTAGGCGAAGCCCCAACAAATACTCGGGTAATAACCATTCTAGAAGTGGCTATCCAAGGGGAACTTGGGGTGGCGTTGCCCAATTCTTCCATAATCTAACACGCAACACATCCCAATTCACAACACGAGCTTAGCAGTAGGTACTGCCGGTCAAATCCTCAGGCCGGACAGCTCAACGCCATTTCTATTTACGAGTGAAACTAGGTGCCAGTGCCACAACGCCAAAATCTCACCAGAGGTGGATAGATCGTCCTCCTGCTCGGTCTTTCTCGAGCAAGAGACAGGAGCGCAGTGGCCGTGGCCGGGGCGGGTTCGATTATCTGCAGAACCAAGAAAACGCCAAACTTACATCCAATGCAGACCGGTCAAAGAAAGCTAACGCCGGGGCCGGGCTAGCGACGAAGGAGAGACCTGCGATGAGAGAGGGAACGCGAGCGCGGGCGGACCGAGGCGATAGCCGAAGCGACGGCGACGGCGACGGCGACGGCGACGGCGGCGGCCGTGAGGTCCCGCGCGGCGATGGGGAGAAGAGACGAGGGCTTCGCGCGCAGCTCTGAATGGCCGAAGCGAGTCCCATGGCTTTCGGTCGGAGCTCGACGTCAGAGCATCGATGGGGAGAAGGCGAAGAAGACCAGGAGACCATCCTTATCCATAGAATTTTGGCAGAGAAGAGCGACGGGAGATGCTGTGCTGTGCAGTGCAGTGCAGGTTATGGGTTCCGAGGCGCACCTCGCAGGGTCCAGTGGCCAGCACGAGGACGACCGTTCATATTTTAAAAGTTTATCGAAATTTTATATTTATTAATAAACCTCCTATACAATTAGTAAATTCAACCTCGAGGAAAAATATAGTCTTTTGTAGAATTATAACCGTGACATTAATCATGAAATTTAATAAAGAGAAGAATTATTATCCTGAGACAATATAAATCATTCAGATAGATGATTAAATATGGAGGGTTTTTTATATTTTTTTATAGACAAAATCGTTATGTGATTGTTGACAATCGTATATATTGTGTTTTACTAAAATTGAATTGACCGTGGGCCTTTTTTTTTTCTTTTTTTTTTTTTTTGACTTGACACGATTGAATGACAATTTTCTTTTAAGCGCTCATCATATCGTTTAGTTAGTAGAATTTACTCCGATCTTGAGTTTTGCTATATGCTATTTAGATGCAATCAGAGTAATTTAATTCTTTATGTTATAGTATTGATTCGTGCCGGTAATTACGAGTATATTTTCTTCATCGCATATCGAAATGTGCATATTATTATGGTCCAATAGTTATTGTTATTCTTTATGTTTTGATATATTGCTTTAGTTAGCGTTGGTTTATTCTTCTATATGTCAATTTTTCTTTTTATAATGATATACATATATATTTATAGATTGTCTCTCTTTATTGTATACCATATATTCTCCGTATCAGAGTCTATTTTTCCTACAATACCAATAGATACAGACGCAGACATTTCGAAACATAATTGATTTTGATAATTTAAAATATTTATTTCTATCACGCGATTGATCCATAATTTAAAAGAAGTATATAATTGACTTTCGCTACATATGTGATAGTTGATTGCAAGGTATGTATCTTGCGTATCTATAGATTAAAGTTTGAAAAGGCTTCTCCTTATCACATAAGGATCAACTTTCGTCACGCTTTCATTTATTTCCTCTTTGCTTTGACAAAATATAGATCATTCATATGATTATTTTAGATAGTTGTCAAAATCCGCAAATAATTTTTTATTTAAAAGAAGGAAAAAAGGACATAATTTTAAAAATATAAATTTTATTTTTATGAAAATTCAAGTTTTTTTTTAAATTTGAAAAATATCAAAATGTTCGAGAGCAACGAGATTTTAACTAAGCAAAAAAAAATCAAATAGAGCTATTCGAATTGAATAACAAGCACTCGTTTACGAAAAATGAGTAATTTGAAAAATATTTTTCGAAAAAAAATTGCTCACAAAAGTAAATAAATGAAAAAATTTTTCATCGCTCGTGAAAACAGTTAGACATAAATAGTTATTGATAATAAAAATATTTTCCGACAATTAATTTTTCTAAATAATATAAGTAATTATTAAAAATATATATATTTTTTTTCAAATTGCTTGTTTATTGCGAAACGAACGCGCCCTCGTGTCCTCGTTTTTGTTTTCTTATAAGCGAAATAATCATTGAGCAACTTCCCGTTGCACGGATAGCGAGTGGTTCTATTTTGTTCCTCTTCTTCTCCGGACGGAAAGAGAATTTCTTCGCTGACCCTCGACCCACCAAAGATAAATCGTGCAATTCCGACGGTGGAGATCACTCGATCACGATCTCGATCACGATCACGACGTGTCGTTTAAAAGGTCGTCCTCCACCGCTAGTTTCTTCGCTCGTGTTTCGGGTTTCTCGTCCGGGCCGAAGCTCGATCGTCCGAAGCCATCTCCTCCAAGATCCCCTCGAAAATGGCGACCAAGCCAATCATCAACCTCAACGAGAAAATCCCCTCCGACGGAGAAGAGCCGGAGAGCCCCGCGCGAACCCCAGGCCCCGTCGACCCGCCCCCGGCCTCGGAGGACGGCCGGCGGGCCTCTCCCTCGGCGGCCGATCGGGATTCCGGGGAACCGCGCGGGGGAGGCGAGGAAGGAGGAGGAGGGGCGGCGAAGGGCACGACCGCGACGGTCGTCTCGAGCGGCACCGGTCCCGTGAACGACATCTACCGGAGGATCCGACGCGCCGAGCGGTTCGGGATGCCGGTTCAGCTGTCCGAGGAAGAGAAGAGGTATACTCGTGCGGAGAGGTAGGGCGTCGCTCTTCATCTGTCGGTGCGATTTCTTTTACC
The DNA here is from genome assembly GCA_024733475.1 of Syzygium grande. Taxonomy (NCBI): domain Eukaryota; kingdom Viridiplantae; phylum Streptophyta; class Magnoliopsida; order Myrtales; family Myrtaceae; genus Syzygium; species Syzygium grande. The sequence goes on from JAMXDD010000010.1 coordinate 25,879,086, forward strand.
CTTTGTTCCGGGCGAGAGTAGGAAAGTGAGAGCTGCTTAGGCATTAATATCTGAAGGCGGGTCAAGAAACGTCCAATTATTAGTGTATGGATTTGCCCTTTGTCTTTGGGAAAAGGCACGATGTTGAAGGTGGGTAGTTTTTTTTTGCTAGAAGTTGAAGGTGGTCAGTTGCTCATTTTGCGAAACGGAAGTCACGTGGTAGTTGTTTCTTAGGTATGGAAGCAATGGTCACCGTGAAGGCTTCATTGCTCGAATGGATTTGTTTCATCAGCAAACCTTTTCATATTTCTGGGCTGTGTAATTTGGTCACCCTTCTTATGTAGCTTGTTGGCTTCTTTGATTAGTTATTGCTAGTTTCATATCTTTCTTTGTCAACTCGTAGAATTGAGATGAACCTTTAAGATGCAGGACCCAGAACTGACATGTTGTCTTTTGTGAATTTTTAAGTCCTTAGCTTTGTCATGAAGTAAAGTTAAGTCTCCATAGGCATTTCTATCGTTGGCACATTGTTAGGAAAATTTCAGATTGATTATGATAATCTCCAACAACATGAACTTTATGGTGCCTTTTTTGGGATGATTCAAAACTCACAACAGCACGTTATTTCTTGTGGAAGTTGTGCAGTGCGCTAGAAAATTAGGTTTAGTCTTTTGAGTTGGAATGTAATGTGGCTTTCCAGCCCATTATTGTCTCGTAACTCTCATTCTTTTCTTTTCTCTTTGTTATTTTGCAATTAGCGTGCTAAATCTGGGATGATCTCACTCTAGGTTTGGCACTGGATCTGTTTTGAACAAGTCAGAAGCTCGCGGTGAATCAGAGGTGCTGAAGAGAAAAGCTAGAGCAGAGAGGTTTGCTTTCTTCACTTGCTAGCGTCTGTTTGACTCTGGCTGCTTCACTTGGTGATTTCACTGTTTGATCTTCATATCTTACCCTGTTTCTCAGGTTTGGTACTTCGGTTTCATCACTGATCTTCGATGAGGAGGCAAAAAAGAAAGCTCGGCTTGCTAAATTTGGGTCGGGTTCCAAAACTGATGCTCATGAAGAAGATAAGAGGAAAGCAAGAGCAATCAGGTTTTCATCTTGTTCCTCTTTCGGCAATAACAAAAAAACTAAAATGAATAAGTGAATCGTAATGAAAGACACCAATTGATTAAGATCTAAGATGTGTAAGTACCGGATGGGGCCGAGATTTGACATACCTTTCTACTGTTCTCTAGGTTCTCTAATCTTCCATCTAGTTCCCTGTCCCAAGTGAATGGCAAGGCAGTGATTGCAGGCAAGGCCACTGGAGGAGCATGAGGAAAGACAACAGCAGCAACCCTTTTTGTGTATACTTTTCCTTTTTTGTGAGTAGTTTTTTACCCACATTTCCTTTTTTTGCCAGCCAGTTCATGCAGTATTTATTGTTTTCGTCGGATTACCCATCATACGTACTTATTCTTCACTGAACATGCTTCTCTCATTCTCATTCCTTTTTTTCTTTAAAAAAGTGAGCTATGATGATTATTATTTTTTTTTTTTTTTTTTCAATTTGCCAGGTGTAGAGTTTGCAAACTTAGTTGAACCTGACATTTGAAGTGGCGCCCAGTTTTTCTAACAAATTCAAGATCCAATATTCCCTTATCCTCAAAACGGCTATAGTGCAGCGGCATAGCAAGGTTTCTGCAGGGTGAAAGGAAGTTCCTTTTTTTTCTTAAGTCTCAATCGTTTTACCCACTTACCCATTGAGGCCAGTGGAATCACAAAGCTCCCCCTCAGTGTCAACTTATCGCCCATTCTTAAAGTATCAGAAATTCCCATTTACATGCACATTAACTTTCATCTTGAAGGTTTTTCTATAGACTGGCACCAGTGAAAAATATGCTGTTATAAATGCTTTCTTTCAAAATCTAAAGACCAGCTTCTTCTACTCACAAACTGGTACACGGATGGGTAGCCTCTCATATCCAAGCTTAGTATGGCAGTAAGTGTGAAGCTTGCAGTGTCAACTAATTTCTTTCATCTCATGGAATTGCCATTTTTCTCCTGTACTGAGGCACTTTTCGGCAATCTTAGAAGTAATGCACATTTGCTAAAGCCAGTGGTGATAGTTGAGGCATTCGTGGCTGCCTCAAAGCATCTAAAAGTCCTTAAAAGTTCAATTAGATAATGGGTCTGGATTCAGTGTCTTTTGGATTTTCAGTGTTTTCATTCTCATGCTTACGTTTGCATAGCCTTGATCATTTGGAGATGCTCCAATCTTTAGATCATGATGCAAGCAGCTGATGAGATTTGGTTCATGGTTCACCTTTCCTAGCTAATTGGATTGCACTAGCTATAGCTTTGTTTTTCACCTGAAGATGCAGACGCTCATTTATGGTGCTTTGTGAATGATACATTTCATACTTACATGCTGTGTAGAACATCTTTTCAATCTTGAGGTCTCGGGGCATAATCAAAACATGCTTGTGCATTATTGTCATGAAAATCTCAAGATGCATGTCCACTCAATTTTATTTTTTGGCGAAGCTTGTTCATCTGTATTTGTTGGAAGTCCTGATCTGCTGTCATTGGATAATGAGGGGCCCAACCAGCGTGAGTGGAATAAGCTGAAGGCAGAGCCGACAAGTGACTTTTGTCCTTCGGTCTCAGATGTTTATGAGGTTTTTCATGTTTGCTGATTTTGTGACATTTCGCAATGGTTAATTCAGATAAGTTGGCATTTGGGAGGATTTTGTTGATACTGCAGGTCTCAATGGGTAATTTGCAGATTCAGCCAGGTAAGATTTGGGCAATAGGATGGCGCTCGGTTTCAGTTTCGCCATGTAGGTTTTACTTTGGGGCAGTGTGTCTTGTGGTGTATAACTTGAAAAAGATCATTGTCGTGTATAGCTAGCAGTACTGAACTTTTAATTTTAGATGTATTGTGGGATGGTAACTAATGTGCATTTTGTTAGAGTTCTGATGGAAACATAAGCTAAGTAGCTAGTTCTCTCTCTCTCTCTCTCTCTCTCTCTCTCTCTCTCTCATATTTGGTTGAATAACATATGGGAAATTTCATAAACCATCCTCACATTTGGGTTCACACATAAATTTGCTCCCTTAGTTTTACAAACCTACAATTAATGTCCTTACTTTTGTCATTCAATTTCAAGTTGTATCTAACACTTGGTCCTATTTACGGATTTGTTATTTCCGTTCCGACTTTACCAATTTCAAGTTCCATTCTCACATGCGGGTGTGAATGTGAATGTGTTTGAGTGTTAGATTAGGTTTTTTAGCTTGTGGATTTTTGTATGTTTATGCAAATTGTAGATTTTCAAAATCGAGGATGCAAATTGATATGGGAACGAAAAGTTGAGATTGTTCTGGAAATTTTTCCAATCAGAAAATCTCAAAAACATAGTATACAATGTATACAATGCAGGATGGTACTTATCCTCCGGCCTTTCGGTAAATTTGATGCATTGGTACTTCAGTTTTTATTGTTTCCAAACTTTGCCTTGGTATATTAGTTGATTTGTTGATCATGTTGATTTGTTATTCGAAAAATAAATGATTTGAAAAATATTTATTTAAAAGTGATTGTTTGTATAGTTTGCAAAAATGAATGATCGAAAAATATTTTCATTGAATACGAAAATGTTTAAATATAAATTATTGTCAAAAATAAAAATATCTTTTATTAACTAATTAGCAATATGATTGATTATTTTTAAAAGTATATATTTTAAAAAATTTTATTTTACATGAAACAAATTCACTTTTATAACTTTTCGATAAGGAGGGCTCGAGCCCTAATGTTTACGCTACAACCTACCTCTTAAAGCCAAAGAACCAACAATTTCATCTCTCAATAGCAGGGGGAAAAGGCCTATAGGTGGACTATCCCAAAAGGGATTTTGCATAATTTGATAGATTTTGCTATTAATAGGTAAGTTAAAGCTAAAAATGAATAAATGTACTTCATTTCCTCTATTTCTGTTGAAAATCGAATACCATAATGAAACGAAAGAAGATTAATGGCCTAAACTCGCTCATCCCTGATGTAAAATGGAGGAGATGGATAGACCAGTTCAGACAAACAACGTGAAAATGAGCTATATGGCTGGGGGATAAGCTCAAAGACAGCACCGTGCAATTAAATTCCGCACAATCTATAAATATGAAAATCCCGAGCTTTCAAAATAATATTGCCTAATATATCTTCATTGAAATTATATAGGTTTTTAAAGTTTGATTGCTTGATAAATGATTCAAGAATTGTAATATTGAAGTGTCATGTAACCAACTTTGGATATCTAAAAGACTTTATTGCACTTTTAAAAAAGAAATTTACGACTTGATTAAATCAATTGAAAGATTTAAAATTTGATTACATTCAGCACACAAGATTTAAGACTTTTGTGCATTTTTTCTTGCTTTAAGATGGCTAAATTTTTTTGGGGGTTAAGCAAGTTTAAGATGATATATTTTTTTTGCTTGGCAAGCAAGTTTAAGATGCTATTTAACGAGTGGAACACTCGCATCAAGCACGCATGGATTCTCGTCATGCATAGATAGACACCGAAAGAAAACTGAGATTCCTCCTCGGCGCTCTGCAGAGTAATGAACTATGTTTTGCGCAAGAAGATAGCTTGTCGCAAAATCGACCATCTCTTAACAGCGACACAGTTCCGGTTCAGGCCTTTCTCCTCCCGCAAACCGACGCAACATCATCCATCGCGAAGCAGGAGACTGGACAAAGCCCTCGGAATCCTGAGCCTTGTAGCTCCCAAAACCAGTGGGAACTCCAGTCGCCAGAGCCATCTCCGACTCATCGAGGAGTTCTTGGACACTAGTTCAAATGCCCAGAAGCTCGCTAATGGTTTCACTCCTTTGGGTTCATCTGGTGCTGCCGTGCGTAACGGGTTCGACGAAATGCTTGAATCCGCTGTATCTGACAAGAAAGGTTCCGTTTTCGGGGAGGAAAGGGTCGGAGATAGCGCGGTTGGGTTGTCACATGCTTTGAGTTCGTGTGGGTCCGCTCGTGATCTTGAAGGTGGCGTTCAATTCCATTGCTTGGCGATGAGAACTGGGTTTCTTGCCAATGTTTACGTGGGGAGTTCTCTGATAACCTTGTATGGTAGGTGCGGCGAGCTGGGGAATGCTTATAAGGTGTTTGAAGAAATGTCTGTGAAGAATGTAGTGTCTTGGACTGCCATTATAGCTGGCTTTGCACAAGAGTGGCTGGTTGATGAGTGCTTGGAGCTGTATCATTCGATGAGGTATTCAGCTTCAAAGCCCAATGATTTCACGTTTACGAGTCTTTTGAGTGCTTGCACAGGTAGTGGAGCTCTTGGACAGGGCAAGAGTGCCCATTGCCAGGCGATCCAAATGGGTTTTGCTTCGTACATTCATGTTGCCAATTCTCTTATTTCCATGTACTGCAAGTGTGGGTACATGGATGATGCATTGCTTGTATTTCACGAGCTGCCCAAGAGAGATCTCGTGTCGTGGAACTCGATGATTGCTGGGTATGCTCAATACGGGCTTGCGCATGAAGCAATTGATCTTTTCGAGGAGATGATGCTGCAAAAAATTAAGCCAGATGCTATTACTTTCCTTGGGGTTCTGTCTTCATGTCGTCATGCTGGTCTTGTCGAACAAGGGCAGCTTTACTTTGACTCAATGGTTGATCATGGGTTGATCCCGGAACTAGACCATTATGCATGTGTTGTGGATCTCCTTGGTCGCGGTGGTAAGCTGGAAGAGGCTTGTAATTTTATAAAAAGAATGCCTGTTCAGCCCAATGCGGTCATATGGGGCTCATTACTTTCTTCCTGCCGTCTTCATGGGAGCGTTTGGTTTGGTATTCAGGCTGCAGAAAGTAGGTTGGTGCAGGAACCAGGATGTGCAGCTACACACGTTCAATTGGCAAATCTTTATGCCAGTATTGGTCTCTGGGATCAAGCAGCGCAAGTGCGGAAATTGATGAAGGATAGATGCCTTAAGACTTGTCCTGGATATAGTTGGATTGAGATCAGTAATGTAGTTCACGGATTCAGAGCAGAGGACTGGTGCAATGACCGAGTTACTCAGATTCTTGGTGTCCTCAATTGTTTGATGGATCATATGAGGAATCACGGTTATGTGCCTGAGGAGCATGACGAGGAGGAATTATCATGTGCAGCAGTATAGCATAGCATGTGGCTTATGCGTAATTTTCTGGTATAAGGAACGATCACTTTTGGGGATCACATACAGGAAAAATGCTGTGTGTTGTCAAGGAGAAATCTCTTCTTAAGAGGAACTTATGGAGCATCCCTGAAGAGATGATAGATTGGGCGAACTATTTGCATCCTTTTCTAGTCTGGAATGGTTCAACTCTGTCAAGGAAAAGATCAGAAGAGGCATCTGTTAGTGTCTGCTCCTTCATGCATGGGAAAAAATTTACTCGTGCCAATGTACTAGTGATTGCATTCTGGAAGCTAATCTAAATGACTTTTTAACTCTTCTTTAGAGAGAAAGCAAAAGAGAAGCAGCAATCAGCTCGGTCAAATAACTCAAATACGCTGCAAATGGTCTGAAGTTGAGGGCTACGGCACATAAAATAGCGGCCGCAGAGGATGCAGAGTGACTGGGGATTTACGAGTTACTTAAATATACTGCAAATGATCTGAAGCTAAAAAGTTGTTCGCTCATCTGTAATGCAGCGTGAAGTTGTCACTTAAATGTGCTGCAAATGGTCTGAAGTTGAGGACTACTCATTGGAAATTTCTTAGTGTTTGTGCGGTACGCCACTTTGAATAGGAGTTAATGGTAAAATGAAGTCAGATTTCATGCAGCGCGACCGGGGATCAATGCCTCGAGGGCCATAGGGTCCAATGGGGTGTTGACAATCAAGGTAAACTTCTATAGACAACTTCTTTCATTTTCGCGACCAAGCCCTTCCATCGAGGCTTATCACGCATGCAGCAGGACCACCTTGATCATGTCATACCTACCCACTTAAAGTAGGTGATTCGGAGAATTAAATCAGGGAGGGCACCAAAAACCCTCTCTATTTTGTGCCTCGATTTTATTTTGCATCCTCTATATCTAAAATCATAAGTTTGCATCACAACTAGTCAAGATAGTTTTTTTTTTTTTTTTTTGGTAAGGTAGTCAAGATAGTTGTTGAATTGCACCTTACGTTAATATTCCAATTTTAATTGCTAAATTGACTTTTCACTTTCCAAATTACCTCTAGGGAAAATGACATAAACGGTCCCTATATTTTGACCCAATTTACAATTTGGTCCCTGAATTTTTTACTTTGTTCAATGTGGTACCTGAACTTTAGGCTAATGTTCAATTTGGTCCATGAACTTTTAATCTATTCAATGTGGTCTAATTCAAGTTCAAGGACTACATTGAATGTTTTCATATAGTTTAGGGACTAAATTGAACATGTATTAAAAATCCATGGACCGCATTGAACAGATTAAAAGTTCACAACCAAATTGAATATTAGGCTAAAGTTCATAGACTACATTAAATAAATTAAAAGTTCAAGGATTAAATTGCACATTAGATCAAAGTTCAAGGACCGTTTATGTCATTGTCCCTTACCTCTATCATAGTTCTAAAGTACCCGAACATCCTCAAATCATATGAAATCCTAGTCTAGCCGCAGCTCCCACTGCTCCCCTCTATTGCTGCTGTCACCAACCTTCAGATTGTGCATCTTTGTTCAACATTCGACCTGATTGTGTCCTATCAATTTCTTATATTTTCTTGCAAGTACTCAACAAACAAGACATCTAGACGTGCTTTCATTCGAATAAAGTTACGAAGAGCATGACATGGTAAAGGGATAACAGGTTCATGACCAAAAAAAAAAAAGGAGGGATAAGAGGTTGCGTTCTTAGTGAATGATCAGGCAGCATTCTTAAAAATCAGAAATCTTACCTGCGATACCCTCAAGCAACTTTCCATCACTTTGGGTGTGATTGAACGAGTCATACTTGTTTCTTCAATGACCTCTACTTTAAAAATCGTTTAAATGATATGTTCACCTTGATATGGAGCCAATATATTATAGCCCACATCAATAGCATAAATTCATCTGCAATATGGAAAAAAATTATCAAACTGAATTATAATAGACACATCTAGATTTCAAAATTATCCACACATACCCTCGTTCGATAATTGGAATTTAATCGATCTTATAGATATAGCATATATGAAAGTTCTCGAACCATTTGTCGTTTTTTCCCAACCATTACGAAATTGAAAATTAAACGATGTTAATAAGCTGTAAATATTTCAAGTTTGGCCTAATTCCCTAAAAAATCTCAAATCCTAGGTCCAAAATTCTGATCCGAATTTTTTTCTAAATTTTTTTTCAAACTTTCACTCTAGTCTTAAACTACACCCGTGTATAAAGATTGCTACTAGTTTCTTTAAGATCACTATGATACATTTAGTCTAAATTTTTTTCTTGTAACACTAAAAGTCTCAAATTTGTATTCGTGTGATACATTTACGCTTCGTCAAAACTTTACCAATGAGCAATGTTAAAAGTTTGGCATCCATTATTGACATAACACAATGTTCACGTGGCTTAAATGAACTAAAAACGAAATTACTTTGGTTGAATCATCTAACCGAACTTTGATGGAGGGTAAATACGTCACATAATTATAAGTTTGGAGTTTGTTATGTCACAGAAAAAAATTAGGATAAATGCGTCATAATGAGCATGCTTTATGATTTTTTATTTCACAAAAAAAGGTTTGGAGTAAATGTATCATAGTGAGCATAGTTTGTGATTGACGGTGGTTTTTTCCTATGTTTGTTTCGCTGAAAATATTTTATAACGTTTGTTTCGCTTAGGAAAATGAGTTAACAAAAATCTATGCTCAAATTCAGGAAAATAATTCATCTTTTAAAAAATTGAAAATAACTGTCCAAAATATAACTGGGTAGCAATGCCTGGATCCAAAATTTTACGCTCGGACACAGGCACTCCAGGTCTCCGGTGCTAGGACCCAAGGCCCGGTCCATTGTTTTCGAGCCATAACCCCGGTGCCCAGATCCCCAGTGCCCGCGCCTAGGTCCATTAATTCTTAGCCTGGAACCCTGGTGCTTGTGCATGGCCCCCAACGCTTGCACCCTGAGGTTGGCCTCGAAGCCCCGGTGCCCCCCGACATTGGATGACCCCGGCACATGGTCTCGAGTCTACAAAGGTCAAGCATGGGATCTCAGTACTTGAGCTTGGATCACCAACATCTGGGCCCGAGTCTAGAAAAAGGCCGTGCCCGAGTCCACAAAGGCCAAGCGCAGGATCTCGATACTCGAGCTCGTATGCCGAACACCCGGGCCTAGGTCCACAAAAGGCAGTGTTCAAGTCCACAAAGATTATGCCCAAGTTCATCGAGGTTGGCCCAAGAGCTAGTGCCCAAATACGGGTTCATCGAGGCCTGGCTCATGACCTAGGTTGCCTATGCGCAAGTTATTAGAATCCAAACGATATCATGTTCTTCGCGGCATGAGTAAGCCTGTTTATTGCATTCCCTCTCCGACCCCTGCATACTGTCACTGTGACGGAACGAAGAACCATGGCGATCGCTCAACTTCCGGAGTCCCCCAAAATCCACAAGCTCCCTCTGTACAAGTACGTCGACGCCGTGCGGTGGCTCCCCCCCATCTCCGCCCTGGACCGCCACGCCGTCATCGCTTCCTTCGACTCCGACTCCGGCTCGCCGGGCATCGAAATCCACTCCATAAGCCCCTCCGAAACCCCGGCGCTCGCTTCCGCGTACGCCCCGCTATCGTCTCGGATTTCTTCGCTCAAATCCACGAGCTTCGCGCACAGGCCCGTCATCGCCGCTTCGACCCGCCTGGGGTCGTTCCACATCGTGGCCGTGAACCCGGCGGACCTGTCGATTGAGCCGGTGGCGGAGGAGGAGGGGCTGCATTCGGGGGGAGCCTCGTGCGTGGACCTGGTGGACGGCGGAGTGGACTGCGTGAGCGTAGGGGAGGATGGGAGGGTGAATTTGGTGAGCCTCGGGGAAGCCCAGCTCAAGAACGCTAGGGTTTTTGATGCGAATGGGTTGGTTTCGTACACCGCCGCGAGATGGGCTTCGCCGAGCGAGTTCGTGACGGGCGGTTATGGGTTTAGTCTTCACTGGTGGGATCGGAGGAAGCCCGGGGGGCCGGTCTCGCAGTTCAAGTGTGACCGGTGAGAGATTTCGTGGACTGTATGTTTATAGAGGATTGAAATTGTCATTGTTGTATACCTGGTGTTTTGGCCTAATTGGTTAGTTCAATGTTTGGGATAAGAGGAAAGTGGAATCTGGTCTGAGATGTCTTGGTGTGTCTTACTAATTCATGTGCTGTGTGTTTGAGTTAAGGGAATCTGCCAAACAGTCTGTGCATGTCGTTGTTGCAGAATTGCTTGAATGAGCATCAGAAAATTGACTCTGTTGCTTCCATGCTCGTTTCATCCTTTCCTTTTAGGTTTTCTCGATTTGGTGGTTTGAATCCTGGCAGAAATGTCGTTGGTTAAATATCCAAAAGGACACTTACACTGAAATTAGTGTTGCAACAGTTCTAGAAATAAATCTGGAAGTACTTCGCTCTTGTCTTCTTTTGTGATGGAAAGCTTCTTTCCAAGTGGGTTCGAGTCATCCACTCATGCAGGTTATGTCTTAGATATTGAATGGTGCTCTTGGGGGTGTAGAAGTATGTTAGGACTTTGGTGAAAAGAAGTGGAAAATGAACATTGATTATTTGTAGAAGATTGATTAATTTCTAGCAAATTGCAGCTTGTTTTTTGTCGATACCCTAGATTGTTTTTCGCTGGTTTCTAACAGGCAGGTCTTTTTCTTGAAACTTTGCAGCGTCCATGAGAAGGCTTCTGGGATAGTGCACTCAATTGATATTCATCCATCTCGAAAGCACACTTGTCTGGTATATGGATTGTGCATTGATTCACATTCATATTTTATTCCATTGCAAGGATGGCCCTTACTTCATTTCTTTTTCATCAAGTACAAAAGAGGCTTACGATTCTTCTCCTAGTGTCCAGCTGTATATGATGCATGGCTAGACCAAGTGTAGAATACGATTAGATTTGTTTTGGGAAGAAAATGGATCGACAGTTTTCTTATAGCATCCTCTGGCTTCTACCTCCGCTTGTCTCACTCAATGATATCCAGACTATACTGTAGCATTAATCATGTTAAAGTTCTTGGCTGCTGAAAGAAGGATATAGCTGTTTCTGGTCTGTTTGATGGAATGGCAAAGGAATTAGCATGGCACAAGGTCAATTCTATGTTCCTTGCTATCAATCAGATGATGCATATTGCTTGTAGATCAGCCAAGAGCCGAGCTCTGGGGGGAAAATCAATTAAGCAAAAAACTATCTGACTTATCTTCGTTATTATGATATCTTGTCTTGTTATAGTTGTTTTTGCTCGCAGGCATTGTTTTACTGGAGGTTCACATAAAATTTTCCTCATGACTCATTTTTTTGACTTGCATCTAATTTGGCTCAACTTATAATCAACTTCACTTTTATGGCTGTTTCACTTATCTTCTTTACATGTAAGGCCGGTGGATCAGCTGGAACCATATTTGCCTGGGATCTGCGGCGGCAACAACAGCCAATTATTCTATCTGGTGTAGGGATGGGTGAAGGAGTGACTAGTTCAGTGTCTGAGAGTGAGATTTGGGAGATTCAATATGATCGCAGTATAAGTCCTTCGAATGTTGGCACACGAATGTTACCTGTCATGATCTGCTCAGAAGATGGGATCCTAGCTGTTGTTAAAGAAGGTAGGAGTTGTCAATCCAGGATAAAAATGATTGACCTTGCTAGGATGATTGCTTGTGCAATTCATTAGACAGAATATAAGGGAATGCTTCTATCAAATTATGGCTCTGAGGAGTGCATCCAACAGTTGACCCAGTTTTACTTAAATGATAGTAGGGCTTTGTCTAGCTGAAAGGTTAATATTTGCTTAAAAATCATTGAATGGGTGTTTCACTGTAAAATAATCAAAAGCAATTGAGACTCGTGCACTAATGGTAGCTTTTTTATTGATGTCTTCTCAGGCGAAGAACCAGTGGAGCTCTTGGCTGAACCCTGTGCCATTAATAGTTTTGACATTGACAGGCAAAACCCCTCCGTAAGTGCTTTCCTCTGAATAATAAGTTTTTAGCTTTTTTGTTCAATCTGTGCATCTGATACTTGTCTTTTCTCATCAATTAGGAGGTAATCTGTAGTTTGGAGTGGGAATCAATAGCCATCTTGTCAAGGCCGAAGCCGAAGTAACAAATAGACGCTAGTTTCAGCGTGGAAATTCTAATCTGTTGTCAGATACTTCAATTGGCTATTAAGGCAGGGGCTTGCGCCCATAGGCAACGGAGCAGCATCGCGAGCACACCAACTAGCACAGCAAGTTGTGTTTTTCTTGTGTCCTGGGTTCTTGCAGAATTCACAACTAATCGATTTTGACTTTTGAGAAGAGTATCAGATGTATTCTTGTTTAAATGTTCCATATATGCTGCTCTGGTTCAGATCAAGAATTTTGAAGCAGTACCTAGTTGTACCGTGGATTCAGAGATCCAGTGCTGTTATGTCTTAGACAGCTACTGTCTTAAAGGACACTGAAGGATGATTTTGTCGCTGTGAACCTGTGAAGGCATTTTGCTTCTGACTTCATATCAACTGTGAAGCAATTCCAAGATTGTTAGTGGATTCAAAGTCCTAGTGCCTATCACTTATCAGTAGTCTATCATAATTTGAGCTCGAATTTGCATCTTTTTCGAGGGTAATTTGTTTTGGTATTCAGGGTTTAATTTTTCGGAATTAACCATGGGCAAGGAGCACTGGTGATTCTTCTGGGTGTGACCTTAAGAACCCCTCCACTTGCTGAAAAATCAATGGTAAAAGCATTGTGACTAGACCTTTATGCTTTCGTGATCAGGCCCTTCCCTGGACGCTTACCATGTTCTTTCGCGAGAGCACCCGAGCCATACCCAGACATCTAACCTCACTTTAATGGCTAAAGCCGGTTTAATTGGGAACATAACGATTCATGTTGGCAACCCCGTGCATGGTTCAGTCTTGTCTTGTCGCTCCTTCTCGGGCTTGACCAACAAATTTCGCGTTTAAAACTTTCTCGTCAATTCACATGAAGGCAGTACAATGATTCATCCTAGGCTCATGTTTTGAGTCGCAAGAAGCAACTGACTCCCTCCTTTCAATAAAACCTCATAAATACACTGAGCGGCAAGATTGCAAGAAGGCAAAACAAATCTAAGGTCCTGGTTCTGAATCAATGCGTCCCGGAAAAGCTGACTCCAGTTTTTACATATCGCAGGTTTCAAGCACAATTTGGAACAATTTATTGCCTAACTGGTCCTCTTAAAGGGACAAAAAAAAAAGAAAAAATCAGGACGGAGGAGGAGAAAGATGTCACTAGTGTCAGCTATTAGGTATTAACAGATCAGAGCTTTAAACATATGCCTTCTTTCCATTGAACTCCGAGTCTTTTCCCTGGCATGGATCAGAGGATCGAGGGCCTGGCTTGTGATTTTCCTAGTTATCTTCGTCTCTTTGGGCTGAGTTTTTGCTGGAAGCTTGATTGAGACCAGTGCCAGTGAGCTGTGAGCTTCCTTGTCAATCTCATTCTGTGTCTCTGGCTCTGCCACAGAAGCTTTCAACATGGAAGAACTAGAAGAGGAAACATGAGACATTAATTAACTCAGTTGACTGCAAAACACTGAATTCATCTTACATATGATCACACTTCCTATGAAATAAAGTAGTATAACTCAACATGCATATTGAATAGTTTATCAACTGGAGGATAACTAGTAATAATCAGAATTATGCTCATAATTTTCTCAGCCACTGGAATTGCATGCGGTAGTAAAACAGAAGTGATTTTACTAGGAACATTGAGTTGGAGAACAGTGTCGATTAGAACTCTTGCCTGGGGTCATCAATCTTGGACTCTTCATCACCGGCAGTGATTTGCTCGCCAGATTTTTCAGCTGGAAAATCACCAGCATCCCAATCAAGATTAGCTTCATGGGTGTGAGAGTAATCACTTGACTTGGGCCGGTTTGATGAATCGATTTTCGAGTTCTGGGAAGTTTCTTGCACTGTGATCTGGGTCTTGGCTCTTTCTAATCGTGCGTCTTCGGGGCTTGAAGTAATGGGTGGTCTGCGAGATTCTTGTGATTCCTCCGAGCTGGGTGAAAATGGGATGTCCACTGTCTCGAGCTTTCCCCTGAGGAATTTAAGCCTCTTCTCGGCCTTGTCCCTCAATCTGATCTCCTCTCTCAGCTTCTTCTCCATCTCTACCAACTTCACAACATCAAATGCAGAAGAAAGAGTGAAACAGCATCACATTAATAGACATGCACCATTACAAGCCACATTAGAAGGCAAAACTCGCTTCAGTTGTTATACAAAGAAAAATGCTGAACCTTTTTTTTCGTACCCATTTATAGGAATGAGATTAGCATAGAGAAATGAAATGAATAAAATACCAGGAAGAGATCAAACCTTTTGAAGCGTGAACTCTGCATCATCTTTAGCAGCTCTAGAGGCTTGTCTCTCTGCCAGCAATCTTCCTCTCAGGCAATCTATGAGACTCAAACCGGCGTCACCGTCGTCCTCGGTTTTCTTGACACTGGCCACTCCAGTGTAAGGCACTAAAAATGAGACTGATGGCTAGACAACAAGAAAAAAGGGGGGATGAAGATCAAAAGCCCACCTGCATATTTTCTCTTCTAGACGGCTAATTGCCATTCCTGTTCTATACGAACATGCCGCGAATACCTACTGATGACTCAAAAGAAAAGATCGAGCACTTCTATAACGGTACTAGAGGAGGAGAATCAGAGACTCAAAGATTCAGAGCCTCTCTTTGAAAGAGAGTGATGCCTCTCAAGATACAGAGAAGATCTTGTAGCAAGATGCAAAATGAAGCTTTCAATGTACCTTTTTGGAAGACATTGTGATCATGACTCACTCGGTAACGCACCTGGCAGGTAGAGCTAGCTGTTTTTTTAGTTCCTGTTTCTTCTTTGGGCGATATGAGCCTTGGAGGTTCGACGACGGTTCTTAAGATCAACACTTTCTTCTCTTCTTTTTCCCTTTTTTACCCTTTTTTTTTTTCTTTTTGAGGGGGTTATGTTTTGATTTTGTTTTAGGGAGGGAAGTTGGGTTGGTTTGGTAAAAGGCACAAAGGACACACAGGTTTTGAGACTTGTGAGTGTTATTTGTACTGTTATTGCAGTGATCTGTCCAAAGCTATGAGTTAACGAGCCGCTTCCATCATTTTCCTTTGGCGATTTTCATGTCAAAGGACAATAACCTCGTTGTCCCCTTCCACTTCAACATGCCTCGTTTTTTCTTGAGACCACCTCAAATCTCTCTCTCTCTCTCTGGGAATTAACCGTATGCTTCACCGACCAAACACTAAACCCTAATTATGACTCCTTTTTAATCATGCAGGAATAATGAATGTGTAGTTGCATAATCGATATCATTTCGATTCTCAAGATGTTGAGTATGCATAATTCAACCCGATATGTGCACTGAAAATCATATATTTTCTTTGTTTTTATTGCTCGATAGGTGCCTGAGACATTCGTTAACAAAAATTCATAAAAACAAAAGCGGCGAGACCGAGTTGGATTTAATTATTCAATGACTGACCCATCCCTACAAACACCGCGCAAGAGAGAGGCGTGTAAATTCCGGGCGTTGATGTCACGTGATGCCTCTGAACCGTCCTTGTTCCCTCCCGTCTCCGCAATCGTCCGAATTCATTTTTTCGGAAGACTAAAAGATGGAGAGCCTGCGAAATGGCCGAAGACAAAGACACGCCCGCACGGGGAATTAGAGACGGCCAATAAACCGTACCGCATCGCGAACCGACCAAGACCATTTCTCCACACGCGACATCATCTGACGCCCGCAAAAGTGAGGAGCCTTTGAGCCTACTAATAAACCACAGACAGTTCATCTCCCATGTTGTTTGCTTCATAGATCACGTAAACAACTTCCAGAAACAAATGAAAGGAAAGAGCCACTCGATGCGAGATAACGATTATGTCGCGACTAATCATCAATTCTCATCATTCTTGAAATGTCACAATACGGCACATGATTGCGAACTCATGCAATCCCAGTTAAAAGACACCTTGCACTTCACTCAAAGAAACCACCGAGCAACCCTGCACGATTTTGCACAATCAATGCGTCCACCCACCCAACCCAAGCTGCTTAAATCATGAACTAAAAGATTGGAGCTGCGAGAGCACCCCCAAGTCTAGATAATACTTTTAAAGAACCTTTCTGTTATTTACTCCAGCAGCTGCTAGAAGGACCAAATCGGCACCACCAACTACTTAAAAGAGATGCAACGCACACTCTGTCATGCTTTCTTTGTACGTTTGGAGAACTCTTACCACAGACTTGATTTTCAAAATGCGACCAGAAAAGGTAAGTGTTCTCTTCTCGTTCCAGAGGCAAGCACATCCAAGCTACAGCAAGGTACAACATTTGATCTGGGATTGACCATAACAAATCATGCTACCAGGTAAACCTTCTGGCATTCACTGGCCATTTATCTCCTTATCGTGCGGGAATTTCCACTGCATGAAGTACAGCTCCTAATCCAGAGGAAGAAGACTTCAAAGACGATAAAAAGAGAGTGATATCTGACAGACGGAAAAAAAAATCCACAATAGGAGGGACCAATGTGGCCTGAATCCAATTAAAACGACCAGAAATGGACCTTCTCAAGGGTAAAATGGCTGAAAAAGCTCCTAACCAAGGAAAAGAAGAGCTAAAAAGAACAAGCAACCTTTTGGATACCCCAGTTCCTCAGACTATATCTAAAACCACTGTGGACAGATTGGAATAGGGAACACGAAGAGCAACTCCTTTACTGCAGAACTCGCAACAAAACCTGACTATTTTGGCAGAAACCTCTATTCTTGGTGATGAAAGCATTCGTCGCTTGAATCTGCGAGGGGAAGTTCACAGTCGCCATCTTAATTGGATCCGGGAATGCTGGTCTGCAAATGCATTAGATTTACATGAGGGGGGACTTAAAACCAATGCTTTCGGAAAATTTCAGCCACGCTGGGTTAATAGCATATACTTATGTAAGCTGCTTTATAACATCATTAAGTCATGACTTTTGTTTTTAGGCCTATAGTTCCATCTTTCGTTTTTTCAAAACCCTTTCATTTCACCTTTAAAAAAGTTCATGCGATCACCACAATAAAGAAGATGAACTCTTTCATTTACGATGTCTCTCGTACTTTCATTCTATGAAGGCACTTCTTGATCAGTCTATTGCCACCCTTAGCACATTTTTGTTCATGCAAGGATAAAATCTTAAGTACTACCACTTGCTGCCTTAGGAGCAACAACAAGATTGCGTGAACTTGTAATTAATAATCAGCCCCAGAATTCCTTGCAAGGAAAGGGTTTAACACACTCATCTTCCTCATAACCCATGAAAAGGTATCATGACCATGCTTCTAACCTACACAGCTCAGATTTACTCGAATCCAATGGCATAATATCGCCATTCAACAAAAAGTAATTGCATTTCTTAGAAAGGGCAGAATGATCAGATGGATATCTTCTCCACCTTAACAATAGAGGAGATTAGGGAAATATTAGCAAGAGCAAGATTGTCGACAAATGGCAAGAATAAGACCAAGAACTGAATCTTTGGGGAATGGTGCTAAAAGACATGTTATTGTTTGGCATTTGGATTTCACGCTTTCAATTGAAATTTCATTCGCTGACATGGAAAATGAAGGTTCAGGTTCAAAATCACTCCAAAATAAACTTTCATCCTGGTTAGGTGCAGTATTTTTGTAGGAAATAGATAGTTCTTTGAACAGAAGATTTATTCACACAATATCTATAAAAGTATAATGATCAATAAAGATATTATCTCCATGAATGCTTGTTTTAGCTTTTATCAAGCAAAATACTTTACAGAGAGCCATTTGGCTAACCTGACCATCATCTGAATGGAGGATGCATCATATTGACATCCAGACATAAACCGTTCCACATCATTTGGAGTAGCAGAGAAAGGGATTCCTTGCAGTAAAAGCTGACAAAGGCAAATCAAAGCAGCTCATGTCAATTCTTACATGTTTTCAAGTCGAGGCCAATTAACCATATAAAAAGAGTAAATCTCCAGCACACAAAATGCATGAAGAACAAACTAAAGCAAGCTCTGCTTTTTACCAGCAAAATTTCTGAGGGAAATGTGAAGTTCGAAGAGAACTTATTCAACATTCCAGCACCAAACCACTCAGAAATAACAGACCATCAATTCATTTACCGGACACATATGCACAAAGGATGATTACCAAGTGTAACCAATTTATCCAATGGAAATTATTTGATGAATCCCTAGACGCTGTGGATGCTATTTTGAGTTTTGACTAGCTCTCATACATATCCTTTAGCATGACATGTAAGGACATGTTCTACCGATCATATCAAATAACAAAGAATTAATCAAGTTCTCATCAATGACTACATTTAAAGACGTGAGGAAAACTCAAAGAAATTGCAAAGATTTAATCAAGTACACATACTAAACAAATTTAGTTCTAAGATTGAAGAACAAACACTAGAATTTCTTAAAATAAAGAGAGAGCAACATGACGAGCACACCTGCATGCCAATCATGATGGTGAACAACATACAATGATAAAGCAACAAATAGCTAGTAAATCAAGGAGGAAGACTAGAGCCTTAAAGTATCAAACTAGTTCTTTTTTTTGGCTAAAAAAGTATCAAACTAGTTCTATCACTAGATTTATTTGCCCCTGCATTGCACAAGAGAATGAAAAATTTTCAATTCAAGCAAAGAGCAAATTTAAATCAAATAATTCAATTAAACTGGAATTTCAAAATATAGGATTTTTTTACAAAGTCAAAATTTATCACTTGTTTTTTCCTCATAACCTAGCTTCTAAAGAGCTTAGATTATCTACTTAGATACTCAAGGCACAAAGTAATCGATCCCTTTTCCACATGTGCATGAGATACTTTAATATGTGACAGATTTAACAGCTGTAATTATCTCTCAATTGTACAATACAGAAAAAAATCAATATGGTTTTGGATTGCAATATGTTAGCTTACGCTATGAAACATTAAGGAATGGTCTCTATATGACTTCATATTTCATTTCTTAATTTTTATTTTTAGTTTTATGTTTTATTCGTGGGTTTTTCATCTAATTAAGATTTGATTTTTGAGTAGTAAATGACTTAAAAACTATAATTAAAAGACTTTGGGGCTAAGAAACGGATTTTTCGGTTGAAGCTATTTCTTGGAAGTTGGAAATAAAATGAAGGGAAAAAAAAGTCGGAAGTAGGAAGATGTGTCACTCAATGAGACAGCCACATGTCAACTTCTCAATAGCCTTCTACTAAGTACACCAAAATGGGTATGTTTAATTAAATGTCTCTTGCTTTTGTTTCTAGATTGAAGCTTAAGCTTACCGTTTTCCCATCATAATTCATGAGAAGATCCCACTGCGAACGATCAGCCTGAGATGCAAGAGTCAACAATTAACCACAGTAACAAAATGATGCAAAATATTAAGGAATTTTGGAAAACTGACATCAGTGAGAAGAATTACCCTCTCCAATCTGTACAAGCGACCTTTCTTGCTAATCACCTTAAAAGCCTGATCAAATGCAAACCGAGAGGGAAACTGCACCATCCTGAATGCAACAATGATATAGATGAGGATGAACAGTTGAAGCTTTGATATATAATCCCCTCAAACACAATGAAAGAAACAATGTAAGCATTGGAGAGGATCTGTGGAGTCACTCAAGCTGCAAAAGGAGGTGGTAGAGTTCAAAAAATTTCCTGTTCTACCTCCGCATACATCCTAATTAACCTAAAAGAGGTGTTTGACTAATCAGTGCGCAACAAAAACTAATGAGGTTTTTGCAACTTCTAGTTTGTAGATCGTACCAAAACCAAATGTATTAAGTACAACAGAAGAAAACATTACATTCCCATTGGCATAAACATCCGGTTGTAGTTAAATCTGACATCATCCGGGCCCAGGTTACAACCTTCAAGCAGGTTCACAATATCAGTCTTCAAGGTGTGTCTCGACACGCCAAATAACTTTGCATAAACTAGACCTGAGGGAGGGAGCAAGAAGTATTAGTAGAACAGACCAAAAACCCCAATCGGAAGAACTCGTGTGTCCAAAGCCCGATGAAACGATACACAGATGACACGAACAATGAACTTAAACATTCAACATCCATTTTCCCTCAGAGATTCAGAGACGATCTGACGGAAAGGCGAAATTGATTTTGAGTAAACAAGCCAAGTCTAGGAAAGGCTCGGTGTGTTTATCGAAACAACTAGGCCACACGGCATTTTACCCTCGTGAATCCTTTGTAAAAACCAAGGAATCAAAACCACCAATTTCAATGTGAGAACATGTTGGACTGATCGATACATATCCAAACGCTTGGATAAAGGAGGCCATTATTATCAAACCGCCGTCCAAATAGATCAAAAGGCAAAATGGAAATCACACGAGCAATACTCGATCACTCCATCTCATTGCTTTTAAGAAAGAAAGATCGCAATTGCTCGAATGTCCTCTCTTTCCGTCTACTTTCTCCGTTCAAACACTAAACACGCGCACCGCCGCTCATCGCAACGGAGGCATAAACCCTAACGCTAACGCGAAAGCAGAGAACGGAGAATCAACGACGAAGCAAATGACCGAGACTGTAATCGAGGATAAGAAGCACAGGAAGCAAACCAGCGTTCGGAGTTCGGAGAAACGGATCGGCGGGCGAGTCCTCCGGTTGGGCCGGCTGCTCCGGCTCCGTCGAGAAAGGCCGTCGCGGCGCGTCTCGGAGAAGCGGAGGGAGGCCTCGAGCGGCGGCGGCGGCGGCGGCGGCGCTGCCCCGAAGGGCGAAGGCCGACCTGATTGCGTTCTGAAGCTGGTTCATGCTCGACGTTCCGGCGAGGGATCGAATCGACGGAGGCCGCTTCGGGTTCGGAGGCGAAGAAGAAGAAGATGATATGCAGGAGAGTTCAGAGTAGCAGTAGGCTGGCAGCTGATGCTGCTGCTACAGGGGGTCCGGACGCAGAAACGGGTCGGTCCGGGTCGGTCGGGTTCTCTTTTGGGTCCAACCCTCATTCATTCATTTTAACGGCAGTCCAAACTCTCTCCATCTTCTGACTTTTTGAGTGATTATGCTGACATGTCACCATAGGTAGCATCCCATGTGGCAATTTTAATATAAAAAAACCGTTTTCAAAATTTTCAAAAGAATAAATATGTGACATAAAAAAAAAAGAGAAAAATTTTGAAAAAAAGGGAAATCAAACATAGGATGAGGGAAGGGGCTGGCTGCTGCAGCCCTGTAGCTGAAGTGTTGGGAAAATTCTCTTATCTATTTTGAAAATGAAAATATTTTGTGTGAAGTAATACGTGTATTTGAATGTGCCGACAAAATATCATTTATACGTACAGAGTTCATACGTAGATGATGTTAACGACATAATGTTTATATTAACGGGAAGTTTACGTAGTTTGTATATGGAAAATAAGATACCTAAATATAATTTGCGGTGGATTGTGTCAATATGGAAAAAAAGACACGAAAATACAACGTGTCGATGGTTACAAAAAGGAGTTTCTCACCAAATTTTGAGCTCTCATTCGGAGATTCAAGAGAGGGCTTGCGTGATCATTAAGTTAAAAGGGACAACAATTAATAATAGGAAACAAGAGAAGTTTATTGTTTGAGATCCAGGTATGCCGTAATAAGCACGCGGTTACTTTGAAACTCACACGACCTAACGCAACTTTGCTTTGATTATCCGTCCTGCAAGAATTAATTCTCCGATCGTACATGTTAAAATGTAAGCTATTTGGTAATATCAATGACCCAAGTTATCGACATGAATAAAACGACAACTAAGACGAAAGGAATTTCACGTCAATACGGAAAAAAAAAAGAGTAGACCCAATTATGTAGGATAAAGCACTGGCTCTGATACCATATTAGAAAGTCTAACTTAAAAACTTAAGCAATTAGATTAAAAAAAAAAGACCAAATATAATATATATATATAAAGGGCATATACAACCTCTTATCAAACGATGTGGAACAATATTTCAAAAAGTACACGGCTAATATTATAGTGGGATTATGACTATGCCCGTGTGTAAATTTAAATGCTCTTAAAAATCAAAAGAGCATGACCATTGGCCCCCGTGATATAACTTGAGCGGGCCTTCCATTTTCATTGAGTTGAGCCCAAGGTGGGCTAGCGATGGCCAATCACGAATCATAGGAAAAGGGCCCTTTTCGTGTTGATGACTTGATGTGATAGGGTTGGTCCATGGGCTCATACCAGCGAGATCACACTGTTCTCTTTACTCAAAGTTCAAACTGGACCCCAGAAAATGATCCGGCAGATTTCACAAGGCGGAGTAACATTCATTTGCATATCAAAGCAATTAGCCTGGTCTAATCCTGAAGTGCTATATTTTCCATCCAACCACCCATCCGATTGGTAGGTTACGGGCTGTGAATCCCGCCCGCGTGCGGAATTAATCGAATGTGAACACGGATGATCTCCGTGATTGTGGTGACCGGAGGAGAACGCCGCCCCGATGTAAACCTCCCGGGGTACATATAGTATAGAGCAAAGCCATCAAGGGGGAAGACATGTCGCACTGATCTAAACGAAAAACGATTTCACTTTTTATTACTATGGGGAATATGCAGACTCGGGCGTAGGAGGTTCTCAATGGCCAACCCTCAGGGGACCTTTTTTTATTTCGCGGGAAGTTGGTCCGGTTGGCCTGTTTCAAAGCCGATCCGAGGTCATTCTCGTTCCAACAACAACATGATCAACGACAAAGATGGACTTGGTTTACATGATCTATAAATCTTATAGCGTGTTCTCTTCCTCTCTCAATATGAAAACTGCAAGACTCGTAAGTTCATTGAATAGAAATGGTCAAAATTGTCAAATCGACGGCCAAAAAAGAGTCAGAAAAAAAAAAAGCGAGAAATGTGTCAACACTGTGTTAAGTTTGTGGCTCAAGTTCTTGCCGAACCAGAGATGGATCCAATAACGTGATTTTTTAATCAATTTTCAGACCTATTTCGCTCAGAAGCACGAACCCAACTTTGCAAGACTTTTAAGATTTTCTAGCCAAACCTGGTGAGAGAAACAGGAGAAACAGGACACCTTGTGAGGATTTGACTATGTCAATAATTAATACATGATCATGTCTTCATTTTACGGTTTAAGCGTTTAAAATATAACTGTACCGTCGCTCCAATAAATTAAGAACTTATTTTCTCATGCGAAAACCCAAATCAAGCACAATTCTCTTAGGTTACGTTTGGTGATCGGGATAAAAGTCAGAATATGATAGACTTTATCCGATCTTTTGTTTGATTGTTGTCCAAGAAAGGATAAGACTAAATAAAAGAGGGATATAATCCAGATTAAAAAATCTATTTGAGAGGTGGGATAAAAGTGAATAGGATTACTCAAATCTATGGTATAAGTTAGGCACTATGCGAAGACCACTACTGCAATAGTCAATTGTTGCCTTCAACCACCATGAGGTTGTTGTTGCCTGCGACCATTGCCGGTTGTCAACGCCAGCGAATAGATCATGTTCCCTTCTTCCAGATCGACATCTACCTTCACCCAAATCTAGTGTGATGGTAGAGCTTTCATTCATCGTCCCTTCTCATTCACAACTCGCGTGCCCTCTCTATTACACATACCTTTCATTTGCGAGGAAAAGTTTCCACCTTTCCGCAATCTCTCACACAATCATGCATTGTCCTCATTGGAATCGAAGAAATCGAGCCACTCATTCCCATCATCTGCTTCCATTTATCAATGGAAGTATGATGTGTCCATGAGCTTCAGAGGCGAGGAGGTGGCGGCGGAAGGCAAGGTGAGGCAACGGCACAACAAGGTGAGGCGATGCCGACGGTGGCTCGACAGGCAGCGGCGGAAGGCAATGGCGACCTAATGGCGATAGCACAAAGGTGGAAGGGGAGAGAATAGAATTCGCCTTATATCTCCATTATATCCAATCATTTGCCCAAATACTCTGTAAGCCATTATAAATTGCATCATTATTCCATCGGACATCTATCTAATCTTACTATATCCTATCCCACAAAAGCGGTCTCGGTGACCAAATACAGCCTGATGTGGAGACGGCATGAGTGAGATAAAAGTCTCTGGCTCTTTCTCTGCATGCGAATTAGCCCTAACCCTACTCCAACATCCATTAGAAAACACTAAAGAAGACGGGACGTCCATCCAATCGATTGAGATCCAAGAAACAGCCACGCCGCGGAGCACATGGGTGGGCGGGGTTTATATTCCTTCGCGCTCGGCCACGTTTCCGGTGCTGTTTTTTGGGTTCTCCGAGGCATTGATTCCAGGCGTGGTTCTGGTGGCGTCTTGATAGTCAATGTGGCTTATTATATGCACGTCCTCTTCTTTCTCTTTGTCGTTCTCTCCATCAATGTCGCTTTACTGCACGTCTTCTCCCGGGGCAGGCGCTAAGTGATGTCGAAAGAAAGGCGATAGAGAAAAGTACCAAGAAAAAAAAATTAGAAAGAAAGTTAGTGGGGGGAAAAGGAACCACCTTTCGTGGGACTCATGAGCTAAAAAAGTAGGAACTTTTTGAAAGTTGGTTTTTTGCTATATGGAGTGACACGTTCCCATTCTATAAGACTTAGAATTAATAGCACGGAAAAATTAAAATTGTTACACTTATACCCGTTTATTCCAAACTAGTTTTTCATATTACAAAATTTCCAAACTGATGTACCCGTCCAAATTATATATAATTTCTTCCAAAAATCCACATAGTGTTGACATTAGTTCTTATTTTGGCTCACGACAACGTTTCATCGCTAAGTGCCTACGCAAAACTAACTTATGCAATTCTGCGGAAACAGACCGACATAAAAAGCTCAAACCTATGCCGGTGACGGCATCACCATTGAGAAGATCGGAATGGGAGGAAATATTGAAGTTCTTCTGATGACGAATCCTTAAGATCACCGACCAAAATAGAAGGTCGACCGTCCTTGACGTCGATCGAGTCAAAGGTCATCGAGCGCGAAAACTTGAACTTGATGTCCATCGACAAAATACCAAAAAGAGAAAAAGCTCGAGAGCTACTTGAGATTGTAAAGATTGGTGTGTTAAAAAAGCAATAGTAAAAGTTTTTAGAGAGAAATGGTGCATTTTGTCATGAGTGTGCCAATTTCATTGGTGTCTTATTTAATTTAAGATCGACTTTTCTTTTTTTTAATATATCGATTCATTCATCAACAGCTTCCAGGATATATCATTCGAAAAAGACCCGAATCTCTCGGAGTCTTTGCCGTCGACAAGTTGATATGTATGTTTGCTTGTTACTACCCATTTAAACCGACATTTAGTGATTAATTAGTGCGGAAGAGAAGTGTTGATCAAGTAATGCCATTCGAAAAAAGTTAAGAAAAAGGATGTGCGCCACTTGTTCATGACCGGACCACGAAAGCATATTCTGTATGATCAATCCCTAGTAAAGAGCCGTCCCTAGATAACAACACCATCCTCGCACCGTTTCAGGGTCGGTCAAGGGTCGAGCACCCTTCCGCGTTGGCTGATTAATCACGTGATAACGAATGATGGCGGCTGATCAATCCGTCCCTTAATCACATCCTAATCACGCGGCTTTCCTCGAATCTTAAATTTGATGTTACGAACCACTTTTTAATTATTTTCCAAATTATTGTTTGCGTGTTCAAATGGTCGAAACATAGGACAGATGAGTCAGCCCAGTAGGCTCTTGCACTGGATGGGGTTGAACGGTGGACGGCTGGCCAAAACGCGAAGGCGCGCTGTAGCTGAACATGAATTCAACCGGGCAGGCGATATCTGATACGTGACCAGCATATACGGACATTTGTTTTATTTAATTATGTAATTCATCATGTTCATTGCGATAAAGCAAACCAAATGGGATCTCCTCGACTTAACAAACCCATTAATTTAGTTAATTGAATAAGCGGTTTTGATTCAAAGTGTGTTTATTTCGCGAAACGAATGATTTGAAAAATATTTTTCCCAATATAATCATTTGTGTTGCTCGAAATAATCAATTAGTGAAATATATTTTTATTATCAATAACAATTTACGTCCGAACATTGTCATGGCGATGGATATAGCTTTCTTTAATTTATTTTTATAAGCGGTACAAGCGATTATTTTTAAAAAATTATTTTCCAAATCATCTTTTATGCATGGAACAAACGGAGCGGAGATTACTTCCCCAAATCGGTAGGTGGGGTGTTGCCATTCAGGGATTCCTTTTGCCTGCATAATTTCTCTTGCAATTTTGTATACCACTTAATTTTGTGGAAAATATAATCCCATATGTGAGACTTTGTGAAACCCATCAAATATATTAGATGAATATATGGTTTATTATTTAAATGTTCTATCACTCCCCATCACTCTTAATCTGGCAAGATCTGAATTTAGGACCTCATAATCTGATATCACGTGAGATTTTGCGAGACTATTACTAAATGTTCTAAAAGTTTAAACTGTTAAATGAATGCATGATTTATTATTTAAATATTTTATCACCAAAGCATGTTCAAATGGCGGTCTTAGAGCGGTGAAGGATAGGAACAGGTATTATATTATCTGGCATCTGCGAATTATTCTCTAGACATGACTCACGAGGGAGCCATAACTGTTCATCTCGTTGGAGGAAAGATAGATCTTCCAAGGTTTACCTTAGAAAAAGGTACAACGGTACCCGATTTATTGTACTTTATTATGCACCACCATGTCCATATATGTATAATTAATCTAGACATATCAGGTTTCTTTTTCACAAATTCTTTCTAATTATAGAAAATGTTTACGTTGCTATGGCTTCGGTTCTTTGTCTTACAGTGCAGGGTTCAACGCGGGCAGGTCGATTGTAGCATTCCTTCTGAGATACGCGTAAAGGATCATAACGTAAAGTTTTAGCGCACTTAAATTAAAAAAAATAAAGGCTAATTTTCTAAAAAACCCCAAATTTTTAGATCCGATTTCAATTTTGCCCCAATCAACTTTTGTCTAAAAAAAAGAAATCTTTAACTTTCATTTTAGTCCCAAATTTGTTTACGCATTCAAAAATCGCCACGAGTTTCTTCAAGATTAATAATATCAAGAGGCTGCTGTTGTTCCATATAAAGGCGAGGGTATTGATGAAGAATCAGGTCCTGATAATGGACTTTCAATTGGCCCTGATGTCGATAATTTTGACGAAACTAGTGGCAATTTTTGGACGCATTGGCAGATTTGAAACTATAGTGAGACTTGAGAATTTGTTTTAAACAAAAAAATAATAATTGAGGCAGAATTGGGATTGTACTTAAAGTTGTTGTGAATTTCTTTTAAGGAATTAAGCCCAAACAATAAGCAAGTGTATGTCTTTTCCTTGAAATGCGACAGATTTTAGAAGGGGGAGCCCACAGCATCTACTGAAACTTAACAATTACATGGATTTTTTGGGATCAAATTTGACATTATGAACAATCAGAGTGGGAACCAGATCCAAAGATCAGTTCATTGTAAAACTAATTAAGGTGCCTAGGTTCTTGAATCATGTTGCTTGGTCTTAGGGATTGTGGTTTTATCCTTAATTTGCTCTAACTCAAAGAGATTGACTTAATTTATGACTATTGGATGGTGCCTATGTTCTTGAATCATGTTGCTTGGTCTTTGGGATTGTGGTTTGATCCTTAATTTGCTCTGGCTCAAAGAGCTTAATTGACTTAATTCATGACTACTGGATGATAGAAAAAAACCAAAACTAGAGTATGTCGGTGCCCTCGAAATCGAATGAGGTTTGTGGACTTGCGTAGATCTTGTTGGGATGTATATTAACAAGTTTGCGTATCAATTCGACCTGCTCGCACTAGGTT
This sequence comes from Syzygium grande, assembly GCA_024733475.1. Lineage (NCBI taxonomy): Eukaryota > Viridiplantae > Streptophyta > Magnoliopsida > Myrtales > Myrtaceae > Syzygium > Syzygium grande. Next base: position 25,907,128 of record JAMXDD010000010.1, read on the forward strand.
TCTACTTACCATTTGGTCCGCTCAAATTTATTTAAAAGTCGGTAACGAGGGTTAGAGAACAAAAGACATAATCCATGTCATGCTTTGCATTAGCTATTGCTATGAAATAGTCTCGGTAAGTATTAAGAACCGTTTTTATAGTGATTTAAACTTCAAGCTTAAAGAGTCAAATATTATCGTATCAAAGTTAGTATAATCATCCTGGTTTCAGTTTTGGGACAACAAACTTGTGTCTCTTATCATTTTTCATCTAATGCACAAAAGACATAATCCCCTTATCTGTTTATAATTATGGCAAATGCTCTCTCCCATCTTTTGACCAGAGTAATATACAATGGAAGCATCAAAAGAATAAGTGAGATGTATGTCATATTTAAACTGGGATAACTGTATTTGAGTCGAAGAAGCTTTTTACCATATGAAGCATGACCTCTGCTAAATTGTTTCCCAGTGATTTTGATAAAATTGGCCATTCAATCCATCAGGGGCCCAAGTTTTTCGAGCGTCCAACTGAAAAACAGCTATTTTCACTTCTTACATAGTTACATTCGCCGTTGGTGCTTCATTTATACCATCCTGAACTAGACAAGGGCATTGGTCTAGTATTAGTCGGAAGTCTCTTGTCCCCCACCGTACTATAAAGTGACGAAAAGAATTCTACAATGTCCCTTTTTTAACAAGTGGGGCTATCGACACCAGTTCCGGTCCTTAATCTTCATCATAGAAATTTTGTTCCTTTATCTTATTTGCACGATAGTAGCATGGAAGTACTTTGTATTTCTATTTCCCCATTTCAGCCAATTGATTCGTGATCTCATTTCCCCAATACATCTCCTCCTATATCCATAGTCTCTATTTGCCCAAAGATCATCTGAAATGCCTCTTTGTTATAATCCTAGATCTGTAAGTTACTTCTTTAAAGACTCAATTTGACGATAGGCATTTACAAATTTCTTTTTGCTCCATGCTACCAGCTCACCCAAGACCTTCCTCAGCTTGTCCAGAACATAAAAGTCTTCTTATTTAATTTTGGATCATTCCATATGCTTTCACAACTTCTTCACATTCTTTGTTCTCTAGCCAATAAGCTTCGAATTTGAAAACCCTTTTTTTTTCTTATAACAAAGTTAAGATACAAAGAAAGGAGAATTGGACTATGATCTGACCCAATTTCCGGCAAAGGCAAAGACTTCAGCATTAAGAAACATAACCCTCCAATGTATGTCACAAAGAACTCTATCCATCCAACCTCTTTCTAACCAAGCCATCCCCCTCTCGTTATTCGCCCAAGTGAAGGCACAACATTTACTTTCAACATCCGTCAAAGAGCATACATTTGGAAGATCTCGAGATGCCACTCACCTGTAATGATCCGTTGCCCATTTCTCGACCTTCTCCCAATGATATGATATCTCATTGAAGTTTCAACACAAGTTTTTTCATACTCAGATAACCCAAATTCAAACATGGCGTCCTCCTAATCTCTCCACTAATGTGGAAATGGCATGGGCAAAAGACCCAAAGAGCACATGGGTGGGCTTGAATTCCTTGTGCTTGGCCATGTGTTAATGCTGTTGTTTTGCGATCTCCGACGGATTCTTTGATATGGGGTGGTTTTAGTCGGTGGTGTTTGATAACCAACGTGACTTATACAGGTCCCCCTTCTTCATCAACGTTGGCTTGACTGCGTCCGTCTTCTTCTGGGGGAGGCGCTAACTCCGGTTATCTCCGCGCAACGATCCACGGAGTGCGCGAGTACAGCGTCCGTGAGTTACTCGCGCGTGTGGGTGTATGTGCTCCGTGTACGCTGCGCGTACGGAGGGGGAGACGGAGAGGTGGGTCAGCAAGCGGGAATTTATTAATATTATAAGTTTTCTTTTTTACTGCGAGCCAAAAAAACGAAAAACGGATTACCCCCTATAAAATTTATTAGGGTGCTTGCATTAATGTCATTATCCATATAATAAATGATTGCATACGATTATTCCATGATATGTTATTGAAACTATGTGATATGAATTATATTTTAATTATCACTAAAAGCCAAAAAAAAAATTTAGAAAAGCGAAATACATTGCGAATGTACTTACTTATGACCATACGTATAGGAGATACTGCGGAATAAAATTTTGGCAAAGTCAAAGGAAAGATCGCTTAAATAATAAAGGACGACATAAATGATGAAATAAAAATCGTGGAGCTCTTTTCTATTCGTTAGTTCAAAATAATACTTAAAGATGCGTTTTTTCGCTCATATATTATGAAGTAGGTCTGCTAACCTCATGAACGACGTAGTATGCGGGTCAAAACCCAATTACATGGTCTGATATTTCTTTTACATTTGATAGTGTGAGTAATCGAGCATATACAATGCGCTTGATACACACACTGAATATATCATTCTCTTGATTGCTAAGATGCAGCTTTCTACTATAAATAAGCAATAATTCTCTCTTGATGAGTATGATTATGGTACATGCGAGTTGAGTAGAACATACTTCTACAGCAATTTCAAAAGAGCCTTTTACATGAAATTGATATACGTGGTGCCCAATAATTTTTTTTTTCGTTCATTTTATTTCTGTCTTATTTAATTTTTGATTAACAACTTTTCTTTATTTATTGAATCCCTCGTCTACTGCTTTCAGGGTACATCGTTTGTAAAAGACCCGAATCTCTCGAAGTTTCCCAAGTGGGCACCTCCGTTTGCTCTCACTATCTCTTTGAATTGACATTTAGCGATCAATTAGTGGGGGAATAGAAGTGTTGATTGAGTAAAGTCCTTCGAAAAAAAGTGTTTTTAAAACAACAAAAACTTTGTCATGTGCATCGCCCTCGTACCACAAAAGCATAGTCTATATTGATCATCCCCGGTGAATTGGTGTCCCTAGATAACACACAATGATGAATGCAATCACTTTCCATCATCCACTGATCCCACGATACATGTGGCTCCCCCGGATCTTGAAGTTGATGTTACCAACCACTTTTCCTAATAAGACTCGGTGGGTACCGAACGTAATGAAATATAATATTTATTAAGAAAAATGTCATAAACAATTCATGAACTCTGTCCTAATATATAATATGATCTTTGAACTTTTAATTTGTTCATTATCGTTTATGAACTTTTAATACATGTTCAATTTAGTCCCTGAACTATATGAAAATATTAAATGTAGTCATTTCGCTAATTTAAGTTAGGGACTATATTGAACAATGTATTGAACATTTTCATATAATTTAGGGAGTCTGGGAACTACATTGAACATGTACCAAGTACCTATGGACCACGTCGTATTTTTGGTCAAAGTTCAGAAACTGTGTAGGCCATTATCTCTATTTATTAATTCCATTTTTAATTTTAATTTTTGCGTGTTGAAAGGGTATAGTCACAGGACGGGTGAGTCAGCCCAGTACGCTCTTGCGCCGGATGGCGGTTGAGGCTTGAACGGGAGAGCTGCTGGTCAAAACGCAAAGGGACTACTTGGGTTATCACAACCAGCCAGGCCATATCTGATCATGCCACCGCCAAATCATATGCGGATATTCCTTCATTTGATCGAGATTCATTGCAATCAAGCAACAAAACGGGATCTCTCTCCAAGTAATACCAAACCATTAATTTAAAAGAAGCCGTTGTGATTAAAAAAATTCCCCAAATGGGTAGGCATTGCCGTTCACGGATCCTTTTCTTCCGCGTCATTTCCGTTGTAATTTCATCCAAGAATGTCACCACGACACTTGTTTAGTAATCAAACAAGGCGGTGGTCTATTGAGAAAAACCTAAATAAGTTGCTCGATCTAAATAAGTTCTTAGAACCTGGAATTGCTCACCCCTACGATGTGCTGGGGTTTGACTTTCAAAAAACTAACGACAAACATGGAATGATTTGATTTATGGGAGATTGCAAATTTTCTAGATCGAGCAACTTATTTAGGTTTTTCATCCCAACATCGTAGGGGTGAGCGGTTTCAGGTTCTAAGTGGAATCATAAAGAACACGGAACCGCTCATCCCTACAATGTCTTTGGGGTTTTAGGGTTTTAGGTTATTTTAGGGTTTCAAGTGAAACCGAAATCTACTCTTGAGTATAGGTTCCTCATTTTTTGAAACCTAGAACCTAGAACCTACCCTGTCATAGGTTCTAGGGTAGATTCCAGGGTCCAACATGTTATTTTTTTTTCATTTTTAATTAAATAAAACGAAAATGAACACAACAATACTTAACAAGTTTATCATTCACCAAAAAGAATACAAAAGACTAGTTTTATTGCCATTACGGTTCAAATAAATTCAATTAAATTGAGAAGTCATTGTGTGAATCGATACTAAGAGGGAGCTGTTTGATATTCCGTACAGGTTTCACTTGAAACCTGCCCATGAAAATAGGTTCCTTATTTTTTGGAACCTAGAATCTACCATATCATAGGTTCAAAGGTCATTTTCAAGGTCTACCCGGGTTCCACATATACAATTAATTGAACAATTGCGTTGAATCATTACTTGCGGTGATACCACTTCATCGCTATGATTAGCCGACCATAATTTCTATTTATACAAACGAAGAATACGAAACATCAACAAGTCGAAAGCTCAAACTAGTGGTTTCGGATTATTTACTCATCATCTAACGTCATGAAAAATCACGAGAATCACGTGAAAACATAAATTAAGAAAAACACAAATCGATTCTCAAGTTCCAAGTTCTATCACGAAATCATGCTCACCCCTAGCACATCGAATCGAGTAATTGTGGATACTAAAGTGTATATTCTTTGGCATCTGTTTATAATTGTTGGTCTCTCTCAATCTTTTGAAATAATATCCAATGGTCATCAAAAGAATAAGTGAGATGTATGTCATATTTAAACTGGGATAACTGTTCGGTTTTGTTTTCGAAAACTTTTACCATATGAAGCATGACCTCTGCTAAATTGTTTCCGGGTGATTTTGATAAAATTGGCCATTCAATCCATCAGGACCAGCCCGTTTTTCGGGCGTCCAACTGAAAAACAGCTATTTTCACTTCTTACATAGTTACATTCGCCGTTGGTGCTTCATTTATATCATCTTGAACTAGACAAGGGCATTGGTCTAGTATTGATAGGAAGTCTCTTGTCCCCCACCGTACTATATAGTGACGAAAAGAATTCTGCAATGTCCTGTTTTAACAAGTGGGGCTATCGATACCAGTTCCGGTCCTTAATTTTCAACGTAGAAATTTTGTTCCTTTATCTTCTTTGCACGATAGTAGCATGGAAGTACTTTGTATTTCTATTTCCCCATTTCAGCCAATTGATTCGTGATCTTATTCCCCAGTACATCTCCTCCTATATCCATAGTCTCTCTATTTGCCCAAAGATCATCTGAAATGCCTCTTTGTTATAATCCTAGATCTGTAAGTTACTTCTTTAAAGACTCAATTTGACGATAGGCATTTACAAATTTCTTTTTGCTCCATGCTACCAGCTCACCCAAGACCTTCCTCAGCTTGTCCAGAACATAAAAGTCTTCTTATTTAATTTTGGATCATTCCATATGCTTTCACAACTTCTTCACATTCTTTGTTCTTTAGCCAATAAGCTTCGAATTTGAAAACCCTTTTTTTTTCTTATAACAAAGTTAAGATACAAAGATTCTCTCAAATTCTCTCAAATTCTCTCAATTTCTCAAAGGCAAAGACTTAAATTTTCTCAAAACAAAATTCTCTCCAATTGCCAATTCTCTTAAATTCTCTCAACCTTTTTCTCAATCCAAGCCATTCTTTCTTAATTTTCCCAATTAAAGGCTCAATTCTCTCAATCATCCGAAAAATGGCACATGGAAGATCTCGAGTGCCACTCCTGTAAAGGTAAGAATATCTCGACGGAATCCCATCATTGATTTTGATTGAAGTTTGAATATGCAGATTTTCAAGATGATGAAATCAACATTTTTCAAATATGGGGTCGTCCCGACTCAAGAAAGTTTTAATCCTCATGGGCAAATATCTACAACAAAAATGGGTGGGCGAGAATTTACATCGACATTTGGAATGCTGTTGTTTCACGATCTCCGACGGAAAGGTTTGATCTTGGTGAAAAAAGGTATGATATAATTTGTAAATATTGTGGGAAAATATATAAATATCCCCTTCTTGGACAAGGATATGGAACATTTCCGTCGACATCTTAGGAGCAAACATCCGGTTATCTCCGTGAATCGATATCGGGCAACAACAAATTTCGCGGTACGTCAATCCGTGAGTTCCCCTTTATTTCGTTTTAATGACAAAACTTATAAGGAAGAATTAGGCAAATTTATTTCCGTTGAGCATTTAGCATTTAATTTTGGAGAAAGATTTGGTTTTAATGAATTTGTACAAAATGCATGTGCTCCAAAAACAAAAACGTGTTCCTAGAAATTCAGTTAAGCGAATAATTAAAGATCTTTACAAAAAAATAAAAAAAGATTTACAAAATTTTTTTATGCAATTTAATGGAAACGTGCATATAGGTAGTGACATTTTAATTATGATCCTTGGCAAAAGTCATTCTTACATGGGCATAACATGTCATTGGATAGATTAGTGGAGTATTTAAAAAAAGAGTCATTGCATTTAGAGTTTTCGATGATAATCATACGGCAAATAATATTTATAGATTAATTAGGCAAATTTTAGAAGAATATTATTTGCTTAACAAAATTTTTTTCAATCGGTTTTGATAATCTGCAGTTCAAAAATACCGCTTCAATTGTCGCTCATAGTTAAAAATATTTGTAGACCTCTTTTGAACGGAAAAATTTTTCAAAACGTTAGATGTGTTTGTCATGTTTTAAATTTATGTGTACATAAGATGGTTTGAAAACACTGAATATATTTTTCTTCAACCAATAAAAATGGCGATTCAATTTTTATGGAAACATCCTCAAAAATGAGAGAATGGGGTAAATTTTGTAGAGAAAATGGCATACTTCTACAAAAGATTTTCAAAAGATGTTTTTACTCGTTTGAAATTCTACTTTCCACTTGCCCAATGAATCTTTAGCATATAAATTTTTATTATGTACATTCATTTCTAATAATGTACCTCAGATTAATTTATACCCACAAGAGTGGGATATTTGCCAAAAAATTTTAGATGTTTTAAAGGTTTTTAATGATGCAACTTATACTTTGTCTGGTGTTTATTATCCTACTACACATTTATTTTTAGTAGAGTGTATTAATATTGTCAGAATTTTTGATGAATGTGAAAATGATGTTCAATTACAACATACTATACTTACAATGAAAAGGAAGTGGCTACATTATTATATGGAAATTATATTATTTATTTAGTTTCTTTGCTTTTGATCCCTAGATAACAAAATTGATGGCTTACATGATTTTTCATCCGTGTGTATTATCAATGTTTAAATTGTGATGATATAAATGTTGATGTGACTATACCACTTTTAATGTTAAAACTCGTAGTAATAGAATTATATAATGAATTTTATACTAAATATAATTTAGATGACAATTTGGATCTTCTCAATCCGGAGATACAAAATGATCTTTGAACTGAGGTAAAATTAGTAGAGGGTACCAACTTTTATTACATAGACAAAAAAAAAAAACAAAAAGGAGTTATAGGAAATATTTCTGAATTAGAGAGTTATCTAAACTTTCAGTTTTGAGATTATATTGAATGTGGTAAGGATTTTTTAATTTTGGATTGGTGGAACTACATTGAACATGTATCGATACCCATGGATCCTTGTATTTTTGCAAAACAAATTTTTTCAACCCTTGTTCCAGCCATTATCCGAACAATTTATTAATTCCATTTTTAATTTTAATTTTTGCGTGTTGAAAGGGTATAGTCACAGGACGGGTGAGTCAGCCCAGTATGCTCTTGCGCCGGATGGCGGCTGAGGCTTGAACAGGAGAGCTGCTGGTTAAAACGCAAAGGGACTACTTGGGTTATCACAACCAGCCAGGCCATATCTGATCATGCCACCGCCAAATCATATGCGGATATTCCTTCATTTGATCGAGATTCATTGCAATCAAGAAACGGGAGGATCTCTCTCCAAATAATACCAAACCATTAATTTAAAAGAAGCCGTTGTGATTAGGGAAAAAAAATTCCCCAAATGGGTAGGCATTGCCGTTCACGGATCCTTTTCTTCCGCGTCATTTCCGTTGTAATTTCATGGGAGAATTTCACCACGACACTTGTTTAGTAATCAAACAAGGCGGTGGTCTATTGAGAAAAAACCTAAATAAGTTGATAATTTAAATAAGTTCAAGTCATGTATTTTTTATCCCCAAATTTAATTAGGGTTTACTTTCAAAAATAACAACAAACATGGAATGATTTGATTTTGGGAGATTGCAAATTTTCTTTTTTTTTTTTTTTATTTTTTTTTTCATCCCAAAGACATCGTAGGGGTGAGCGGTTTCAGGTTCTAAGTGGAATCTGTAAAGAACCTGGAACTGCTCACCCTTACAATGTGCTGGGGTTTCAGGTTTTAGGTTCTTTACAGGTTTCACTTGAAACTTGAAACCTACTCTTGAGTATAGGTTCCTCATTTTTTGAAACCTAGAACCTAGAACCTACCCTGTCATAGGTTCTAGGGTAGATTCCAGGGTCCAACATGTTATTTTTTTTTCATTTTTAATTAAATAAAACGAAAATGAACACAACAATACTTAACAAGTTTATCATTCACCAAAAAGAATACAAAAGACTAGTTTTATTGCCATTACGGTTCAAATAAATTCAATTAAATTGAGAAGTCATTGTGTGAATCGATACTAAGAGGGAGCTGTTTGATATTCCGTACAGGTTTCACTTGAAACCTGCCCATGAAAATAGGTTCCTTATTTTTTGGAACCTAGAATCTACCATATCATAGGTTCAAAGGTCATTTTCAAGGTCTACCCGGGTTCCACATATACTATTAATTGAACAATTGCAGTGAATCATTACTTTCAATGATCACCACTTACTGCTATGATTAACTGACCACAATTTATATTTAGACAAACGAAGAATATGAAACATCAACAAGTCAGAAAGCTCAAACTAGTGGTTTCAGATTATTTACCCATCATCTAACGTCATGAAAAATCACAGAATCACGTGAAAACATAGACTAAGAAAAAACACAAATCAGATTCTCAGGTTCCAAGTTCTATCCTGGAACCATGCTCACCCCTAGCACATCGAGCAATTGTGGATACCAAAGTGTATATTCTTTGGCATCTCCTAACTGTTCGTCTCGTTCAATGACCAGAAATAACTTCCAAGGTCACCTGAGCAGAAGGTACCGAGGTCCCCTATTTATAGTACTTTAATATGTACCACCATGGCATTTTTTTGCATAGTTAATTAAGTTCTATCTGGTTTCTTTGTCCTGATAATTCTTTGTTAATTATAGAATAATATATCTGTTGCTATGGCTCCGGTTCTTCATCTTCCAGTGCAGGCTCGACCCGGGCAGGTCGATCGCAGCATTCCCTGCCACGATTACACACATTGCAAGACATTGAAAAAACGAGCACGTGGTTTTGAAAGCTAGGGCACACAACATCTGCTGAAACTCAATAATTACATGGGCTTTATGATCAGATTTGGCACAATGAACGTCCCGAATGTGCACTCGATCCGAATATTAGGTTGGTATAAAACTGAGTTAAACTAGGTTCTTGAATCCATGTTGCTGGTCTCGGGAATGTGGTTTGATCCATATGCTCTAAATCAAAGAGCTTGACTTGTTGGATGGTACCAAATAAATTAAAACTAGAATATTTCGATGTCCTCGAAATCAATCGAGGTTTGTGTACATGTGTATATACCGTCACGGGTGTGTATTAATAAGTTTGCGAATCATTTCAAGTTACTCGGTCTATGTAGATTTATGTTTTCTACTCACCCTTTTGTTCGCTTCAATCCATTTAAAAGTCGATAACAAGAGGGCTCCGGCGCAAAAGACATGCTAATCCATGGCATACTTTGTGTTAATAATTGCTATGAAATATGATCGATAAGTATTTGGAATTATTTTTCTTTTAATAGATTGAACTTTCGGCTTAGAGAGTCGCGTGACATTATATTAAAATCAGTCTAATCATCATGGTTTCAGCTTCGAGACACCCAGTTTCTATCGCTGGGTGTCCCAAAGCAGAATTGGTCTAATCATTATAAGTTAAAATTTTCTACTTTTCTATTTCTAAAACAGAAATAACAATTCTTTTTTATTACTCACTTCTTGCTTTTTTTCATTTGCACTTACGCTCATGACCACCATTTGTCATCATGCTTTCATTTGGGACAAAAATTTAAAAACAATCTATTAAACGAATTTTTATTTCGAAAATAAAAATTTTACATCATTATCGAACGTTACATTTTGCTCAGAAGCTAGTCCGAGGAAGAGAAATATTTTCATTTTTTCGGCATAAGAATTCTTGAATTATTTATCCTGAGTCTTATGAGGCTGGTCTTGTTGGCTCCGCAATCTCAGCATCGCACGTAATGGAGTCGAGACCAAAAAGGTTGTGGTCCCCGCCTCGTTCTCGATTCCCGTACCATTCATGGTCCACTTAGAATCGTCCGCTGTCGCAAATTTCCTAATCATTAAAGTAGAAAAACAGCGAGACTGATTAAATTAACGTACGTTTCTGCCTTTCTTGCGTCCATTATTCCCACGCGATATAGGTTGGTACGTACCTTTCACAAATCTACGCATGCCGTGTGCATTACTTTACTCTTTTGACGCCATTGCAAACGTTTATGTTCTAGACGACGGAAAAATATATTGCGATCAATTGGGCGAGGTAAATCTCGATCACTGATCACGTGCACCTCATATGCAAAATTGATATAGAAGTCGCACATTCGATTAGGGATGAGTAATTCCAAATTCTATATATTCCAGGTTCCGTATATGTGTCACTTTGAATATGAAACCTACCCATTGAGATATATTCTTTATTTTTTGGAACATGAAACCTATCATGCATATCATGGAACTTGAAACCTACCTTATCACGGCTTCTAAGGTCTACCCAGGTTCCACTTGTATTATTAATTGAGCGATTACAGTTAAATATTACATTTTCTGAGTGCCAGTTGCTTCTACAATCCACTGACCATGAAATGTATTTAGACAAACGAAAAATATGAAACATTAACAAAGTAAAAGTCTCAGTTATACGATGGAAGCTCGGACTAGCGGTTCCAGATTATACACTCATCATTGGACGCCATGGAATACTGCAAAATCACACGAAGACATAAACAAAAAAATTTACAGAAACTTGTTGCAGGTTTTAGGTTCTATATTCCTAGTTCCACCTACTTATAACTTGAAACCTACATGTCAAAATAGGTTCCTCAATTTTTGGAATCTATAACCTACCCTGGATACTTTGAAACCCGAAACCGACAAGTTCCCATCAGTCTGGTTCTCAGGTTTCAAGTTCTATCTTGAAACCATGCTTATCCCTATGCATGATTACCGAGATGGATTTGATTTAGGGCAATCTTGATGCCCCACGCAATCTTTTTGTAGATATCTTTATCAAATATTATATACACATTATTTGGGTTGATAAGACCTATGTCCACATAAAAGATTGTTCGGCAATTGACGTCCACGTGAAAAAGATCGACATGGTCTTTCCAATCATAAAGAGACAAAGATCAAAAACTATAATCTCTTGAATGACTACTCAAGAAAATTCTGGTGCCTCGTTTTGGAGATATCATCAAGAGAAATCCTAAGTTCAAGCTAATTAACATACTTAAGTAGACTCATATTCACACAAAAAACCTAGAATATCAGGTTACGAGATAAGTAGATATTTTAATTAATGAAGTCCTCATAAATTACTTTATGGGGAAAATCTTTGCATGCCTCATACGCCTACACCTGTACCTCAACAATTGATTCCACGACACTTGAAAAGAAATCATTTTGGGAAGATTTACCACCTAGCCATATTGCTCGGGACATGATTTGCCAAGAACAACATCGGCCGTAGACCAGGTTGATGCTCCTTTTATTGACATTCTATGACACTTTTAATCGCAATGACCATTGTTCCATAAGAGATCCTATTACATGTTTACCAACAAATTAGAGGTACATCCTTGCGGAAATGATTATTACATTCGCAATGCGGCCATATTTTAGATCTAAAGCTATGACAGCTGTTGACACCTGAGGTCGATCGCGACAATAGCTATTGTAGCCACTGGGACAATCGTGGTAATTGGGTGCACGACCAGCAGGTTTAGGAAATTACCGTCGGGTAATTACAGAGAAACTCTTGTATGGACTGGTAAAATCGCGATTGTTGTCATGTAAATCCAAATGTAAACCTCTAGATTAATGATTACAATGGATCTAATTCATATGGATTTGAGTCTAGATAAGAATTTTCAGCGGTAGTATTGTTTGGCCGGCGGCATTCTTATCGAGAAAATGATGGTGCCAACTTCTTGTATTTTAGAGGCGAGGGTAGAAAAATGAAAAGCTCTTGTATATGAGCCCCTTCTATTTCAACAGGACCCATGTGATATGACGATTGAGATGGAGTACGTTTTGGATGTACTTGTATCCATCCAATACTCACTCCAAAAAAAGGATCAATACCGAGAATAATTTCAAACTGATACACACGTGACAAACTTATCCAAAAACTCCAAACTTATACACCCCAAACTAATTTTCGGGTTATTAAAAATCTTAAATTGATACACTCGCGAAAAATTTATCAAAAATTAATATGAACTTCCACGTAAACTTATCGTGTCATATAGCTCAATAATTTTACGGTAAAATTTGATGAAAATTAACAGAGGGTAAATATATCGAAATTGTACCACTTGGGGTTATCAGTGACTACTTTGGAGTATAAATCATGGAAGTACCAGCGTTGGATTTTTGGTGACTCAAAACTCAAATCGAGATGAATTTGCCATCAAGTATATTGGCTTAGGATTTTTCCTAGTATTAATCCCCAAAATTAGCAAGTGATGGAGGAAACGGTGTTCAGTCATTGATGGGCACGTGTCCAGATTTAGTAGTTAAAAACGAGTCCCATCCCCATCATCAATTTCATCGCGCTATCAATGCACCGTCCCGCCTCCTGAGCGGTGGTCCCCAACCCTCGCCCCAACTTTCGCATGCGACTTTGACTTTGGGAATCCGCGGCTGCCCACTACAAAGTACGGAGTTCTTTTCTCTTGGGTCCCAGCCACGTGGCTCCCAACACGACGTGGGCCCCGCCTCCTCCACCCCCAACCCCCCAAAATATTAATCCTGATTATCCTAATTTCTTCTTCCAAAAGAGGGAATGGAGTATACAATGGCTTGTTTAGTTTTTTAGCGTCGGGGTTAAATTTTCCAAAGGCAAAGTGTTCCTTACGTTCCCTCGTGTATGCATTGTTCAGATGCTAGACTTTCGTTCTCTTTAGTGGTTCTCTCGGAGTGTGCATCGGTCCCGGTCCAACTCCCAATATCGAATCAGATCGAATTGAACTGACTAGTTCTTGATGGTTTTCTTGAAGGTAAAGTGTTCCTTACGTTCCCTCGTGTATGCATTGTTCGGATACTAGACTTTCGTTCTCTTTAGTGGTTCGATTTGCTCTCGGAGTGTGCATCGGTCCCGATCCAACTCCAATATCGAACCAGATCGGATCGAACTGGCTGGTTCTTGATGGTTTTCGCGAGAATCGGTCAAGTTCTCGGTTTCAAATTTTTGGAATCGGGAATAACCGGTCCGATTGCCGATTAATGGAGAGGAACCGAACCGATCGAGTCGAGCTAGCAAAATTGACTCGGGAAGTGTATTAAACTTTTTTTTTTTTATCTTTTATTTAGAAAGGGTAAAAAGAACAAATTATTTGTGATAATGATCTTTTCTTTTATTATTGGCTTTCCTGTTATTAGTAATTTCATCCTATACTAAAGACAATATATTTAGGAGCTTTTAAGAAAGAGAATAAAAAATTTTTAAAAATAAATGACAACACCAGTTCCCAAGAATTGCCAGTCCTGTCTTATATGATTCTAGGTTGAACAGGGTCGGTCCCTAGTTCCATTGACTAGAAACCGACCCAATCTAGTCCGGTTCTCGATTCTAATATGAGAACTAACTTATCTTGGAACTGATCGCCCTAATTCACTCTATGGGATTGATAATCACGAGATGAGCTTGCGATGCATAAAACAAGGCCGAATCAAAATGTGATGGCAGATTTTGACTTCTCTCCACCCGAAATATACGCGCGAGGCTTAATCCAAGCCTCTCTTTTTTTTTTTTTCTACAAAATTAACTATTTTACCTTCGAACCTTACTTGGAGAAAGCCCAACATTCGACGATCACCTGCGGAAAACCACACTCTGCCACGAAGAACCCAATATTTACTTGCCCACAAAGACACCCCGCTCGACTTTCTCTATTATAAGAAAAAAGGGCCGAGAGGGGAGACCAATTCTAGGAACCCCTCTAAGCATTACCATAAGAAATGATCGTGCACTCATACTGATGTTAAACCTGAACCCCGGCTATTTTGCATCGCTCGTAACTCGAAGGTCCGAGATCGGGAAGGCCATCGCCGTGGTCCCACCAATTCGATAGCAACTGAGAACTAAGTCATCCTGCTAGACAGCGCGGCGGCACGAACCGTTCAGATGTTTTCACTCGCCGCGGGAATAAATTTGTGATGTCCGTGTGAAAAACGATTGATCTCTCCATCAGGTGCAATAGCCGTGATGGTTCCCTCGCGGCTCAGAAATGGCCCGCGCACCGCGCGGCTGCTCGTGCCAGGACAAAAACTCCCGTGACGAATAACTTCCGTCTTTCCGGATCACGTCGTACGTACGTTGCCGTAACCAGCAAGGTCATTCCCTGTTTCCTCAAGTAGAAATCCCCCGAGTCGTTTCCCCAGCGCCAAACGACATCTGGGGACGGCTCTCTTCTCCCTCTCCCTCTCCCCTCTCTCTCTCTGACTCTGACCACCCCTCGCCACCATAAATTCCGTGACAAGCCACCCCCACACGTCCCATTTCTCTCCCACCCATAACTTCCAGAGGTCTATCCACTCGCTTCTTCTTCTTCTTCTTCTTCTTCTTCTTCACAGGGTCAAGATTCAAGAACGAGTTCTTGCGACAATGGACATTGTGAGCGGAGCAGGGACGGGGTTGGGGTTGGGGATGGGGTTGGAGTGGGAGTTCGACATGGAGCACCTGGGGTGGATGGTGGATTTCCTGAAGGGGATGGTGAAGCCGGTGGCGGCGCTCGCGGTGGTCCTCATGGCCGTGGCCCTCTCCTACACCCAGAGGCTCCGCCTGGAGCGGGAGATGCTCTACGCCATCTTCAGGGCTTTCCTTCAGCTCTCCATTATTGGCTTCGTCCTCCAGTTCATCTTCAACCGCCAGAACAGCGGCTGGATCGTCCTCGCTTACCTTTTCATGGTCTCTCTCTCTCTCTCTCCCTCTCCCTCTCCCGTCCGTGCTTTTAGCGTTTCGGTTTTATGTTTAGATAGAGTTTAGCGAGAAAAGAGAGAAGCAGAGCATGTCTCTGCTTTCTTGGTTTGTTGTTGCTTCCACTGATGAGTTCATCTGGAAAAAAGTTTTCCTTTTTAATACGTAATTCATCAAAGCATTCGTGACCTTGATGATCTTGAAGTGAGGTAAGATAATGACCTTTTCACGATATTTTGGCTTCCCCTATTTTCTTGACTTTCTCCGGCTTCAGCTAATGTCCTCAAAATATTAGCTGGAAATTGGAGAAAAAGTTCCATCCTTTTATCCTCTCTGTTCGTTCACCTTTAGTCTTCGGTTGATTGTATCCCTAGCTTTTCCAGAGAAAGAGGTACAGAGCCATATACCTGAGACACGTTGACTGGTTTCGATTGCCAGGAATTTGCAGCAATACTATGCCCTTCGGTTGATTCCCTACGCGTATTCTCCCAAGACTCCCCACAATCTTCTTCAGGATAATCCCCACGAATTTTCAGAGAAACCTGTATCTTACAGGATTCCTCTAAACCTTTGACCAGTTGACAAAAGGTTATCTAATGCAAAGATGAAAAGACTGTTTCTTACAACATTTTGTTTTGACTAATTCTTATGCTACTTGTCAGTTGTCATAGCATCTGACCTCCATTCTTGACAAGAATAGAGGCTCTTCTGGTCGTCTTAGGCTCTAGTTCTTGGCCGTCTTTTGTTTACATTAATCCTTTTGTTGACTTTGATTATTGAATCCTGTAGGTCTCGGTTGCTGGCTACACGGCCGGTCAGCGTGCCAAGCATGTGCCTCGGGGAAAATACATAGCCGGAGCCTCGATCCTCGCCGGAACTGCGGTGACTATGTTCTTGCTCGTCGTGCTCAATGTGTTCCCCTTCACTCCGCGATACATCATTCCCGTCTCGGGAATGATGGTGGGAAATGCGATGACGGTTACTGGTGTCACCATGAAAAGGCTTCGGGATGATATCAGGACGCAAATGAACCTGGTGAGTCTTGATTTCGATCCGCTAATGTTCCACAATCCGCGAACAAAAGACTAATTTATCGTCTGGAAAATTCTCAAGCCTCACATATGTTTGGATCCTGCTTCTTACTTAGGATTCGCACCAATTCGCGTGTATTTGTATGTCGTCTATATTCTGATTCAGATAATGCTAATTTCGCCACATTTCAGAATTTTCTGATCAGCTTGGTTCTCATCTTTCATTTCTATTCCATGATCGACCCCCTTTGTTTTTTCGAAGGAAGGGAACTTCAAACCCATTGTGAATCAAACACTTTCAGTTTGTTTTCTCGAATAAAGTCTCGGTGAAAATATCATTTCAAGTGTAGTTTGAAATCGTGTAAATGATCATGCGAAGTACTGAAATGAATAGGGGCTGCTCCTCTCTTCTACAGATTTTTCTTTCTTGGGAGTTAGTAACGAGTTCATTTCCAGTAGCACTTACGTGAATTTGTACTTCTGTTTGCTGCAGGTGGAGACTGCATTGGCTCTCGGCGCAACCCCGCGCCAAGCGACACACCAACAAGTGAAGAGGTCGTTGGTCATCGCGCTCTCCCCCGTGATCGACAATGCCAAAACTGTGGGCCTCATCTCGCTTCCGGGCGCGATGACGGGACTGATAATGGGAGGGGCTTCTCCAATCGAAGCCATCCAGCTGCAGATTGTGGTGATGAACATGCTAATTGGCGCGTCCACCGTGAGCAGCATCATGTCCACCTACCTCTGTTGGCCGGGATTCTTCACCAAGGCTTATCAGTTGGAAGCTAAGGTCTTCTCCTCTGAGTGATGTTTAATTCTAGCGTCTGTCAACCCTCGAGCAACTCGAAACCGAGACACATTTGGTATTAAGGAGGACTTCAGAAGACGGATTGCAGAAATTGTAGCACTTCATTTTCTTGCACCATATTGAGTTATCAACCATTAGTCAAGTGGAAGTTTTTGACATTTTCGCTTTGATTGCTTGCTGAGAAGCAACCTCCTATGTTGCACGCTGGCATCACACAACACAATCCGTCTCGAAAAACCAGCTAAATGCGGCAGGAAAATACTAGAGCGACTGGAAGTTTTGACGAATAAAGCAGATGTTTAACCTCCAAATTGTCCGCTTCGTCCGTGCTTACACGGTTGATGCCATGAATCCAGGAATAGTGGTACAGATTGATGGTTTTCTCAGATTTTTTTGGTCAAACTTCGATCACTGATTCTTCTTTATGTTTCTCTTTAGAAACGGGTCGATTCGATTTTAGGTAAGCATGCTGGAATCATGGTTTTTAGCTTGTAGAGAGATTGTTCTGGGGATCCCGATACCTGTTCTTATGGTGCACATTTTCTGCCCTTTCGGGATTAGTCATGGCTGTGCTTGGAAAATAATATGATCCGGCTGCGGCATCTCCTACGACGACAAAGGAGTCTAAACAAAACACACTACTCGAAGACAAGCTGCTGCAACAAATGCATCGTGGATCGTTTTCAATTCCGTTCCCGTTACTTATCAAAAGCGGTCGGGCTTCTGTGATGCTTCAAAAGGAATGGAACAATCAAGTGGCATGGAGTACATGTATCCCCCAAGTCAGGTTCCAGGAAATAATAGGGGATGCCTTGGCATATACAATGTGCAGGATCAACTAATACCTCCTGCATC
Source organism: Syzygium grande (assembly GCA_024733475.1). Classification (NCBI taxonomy): domain Eukaryota; kingdom Viridiplantae; phylum Streptophyta; class Magnoliopsida; order Myrtales; family Myrtaceae; genus Syzygium; species Syzygium grande. Next base: position 25,925,294 of record JAMXDD010000010.1, read on the forward strand.
CATCCATCTGCATCGGTTTCATTCTCAACTAGTTTGCCGTGCCTTGCGCTCGAAGAACCGAACACGGGCTTCTGCTCGATGGAGAAGAGAGAGAGCTACGAAACGACGGACGGTAAGAAATAGCCACATTCTTGAGAAAGACACGTCCACACGTCAACCGGAGGCGTGCAGTGTGCCCAGAATCTGGAGATGGATCCCCAGAAACCAAGAGATAGTTGCACATCACAGATGAATACGTGTAGATGTCGAGTTTGAGCAATGCAGGTCTAACGCCACAAAGATGCCACTGGCCTAAGCACAAAAAGTTACACTGTCGCGGGATCGAAATTAAGCAAAACGACTCGGTACCAAACGGGAACGCCTCCGCCATTAAAACATTAAGTAATACCAAATCTTGCAATCGAGTTCAGGTCACATTACTAATGGGAGATCATCATCATCATCGGCCCAAGAACGACGAGAACGGGCTCTCATTCACGTAATTCCCGGGCGGGTCGTACGAGCAGATGGCGTACATTCCCCCGTTGAGGCACGCGACCCATGCGCAGCCCACGCGGGCGCTGTCCCGCCAGACGATCTGCGTGTAGTGCCCGCACATCTGGCCCGTGGCGCACGCGTTGTTCCTCGCGTCGTAAAACTTGCTCTCGCTGACCCACGAGTCCACGACCTGGGACGGGGACCACGCGGCCTGCGCCCCCCAGAATATGTTCTCCCCGTAAGGGCCGTAGGAGTGGATCATCTTGCAGTCCGCGGCGCGCTTGGACGCGAACCGCCGCGAGTACTTGGCCAGGCTCTTGTCCCATTTCAGGGGCGGCTCGCCGAGCCCGAGCCTGACCTTGTTGTGGGCCTGGATGAACTCGCGGGGGCTGCAGAAGGGGACCCCCAGCTTCGCGTCCTGAGGGCGTGGGTTCCGGGGCGGGTCCGCGGCCGCATGGTCGTTGGCGTCGATACCGGCGGCGACGAGGGAGGAACCGACGGGCATCGTCCCAGCCAACGAGGCGGCCATTGGGTCCTTCGGCACATCGGTCGAGACGGCGAGGACATCGATCGGGACGGCGAGGAGGGTGGCGGCGGCGGCGACGAAGGCGAACTGGATTGTCGACATTGGGAATGTCATGATGTTGCTGCTGCTCTCATGATCCGAGAGCAGGAGGGAGGGAGGGAGGGCCAAAAAAGGAGCTTTTACGTGATGGAATCGCTCTCTTTACGTGGTCCATCATTATTTTTAGCTAAATCTCGTTGCTGATTTCCTGGTTCGCCATGTTCGGTTCCTTCCTTTGCCCAATTTGTGCCCCTGAGGTCGAAGCACCAAAGCACCAGAATCGATGGCACGGCTCCGTTTTCATATCTGGCATTGGCCGCCATAATCATCTGTTGAATTAACCGTCGGTTAAACATATATACATATATATATATATATATATAGACATCTTACCAGACGTAGTAAAAACTAGGTTGCGAATATTTTTTTTTCTTTTGTCTTCGCTCCTCTTTCGCGCGGTGCTCGCGGGGATCGAACCCCGAACCTGATAATTTCCGGCCCCACCCTCCCAATCCCTTTGTGGCCGCATGCCTGCTGGCAAAAAGCGCGTTTCTTAATGGATAATTAATGGTTTTATTTTTGCTAGGGTATTACTTCATATTTTTTTTTATCTTCCCATAAACTCATCAATTAACATTTTACATATTTTCTTTTTGAGAACACTGAACTTTTTGCCAGATTTTTGTCCACATCAATTAAGAGAAAAAAACCCTTATTTCACTTGAATTAATGAGTCAATGAAATTTTTTTTTTTCATTACTCTTGGACGATAAACATATATTTTTGATTTATCGATATAAGTAATTATTTTTGGATGATTTTACAAATATATTGTCATTGTATGTTGAGATTGATACCGTAAAAGCTACCCTTATTCATTATGCATTTGTTTCGTGGAAAAGACTCTAGAAAATAATTACTGATCATCCAAAATAATTAGTTAATCTAGTTACCATCTATCCTGGATGATAAATTTTCCATCCATTCTACCACATATTTTTCATTAAACAAAACAAAATGTGGGTATTCGGGATCATTTGTCCAAAAATTTAGAGATTAGAAAGTAATAAGGCACAATGACGATACTTAAGATTGAAAGAAAGCAACATTGGGGGGTCCAAAGAAAAAAAAAAATTTATAGATCCGACCTCTCCCTCGCTAGCCTCCTCGAATAGTAGGGAGAGCGTGTTAAGAGAGAAAAACCCTAGAAGAGAACACACCTGGACGATACAAATAAGGGAGGCCTCTTATTCCGAGACCGTGTTGCCGATTACCACATCCCCCCATTAAACACAAGAAATGTGGGTATACAAATTTTTGTAAATTTATGCGGAGGCCTCCAAGACCCTCCTCCCGTATGCAAATAAAAAATTCACCAAACGAATTTCTGTTTGAAAACTAATTATGATGAAAATGAAATAATAAAAATGATTACCGTTTGATCGCTCGCCAAAACGCTCCTAACGCCACCCAGCCCTCTGTTCCATTGGCTCGGTCAGCTTCCCTTTCACCTAAAACCTCCAAACGTGCGCGCGCGTGCTTCATTCAACCCCCGTCTGTTGACCCCCCGGAGGAAGCTTCGAATCATTCCTCCCTCCCTCGAGCCGCCCCCGACCGAATCCCGTCGAATCACGCCTTCGTCCTCTTCCGATATCTTGACCCCTCCGATCCTCCTCTCTGGTTTCCGTCTCCGCGCGCGGTAGGAACCCAAAGATACGATCGCGGGCACGGACTCCGACCAACCTGCAAATCCCCGCCGATATGACGACGGCCGCGAGGGCTTCTGCTGCATCCCTGTTCCGTTGGGTCTTCCTCAGCTCCTTTCCAGGTAACGGAACCGGGTCGCCGGCTCGATTCGATCCGGAAGCTGGAGTTTCTTTGTTTCCCGGGGTTTGATCTGGCTTTTGTTCCGCCGCTGGTGCGCGAATTCGTTAGTTGCTGGACGAGATCGTTTTTTGGATGGATGGATGGTCGATGCTGGTTATAGAGATTAGGGAAGAAAGAGAAGATGGAGAGTGCGCTTGAAGTAGTTGAATTTTTGATATTGGGATTTCGTTGATGTGGTGGTTCTTGTCGATTAAATCGGGAGGGGGGCGGGGGTTCCCGATTCGATGCGTCGAGATTGCGTCCTGCTACTTGTTGGGCCCTGTTTACTGCGGATGCGGAAATGGTTGTCTCACTGCATCCCCTGTCTGCAGGATACCTGTTCGCGGCCGTTGTCACGCTCGATTCGATCGAAATATATAGGACCCACGAGTGGTTCAAGGCCAAGCCGACGGTTTATTTCCGGTGCAAGGGGGAGAACAAGACTGTTTTGCCGGACGTGAAGGAAGCAAACGTGTCGTATGCGTTTAAAGGTCAAGAATCTTGGCAGGTATGCATCGTTTCCATGACCTGACTACCGTAACACGATGTGTAATTGGTTGGAACTAGCTTGTAGGATCTATTAGTAGATAACTGTTAGGAGCTTGAAGTTTGCGACTGGAATTCCTATTAGGTATGAGGCTCGAGTTTTCCTTCGGTAGTACTATTGTTTGATTCTGTGAGCTTGCACTGCTTTACTAATTAACGGCGACATTTCATTGGGACAAGTTTCTTTTCTGTGGTTCAGCATAGTTGATCAGAGTGATAAATAGTTTCGGTAAATTGTAAACTCTCTATTACTCGTCTTAAAAGTGCTGGTGTGGGCAGATTCTAGTCAGTTTCAGTGGATAATGTGTTAATTCCCGTAACATAGACAGCTAATGCTAAAGTTGTGATCTGCAATTTCTCAGCCTCTTACAGAATTTTCAAATGAAAAATGCAAGCGATGTGGGTTTTATGAGGAGGACACTCTAAAATCAGATGATACGTTTGAAGAATGGGAGTTCTGTCCTTCAGATTTTAGCTCTTCGGATGGAAGATATACCAGAATCAATGATAAGGAGTTTACTGCTACTTTTCTTTGTCCACAGTGTGTACCTCTTATGGCTGGTGAGATTGCACGTTCCTTACTTTCTCTCTCTACTTTAAGCCTGTTAATGCAAGCAATTATGTCTCATAAGATTTAAAGTAACAATGGCTGGAATGGGGAGATGGGGAGTCCGGATAGGGGGATTTATGGGTTTACGAGTTTTCCCTGGTGGGTCCACTAATGGTTTGCCAAGCTCCTTGTGGAGGTACTCCAAAGTCTAGGAATACACCTGGCTGACCCAACAAAAAAAAAAAAAAAAAGTAACAATGGTCAAATAGACGTCCAGGTCATAAATATTGGTAGATTTTTTTTGATGAACTGCAAAAACTTCTATGTGGATGTTGTGTGACCTCAATTGCTGTGGGATCAAAATATAGTTAATTGATCTATCTCTCACTCTGTATGGAAAAGTCTGTATACTAGGATGCCAAACTTTTTTGCCTACTGAGATAGGAAATTTGTGAGGAAAACCTACCAATATTTGTCAATTATAGGAACACTGCATCGGTAGCTGTTAGTCTGGAACAATTGAATAAGTCATCATTCATGATTTTGATCTTCTTCTTTTTTTTTTTTTTTATGATGGATCACAAGAGGATCTTCTTCACTATTTTTCATTTCCAATTGTCTCGGAGATCTTTTGTGAAAAGAACAGTTGGTATTCATAATGAATAACGAAAGTTTAACTTCTTTTACATTATGTACATTAATTACTCATGGGCTGTTTATCGTCACTCTGATTTTGGTAATTGGATCTTGTGTCTTTGCAGATACCAATTCAACCCCTGCTGCTCATAGAAAAGGGAAAGGAATGCATGTCGCGCTTGTTATAATGATTAGCGTTCTAGTTTCGACTGTTCTACTTATCGGGTTGGTAGCTGCTTACAAGTATTGGCAGAAAAGGAAGAGGGAGCAAGAACAGGCTAGATTTCTGAAGCTATTTGAAGATGGTGATGACATTGAGGATGAGCTAGGGCTGGGTAGTGTGTTATGACCTTAGGTATTCTGGTTCATAACCTTATTGTACAGTACATTCTTAATGGCGAAAAGTTTTGCTTGTAAAGTTGGACCTGAAATAGAGTACAGTACGAAACACGCTCCTCTGTTTGTATGTTTGTGCACTGTCTTGACAATCGCTGAAGGCAGCGGATGTAGCTTTGGTAAATATGTATGGAAAAGAATAAGAAAGATTGCCATTCCTTGGCATTTTAGAAATTATCCTTACTAAACGTCGATATATTCTTGATTGGAATTAGACATCTTTGATTATGGAAGGCAACTGCCTGCGATTAAACAATGAAAATAGTAATAGAGGATTAAAATTGCCAGGAAAAATGTCTGAGATGGACTCCTGAAAGCTACTGGCCGGTCGCTCTTAGTTGTTCTGGTGCTGTAACAAATCTCGTCCTTCAATCACCATAGAGTTTTCGGTTCTTCCTGAAACAAGCAGGGCCATTAACCGAAGATACTCTCAAAGAAAGCCGTTTCGACGAAGGAGCGTGTTGGCTCTTGCTGACTAATTTCAGGAGTGGTCTCCGCCCATATATGTTCTGGCCAAAATCCGTATCCAGTCGCGAGATCATGTCCATAAGAAGATTGCATTTCCCCAATTTGGTAAAAATCGTTGCTTTGTTTTTCATTCTGATACAGATTCTCCTTCTGTAGGCCATTCCATTGTTCCCCATTGTCGGAATCATCTTGAAGTGAGAAGAAATAACGTTCCCAGCAACTGCTGAAGCAGGACTTGAGATCGCTAGGCCAATCTCCATATTTGTCGTGAGGTAGTTCCTCTTGTTCATAAAAATCGTCACGTCCGTGACGCTGGCTCTGAAACCCACATGAGAAATCTTCTTGTGGAAAATAAGAGGGATTCAAACTACCATCGGGAAAACATATGGCAGATAAGGATGAGAGAGAGTCTTCATAGGATCCACCGCCAATGGCATCATAAAGCTCTCCATTTGAAGTCGGCCATATGGGGTGACTTGTGAACTGTGGCTCGTAGGGACTAAGAACTGTGCAAGCCATGGTACTAAAGTCCAAGCTATATGTTGTTGCCTGAAAATTTCTATTGAATTGTTCCCGTGGTTTTACTCACACAGGAACGAACATGTGCTTGAGGGCAACCTTATTCCAATCGAACATGAGAGATTTGCAATGATGTTGTACCAGAGGCTGGAGAGATCATGCTAATATAGCAGATAGTCACTGTGTCGTGGAGACTGTTATCGTCTAGAATCAACTTTTTCCTGGTGAAAAAGGAGCGGGAAGATACTCATCTTTGGGCAGAAAGATGAGTCATGCTCGGTCACAGAAGCATCTGATTCTGCACTAGCATGAAAATTTTTTCCAGAACAGTGTGACTGCTTTCTGTTGCTGATAAAAGCTCTCCTTCTTTTGCTCTTCTACCACATCTCCTCGGTGGTCGGCGCAGGACCTTTTCCTTTTGATAAAAGCTACTAACAATTGAAGGTCCTTTAGGGCAATATAGCTCCAGCATTTTCTCACTAGAACGATTTATTCTTCACCGTGGCTTGAATCGGAGAAAAGCAACAAGAAGAAAAGAAAAGGGGAAGATATAAGTCCTCAGACTAATTTGTACAGAGGAGATCAGTGACACTTATATATCCGCAGCTCAAAGGTCAAATCTTGCTAGCTGCAATTATACCTCTCTAACATTGGCCTAAGGCTTCCTTGAAGTTTCATTTGTGTTAAACCTGGTTTACGTGCTCGGTTCTGCCAAATCCCCAATCGATGCGTCAAAATCGCAAACAAGGAACACGAGATATTAGCAGCCTCCTCCATCTTCTCAAGAAATCTCATTGGGCAATAGGAGGCCTCGATCATTGTAAAGACAGGAAACCTACGCATCTTTGTTCTAGTTACTTCTATACCAACCCGTATCATAACGGAAAACAACACTCCTGTGCCTTATTTCCCATTTCTGTTCCTGTGTCAAATCTTTTTTTTTTTTCTTGTTGTATAGGGCTACAGTATCCTTCGGCTTGCTGATGAGTGAAGATTAACGTGTTTAATAGTTTTCATGAAGATGCCTTGGTTAAAAGTGTCCGTCTTTTTAGTCTTGCTCGTGCAGGTCCAAACTTACCAGCATGAGGCCATGAAGATTCTATCGAAATGAGAATATAATCTCCCAAACTTGATTGATGTTTTGGTTTCACAGTGCACAGAGCATCACTTCGTGGTACAAGCCGGTAATTAGGAAGCTACGTGGTACAATATTACATCTTTAGTATTTTTCCAAAGCGAAACGAAAACAAGAAACCTCGATACAAGAAGTCAGGAAAGACCGAGAAAGAGATGCATATTGCAGATACACTATACAGGCATCTCATCGAGGCATCAACGTAGTACGCAGCAACAGTTGGAGATCGAGAGCTGAGAGGCGCGATGTCTCACTCTGACTTTGGCTTCGCGGGTTTTCGCCCCGTGGATCGTCGAAGCCTGTTCATGCACCTCCCAACGAACTTCAAAACCTCATCGATAAAAATCACCGGAAGTGCGACCACGAGTACCAGAAGCCACTCGTTGAAGCTGAGAGGCACGATGCCGAAAACCTGAGCGAGGAAAGGGATGTATAGGATCAGGAAGTGAAGCCCGAACGAGACGCACATGGCCACCAAGAGCCATGGGTTGACCCAGGGGGGCATAATCAACAGGCTCGTGTCCTCAGAGAGGGCATTGAGAGAGTTGAACATCTCGATCGCGACCAGCACCGAGAGAGACAAAGTCGTGGCCTTGACTTTCCCTCCGTGGAAATAGTCGCATGGGTCGCTGTCGAAGGTGAGGACCTGGCTCCCGGCGGTGAAGGGCGTGACGGTGAAGTTCTTCCAGGACGAGCACTGACCCCAGTTCGCGAGCTGATTGTACGACACGAGCGTGTGTCCATCGCCGCTAAGGTCAATGCCCAAGAAGGAGGCCTGTGTGTACCAAATGACAAAGGCACCCACAGTTGCAATCCCTACATAGAGTCCAATGACCTGTCCAAAGCAATCAAGCTGGTCAATTCACAGTACAATTAGGAAGCGTTAGGAGGATTAAAGCCAGTGAATGATAACTACCAGATAGCGGAACAGAATCCACTTGCTGATGAGAGAATCGTTGCTTTTGCGCGGCGGCTTTTGCATTATATCCTTATCTGGAGGATTGAATCCCAAGGCAGTCGCAGGCGGTCCATCGGTCACAAGATTGACCCACAGAAGCTGGACAGGTATCAGACTTTCGGGAATTCCTAAAGCCGCTGTCAAGAAGATGGAAGCGACCTCGCCGATGTTTGAAGAGATCATGTACCTGAAAGTTCAATTCGGAAAAAGCACATCAGCACTAACAGCAATAGGTCCACTGATTTTTATCTGCAACAAGCACACGAAGCTCAGATTGCTATTTCAGACAATAGTGGTCCAGTCAATCGTTAGTCGCCACAAATTACTAGCCTAAAACATGTTCAATAAATTATTTCTTGGAGGAGTTGCCCAAAGTAGTTGATAAATGAACAAATGTCACAAACATTTGTGCTTCGAAACCAAGTAGGACTGAGAGAGACTAACCTGATGAAGGCCTTCATATTGCTGTAGATAGATCTTCCTTCGCCAACGGCTGCGACTATTGTACTGAAATTGTCATCAGACAAGACCATGTCGGAAGCTTCCTTCGCAACCTGGAGCAGACGAAAAAAATACTGTGATAATCAAGCATGACGAATATTTTATATAAGGCGCGATAGCAAGTAATTGATAACACTGAGAATGAAAGTTGGCCCGGCTTAGGATTCTTCAGCAAATAAAAGAAAAAAAATGAGCTGATAACTCTGCTGACTTGATTAAACCAGGCAAATTTCATAAAATTCTTTAACTTCCTTAGTTCAAGATTTACGGACTCTCGTACTATTATTGAGGTCCAAATCTTCAATTGCTTTCAACTGGGTCCCTTCAGATCTTACTAAGACGTGGCATCAATTTGTACCGACTATTAACCGACTTCTTCCACCTAATTCTTTACATATAATTTATTTTCAACGAAGGATTTCGCTGTCTTGACGCAGCAAATGCAGTAACAAAAGAGTACCTCAGTTCCGGCAATGCCCATTGCTATGCCAATATCGGCCAGTTTCAGGGCAGGTGCATCGTTCACTCCATCACCGGTCATGGCAACAACTTCACCGTCTTCTTTGAGCAACCGAACTATTTCTTGTTTGTGCCTTGGTTCGGCCCTGGAGAACAGGAGGCCTCCGGTTTGCCTCAGGTGATCCTTCTTGTTCTGCAAATTCATGAACTCTTTTCCCGTCAAGCTTTTGAAGCTGATGTCCTCGTCATGTTCGAAAACTCCTATTTCGCGACATATGGCTTCCGCTGTGTTCTTGTTATCTCCGGTGATAACCATGACGCGGATGCCCGCTGCCCTGCAGTCCTGAATGGCTTGATCGACTTCTTCTCTTGGAGGATCCTGTATGGAGTGCACCAAGCCACAGGATTAGCTTGCGAGGAAGTGGGAAAAAGATTACTCCAAACTCGGAAAAAGATGCTAGAAACACAAACAGAACTCACTCGCAGTCCCACCAAGCCAGCAAAAACTAATCCACTCTCTATTGTCGAATAATTAGATGGATTAAGCAGAAGTTTATGAGCAGGATGGTCTTCAGAACCGTCATAGCTCTCGAACTCAGGCAGCTCGTCTCTGAATGCAAAAGCCAGACAACGCAGTGCGCCAGTCGACATTTCATAAAGAGATTGCAAGATGGAGCTTCTTGAGTTCTCATCCAGTTCCACAATTGAGCCATCAAGCAATTGAATTTTGCTGCTTCTCTCTAATATACTTTCTACAGCGCCCTGTCAAAATCGCAGTGGTTCATTCGTTGGTCACGTACATATTGAAATAACATTTCAACTTCGACTCAGTAAAATGATTCGGCAAGGTAAAAAATGTTCAAACTATCCATCTTTGGGAAAACTTCAAATCTTTTTGACTTTGTCATTGAGATTTAACATTCTCTGATGCGAACTCAGGCATAGTATTAGCAGTTGAAGAAACAGAGTAAAGAGTGTACGGATAATTATCAATCCAACAGCATTTTCACGAGAATATATTGGATGTTTACGCATGGAAAGGGAATGCACCTTCACAAGCAGCAACTTCTTCCCGGCACCGGAACTCACAATGACTCCCATAGACTTCCTATCTCGGTCGAATTCCAGTGTCCCGATCCGACGCTCATATTCACTCCACCATTTGCAGCAACCTTCAGAAGCAAACACCAAACATGGTTAGTTGCTACAAGATCTCTGACCCCGATGATAGACAAAGAAGCAGAGAATTGAAGTAGGTCGATAAATGTCTTACGCAGAAGTTCGTTGCTCTCAGGAGCCTCTTTGGGCATGCCCATTTTCTCGACCAAAACCTGATAGAACATGAAGAATATCTGATTGAAACATCTAATCGATTTGAAGGCGCACATTTGCATCAATTTGTTATACTAGCAAAGCTCACAAGAATGCAAAGCGGAAACTTGCTAATCAGAACGTATGTTTTACCCAAAAATCACTGCAATGACTCAATAATAATAAAACAGCTCCTTGTAAACACTGTAACAGGTTATTTCACTAAAGAAGATGAAGTAAGGTGACCCCGAAAAGTTTTTAAAAAAAAAATCGCGTTTACCTTTAAAGCAGCCTCGGTGGGCATCCCGTGGGCAATGAACTTGTGCTCTGACCGCGCAACACCAGCATCGTTGCATACAGCGGCGATTTGTGCTATCATTTGAAGATTAGCATCCATGTGGCCAGCTGGCCAGTCGTGAATTTTGCCATCTAACGAATTGTAAGTTGTCCCTTCGACCTTGAAGGTCCTCAACTGATCGGGCGACGAACCAACAGCCACCAGCTTCGCCACAGCCATTTGGTTAGTGGTCAATGTGCCAGTTTTATCTGAACAGATCACCGTCGTGCACCCCAAGGTCTCGACGCTTGGGAGTTTCCGAACAAGGGCATTCTTCTGTGCCATCTTCCTCGTCCCGAGCGCCAGGCAAGTCGTGATCACGGCAGGCAGACCTTCGGGAATTGCAGCCACAGCCAATGCCACAGCAATCTCGAAGTAATAAGCGGACTTCTCAAATGAGAATTTGAAATTCGTTGGCCACCCGTCTACATACTCCCAGGTTAGGAAGTACTTGACGCTGATGAGCCAGACAAGTGCGCAAATCATGCCGATTATTATCGTCAAGACCTCCCCGAACTCGTTCAGTTTCTTCTTCAACGGGGTGTCCTCCTCGCTCTGTGACGCCACATGGATTTGCTTGTGCACTTTCCCAAGCTCGGTCTCCATCCCGGTCTGAGTGACCAAACAGATACAATTACCGTTCACCACGGTCGTCCCTGCGAAGACCATGCATCTCTTGCCCTGTATGTCGGCATCCTCCGCAATGGCCTTGCTCGTCTTGTTCACAGCCTCGCTCTCTCCAGTCAAGGAGCCCTGCTCCAACCGCAATGTGGAGCTGATCAACCCCACGACACGCATGTCTGCCGGCACTTTGTCTCCGACCTTGAGCTCCACAATATCCCCTGGCACGAGCTCCCTTGCGGGCAAATTCAGAATCCTCTTCCCATCTCGCACCACCGTCGCCTGCTCCGACTGAATCTCCTTCAGCGCCTCCAGAGCCTTCTCGGCATTGCTCTCCTGCCACACCCCAACAGTCGCATTCAAGATCAGGATCAGGAATATCACCAGTGGCTCCACGAACGCGGTGATCTCCTTGTTGGCACCGCCTCCCTCGCCCTCATACCAGGCGAGCATGAAGGAGACGACCGCAGCGCCAAGCAGGATCCGGACGAGCGTGTCGTTGAACTGCTCGAGGATGAGGCTAAAGATCGAGACGCCCTCATGGTGTTCCAGCTCGTTGGGGCCATACAGCTTGCGCCTCCTCTCGACATCCCTGGACTCGAGCCCCGAGGCCCTGCTGGTGCGGTAGTGCTTCTCGCACTCGGGGATATCTCTCGCCCAAGCGGGGAACATCACCTCGCGATCATTCAACTTCTTCGAGACGGCTTCAAGGTTTCCGCAATCCTGTCCTCCTTGTCCCATCTCTACACGCAGTCGATAGATTATGAGGAATTCGAACTTTAGTCCCCAGTTCACGACAAAACTCCGACGATCACGAATTGCATCACCCAAATGAAAAGCGAAACAGAATAAGCAAATAGAAGACCCCTTGTACGAAGTCAGTGTCGAAAGAGATGGATAGAGAGAGGCACCTTAAGTTTCATCAACTGCGTACCTCTGACTTTGAGAACCAGTCTCTTCCGTGCTGCTGTCTCTTCGCTGCAGAAATCGCCAGGAAGGAGGGGAGATTAATAACGACTTCACCGGGGATTAAAATAATCAGTCCCGCGAAGCTTCGTCGCAACTTCTTCTTCGGAAGCGTATTCAAGGCAGAGCTCAACCGGCGAGACCGTTTCTCTTCTTCTTCTCTGGAGACTGAAACTGGCGGGCGTGCGGTCGTGCGCCACTTGAAAAAGAACGATTCAGAGCGAACCGGCGGCGAAAACTGTTTTTTAGAAAAAAGAAAAGTCAACGCGGCCGACGTGGCGTCCTCCCATTGGGTCGAGAAATTATTCGTCTCGCTTACCATTGGCCCGATGCCGTGCTGACGTGGCTCCTTCCCTCCCATGACCAACTGCCCGGGCGCGGCGGAGGAGCGGCCTCTGTTTCTTTTTATTTTCTATTTTTTGCAGTAGTACCCACACTAGTACTTGTTTTTCCACCCCTCTCTCCTACTTAATTAATTAATTGATTTGTTTAGTTTTGAATTATTTAGATAATTGATTGTGATGTTATACGGCTAACAATAGCGAGGGGCTACCCGGGGTAGAATTTTCTCGAGGGTCAAATACAAAATTAGGATGTCTATATCAATTACCTTCTGTTGATCGACCTTAAATCCTAAACAGGTTTTCCGAAAGCCAAATGTTTGCATATGTTTCTTCTGGTATTGTCTGAAGAGCATGATGATACGTAGCATCAATTATTTGGTAAGTTAAGTATTTCCACTTTATCTATTAGCTGGCTGGCGTGCTAATCTTGAAATCGGCAAGCGCTTCAATATTAGTTTCTTTTAATTATCTCCTAGGAGGGTTACCTCACGTTTTATCAGGTCTTAAGATTAGGGATTGTAGATTTATGATTTTTAAATTTTGTATTCGGCTTTAACCCTTTTTCATACCAAAAAATAAAAGTACCATGCTTTATGAACGATTTAATTGGCCTAATATATTAGACTCTTTCATATCATCTCTGATCCAACGTCAAAAAAAAATCACGGTATCTCATAATTTTATTAATTAGAGATGCCAATATTCATTTCAATTAATCGGGCTCATATTTAATGCTCATGAAAAGATGTTATATTGATTTATTAATCTCTAAGGATTAGAGTTTATATGTTTTGGGTAAAAATTACTTGAGTTGCTGAAATACAAATACCCACTGAATACAATTAAGTCTTTTAGCAAAAAGCCCAATCGAAGCATGATTATTGAGTCACGGAGTTAAAGAGCTCTTCATATTGCGGCTTTCTAATCACGGTTCAACGATTCTAAATGATTTACTTAGATTATATTATCTCTCTTTTATATATATATCACATCAAGGCCCATTAATGCACAAATTTCTTTTCTTCACGTTTCCTTACACTACTAATATAAACAAGAAATCTATGAGGAAGATTGAGATGCGACAATAAGTTTTTTTATAAGGTTTTGAGGTTTTTTTTATTTTCTTTTTTGATTGAAATAAGAATCACACGAGATTTTGAGACTTTTATTACATTAACGATATGGATCCTCTAAATTTAGAAAGAATATGTACATCTTAAATTCATCTCTTTTTTTTTTTTGCCTATCATACTCTAACCCCCAACTCATTCTCAGACTTTTGTCATGCCTCTCACAGGACGTGGGTATCTGAAACTACATGTTCCCTCTTCTAGCCCCCCTAAGAAGGTGGGGATTCGAATTCCTCACCTCCTACTTTCTAAATAGGAAGGGTGACTATTGGGACAAATTCCAGTAATTTTCTCTTTCAAATAGTTGTTCATCAACTTATAATTACGTGGTTGAGATTGCATCCACGTCCTATTTACCATACTTTTCCCTCTCTTGACACCAAAAGAAACCCTAATTTTCTACCGTTTCACTTCCGCTCTCCCCAAGCAGTAGCCACAGCGGCGGCAGTCAAATCACCACAGTGGCTGTGATCCCAGCACCATTACCCCATCATCACTGCTATTCTGATGCATGCCACCCACCATGGCTATATATATCGGTCCCGTGACTTGATTGGGAATTCTACTGAAGTTCAGTGATCAACCATGAAAATTTCCGGTGTGCGCTTTTAAATAATGGGGGTCTCTTTAATACTTTCAAGTTAGTGCAAAACACAGCTCGATACCTTCGAGAGCTTAGTCTCAAATGTAAAAGCTCGTAGAGAGAGCTCTTTTTGTGCCTCAACATGATCTGAACCCTCATCTATGGTCCATGGAGAAGTTCATCGGTTAAATTATATCCTATGATGATTATACAAATTTCCTAATTTACACCAATACCAATTACCAAAAATAACTATAGCTCGTATTTTCTCAATATTAATGAAATGCTCAAATTGTCCAGCTGTTGAAGACGTTCTCCTGTTCATACTACCGGCCAAAACAGCTAATACATGTAAGGTTATGCGTGACTTGAATCAGATTCCAACAATTGATTAATTAAGCTTATTAATTGATAATTAGTGGATGATGTATAGATTTGAAGAGCATATATATAAGTTGGGTCGCTTTGCAGGATGCTTTTTATTATGCCACAAATTTTTTTTATGTCAAATCAACGGACCACCACGCATCGGTACAATTCAGCATGGGTGGGGCGAATATATTGACTGGCCTCGAGCGACTGCCTTAAATATTTAACTACTGATGCATTCCCTAAAAAGCCCTAAACTTTAGGTTAAGTTTTAAATTTATTCCACATTTTTTTTATTTAGAATATACCCCAAATTTTATGTTCAGTCTCAAATCTACCACAAACTTTTTTTGTCTAAAAAAAACCCTAAACATTTAAGTTCAATCTCAAATTTGCCCCAAATTTTGTTTTGTGATAAAAAATAGCAAATTTCAATTTATTTTCAAAAATATACCCTCGTCATCCAGTCCCAAATTGACGTGGCACTTCCAAGTCGATAACAAATCCACATCAGCAAAATAATAGGACGATAGGTATAGATCGACATGGCATTTCCACTTCGATAACAAATTAAACCCAATAAATATTGTTGAAATTCTCCAAAATAAAACTGTTCTAGGATATGAAAGTTAGGGATGATAACAAATCCACCCCAAAATTTTTTTAATTTAAAAAAAAACTCAACTTTTAGGTTCAGTCCAAATTTTCCCCGAATTTTTCTTTGTCTAAAAAAAGCCCTATTACTTTGTTGATGTGGATTAGTTATCGATGTGGAAGTGCCGCGTCAAGTTGGGACTGAATCACGGGGTATTTTTTTGAAAATATATTGAAATTTGATGATTTTTTTACACAAAACAAAATTCGGGGCAGATTTAGGACTGTACTTAAATTTTGGGATTTTTTTTAAAAAAAAAAAGTTGAAGGCAGATTTGGGATTTGACCTAAAGTTTGGGGTTATTTCTGGAACAAAAAAAATTTTGGGGTAGATTTGGGACTTCACCTAAAGTTGGGGTTTTTTTAGGGAATTAAGCCATTTAATTACTAATAATGATTGCATATAATATGTTCGTATGTGCATCGAATAAAAGATAAGTTAAAATAAGTTGTTTATAATAAAAATGCGTACGTGTCTTATTCATATAGGCCTCAATAGATTGTATCGATGTGCCATTTTATAATAGTTTCAATTTTATCACAGATCTTTTATGAAGACATCCAAATTTTTCTTCATTATATGTCCTATGTTTTCGAAAAAAAAATTAATGAGGAATAATGAGAAGCCTAAGCATCCTTTTTCTTTCGTAGCGATACTTTGACTCCGTTCACTTCACTGAAAACAACTTTCGGGAAAAAGTTTTTTGGATTTTTCAGCGTTCGGTTCATGGAAAATAAATTAGTTAAAGAAAACATTTTCCGTCAATGGAAAAAATACATTCAAAAATAAAAAAAATGTTTTTTGCTTTTTAGAAAATGGAAAAGCTTTTTTCCATATCTACTTTCACGAAACACCCTTTTCCTTTTCTTTTTTCTATTATTTATTTATTTTTTTAAATCAAGTTTTTAATTATTTTTATTTTTCCTTTTTCTTTTCCTTTTCTTTCTTTTTCTTTTTGCTTCTTTCTCAGCTGGCTGCTGGCCATAGCGACAGCTGACTACCTGCGAGCTCGAGCCTCGCCAGATCTAGCAAGCTGGGTGAGGCTCGAGTTTTTGGTAATTTTTTTCAGACAATCAAATTAGATAATAAATGGAAGAAAATGTTTTTTAGTTCATTTTTAGGTTTCAACCAAACATCGAAAAATATTGTCATTTTCCTGGAAAATAGCTTATTGAAAAATATTTTCCAGATTCGTCAGATTTTCTTTGAAATGAATGGAGCCTTTATGTTACGCGAGTTTCTTTAATGCACAAGTCAAAGATCCACATTTTGTTGCATACGTTTTTCCTTACCATTTTATTGTAATGAAAATTTGCTTTATCATAATGATTATCTCAATCTATCTGTTTCATAATTTGCAATAATAAAAATGGTCTTATGAAGAGCCATTGCATTGACAAAGCGATATCATTTTACAACATTCAAATGTTTTTCTTTCTACCTAAATAAGTCATAAATTCATTAGCATCCCTTACTATCTTTCTTATCTAAGGAAAATGTAAATATTTTGGAATAGGACTTGAAAATTCTTTTTCTTGTGATTATTTCATGCATCACAGCTTTAAAATAACCAACAAATTTTTTATCAGTTTTATTGAGAAGCTCTCAATATCAAAATTTTTTTTTTTTTTTTGTTAAAGTACGTGAGAAACTAAAAATATGGGGCGTCTTTTATTTATATATTTAAATTTTAGTAAAAGTTTAGTGAATACTTAATTCACTAAATTGTGCTCCCGAAAAGAATCATCAAGCTAAAAATGATGAAATATCGAGATAAAATTCAAACTAAAGTTAGCGAAACAATTGGCTTGATACTTAAAGATGCAAATTGCATAACTACATGACATTTTTGGGGAAATGGTTAAGCAAGCGAATGAAGTTTCTTCAAAATTACTGCTTGTCGATAATTTTATAACATAAATGAGCCATATCCATAAAATAATGAAAAGCATCTTAGATTTCTCACATTAAGAAAATGAAAAAAAATTCATATCCAATGAATAAGAAAGAGGTATTACCAAAACAAAGAAAATAAGAGAACAATACCATTTCGCTAAACCAACTCTAAAGAAATCGACAAGTTGTGATCGTGCAATGTATTTCAAAACCCTTCTTTATGTGATAGTACGATACGATTCCTTTTCGCTTTATCTACTATTGCCTTCAAGTGAAGAATCTCATTCGCCCCTTATCGCTTCCAGTTCCAATGGTGCTTAATGAGCATCTAACCCTAGGAATCGCATAAAATCGTGTGGCGTGATGATAGAACAATTCCATTATTGCAAGACCCTTCATTCCAAATTCCACATAATTCTCCATAAAATAAGAGGAGGAGTGCCACCGATTTACGAATTTCATGTGGTATTACTTATTCTTAATCTCTTTAACATGTTGAAGGAAAATGTTTCGTAAGATGTTATCGACCCCGAAAGAAAGCTAGATTGTAGACACTGAAAAATCAAGTGGACGGCTCTACATAATATTATTGATGATAGTTCATGTTGCAATTTTACCATAAAATAAATGAGAAGTAATAAAAAATGTCAGAGCCTTAGGTAGTTCAGTTGAGTGTCGGTACCTACTGTACGAGAAAAGCCAACTGTAAATGATCCATTAATAATTAGAGAATAAGAGTTATAATTACTCACACGCTTGAATATTTCTTACACCTAGATCAAATCCAAACCCAGAATTTTCATACTCAATTTGAATGTAAAGTTCATGGCACAAATTACCGTGTCCAAACACGTCCGCCAAAGAAACTAGAACTCTATGCGTCCGCCCCTTTTTCGTGTTCGCGCGGCTGTGGCCAGGAAAGAACCCCAAAAACCAAACCCTTATTTTATTTTTACTTTCTTTCCTCCGACAAACCTTCTATATATATATTACAGGATAGTGGCCCCCTTCTTTGTACGGTTAAAAGAGTCCCTCCGCGGTGAAGTTCCATTCTTAGTCTTCTTGGATATTTACTCTGAGACCATCGCCCATTGATCAAACTTTGACTTGGATATTAACTTCAACAGAAAACAAATCTCATTCGAACGAAGACATATCAGATTTTGAATAAATCGAAATCTTCTAACGGGTCGGGTTTTGTACACAGTTCGAATTCGTGACGTAATTGAACGGTTCAAAAAGTCAACATTTCACTGCATAAAAAAGAGAAGATGCATAAGTACATGCTATTAATTGTGTCTTTCGATTACTAACCCCAAAAAACACGGTGCCCTTTGAGACAAAAGTCACATTAAAAAGATACAAGAGATAATCAAATCAGAAGCATGGCGTGTTACGTATTAGCCATGTCATTAATCTTCGAGTGGATATATAAGAGATTAGCGAGGAATTAGGTACATTTTTCGTATCACGGAGAGCAATTGCGATGTCTCATTCAATCAGTAAAAAACTTATTCTTCTCCTCAAAGCGTGGTCCTTCCTCGCGCGATATAGAACTATATTTTGAATGCCCTTCTCAACAGTGTACTATAACTAGATCTGAACTTTAATATTTAATATTACGAATGACCTGGTTTAAAAGATTCTTCGGAGCACTTATGAACCGGCCATATATAACTCGATCTTTCCAAAGAAGCACATTCTTGATTTTTTTTGCGAGCTACGTTGTCTACATCATACGCTTTTCACTCGTTATATTATTATTATCAGCAATGGGTCATACGTCTCCTTTCCTCATTCACATGACTTATCATTAATATAGCAGAAGAAATCATTAACGAGAGTATCCACTACTCAAGTGTTTTAATATAAACCGGTAGCATTATCCTGTGAAGGCATCATCTGCGCATCATACAGAGTGCAGCTGACAAGTTTTGAAGTGAAAAATGCGTCATGCGATTTCGGAACAGTTCGCGTGGACGGAGAAGCAAGAGAGCTGATCTAAGAAATATGCTGATGGCAGGACATGATTACCAAATTATTCTTTTAAAAAACATAATAATCCTTGATTTTCTCAATTAATAAATCTTCACAGTCCAATTACCAAATGTACCTTTTACAATGTATTTAGGCTTAGTAAACGCTAGCAAGGGTTGGTCGAAGGTGAGCGAGGCGCATGCACCGACAACGGAAGTAGGAAGTGATGGCGACGAAGAAAAAGAGCTTATGTTGGTGTAGATTTATCCGTGTTTTAATACTAATAAATTGAGACAAAAATTGAAAAAAAAGGAGGAGGAAATGATCATTGGCAATTCCCCCAAGAGGAAACCTACCTTTGAAATATAATTCTTTCAGCAGTTACGTGATTCTGATGCACAACGGCATACTTGGGCTAAACTGCTCCACTCCCTTTTAACTTTGAATCATTCAAGATAAAATTGCATTTCTATATTTCTTGGATCTTTAGTTATTGTTTGTCTTTCATGGCAAAGGGATATCTTTCTATTCTTTTTATAGGCAAATATAGATTCTACTTGATAATCCAAACCAACTTCAACGAGGCATTGTGACCTAATATGAGGATAACAAGCAATTGGGATGATATGAATTCGGGATTATTGTCCAAAAAATCTCAAACTTATTATACGGTGGCCAATTTAGTCATAAACATTTTAATTATGCCAATTTTATCATAAACCTTTTAATGATTGTTAATGTAGGCCTCCGACCAATTTTGGTTAGAAATCACTAATATAAACTGCTCTACGTGATGCAACCGGTGCTGACATAAACAATTTTTTTGCAGATTTTTTCTTTGCTTTCCTATTACTTTTTTACTATTTCTATCTACCGGTCGCTTGGCTCTGGTGATAGTTGACGGAGGTCTTTGGCCACTAACGAGAGCATGGATGCCCTCACTAGCCACAAGCAAGGGAGACCCTCACCGAATATGACGAGGCGAGCGAGGGCGACACTCGCTAGAGGCCGGCAAAGGATTTCCTTGTCGAATCTAGCAAGGGAAACCCTCCCCCAAGTGAGGGTTGCCCTTGCTTGAGGCCGACGAGGGCTATCCTCACCAGATTTGGGTGACCCTTGCTGATGGCGAGCAACCTCAATCAGCCATTGCTGAGGCTTGCCAATGGAGAGATATATAGGGAAAAAAAAAAAAAAAAAAAGAGAAAGGAAAGAAAAAAAAGAAAAAAGTTCATAAAATCTTTAAAAAAATTGTGAACATCGTCTATGTCAGCAGTAACTGTGCCACGTACGATGGACAATGTTGACTAGACTGGGAAAAGTACAAAAAAAGTCATAAACCTATTGCATTGGTACAAATTCAGTCATAAACCTTTCAATTAGACCAATTTAGTCCTAAATCTTTTCATATTGGTATTAATTTATTCTATCCAGCCAATTTAGGCCGAAAATCACTGATGTGGACGTTAGCAGTCCTATGTGGCATTGCCGACACTGACATAGACAAATTTTAAAAATTTTTCATATTTTTTAAATATATATTTTTCTTTTTTTCTCTTTTCTTTTCTTTTCTTTCTTTTTTATTTTTCTAGAAACGGTGGGCTGGCGACCCTCACCTGGTCTAGGTGAGGGCCACCGTGCCCTCGAACAGATCCAGGTGAGAGTTGAAACATTTGTCTATTGGCTAGCGAGGGCGCGGGGGCCCTCGTCTGCCCACAATTTCTAGAAAAAGAAAAAAGAAAGAAAAGAAAAGAGAAAAAAAGAAAAAGAATTATTAAAAAAATCTGAAGAATTATTAAAAATTATAAAATTTGTTCACATTAGCTGCCGGCGGTGCCACAGAGGACCACCGGCGTCCATGTTAGTGATTTCCGACCTAAATTGGGCGGATGGACTGAATTAGTACCAATGCGAAAATGTTTAGGACTAAATTGGTCCAATTGAAAGATTTAGGACTGAATTTGTACCAATGTAATAGGTTTAGGACTTTTCCGATACTTTTCCCTACTAGACCACCCTATTAGTAATTTTCAGCCAAATTAGGCGGAAGGACTATGTTAGCAAATTATTAAAAAGTTTAGGATTAATTTGGCACAATTAAAATATTTAGGATTAAATTGGCCGTTGTACAATAGGATTAAGACTTTTTGAACAATTATCTCCTACAAAATTCATGTACTTTTCTAAAGATTTATATCACTTTATAAGTTGACGCCCGATTGCACTCCGATGACACAATGCCCCTGATTTAAACTTACCATTGTGTTATCATCAAGGACAAACGTAAGAGATGATCAAATGAGTGATTTTCGCTAAACTTTTATATTCGATTGTTTGTTTGATAAACTCCAAAATAGAAAGGTGATTAGTATGCCATTTGCCAATCATAAGTCAGTCTAGTCGACATGCACGGCTTCTTTACATTATAAGGTAAGGGAGTTGCTCATCCAATCTCTTTCACACCGTGTCATAAGTTTCATATTGTGAAAACAAGTGATAAAGTAAACTTACGCACGCTTGACCTCAAATACTTTTTTATTCTTCTTTCTTTTTGAAGCCTATGCATGATGGTGACTATTTTATCTAAAGCCAAATTTTCCGACATCTTGATTGGTGAAAACTTCATCCGCTAATCTTTAGTTGATGGATTGCAAAAATGAAAACCACAAATGATTATATTTACATTTATCCTTAGTTGGAGGAATTTTCCCACCAGTTTATGGTTGGTTGGTTAACATACGATCATCACCTATATGTATATTTAGTTAAGTTTGTATATGGATGATTCTATAACTTGTAACCCACCAATTAGAGGTATGGCCGGAGTACCCAATTTGAGATGGAAAATAATTTAACCACCAATAAGAGACTTGGTTAAATTAATTTCCCTCAATTAGGAATAGAGGTAAACACAATCCTTTTATGTATGGACTATATTTTCCTCCACCCTCTATTGTTGGAGCAAGCTAGCCTCTAATTCACAGGTTATAAATATGAATATCATGTACTTGTAACTTATCTTAATATTGACCACGTTTTCCTTCGTCTCTAGCTGGTGAAAAATTTCTCCAACCAGATTTCTTATTGGTGGTATATACATATTATCCATATTTATTATTTTTCTCAAGTTCTTGTGTGAATTAACCCACCAATAAGAGATTTGGTAGGATGAAATTTCCTCCAACATGGTCCAACCATGGATGCAAGAAAACACTACCCTTTTATCTATGGTTTATACTTTCCTCCATCATTGGTCGGTGAAAACTGCCCTTTAATTGGTGAATATGAATATGGATATCAACCCACATTTAAATTTGTACGCAAAAAGTAGGCCATATTTTCCTCTATCCCTACATGGAGAATAAGTTTCTCCAACTAGGTTTCTGTTTGATGAATTACAAATATGAATATCATCCGCACGTATTTCTAGCTGAGTTTGCATCTAGTTGATGTCCCTATTTGCAACCCATCAATTAAAGCTCTGGTTAGATGAAGTTTCCTCCAACCAAGAATGAAGGAAAACACAACCTTCTAAATGTAAATGCGAGTGATGTTTGTATTTATAACTTACCAATCAAAACCTGATTGTAGAAAGTTTCTTCCAACTAGAAATGGAGGAAAACATGACACGAATCCGTCAATGCATTATTGTCTTTTGAAAGATCTTTTTATCATAAAAGGAAAGCATCACTTACTTAAGAGTTGCATTCATTTTATGCAAGTTGTTTACAACTATTGATATTGATGATAAGACTTATGGGGGAGAAATATTGCCAATTGTTCTAAAAACATCAACTAAAACATCAACTTTATAGATGAGGGGAAGATTTATGATTAAAAAATACTTAACTCTCTCCTTTATGTCTTGGGAGAAAAATGAGTGAAGTATGATAATGAAAAACGTTCATGGTTATCAACTTTAACCAATGGGTGACTTGTTTAAATACTTAGCTTTCTAGATGAAGGGGCGACTTCTTATTTAAAAATTCTTATTAATCTTCCTTATGCGTAGGTTGGGATTTGATTATTTACGAGAAGAGACAAATGAGGAGCTTTGGAGATATTTGAGTACAAGAAATCATGTTCTTATAGAAATTATGATAGCAATACAAACTTATCTCATAGATAAAGGTATGATTTCATATTTAAACATTCTTCAAATATCGGGCTTTTGAATGGCATCCATGGAGTGATGGATATAATTGAAAATTTATGCAAAGTAAAAGAAACATAGATAATTGTTGAGAAAAACCAATATCAGTCAAAACTATAGTAATTTGATAGATTAAAAGTGACCGGAATCGTTTTAGGGTAAATTTGAATACAAAGTGCGGGAGTTACGTTATATAGAGTTTATATAGAGTGATGATATATTCTAGTCAAACCCAAATTTGAGGGAGTTTGAAGTACATTGAAATTAAAATCATATGGAACTAAAATCTATGTAGTTGAAAAGATATGAAACGAAATGTGCAAGGAAACGAAAGAACATTTGGGGGTTTGTGTTTCAAAAAAATAGTTTTAAATAAAATGATTTTCCAAACATTCAGGTGTTTGGGGTTGAAAGTGGATAATTAATGGAAAAAATGGTCAAGGATAAAAACCTAATTATGTATTTGGGAAAAAAATCCATCCTAAAAGGATGAAATAATGAAAAACGTTCATGGTTATTAACTTTAACCAAAATGGGAACACCATTCTCACTGAAGTTTTAGACCAATGGGAGACTTTTTATTTAAAAATTTTTATTAATCTTCCTTTGCGTAGGTTATTATATTTTGATAAATAAAATTAAAGTTTATACTTCTTTGGATATATTTAATACAAGAAACATGTTCTTATATCATCTTAGCATCTTAGATACAAACTTAAAATATATATCAACATATGATTTCATATTTAAACATTCTTCAAAATCGGGCTTTTGAATGGCATCCATCGAACTATATAATTGAAAATTTATGCAAAGTAAAAGAAACATAGATAATTGTTGAGAAAAACCAATTTCTCAAAGCTATTTTCCTTCATTAGGATTAGAGAGTGATACAAGAATGTTTTGGTCCGGTCCCACAATTGAAGGAAAAGTGCAGGAGTTACGTTTATATAGAGTTTACATATTTTGATGATATATTCTAGTCAAACCCAAATTTGAGGGAGTTTGAAGTACATTGAAATTAAAATCATATGGAACTAAAATCTATGTAGTTGAAAAGATATGAAACGAAATGTGCAAGGAAACGAAAGAACATTTGGGGGTGGATGTGTTTTCATAAAATCCATTTAAATAAAATGATTTTCCAAACATTCAGGTGTTTGGTTCGTTGAAAGTGGATAATTAATGGAAATTTTTTTTATGGTCAAGGATAAAAACCGTAATTAATATTGAGGAAATTGATTTCTCCATCCTAAAAGGATGAAATCATTTTCCTAAGCTCCTTTTCCACATGCACGCTTGCACAAAATGGAACACCATTCTCACGTGAAGTTTTATGACCAATGAGAGATTTTAATATATTTTTTTGCCATCCCTTTTTAAGGTTACTATATTTTGATAAATAAAATTAAAGTTTATACTTCATATATTATTAATATCTGAACATGGATTTCAATATCATCTTAGCATCTTAGATTATGAACAAAATATATAGTCAACATACATAATGTCTTTTGAAAGTATGATCTAATTATCAAAAAGCTTTTTCCATCTTACTTTCAAGTAAACCACCAAACAACTTAAAAATAGTCATCTTTCTTGAAAATTATTTTCTCGAAAAACATTTTCCTTCATTAGGATTTTTTTTGTGATACAAGCATGTTTATGGTCCGTTTATTTGAAGGAAAATTGTTTCCGGGAAATTATTTTCTGACTTTTTAGTATTTTGATGACAATAAAATAATCGATCTATGGAAAATGTTTTCCATGGACCAAAAATAACAAGCTCAGACCGGAAGAAAAGCATCACTTTCTAGCAAAAAAGAAATCGCACTTTACCTAAATCATTAAATAAATGAAAACTAACTATTCTCACAAAGATGAATCCTATAAAAATATTTCTCTTTTTCACGAAAATTTCAGTGTAATAAATTCACCCGTACTCTCTCGTAGTCGTAGAGATGTGGTTTACAAGCTAGTTGAAACTCCCAGTTTCATAACTCCCCAATGAGTTCGTCCAGCACTTGTCCCACTCTCTATTTAACTTCCCCCGTGTCCTTGGTTTACGGCAGCACACATCCGCTAAAAGCTCGACCTTCATTCTGCGTGAACCCCACTTCGGAGTTCTCACGACCGCATAAAACTTCCCAGGTTCAGAGAACACTTGCCGCCAACTGTCCCATTTTCACTTCACGAACCGACCGACCTTTGCCTCTTCCGTCACGTCAAATTTCCCAAGATTCGACCTAACTTTATCGCTCTCAGTTGGCCTGAACCTCGATAACCAAGAATACTGTGGTCGAACCCTTTCTTCATCTTCAAGTTCGGCTATAAGTTAAGTACATTCCACACTTCATGCAATGAATGAACATATGATCAAAGTGCGGGTCAATATAATGAACTTGGCACAGACAATCAAGAAATTAGATTAACCTTTGCTTACCAGCTCTTTAAAAAATTTACTAACACAAAAAAAAAAACGATGTTTCAACAAGAGCATTAGAATCGTCCTAAAATATAAATATGATGCTTGGATTTATTCATCATGCGTATGGATACACACATATATCTATTTCTCAAATATTGTGAGGACAAACAATATTAGATCATCTCAAATTGAGATTTCAGTCGTGTGTGTGTGAGGCGCTTTCTTCAGTCCACTAAAGTGCCATAACTTTTAAAAAATATTCTCTTGAGTGTCACAACTTTAAAAAGAAGAAGTTATGACCCTCAAGTGAGTATCGTACGAAAGTTATAACACTACTATGATCGGAAAAAAAATTATGACATCTAAGTGAACGTCATATGAAAGTTATAACACTTGTGATGTCATTTTCCTTATTTTTGTTATCATATTTTTTTTTTTATTTAGGAGAAAGTTTATTGGTTCATTGATGGGGCTAGAACAGTGCGTGCTTGTATGGTTCACATCTGTAATCATATTAGAAAATGATTTTTGTGATACGATTGGTCCTGGGTTTCGAATTATTGGTAGACCCCAGCACGTATCTGAAGATTTCCGCGAACGTTCCTCTCCCTAAAGGTTCGCCATAATTTAATAGTAAGGTGTTGTTAAATAAACGTTATGTAGTCGCCTCGAATTAAACAATTATGATAATGAAAGGCGAAGTTAGCCTCAAAATATTCCAACCCTATTTAATAAAACTAATATGTGCAACCTCAGGAACATAAGTTTGAATTTAATAAAAAAAAAATTGGCAAACTGGGACCTATGGAATGTTGTCCCCTCCAGCCTCAGATCGATCTACATTTTTTATACTATAAGATGGAATAGTATAAAGTATACAAAATATTACTCTAAAGTTATGGTTGGCCCGTCACGTCTTATCATTTGTTTGTTTATATACAGCTTCCGAAAAATAGTTGGTGATGCATGAAGCGGCAAATTAGAGTTGGACCACTTTTTAACATGGAGCATCCAACTTTTTAATTTGTTCTTTTTTCTTATTTCTTTATAAAATTGCTTCTTTTCTTTTTTTTATCGACTAACGTAAGATTTCCCACAATTTTGTTTTTTCTTTCCAACTTGTCATTTGAGTGTGGGACTGCAATTCTTTCGCAATTGACAAATATGAAAAAAATCATCTCAATTTTCTTGTATGTACTTGTGATGTGACAAATCAAATTTAGGATAATAAAAACAGAATATTTTAATATTATTATGACAATAATATTCATCCCAATCAATCTGTGTCCCGCTTAAGGGTGTATATAGAAGGGGATGCCACGTATTATCGCGCACCAATTTGTTATTTCTCTTAACACCGCTAACAATAAATTGCTCATTGCTCATTTGTTCTTTTATTATTTTGTCTAAATACTAAGATACATCTCATATTTTTGTAGAAATTAGTTTTTATTTTTATATAACTGACCTTTTCTTATCAAATCAATTAATTTTATCAAACTAAAGCAAAAAAAAAAAAAAAGTTGTAGTCTACCAATAAGGTTCAGTTTCCTTCACCAATTTAGTTCGTTTTAATTTTTCCTTCTTATTAAATTGTACAAATGTCTTTTTGATATGAGTATATCTTTTTAATATCTTTTATTGCAATTTAATCAAATTATGATGAGGCGAGGAACCAATGGCTACTTGCACATTAATACACTCACCGCCAAGCAATCCTTCGGGCTTGCCGAAAATCTAAGGTGCTTACAGTACGTGCAAGGCATGCTACAACTGCATTTTAGGCCCATTTCTCGACTGACGAACATGAGGAACCTGTAAGGGACTTTACAGCGAGAAAGAGGGATATTGGTGCATCTCCTTTCGATAGGTAACTTTCGAGTCTCTATTGTGTAACGAGCTACTATATTGGGCTAGATTGGAAGTAGCACCACCGAACTCAAACGTTGCCACATCCGCATAATTCTGATTATATATGTCCAGAAATCAGAAGAGCGGATAGCAACTTTGGCATGTTGGATAACTTCATTTCCATTACCTTAAACAATGCAAGTGTGAACGACCTGGTCGCTAGGACCTTGTATGCATCGCTTATGTGAGTTTGCACAGGTATTTTTTTTTGTGATGTATGATGCTTGTGCCACGTAATTAATCTTTGCATGCTAGATGGACGATTATGTAAAATTTATATTGAGGTTGGCCCGGTACATTAGCTCTAGCGCCTCAAGGGGACAAGATATGAAAGCTGCGGAGGCAAAGTGCACAGGAACACGAGAAGCTGCCGAT
This sequence comes from Syzygium grande, assembly GCA_024733475.1. NCBI lineage: Eukaryota > Viridiplantae > Streptophyta > Magnoliopsida > Myrtales > Myrtaceae > Syzygium > Syzygium grande. Next base: position 25,953,423 of record JAMXDD010000010.1, read on the forward strand.
AGACGTGGAAAGTGGGTAGAATTTCACTTATCTGATGTTGAAGAAGGCATGTGATCAGATGGAGATGCTGACATTGTTTTCCACCAGCTATGGCAGAACTAGCGGGCTACAGCTATTGATACAAAAAAATTGGAGGGTAGCTGAAGTCTTTAGGGAGTTCTTGAAGGTATTCAATGATGCAACAGAGGCACTGTCCGCCGTAGTTTACCCACCAAGCAGCCAAGCCTTGTCATTCTTGTTCCTGATTTCACAGCTCTAGTCACGACATTGCCCACTCTAAGAATACGACGTATGACTTGCGCTAACAATGTACTTGATTTGGATAACCAACCGACAATAAGAGACATATGGTAGTTCTACGACTTTAAAGACTATATAGAGTGCAAAGAGCTTTCACTCTGATCATGGGGCCGGGACAAGACACTTGTTGCTGTACCCATATATTGTTGCCATCAAGAGGGGATATGCATGTCCAACAAAAGGGCGTGTGTGCAAACTCGGGCTGCCTGACCAAGTAAAGCCATGGAACTTTAAATTTTAATGTTTTATTTTATAAGTAAATGTATGCATTTTTTTGTGTCATGTATTCAGTCAGTTTTTCATTTTGGAAAAAATCTATAAATATTTGTGTTGATACTATGCAATTGGAGCTGCCAAAGTTATCACGTTATTATCAAATATTCTGTGAAACTTTATTAATTAATTTTTAATTTATTGGGAAATTTTTTTAGATTAGATAAAAAAAAAAAAAAGAGAAATCACACGGCCTGTCAGGGCGATGGGCAGTGCCTGGTCATCCCTTTGGGTTGACGTAAGAATAATTGAGAAATATACATTATCATCCTGCATTGAAGTTCTGTCTCGATATGTACTGTATCATAAATTATTCTTTATTTTGCCGAGGTGAGAACCCAGCACATATCTGAAGGTTTCCGCGAATGTTCCTCTTCGTAAAGGTTGACCATAAACTAATAATAACTTAATAAGGTCTTAATAAATAAACTTTTAGCAGTCGCTTCGAATTAAATAACTACAATATGTGAGCATGCTCGCACAAAAAAAATTCCACCACAATTAAATAAAACTAATAGTCAAATTCTCCCTCATTCCTTAGATTAATCTACATTATCTTTATAATATAAGCAGTAATAATAAAATATATACAAAAGGGGAAAATTATAAAACTTGTGTACAGATATTCTAATATTTCCTTCATCAAGGATCACACCAATCTCAAGGGCTGTAGACCATATGAGTAGAATAAATATAGATGATATCGTTGTTATTTGTGCTGGTGATATTGGGGTATTAAGTATCTGTCCGCATACAACCAAGTGCACTTATAAATCATTAAATCAATTTATACGGAGTATTTACAAAGAGTATAATTTTATTCACATAAATACAAACAGGTTTTATCTATAATTCAATTTGAATTGATTTCACGGAATAATTACAGAAAATGAGAATGTGTCCATATAGAAGCTTTCGGATTCAGGTGAGGTCGTAGGGTGGAGCAGGTTGAATATTTGACTTGATGACATCCGTTGGTTTAATTGGTGACGTGCCCATAATTTAAATAGGAATTAGGTATGCAGATGCAGTCTAAATGGACTTGATTCCTAGATCTAAAGAGAAAATTAGGATTTAGTCCCTACCAAATTGATTCCTTTATGGTGCGATTCATTCTTGCAGTTGACGTTTGAGTGTCGATTGTGGTTACGGAGCATCCATGTATAGAACTAAGTTTAGGGATATTGTAGCCATTTCATCTAAAGCATTATGCATTGCATGCATTGCATTTTACATAAACTCTTAAGAGACATTAGGGTCATTCTGCAAACACGTAGACCCATCAAACGGGTAGGTCGGATCGAAAATGATCCAACCCAAATTAATTAATTTTCATGCAATTCAAATCTAGTGATTTATATCCAACCCGACTTATATTGTTAAAATACTTCCAAATTTAAGACAATCTAAAAAACTCATACTTAAATTGAGGTGACAACGTGAGATCAAGTGAAGGCGAGAGAAACTGAAGAGAAAGACACAGAGGTAGGTTAAGTAAACTGTGAACCCCATTCGAGACCCATATTGTTTTGGACATTACAATTTTAAACCCATTTATGACCTATTTATTGAATATAACTAACCCATATAATAATTTGGCCTATCAAATAGAGGTGGGTTGCATATAGTCGCTTTATGCAATGGGAATATATGGGCTTTGGTGGCTAGCCCTAATAAGTCATCGAGTAAGATATGAAAATCTTGAGCTTGAATTATTAGGGGCTGGGCACCCCCCTGACATTCCAGCCCTGACATTCCAGTCAGTTAGAGCCCTCGTGGCTCTTGATAGGCTCGACTTGGTTTTCTTGATGGAGAAAAATAACAAGAAAATTTTGTAGATCGAATTAGACGGCTTCTTAATTTTCCAAACTCCTTTTTAGTGCCTCCCCAGGGCATAACATGGGGTTTAGTGATTATGTGGAATGTGGAGGTGTCAGATGAAGTGGTGTCAAACTCCAAGGAATACATAGACGTGATTAGCAAGGACTCGACAAGTGAAAAGAGTATGAGAGTCACTTTCTTACGCCACAATTTTCCAAGATAACTCTTGCTATGGCAACATTTACGCACCATTTATGCCAGCAATCAACTCCCGTGGTTTTGTATGAGCAATTTCAACGAGACTCTTTACCAGTGGGAAAAGGTAGAAAAGGGGGAATTGGACCATTACAAGCTTGTTGCATTTAAAGAACTTATCGATTGTTAGGGATGTGCTTTTACCTAGGCAAACAATAGAGATGGACCGGCCATGTGAAAAGAGGCGGATAGGGTCTCGTGTACCATAGATTGGAGGGTTTTGTTCCCTAATGCTGAAGTTTTTGCCCTACCAGTTATTGGTTGTGACATAGCCCTCTACTTCTTTCCATGCATCCGGTTCCCGAGGAAAAGAAACAAGAATTTAAATTTGAAGCTTTTTGCTGGAAGACCAACAATGTAGTGAGATTATTAAGAGTACTTGGCACAACCCCACTCGACTACAAGGGGTTTTACAGGCAAAATTAAAAGCGTTTTTGAGGCACTAACCACTTGGAGCATAAAGAAATTTTCAAAAGCTTCTCGTCAAGTTGAGGTGTTGAAGAAGAAACTCACTGAAATCAGCAACGGAATAGTAGGGACATTCCGAAGGGAAGAATAGCAAGAAGTCTTGGAGGGAGTTAAGGCATTGCTTACACATGCGGGTGAACTTGTCCTTCACATCGGTCAAGTGCTCGGTGTTTGGGACCCGAAAATAATAATCTGGATAGTCGTTGTTGGCCGTGCCGATGGCCAGAATTGCCGCCGGGACTTTGCAATCCAATAAAGATCCCATTGTGGCCGGGGCTTGGTTCGAACAATTAAGGCAAAGAAGATGAAGCTCGGAAGGATGATGCTCAGCTACGAGAACATTTCGGGTGGTTGATGAGACATATTAAGCTTCGCCGGTCAAGTAACGAAAATCTATTGCTTCCTCAATTCTTATATGTTTCTTTTATGCGGATCATATTGGGGCTAAATGTCAATTCCTGGCCGACTGAATCTCATGTCTGGTTTCGACCCAAGAAAAAAAATTTCATGTCTGGTGCGAAATGGAAGGCATCTGGTTATGGAATGGCCATAAGCTTGTCATTTCAAATCAATTATAAGGTGATAAATTAATCATCGATAACTAATGAGAATACCGAATTAAATATTAAATCGGATGAACTAATTTATGGAATGAGTATATTTGTTACTATAGACATTACTGACTATTTTTAAAGAAATTATAAGCATGGTTTGTTATAAGAACGTATTGTGAAACGCAAGCGTAATTGATTAATCGTGACTGTGGAGTATTGTTTGGTAGAGTATTTTTTAATCCAACTATCTTGTGGTACTTTAGTAAAATTATATTCTTATTTTATGCAAGTACATCACAGTTATGATTTGAAGCTATTAAAATCCTTTTTCCATTCCGTTTTCATAATTATATTAGCTACCGAAAAAAAAAATCCTCATTTCGTTCTTTTCCATTCTATTTGTAACTATTTTTTTCATTCCATTTCCTCACTCGTGAATTCCATCTTCCCAAACACAATATCATAGTACTTCGCAGCAAAAAAAGAAGCTATAAGACTAATGCGTCGTCTATGCTAAATATAGTAAAGAAAAAGACGCAATTCACATTGATTTGCCATTTCGTAAAATCTACAAGATGCAAGTGTCAAATTTAGCCCTTGAAACAATTCCAATAGAATTTTCAATAGGACAAAACAATTAGAAAGACCCAAAGGGACATTAAGCCTGACAAAGTAGCATGTGAACAAGATAACAATTTCACAAAAGAAATAAATAAATGTGAAAATAAAAATTCTCCATATTCGCCATTTGGCAAGCTATACATAAGTTGACCGAAATGGGCATTGGATACCATGAAATAAAATGTTAATAAAGACAAAGGTGCACAAATGATTCCTCTTTGAATCGATTGTTCCCTTTTGGGAAATTATAAGAGGTGCATGAATCACACCCCAACAAGTGAGAGCAGAGGAGTGAGTGATCAGTGAGAGTGAAGAAAGAGAGTGTGTGCGCAAGCAAAGGGAAGGAGAAGAAAAAGAGGAAAATCTGAAACTCGATCTGAACCGTCAAATTACCCAAATTCCTTTACTTATTACCTGAATCGAATGAAACCCGACCCGAAAAGACCCAAAATTTCTGGTTCAGTTCAGATATTTTTGACAGCTCTAGAAGTGTTCGTAAAGCCATCAAGGGATTGTTGAATCAGCACACCTTGATATCCCTAACATGCACATGGAGGTGAATAATACCAATAGAGTAAGAAAGAAGAAATGACAGCCCCAAGAAAGCAAAAAGAAACATGGATGAAGGCCCTTGAAATTCTCTTGAGATGTGAGAAAGTTGATCGTCCTACAGAAACCATAGCATCGGGCTCGATTAAAGGCAGAATTCTCAGAGAATAAGAATCACGGGAAGAACTATCGATACCGCTAAGTTATCTGCCGTCGGGGCAATCATTCCTCTCCCATCCCTTGAAAGTGAACAACTCATTTCTTCCAACACTTGAGGATCGACAAAGAAATAATCCCCACATCGGCATTGATGAGGGGGCTGGAGCACATCTCCAGAATCTTCAACCATCGTATCCTCTAAGCCGACTTCTGCTGCTATCCCGTCTCGAAGCCTGCAGCTTACTATCATGAAGGCTTCCCAACTAGGCCTCACCGAGGACCTCCCGAGCTTTTTGTATCATCTGAAACTTATCTGCATTGCTCCTGTCAGCATAACAAATCTCAGAACTCCTCTGCAATTTATCCGGTTGATAATTAAGGATGGAAGATTGATAACTCGCACGATTTTCTTCACAGCTCGCATTTTCTTTGACACTCAAAATGTCTGTACAATGTTTCTTTCACCGAATGCTGACCAAGCACCATGGTTGAGAAGAGAAGTGGCTTGGAGCTGGTTATATTGCAAAATGCATACACAACAAAAAAATTTAATAAAAACCAGCGATATAATAACGGAAGAGAAATATAAATAGACTGTCTTCCAATTAAACTCAATCAAAGTAATCTCATTCCATACTCTAACAGAACGCAAACTAAACCAAAACAAGACACTAAAGATTGCCTCCGTTGGTGAAAAGTGTGTTAACAGTGGTACTACGACAATTATGTTGTGTTAATGAAGTTTAGTCATCACATGGTAATTCACAAATAGATGATTCCTGTGTCTTAATATGTGTACGTTGGCACTTGGCAATGGCCCAGCCTGATATTGGTTATACCAACTAAGAACTCGTCTAAGTGCAAATCAAACCAAAATTCTGATAGGAGAATGTCCTAGAGAAATTTTTTTTAGTTCCACTTTCTTAATCGTAACGAATAGAAGTGACATCTTGTTCTCCACATAGTGGCTATGTCAGCGCAAAGCAGAAACCAAACAAAGAGAAGAAACAAATGAGTAACTCTATAATCTAATGTTGAAATCCACGGATGTCATCTCTAAAGCTCCAATGTCCTACACAACTGCCCTACACAGCTAATGCACGCAACTTGAAGATGAAGATGTACTCCAACATAGAAAGCAACTAAGTACCCGATGCAACCGACTTCATGCTCAGCCAGTCAGGGCCATAGCCAATCCTTTCTTTGACAAAAAAGCTGCAGCATTCACATTACGATTACAACCATGAACACCAAAGAGGAATGATTCTCCATTGACTTTTCACTCCACGAGTTCAGTGGAAAACAACCATCACTAAGAAGCAAGACCTCTAAACATCAAGCACAAGTTAACAAACAACTTCAGCTACGGAAACTCTAAGTCCAAGAAAGTCAACTTCAAAACTTAATGCAGGCCTCAACTACATCAAACCACGATTGAACCACAAATCGAGATTCTTACATTTGTATTTAGGGATAAAGAAAACGTCCAAGCCTAATAATGTGAGCAGCTACAGTGATCAGATATCTTACTTCTTTTCTCTTTGAGTTATGGGGAAGATAGTCTGGAAAGAAAGATGCTAGACTGTTGGGAAGTGCTTCTTTCTTATCCTGTCTTCACTGCTTGAAGCGAGGGTGGGTTGAGTTGAAGCGTAAGAATAGTCTCTCCTTTCAAGAAACCTAAGAAATATCATAGACAATATATTCATAGACATCTGCAGCTGACCACTAACTACCACATGAAGGACAGATCATATTTAGAGCCGATTATCAAAGCCAATTGCTACAATAGTAAATGTATACAGCATCATTCTCCGATAACCTAGCTTCGCAGCAATCAGCAATCACATCCATCATCCGCTTAAGTATGCCATCAAAGCCAAGGGATCTCGTGTTCGAATCCCACATTCCCTTTCCTTAATTGTCAACTGCACTACACGTCAAGTAGTTCACATGTTATAGCTCTCTCGTCTTTCTGCTAATTTCATGCGCGGTGGGAGTATTTTAGAATTTATCATACACATTTAAGTCGTTATCCTATAGCTTAGCTTTTAAATGATACTGGATTATGGCATAAAGATGATCAACAGAAGCACCAGCTCCGACCAAGGCACCAATGGCAAAAGTGAGTTCTTTCGATCAATATTTACTTGTATTTTCCGTGCACACAATGCGGTTCACGCAAGCAAGAAAGAATTAAATTAAACTCAGTTGCAGTGGTAGGGTTTGGGCAATACAAGTCTGTTGGTTTGCGGAAGCGTGATTAGTTTTGTAAGTAAGTGGGTGATTTAGTGAGTGCAAGTGTAGGTGCGTAGACTTATCGAGCAACAATAGGACAAGGACTTTTATTATTGTATTGGAGATGAAAGGTAATGGAAGGCTTGGACATGGGACTTATTAGTTTTCTTCTGCTGGGCGTTTTCTAATTCTAGCCACAATCTCTAGCTACTAAACACTTCATCTAGCAAATTCTAGATTGTAGTTTAGCAAATCTGGGAAATTCTAGAAAATAGATCAATAAATCCAAACTCCTCCCTGATCCGTTTTCGTGATTCTCCCAGTATGCTTTGTCTCATCTCGTACTTTGCTGGAAAATAATTCTTGTAATTTGCTTCATACCTTTTCCGCGGTCTTCGCTCCAAGAACCCTTTTATCCTTTAGTAGTTACTCTGTCTGAACACTTCCACTTGCCTTCGAATTTGCATATTTTTTTCAACAATGTCCCTTATGTCTTGAGCGATCAAAATGTTTCAATAATCATAATTGTACCCATCAAAAGTAGAGATGGGTCCTGTTGAGTTTTTTTACAGAGGTTGCAGGACAAACGTCTAATATCAACTCAACGGCGCTGTTGAGTTTTTTGTTTTTAATAGAGGTTGGTTAGGACAAACATCCAATACCAACATAACAACACTCTCTAACTTTGGCTCTGACTCTGACTCTAGCTTTGGCTTTGTTGGCCTCACTTTGGCTCCGGCTTTGATTTTAGTTGAGGATAGTGAACCATTTGAATGTGCCTAACTCTGATACCATGTTAAATTTTGGGGATGCACAAAAACATGGTTTTGACATTGATAATAATTTGTGTTTTGATGTGTGCTTTGTGCTTTGATGCGTGCAAGTATATGTGTGTATGGTCTAGTTGATGTAGAGGAATGGACACGGCTAGGATACTTTGAGGAATATACGGAAGGAAGGTTTGTGGGACAAGGATAGTTTACTTGGTCGGATTAACAAAATGGTGTTACATATAGGAGGAAAAGCCAGCGAGGAGTTGGGCGCCGAGTTGCCTGAGTTGGTCCGACCGAGACGACCTTTGAGCTGTCTCTGTGTGTGTGTGTGTGTGTGTGTGTGTGAGAGAGAGAGAGAGAGAGAGAGAGAGAGAGAGAGAGAGCTGTGGCTGAGGACTGGCCGATTTGGTACTTGGTATGTTTATGGAGGCCAAAGTAGGAAGAAAACCGCAAGGGGTAGGAATAAAGGGTGCTGACTGCTTGGACATGGGGGGACCTTGGGTGGGTCTTGGAGTCGTGGCTTTGTTTTGTTTTGTTCTTTAGTGAAAATGCATAAACTTTCGACTAAGATAAATGTTTGTTTTTTCTTTGTTACTAAAAGAATATGAACATGTTTATACAATGTTTGGTTTCTAGGAAGAAATTCGTATAGTGATAAAAAAAAAATGCCGAGCATTTATCTTATCTCGCCATCCAATTATAGTTATGAATTTTATTACCAATTCATAATACAGTGCGAAAATGAAAAGTAATAGCTTGCGGGCCTATGCGTGCAGGAAGACTTGTGTTTATCTTACACTAACTCAAAGTGAGGCACACACGAGTTGTGATTTAAGGCTTGTAATTTTCTGCTCTTTCATCAAATTTTAAAATATGATTCAAATTTTAGAAATTTACATATAAACCTATGTGTCGATATTTACATATGATAAAAATGTCATGTGCTTAAGATAGAAAAAAATCAAAGTGTGTACCTCGTGAGTTTTGACAAAAGTAAAAAATGACAAAGTAATAAAGCACCCCAAATTGACACTAAATTGGAAAGAGCAAAGCCAATAAAGTGGGAGAGGTAGTGAATTTGGACGAGAGAGAAATTACCTTTTTGTGCACGCATTTAGTTTAATAACCTTCCATCAAATTCGCCCTAAATAATAAACCAATTTTTTAATTAAGGGAAGGCAGATGGAATTTAATGGGAAAATTTGTCCACGAAAATCATTGACAATTCTTTTAATATGTAGGAAGATGAGGGACAAAAAAATAGAAATAAAAATGTAGCCTAGATTGATCTTTTGTAGTGAGGTAGGCAAGCTCCGCACTAATAAAACCCAATTGGGTGACCCAAATATATAATAATTTTGACTTGACGACTTGAGGAATCAGGTAAAAAACTCAATCAAAATCCGGTTGGGTAAGCCCAAATCTTATTTGTTTGCACTTAGCTGCGTGAGGAATTGAACGTTTGTGCGTCTAATCTGCAAACACCAGTCCACTCCTTGCCACATAAGTCGATTTCTCGACGTTAACTTCGAGAAATTATCGTGTCGTATGTAATTAAGCCAAGCCAATTATACAACAAAAAACAGTAAGAATTGTATGAATCCCAAAAGGAACACAGAGTTTTTTAACATTCTTTTGTAGCATCGATATTGTATCTAAGATTCTTTCGTTTTGCGCGCCAATGTCCAGTGTCGGCAAAGCATAATTCTTTTACAGCAGAAAGTTCAGTTTTAGATAGCAGATTAAGCTAATACACCACTGCTCATTGGGCAAACCCATCACTCTTACTTCAACATGATGCTAAGTGGAAGCTCAAAATCAAATTTAATTAAAGTTTCTTGAAATCAAGGATAACTATTTATTGTAAATTATAAATTCTTGAATGAGTGAACTCCACAATAATTTATAATAATTTGTTATTTCGTTTCTTTCATCCAATTATTTCTCATTGAGAAATGAAACTTGTGATGTTCAGTCGTAAATAAGTTTTGGACCATTCGACTAGCTAGGACGATGGTACCTAACATGCTTTTCACCAAACAGCTAGCATAGGATAAAACTAAAAAGAGGATAACAGACTCAGCGTTAATCATGCTTCATCATTCTCAGCATTACACACACAACATGATCATCTCCCACTAAAAAACACTCTCTCTCTCTCTCTCTCTCTCTCTCTCTCTCTCTCTCTCTCTCTGTGAACCACTTATCTTTCCTTGCACTTTAAGCCTCCTCCATTTTTAATACCACTCCACAGAGAGACCCCAGGGAAAAAGAGGAAAACACAAGTACCCATCAACCGATACTGCACACAAGAACACATCCACCAAAAAACTCGAGGAAGAAAGAAGCATGAGCTCGGTCTGCATATCGAGCTGCCTCAACGACGTGCGTGCCGTGCAGGCTCCGGTCCGGGCTACCTATGTGAACCTCTACAAGTGGCCTGAGTCTGACGCAGAGTTCGTGAGATCGGTGAGCTCCAACAGGCGTGCAGGCGGCAGTGGCGGCAGGACCATCGATCACCACGCGATCCACGCTAGGGTGGTGGACAGCATGTCCTGCAGGCAAATGTACCTAAGAAGCTACCCGCTTTCCAGAGAGGAGAACGCCTTGCCAGACAACGAGACCCGGTGCTTCAGTCGTCGCCGCAGAGCAAAAGGAAGTGAAGGCGATAAGAAGAGGAAGGAACGGCGTCGTAGAAGAAGGTGCGTGGCGTTGAGGAAAGTGAGGGAAGCGTCTTGGACTGCCATGTTCAGGATCTTCCACAGGCTGCTCTCGTGCTCCGCCAGTGTAGACGTTGTTGACTGAAACCCTTTATTCTTTTTTTTGTTCTTTGATTGTTTTAAAGCTTTTTCTATGATATAAAAGCAGAGGGAGAACATATCTGGTTCGAGCTATGAACGCTTTGAGATTGTCTTTTCCCTCTGTGCCTTTCTTTTTTTGGCCTCTTCTTGATTTTAATTTATGGAAGTTGATTCGTTCTCTTCTTGTTTTTCTTCCTCTTTTAGTGTTCCCTTGTTGATGGACATCTGAGGGAGAATGAAGCTATGGTGTTATACTTAAGTAATGGAGGGAGAATTTGATGTGTATGTGCTGTCGCATTTGGGAGAGAACTTCTGTGGTGAAAACATAGAATTCCATTTTGTTTTGGTCTGTCTTTTGGGTCGTGAGCATAAGCGACATGTGGGTAAAGAAGCGACTGCGTTTGGACATATCGAGTTGACCTATAACTCTTCTCCAATAAAAGTTATATGGAATTCTGCTAACTGAAACTACAAAACTGAATAAAAAGACTGCAAACCAGATAACTTATCATTGTCCAGAAATTAGTTCTAACTATAGGCATTAGGCCAGGCTGAAGAGGCAGAGGCAGGAGGCAAGGCTCCATACACCTTAACCAACATTTTATATCTATGAGAAACGACAAGTTCAGAACAAGTGATGGTTTCCCCTTTTTCTGACTTCCTGTCCACAGTCAGGAAGAATGAAACCCACCCAGGAGAAGTAACATCTCCACAGTCTTAAGTGTCTATGATCAACTTCCTTGAGATTAAACAAAAAATAATTGAACTGACGCTGCGTGTCCAGGTCTCAAAGTATAATGCAGATATAATAACAAAAGACGAGTAAAGCAGGAATGCTGAACTTTGACATGAACGAGCCAATGCAGATGCGTAACATCAAGAATTATCCACAAGAACCTAAGCATGCGAATTGCTCATGCCAGACCATCAGATTTCTCACTGCTTTGCGTAGCCTAGCTAGCTTTCTTAAGAATCCGTGTGGACCATCTTATCCAAAGAGAACATAAGCTTAGTACGAAGACAGAAAACAAGGTAAAAAATCATCCCAAAAAATAAGAAAGACGAGAAGGACGTTGACCTCCCATGTTCATCAACCATCATGCCTTCCATTTCCCTAATGGGATCGTCCACGGCACGTTCAGCACGAGAAGGACATTTGTGTGGGGATCCATTAGTTGTTTTATCGTTCGACACTCCAATGTCATCCATGTACTGACGAAGAATAAATTCAGGCAAGATTTTCCTCTCAAGCCACAACCGTAAAACCTAATTGTTGCAACCTAAATTTTCTCAGGCTAATGGATTATTAAGACTAAGCCTAACTCGGGCCCTCTCAAGCCCTACCAATTCGCAACTTAGAGTTTAAGTTTTTAACATGCAAAAGTTTTCATGCTCGGAGTTGCCACTAATCTATTTGTGGTAGGTTGATTAGAAACCTAAATAAAATATGGGGAGATATGTTTTATTCCTACGAACCAGAGATTTTAAACTCGAGGACTTGGTTACGCTAGATCTAATCTAACGCCCTTTGGGTACCTTTTCTTTTCAAGAAATGTTTATGCATGCAGTTTGGATCCATTTTAACTTAATTACTAGCATGTGAGATGATCATGCGGGTACGCAAATCACCAAAGTAACACCTAATAATCAAAACGTTAAATAAACTGCAAGATTGGGAGAATTACTTACCTCGAAGTAACGTAAACATCTGCATTGTTAGCTAGAAAATCACATCAACAATCCTAATTTGATTTCTAATTAATAAGCAGTTCACTCAATATTTTTTAGGATTTTCACTTATTTAAATGAAAACTAACCTATATGTAATGACGTGCAAAAATTAACATGCGATTAATGCAACCTAACATGCAAACTATATGTCATGTGACGACGTGATCTAATTAATGACGGACAAATGATTTATTTTTGGTATTTTCAAATGAAATTCGGAATTAAAAAAATGCCTAAATTAACATGCAATCTATTCTAAAATAATTTAATATATCCTAAAGTGACTTCTTTTTGGTATTTTTATGAAAATTCGAAATCAAGAATTACCCTAAAATGAACCATCAAGATCAGGATAATATCTAAATTAAACTAGGAAATAAATTATTCTAATTCCTAATTTAAATTAAAAAGTTATCCTATCGACTTATTCAAAGAAAGTTATTCTAAACCTATCCTAAATGTGCATTGTTATCTTCTAATAAGATCAATTCAAATCCTAACTATTCTTCTTTTTTTTGGAATTTTCTTTTTAAAGGAAATAAATCAAACAAACAGATAACCACCACGATCAAAATCAATCCACGCGATCCACAAGATTCTTCAAATTCAGATAAAGCAAAGAACTCAAACTAACGGTCATATCTATAAGGTTACAGATATCGATAGAAAGTTGATTGTTTAAATTTGGAAAACAAATAAAATCTATTATCGTACCCAAGTGATTATGGGTAAGATAATGATTTTCCGTATCGCCGCGTATCGTACCTTAAGGATAAGGTCGGATAGTCATCCAAATACGTTGCTGAATTAGGAAAAATTCCCAATTTTGGGTATTTTTTGAATATTGCAGATATCACAAAATTACCCTAAGATATCTAGCTATCCACCAAAATATTCATAGAATATTCAAACATCCAAAAATTAAGAAACCAAATATTCTGAAAATATTGGATAATATCCTTACCTAATTTGACGGATATTACCAAATTTGAATAGCTGGGATTGTGGATCGGGACCAGGCGGAGCAGGTGGCCAAGGAAAATGCAGCCACGAGGACGGCGATAGCCGTATTTGCGGTGGTGCTTGTGGTGGTTCGGACAGTGGTGACAATCCACGAGTAAAGATTGTCAGAGGAGCTTGCAGGATACCTCTGTGATGGCACGGTGTGGCTGAGATACTGGGTTGTTGTGTTCGTTTTTGGGGTGTCATGCACTCCTTGGACATTGGATGGATTGCAGGAAGCTCGTCGGAAACCAGAATAAAACTGGGTTGTGGAAGAACCTCCCCGAAGCTACTGAAGTTGCTCGAGAATTTGCAAGCGATGCAAAAGCCTCTAACCAAGGAGCCCCCATGTGTTGTCAGCTTCTTCCCTCTTCAATTATTCTTCACGACTCAGCGACTCCCCCTCCTTTTTTTCTCTCTGGCTTTCTTGTGGCCGTGTATTCAATATGTGTGGCCTCCCTTGCTCTCAAAAATTGTGTTCTCTGAGAATTATCAGAACCCCCCTTGATTATGACGCATAGTTACATATTTATATCGCAACCTTAGGTCAATTAACCGGGCTTCATGGTCCTAATGGGCTTAGACTTAGGCTTTGTCATTTAATTTTATTTTAATTCCAAATGGGCTAAATTAATTCAGGCTGATTTAAGCTCAAATTAAAATAACCAAAGCCTTTTAGACTTGTAAATTTTGGCCCCCAATCCCTTGGGTGAACCGAGTGCTCGAGCTCGGTTTACGCGATGAATTTTCAGCTTTCTTGCCATCGCCAGTCCGATGCGGAATACAACTAACCTATACGAACTTAAACTATATGCTATGCAATTTTGACATTTTTTGTTTAGGGGCTAAAAAATTAATCACTAATTTTCTATGCAATTGTTCCTAAATGACTAGTTAAAATTTAAGTGTCAACACTAATAAGGAGGGAGGATTAACTCTAGGGAAAAAACGAACTTCCTCACCAAAATTTAACGCCCCCAAAAGAAATGCCTTGAGACATTGGCCGTGATTTTCACGAGCAGCAGCTCCAAGAAGATGTGATAAAGCTGCTTGAACAGAGGAACGTATGATGCTCCCGCAATACCTAAAGTTTGTACAAAACCACTATATAAGTACTCACTTGTCTTGCTGCTTCCGAAAATCCAGAGTCAATATGGGTGCGAATGGTAACCATTCTGCTTCAGAAATCAAATTCTTGCTAGAAATTGATTTCTGGAGGAGAAATCTCTTTGGTAAAACCTGACTAATTCTGCTGCAGAAATTGATTTTTGGAACAGAAATCTGTTTCAATTTGTTGATTTTTTTTGCACCAAAAAAAATTTAAATTTTACTCAAAGTGGGTGGCCACAGGTATTATAAGTCATTCTGTAAAGTTTTGAAATTTTTTATTTTTTTAAATTTTTTTGGGCACCTAAAAAAATTTAAATTTCATTCAAAGTGGGTGGCCACAGGTCTTCTAAGCCATTTTGTGAATTTTTTTTATTTTTTTGGGCACCTCAAAAAATTTAAATTTTACTCAAAATGGGTGGCTACAGGTATTCTAATAAGTCATTTTGTGAAGTTTTGAAATTTTTTATTTTATTTTAATTTTTTTGGGTACCTCAAAAAATTTAAATTTCACTCAAAGTGGGTGGCCACAGGTATTTTAAGCCATTTTGTGAAGTTTTGAAAATTTTTAGTTTTTTATTATTTTTCTTTTTTTGGTCACCTCAAAAAATTAAAATTTCACTCAAAGTAGGTGGCCATAGGTATTTTAAGCCATTTTGTGAAGTTTTAAATTTTTTTTTTGCACCTCAAAAAATTTAAATTTTACTTAAAGTGGGTGATTACATGTGATTTTAAACTATTCGTGAAGTTTTGAAAATTTTTATTTATTTTTATTTTTTAAAAAAAATTCACCAAATTTCATATTTTCTCGAAATCTGACTTTTTTTTATTTTCTGGAAATTTTTATGAATATTTCTAGAATTTTTCAATTTTTAGGCATTTTCTAAAAAAAATTTGCGAGAAAATATGGAGAATACATTTCGGAATCAAGAAGCTACAAAAGCTAGCTTCTTTTTTAAAAAACCAAAAAATCGAGAATCAAGTTACGGAATCAAGTATTTTTAATAAACGTATTTTTATTTCAAAATGTAAAAATCGCTCAGAATGTATTCCAAAATTTTTTTAACAAATGCCATTATATTTCAGAAAGTTTTATTTGGAATGCATTTCTATGCACACCTAAATGAAAAAATTTGGAGACTAATCCTCGAATTAATGAACTTGTTGTGGTCGGATTTTACTCTGACAAATGTACCATTTAGAGCTATATAGCTTTTTGACCTTTTCTTTCTTTTTGACCTTGTCTTCTTTTCTTTCTGTTTGGCTAGGAAAATGAATTGAAATAAAAGGAGCATTCACAAACTCTGCAATCTCTGCATCCTTGGTGGGGCAGAGGAACAGGTACCAAAACTAGTCACTTCTGTCCAATCTGGTTTAGGCTTTATCTTCAAAATTGCTTGTAATCATGCCTCTTGCTCAATGGAAAGTCAAAAGCATTTCGGAGATATACTATTTCGTGCTTTAAAAATTTAGGACCATTCTACCATATCATTCAGCCAGACCAAGAAAACCCCTCCCCCAAGTTTAAAGAAGCTCCTAAGTTTTTAGTGATAAAAAAAAGGAGGTTCCTACTTATTTCATGCCAAAACAGGTAGAGCAGAGCCCTGTCCGCTTAATTGATGGCGGCTCGGGCAAGCGGGAACTTAGTAAGGGGATGACGGGAAGTTATCAAGGGGTCATAGCGAGGCGGATGATCCGGCAACAATCATCTCTCTCTCTCTCTAATGGCGTCTCGAACCAAATTTTCCAACAAGCTCATTCGCTAGGCATCATGTTTTCGCTTTAAAAATACGATATCGATTGCCTTTTTGGAAGACGATGTCATTCTCGGTCCAACTTCAAAACTCTTCCTCCTCCTTCATGCTCCAGCGAGTGCTTTTCACGGCATGTTGCAGCAAGGTCTCCTGATTGATCACGATTGGGGTGGATTCCAAGGTTTTCTGGAGTTCAACGATAGGTTTTTCCTTTGGTAGCGTCGTTTGGAACCGCATATGGGCTCCAACTTGGAAGAGATCTCACATCGATCAGGCTCTCGAGCTCTGCTGCGTGCCCCTGCACGTTAATTACAACATGCCCGCCCGGTTTGAGGTCCTTCTGGTCGCCCTCCATCATGCATTGTTTTTTCCTTCCAGTGGGCCAATCTCCATGACTCTACTTGACATTCATGCGCTTACCGGCCACAGGCCCTCTGAAGACGCCTTTATCGGTAGGTTTTCTTCATTCTGCCCTTATTTCTCCGATCTTTCTTATGAAGACCTTCGCTGCGATGCTGCTACAAAAGGAAACCAGATTGAAGAGGTAGTCGTACTCGTCGTCGGCTTTGTTTTGTACCCAGCCATGGAAACCACGAGAAAAGGAAACCTTCCTCTGTGATTTAGACGTCTCAGCAAGGAGGAGGAAGAGGAGGAGAAGCAGATGGCAAATCGCTCCGTCTGGTTTGGACTGATTTGAAATTTTTGGGGAAGATGGCGAATCGCTCCGTCTGCTTTGGACTGATTTGAAATTTTTGGGGAAGGAAAGGGATGGAGACGGTTGTTGAGTTGGCTACAATCTAGGAAAATGATTTTCGGGTACCGAAAGTTACCAAATGGAGGCATATTATGCTTGGCTTGGATTTGAGTTGTAACTAAACTATTTGGGGAACCTTTGCTTTCAAGTTTTCCTTTAGCATCTCCTAATTTTAACAACAATATAATTGTTATTTAATAAAACATAGAGAATCTTCTCCTTTTTCAAGGACCACGATCGCTTATTTCTTCCTTCGAGTATCTTAATTAATTACTTAATTAAACAATGCTCAAATTTGGATATTTTCGATCTTACAGCATTAGGGAGATTTCGAATTATGAGGATAGAGATCTTCTAAATTATGCGCAGGCTCACGTCAAGGTTCACCTCCAAATGATCGAGACATCGACTCTTTGATCTCCACGAACATTTGAGACGTTGATTATAAATACCAAACGCAAATACTTTTTTTTGTTTTATATATCTCGAATTTTTACCTCTTAACCGTAAAATATTTTTAGAGGGTGATGGCACCGAGAAAAGTAAATTTTATCTGCCTCCGAATTTCTTTTTAAGGGTAAAGTGATGACTTCGAGGGGCAAATACTTTTGACTCGAAATATAAGCTCCGTCGCAGCGCTCGCGCTTCATATTTCTAGATCCACGGAGTTAGGGTGATTTTTTTTTCCTTATTTTACCAATTTAAATCTCCCAAGGATATAGGTCAAAGCCATATATTTTTCATTATTTGTTGATAAGGAAAACATTTTCCGTTTCGACTCGTTCCTCAAGCCGTGCAAAATCGGTCATGATTAGAAAAATATTTTGGCAAAATTAGTGATATATTTTGCGAAACCAACAAACAGAGCCATCGATAATTAGTTTCGCCTAATCAAAACGAGGAACTCACAATCGCCGATGCATGCCATTTTCGCACGCAAGCATTGACGCGATGACGGACCGGGGGCACTGTGTACCGAAGCTTGTCGATGTCCGCGGATGATGGACCAAGACGAACTGAACTTTGTCGGACAATTAAGGATCGGTATATTCTTAATTTACGCGAATGGACGATTCTTTTTTCCCCCCTAAATAGGAGTTGCGAGGCATCAGATTCGCCACTCGAGTTATTCCATAATTGGACCCACCCTTCGACGTTGTTCTCGGATTCTTGATTCCGAACGTCGCCGTCGCTGGTTGCCACTGCCGGCGAAAACGGCGCATCTCGATTGGTTTTCGTGGGATTGAGAGTGGGATTTCGAAAGAGGAAGATGGGGGAGATGGGAGCTGGTCAATTCGGCCCGACCCGGCCCGGATCGCGTCTTTTGGTTGGTTTGGATTCTATGCGGTCATAGAAACCCTAACCTTTAACAATCGCCGTCTCTCTCTCCCTCCCTCTCTCTCTCTTATTGCCTTCTCTCTGATTGATAAACTTTCCCTTAAAGATTTTTCCTCATCGATCGATCGATGACGACGAAGACGATGGAGGGAAGCGCTAGGGTTTATCGGCTCCAGTCCTACCAAGGCCAAGTCTTCCTGGTCGACAAGGACGTGGCCTTGCAAATACCATTGGTGAGGCGGCGACGGGCGGAGGCGGAGGCCGGCGGGGTCATCCTGATGGAGGCATCCGACACGAAATCGCTGGGGAAGGTTCTCGAGTGGTGCGAGATGCACACGCCGGAGAAGAAAGCCACCGTCCCCCCGGACGAGCTGCGGAAGTGGGAGGACGGGTACATCGACCCTTGCCGCTGCCCCATCGACCTTCTCATCGCCGCGGCCTTTATGGAGTTCAAAGAATTGGAGCATTGGCTACACAACAGGATCGCGGCTAAGGCAATAGCCCTTGCAGGGAAGGACCCGGATGAAATGTTGAGACAGTTTCGCGCACACCAGAATTCGTAGCTTAGGTTGTTAATCGCACCATAGTTTCGCGCCAGAATTCGTAGCTTAGGTTGCCCTTTCTTAAGTTCTCGATGGCAAATGTAAAGATGGAGGAGGAATGAAGATCTTCTTCCTGATTTGTTCATCATTGAAGAGATTTTCTATGAGAATTTATTTAATCTTTAGTCTGGATTGGAAAAGATCTTAACCTTTCGCTGGCTTATTTGATAGTCGTCTGATGAAATGGAATTGTTGATAGTAGGTGCTGCAGCTGTTCTGTAGCGATTTGCCATCTGCAACTATCGGTATTCTTTTTCCTTTTATCGTATCCCCAGCAGTACTGATTTATTTGCATTCACTCCCGATTATGGCTTTGAATGTCAACTAGTTTTACGTGGTCGTTAGTCTAATGCAGAAACATAAGGCGGTCATGAGACAAGCCTCTAATCTGAATACTTAAGCTCACGGACCTCCTCGGGATGTTGCAATGGGCTCTGCGTACGCGTGCGCGTGATGATTGGTTGCCACTTCTATTTTTTCCTCCACCCCCGTCGTAGAACACTCTTTAGATAAAAGATAAATCCATAATTGTCTTGTTCTTTTTAGATGGTCAATCATACTCCCCTTGTGTCGGGTCGAGGGTTCTGGATTCCTCTTATTTTTATGGGGGCTCATGCAATAGCTTCGAGGGAGAAGCACTGAATTGCAAATAAGTTCTGAAAGCATGAATTATGTGATCTACTATGGTTGGTTGTTAAAAGTAGCATATAATTCTCATTTGGCGGGCTATCTCGCCCTACTTTCTATGTGATTATCCTGATTGCAATTGCGATGCATCCCTCATGACAATTGAAGCTGCTGCCTCTTGTTCAAAAGCAGATTGCCGTCCTCCAGTGGAAGAATCACAAGCAAGGGCAGTTCTCCATCTAGCTTGATAAATAGTAACTCTCTAATGTGACATCATCCTAACTCCAAGATCATGTGTGTAGTTTTAGGGCGTCTGTAGCCAGGACAAACAAGGAGCTGACCTGCTTCCTTGAAGGTAACTATGGTGCTTGTTCATTTTTATTATCTGACAAAATGCTCAGCGATTGGAGTTTTCTGAAGGCTTTGAAGGACGAGAACGATGGCCAATGGGATCTCTAGAATCATGGCTTGTCGCAACTTATGTTTCCTAAGGGTTATACCACTTGCTTTAAAGGACTATATATTTGAAGGAGGAGCAATTGTGTGTGCACCCAGTTTCACTGATATATCATCAATGGCTTCGAGGTTGTTACTTTTCCCAATTTTATATTATTATGATGTGATTTTTTTTTATACTTTTTGTAGGATTCTCTCTCATCATTATTTGCTGTATCCATTCTTGTTATCTCCCCTATTTTTTCTGGGCCACGTTCTCTCCATGTTTTCAGAGAATATAAAATTGGGCGGATGATGATGTATTTATAGAATATAAGTACATCTTTCTCATGTTGTGAGTTTGTGAAAATTTTGAAATGCAGTTCTGGAATCCCAAAGTCTTTCGATTGAAAAGTTTGGTGTTTGGTGAAATTCTTTAGAAGTTTTGAGCCCAAACCGTGCCTTTCAAAGCCCACAGTCCAAAGCAGCCACCTGCTTTCACTAAATCACTTTGAGAATCCAAAGCTGCTTTTCATATTTTTCGAAAACTCACCTTTCGAGGGCTTAAATTATCTTTTGTATGTGATGAGGGAAAAAATGGAGGTGTTAACATTGCAAGGTGAAACCTCAATAGAAGCATTCTTTGTCATCATCATATTTCTGCTTGCCATTCCATTAATTTACCTTGTGGCTCTCTCTCCCTCTCTCTCCCTCTCTCTCTCTCTCTCTCTCTCTCTCTCTCTCTCTCTCTCTCTCTCTCATATGCTTCAGAATTGTATGCTGCGCCTGATGCAGGCTAGAAAATGATGAAAGTGGTGTATAAATGCCACAATCAGCTGTAGCATCGTACTTCAAAGAGGTTTGCTCTAAGAATGGAAAATCCAAGTGCCAGAGGACCCAGTTTTCCAGGGAGAGTCAATGTTGGCCTATCGGATTTGTCATAACTGGATTCGTTCGTGACAGTTTGGAGGACATCCTTTCCTGAACATCTATGCTCAATTTAAAACATACAAATATTTCTGCATATATAGTGAACAAGCTTCCCAACTGTTGTGATACTGCAAGCAATAACAGTCTTTTTTCTTATTCAGCGATCAGCCAGCAGCATATAGACTTATTCAGAGATGCCCATGGAACGGAGGAAAAAGGAGATATATGTTTTAGTCAGGAATATGAGGTCTTCAGCATATAGACTTGCTCTGGCCACCGTCGTTCTGGAACAGCGGAAAGACGATTTGGAATTCATGTAAGGCAGCGGTCTCCTGTTTTTCCCTGATGACACTGGACGAGCTGGTAAGTGTAGGCCAATTCGAGTTCTCGTTCAGTATATTACAGAGCATTGGTGTGAGTTCTTGGATTCTATTTGTTCTGAGGACAAGGAGCTAGTGATAGATAAGAAAGCCTGGTTCTGTTGAGTTTCTCAGATTCTTACTTCTCCTGAGGTTGTCACAAAGTTTCAAAGAGGTCAAAGCTGAAGGACAATTTTAGAGGGGTGGAGAAAGCAGCAATAGTTTTGTTAAAGCATCTCTGACTCTTTTTTGTTAAGTTAATGGAATTATGATTGTGGAGGTCATGGTAGAGGCAAAGGAAATGTAAATAAATTTGAAGTTTTATTCAGGAGTGCCAAGCGAGCATCATTAGTTTTCTTTTACACTCCTCTCATGAATCAGTATATATTGTTATAAACTTGGAAGAGCTCCAGAGTCCAGAGGATTGTAAAAGCCCATTTTGAGCTTTCTACTATTGCCTCAATCATTAGTTGATTAGGTTGTACTCTTGGATCACAAATCTAGACACCACTATAAAATGCTTTGTTATCTCTAGTATGACTAGACAAGCCTTACAGTTGCCATTCTTAGATTGAAGACAGGCTTATTGGAGTACTCCACTGACTATATTTAGCAGACAATGTGGATGAACACTGAACTCATTGGTCTGGTTGACTGTTAAGGTCTTGAATTGAATTTTAGCTGATGCCTTCACTAATGCCTGATGACATGTGGATGTAGTATCACTTTTTCAGTCTCAACAGACAAGTTGGTAGATAGAATTTCTCTTGCTACAGTCAGGTTGTTTTTTTATAGTTTGTTCCAGAAAAAGAAAAGATCCAACAGAATCATATATGGATGTGCCCCTTGTTACAACCATGATTATTATTGTGAATTTTGTTGAATTAAACATTTCTTGTATCTAAATATGGCAGGATTATGGATTGATTTCCTATGGTTGTTACTGAAACTGTTCATCATTTCATGTCATGTTATTTCCATAATATATGCCGATTCAAACTACAATCCTATACAAGCACCACCAATATCTCCTAGTGCCATGGTGAGCACATCTCTTCTCAGGCTGCACTAGCTAGTCGTGTCGTCGCCAGATCATCCACCTGGCTATGACCCCTTGATAACTTCTCGTCATCCCCCTACGGGTTCACCCTTGTCAGAGCCATAAATTAAGCGGGCAGCTTGGTGCCTCCCAGTGCCAGCCAGGCAGATGTTGCCCCAAATCAGCTGAGTCCCGGTGCTAATTGACATTATCATGTTCATTCGCCTATATTTGTGGCCGGCTGTTGCCAGCCCGATATGGTGTTAAATGAGGCAGCAAAGGCTGCCGTTTGTGGTCTGCTGCTGCCAGATGTCCCTCAAAATCCTGATTGGAATGTTTTTCTCCGATAACTTGCTTCTCATCTGGGTATGCAAGATTCTGAAGTTGATCCTGTGAATTTCTATATGCTCATCTGATCAAGATTAAATATGATAATGAATGTCCCGGTGCAAACAGGACTAAGTGTCTCATCTGGTGTGCATGTGCAACCGACTCTTTCCTATCTCTACCTAGGGTGCATCTGAGGCCTTCGAGGGGTGGCTAGTGTGAACTCGTCAACATTGCTTGCTTCAAGGCAACTCCAACTTCTGAAGGTAAACCTAGCCTCCCAGTGCTAGCCAGGCAAATGTTGCCCCAAATCAGCTGAGTCCCGGTGCAGTTCCAGCCACATTGGCTGATCTTCCTCTTTCAAGTAATGCCTCTCATCATCTTATCCGCGACACATTCCCGACTGCTATGTGGCAATTGGATCTCAAAGGTGGTTTGATAAATGATTTGGAAGGATTCAAGCATATTTCTTGATTGTTCAATGACACTATGGCATCTTACTTTTGGTTGACCAAATGAACGGGGGAAATTTTTTTTTTGTGCCTTTGTGTTCTGCTATCCAGAGCAATATTATTTTGAGCTAATTGACATTATCATGTTCATTCGCCTATATTTGTGGCAGGCTGTTGCCAGCCCGATATGGTGTTAAATGAGGCAGCAAAGGTTGCCATTTGTGATCTGCTGCTGCCAAATGTCCCTCAAAATCCCGATTGTAATGTTTTTCTCCGGTAACTTGCTTCTCATCTGGGTATCCAAGATTCTGAAGTTGATCCTTTGAATTTCTATATGCTCATCTGATCAAGATTAAATATGATAATGAATGTCCCGGTGCAAACAGGACTAAGTGTCTCAGTTGGTGTGCATGTGCGACCGATTCTTTCCTATCTCTAGCTAGGGTGCATCTGAGGCCTTCGAGGGGTGGCTAGCGTGAACTCCTCAACATCGCTTGCTTCAAGGCAACTCCAACTTCTGAAGGTAAACCTAGCATTCCGAGCATCTGTTCTCATGTTTATATCAAGCACGTGTGCTTTCCATTTGTCGGTTAAAGGATGTAGAACATGTCGGAAATGGTTCAGCGCTCTGTTCGGAGATTCGTGGAGGTTTCCTGATTGCCATTTTATGGGCTAGGCTTACATAGAGATTATGGGACGACCAATCGATATGCATATATGCTATGCTGATTGAGGAAGACCTATTAGTAACCAAACCGCTCTATGCACCTTCGATAGAAGCCGCAGAAGCAGAACTAGATTCATGCTTCTACTTTCAAATTGGCAAAACACCTTACTTAGTAGAGAAGCAACAAAAGTGTTTAGCTCGGCTGAAAGGAACTTCTTACCCCAGAACCATCTAAAACAAGGACTTGAGTATACTCTGGTTAATTGCAATTCTTTAAACCCGTAAGAAGTTGAAGGACAATTCTGTTTCGCAATCTTTAAATTGCCTAATAATGCGAAATGGGTACTGCTTTTGTAGTTATTTGACTTGCTTTTTTTGGTACATTAGAGAAGGTCAATAGTTGTATCTTATCTATACTTCTTATGGACTTAGCTTTTTTAATAGTGGGATGGGAACGCATGCCTCCATTTTCGTTCGTTAATTTCTATATGAAGGATGTCAATTTCAATGAATCGCCACAACCTCCTCCTTTATCAAGTGGGGAAGCGCGCACCCTTCATTTCAAGCAAGCAACCAAACATAAACGACTTAGGCACACTCCAAGATTTGAAACAAACCAAGTCTCGTACCGATTCACTTCCGCTCCTCGTATGGTCTATGTCTCCCCGTGAGCCGTGGCACAATCCCTTCATGGACCGAGCTGGGGCCTTGCCGTGAACCTCCCTTGTTCCTTATAATCATCAATTTCCCATTTGCTGCTGGATGATTTGTGCGTAGGTATATCTATGTCTTTCTAATTTACGGGCATTATTTAAAAGACAGCCTAGAATAATAATAACGAAAACGAGGATATAGATCTTCCAAATTATGTGCAAGTTTACATCATACTTCACCTCCAAATTTTAACGTACATGTGAGACTTTGATTATATATACCCAACGCAAATACTTATTTTTTCTCGAATTTATTTCTTGACCGTAGAGGTGGCAACACCTAAGAAAATAAACTTTATTTGCCTCCGAATTTCTTTTTAGGGTAAAAATGATGACTTCAAGAGTCAAATACTTTTGACTCGAAATCTAAACTTTGTTGTAGTGCTCACGGTTTATATTTCTAGACCCATGGATTTGAGTGGGTTGGTTTTTCTACCAGATAACCAATAAATATGGTTTCGTTCACTTTGTGAAAAATCAACGATCTGAAAAGATTTTACTTATCTTAGCCATTTATATCTCTTAAGAATATAAGTCTAAGCAAAATATTTTCGTTATTTATTGATAATGAAAATATTTTCCATTTCGATTCATTCTTCACGAGTCGGTCATGATTAGAAAATATTTTTTAAATTAGTGATTTTTTGCGAAACCAACAAACAGAGTTGTTGATAATTAATTTCGCTTAATCAAAACAAAGATCTAACAAACCTAAGATCGTTGACGCTTGCAACTTTCGCATGCAAACATTGATGTGGTGACGGAGGATTGTTGAGTTCGGGGCCACTTTCAACCATAGTTTGTTAATGTCCACTTATGATAGACCAATACGAATAGAACCCTGTTGGATAATTAAGGATTGTGATTCTTAATTTACTCGAATGATGATTCTTTATTCCCCCAAATAGGAGTTACGAGGCATCATATTTGCCACTTGAGTTATTCCATGAGTGTAATTTAAAGAATCAACTGAATGATATGTATGTAATAAATCGAACACATACTTGACTAGCATCGCCAAATGCATGCCACGTTGTCTGGATTCAGAAAGGGAATCACCTTTGACCGAACACATACTGCCAGATGCATGCTACGTTGTCTAGGAAGCAGTTTTCCATGCCAATCATGTCTAATTTGTCGGAGATAATTGCTTTAGCTTTGCCTGCAAGATTGCCCCAGCTTCATCTGCTATGCTTATCTTTTTTTATGCCACCTGTGATGTCATTTTATGTAACGAAACAGTCTAACAAAATGCTCGGCAGAGAAATTGCAACCAATTGATAAGTATCTCCATGAAGCAAATGCAAATAGTCGCATCGTTTGCACTGTTTAAATAAAATCATTGTTCCTTTGCAATTTTGGCACGTGAGGCTCCTGCCAGCCATTTACGTGTGTAAAAGGATAGACATACGTGTACATGTAGACAAAAAACCCTTGAAAGTACCAAGAGGATGACCTTAGTTATGGAGCTGATATTTGCGCCCCTCCCATTAACACATGCAACACAACCATTCTGAGTTAATTATTGTTCTCTCTCACAAAGTGAAATGAGCAAACATCTAAGCAAAAACGGCCCCTCAAAGTATGCAAAAGTAGTTGCCAGGATCAAGATCCCAAACCAGAAAAAAAAAACGAAAGAAAAAACCACCTCTCTAGTTGCTGATAAATTGCAACACACGCTAATCAGTGATTGTCATGCATCGACACATTCATATTACATATCGTTTTTCCTAGTACTCAACTCTCTAGATATCTTACCAAAAGAACTGTCTAGGTAACAAAACTAGTCTTCACTCATATCACATATATTCTATTTCGTTCTTAATCTTGCTTCTTCAATCTTTCTCTGTTTTTAGCAATGTAATGATTTTAGTTCGAAACAACTAGTATTTTTGGCTCCTCACGTGGGAAAACATACTGCACTATCAAAGTAAAAATAAGTTAGTAGCAAACTTCAAGTGCTTACTTATTATAATTGTGTGAATTTCAAGCGCAGTGATTAATATTAACAAAGATTTGCCCCATCCATTTCATGTTTATAATGTGTCCTTGTTGTCAGACTAGTCTTTCATTGTTCAATCATAGTAATTTGGTTTTATATTGTATAAAACTCTGTTTCTGGATCCTTCGAACTTACAAATTGTATCTTCTATGGTATTTCAATTTTTGAAACCAAAAAGAAAAGTTCTTAACAAGTGGATAACCGACGCAAATGTTCCTTAACAAATCATTGAGCACCAGATCTTTGCTTCCTCTTCCAACTTTCAGCTCAACTAAGTAAACGCACGTGGGGTAAAGGGGCAGGCTTGGCTACTATACCATATCAACCATCTTGCTCTTTTTCCCATCATAATTGATGTCAATTGCGAAATTCCATCTAACCCTTTTCCATTTAGAGAATTAAGTGCCCAGGCGCTCTACTTCTCTACTTTGATCCCCTTCATTTTCCGAGGAAAAGTTCACGACATCGATCATTCGGAGTCGTTAGTGAATCAAGTGACTCCATTTTCAAAGTACTTAGCAAAAGAGCGAACTTTTACATTTATTAGTGGTGAAGTCCCATCATCGACTGTGAAACAAATCCCAGGTGCTTTCTGTTCAATATTCTATAACTTGCAAAGGACAATACAAAGCCGAGTTGCACAGGAAAACACACATTTTCCAAATCCAACAACCATACGCATAGCACATTAGGTTCCCTTTGAGAAGGATTCCAGCATAACATACCCACATAACAATGACGATGCCACAGAAGAAGGGAGCAATCACAGGGCAGCTCATATCTCCCTACTTGCACAATATGTACGCATAATTCATGACTCATCCACTGCACATAATGCTTCGAGTAAAAATAATGGCAAAAGTAGGAGATCCGCATCTCCATGAGTTGATCGAAATTAGACTCGAGCAAATTGATCTTGCGCTCGCAGTAATCCTTGCCTTCGGCCATCTTTTTCTGATCAACACACAGAACACAAGAACAAAGTCAAAACCAAACACAAATTAATCGAAACCCAACCAACATCACCACAGCAAGGACAACGGATTTGGGACCTCGATGAAGTAGCCGGTGGACCTTGTTGGAGTCGTCGAGGGTGCCGAGGACGTAGATGGAGGCGGTGAAGGGGAGGAGCATGGGGTGGCCTTGAGGGCGGAGGGAGAGGTCGTGGAGCGCCGAGGAGGCAGACTCAGAGGCGGGAGGTGGCGGAGCGGATGTTGTTGAGGCTGTCATGGAGGGGCCCCTATAGCACAATGGTAGAGGGTCAACCTTGTAAACTGAAGGTCTGTAGTTCGATCCTGCAGGGGCATCTCTTTTCCTCTTCACGCCTCTCTTCGCTGTTCTGATATGATATCATTTTCTCTCTCTAGATGTGTGGGTATATATGTATGTATGTATGTATGTATGTATGTATTCTTTTTGCAAAATAATTTGCCTATTTATTTTACTATCTTTTAGAATGATTTTTTTGCACATCTGAATTAAGCGTTTGATCTCATAGTCGGTCGTTATTAGAACCCATAAAATTTCATAGATTAGATTGCAATTGAAATACAGAGGCTCCCCAACTTACAGAAGTACACAGCTCCAACAAAAGTACATGCCCTAGAAATCTTTTTTTTTAATGAAAAACTTGACATTACAGCAAGCTCAAAGACCTTGAACTATCAGAACTCCCGGGACATGAGATGAGTACATAAAGCCAGCATAAGAAGATGGGATGGAACTCAGGCAAGTCAAGACTCGCTGGGAAGTACGTTATAGAAGTGATAAATCTCCTCTTCATCCATTATGCCGACCTTCATAGAGCAGATGGAACAGCAGACGTCTTGAGGGTTTTGCCATCGGCAGGGTGAATGTTGGGTGTAGCAGATCCTCACCGTCTTTTTCGGCTTTTTGGGTGCACACTGCTTGGCGGGTGAGCCTTCTCTTTCATATCCTCACAATTCATGACGAAGATCGCTCTGTATTGGGTGACATACTTTTCATGCCTACAAAAACGAGAATGAGTTCTGTTTCAATTCCATTCCCGCTTCAACCATCAGCACGAGAAAATGGAAGACTCTTAAAACATAAGGTCACGTTCCACGTGCATCAAGCATTAACAGGATTTCAGATACTCGAATTTATATCGTTAAACAATCAATTAAAACAAGAGCAGTATCAGAAAAGGAAATAAAAGTGATGAATGGTGACTCTATGAGATGCTCTGGATGAAAGAGTATTACATAAGACAATTTTCTGACCGAAAAGTGATAGTGGCAAAATAGCATTTGATTACTGAAAGTGCAACTCTGCAGAGGCTCGAAACCAAACACTAAGTAAAGGTTAAAAACATCTCCCATGTGAGGTTACTCTTGCATTGTGCTACACTGTCTATCAGTCTTCAGGGGAATTTGCTAGTTTATTTGTCCCAGAGTCGTAGAGATGAAGAAATAGGCAAGTTGCAGGCATAAAGTAATTTAGTGATACCGGTCTGTGAGTTTTACCATTATGAGGAAAGCTAAACACAACCAAAGCTTTGCCATACATGTCTAGGCAATCCACATGAGCCTTCAGGCTAAAGACTCTTTCTATATGAGCTACCTGTTTCTCAGGAGAAAAAAAAAAGTTTGGAGTAGATGTTCCAGTGAGATTTTATTTTTTTGGTCGAAAGTGAGACTGTTGAATATTTAACTTTTTTTTCACGATGGAGAGAAGAGACAGCATAAGTTGATACCTTTATTTTTACTCTAAACCCTATAATAAAAGAATTGAATCTGATAAAAGTTTTAGACACTCCTAAAAGGTTTCCTGAGATTGATGCCGAAAATGCAACATGCGACCTACGAATATTTGCCATAACTCTCTAAAAGCATCATAACATTCCATACTTGTTTGTCGAAGAATACAATTATAAACCCGTAAGGACAAACGAAATCCCCACCTTTCTCTTGCGCCTTTGGGAGGAAAAATTCCCAAAGAGCTAGAGAGACAGGAAGGGAAGGGGCAAATGGGAAAGGAACCTCCAAAACCAAAATACAATATCTACGTTAGTGCAAATACTTTGGTGTGGATTTATCCGAGTGAGCGCACGTGCATGCACATACTTCAGGCCACATATCCATTCGGATGAAAATCATACATTCCTTGAGTTGTATAGACATAGCAATCCAAACCTTGGACACTCCAGGCAGAGGGTAGTGAAACAAGCAGGGCAGCTCAGCACAGCGTCGGTCGCACGCCCATTACGCTTCTTCTTGATCCATAGCTCATCTTTATCGTCTAGATCTGGATCATAAAACTCGGGTTTGACTGAGTAGTCTATTTCATCGTCCTCGGAAACTGTAAAATCAAGAGAGAGAAGAAAAAATCCCGGTTAGAGCACACCGTCAATTTTAATCATATAAAAAGGTGAACATAAACGCCATACCTTGCATAATGAAATTGCGATTCGTTTCCAGATAAGTTTTGCTAGATGACTAATGGCTGACGTTTTTTAAAACCTCAATGTTAGTCCCACACACAGCCATCAAACACATGATCATCAAGTGCAGTGCACCCTGAGCAAAGGTAAACCTAAGCCGTTGACGAAGACCGTGTATAAGTAAAACAACATAGTCTCGAGCATTATTGAAGTAAGAAGGGCAGAGTACAGTGCTAAACAAGCGAACCCATGATGCATCAGCACGCGCAAATATCGATCAATCAAGACCTCACCACCTAAACAACCAGCAAAAATGGAGCTATTTCCTGCAAATTCCTCCGAAAACATTCGGGGGGTCAAACAAAAAGGCTACGTCGAGGTGAATTCGTCTGCGTCTCTCTTGCTACCTCCTTCCATCTCTTTCCACCTTCGAAACGGCGTCCTAAACTCTGTTCTTAGCTCCGGTGAGGCGGTGAAGCCAAAGTTCTTGACGGTTGTGTCACTATGCTCGAACTGAGAAGGTACTTTGTCCGACCGCAAGTGCGACATCCGATGTAATCAGAGGTGATTTTTGCTCGGGCCAAGCTTTCTCGTATAAAGCCTTTGCCCAAGCCCTTTCATTTCGCTCTCGAGCTTTTCTAGCCCCGTTCATTGTTCATCTTTATATGTAATCCATCGATCAAAATGCCATGTGTATACACACGATTCCAAGTAAATTGAAATTCATAAAATGCGAGCAATAGCGATTAGTCGGTCAACACCATCTTAATACTCTCGCGTGGTGTATCCATGCATAAGATATTTTCTCGTTTGAACATTTGAAATCGGGAAATGTGAGAAGGTACTTGGCATAAATGCTTTGACAAAGTGCAAACATATAAGAGCAATTGTCTAAGGTAATTCCTCACCTTATTTATTTTTTATTTTTACCTTCTATCCCCCCTTTTTGCCTGCATTTTCGGAAATTGCAATGAAAAGGCGAACGACTATGAAGGTTTGATCGATGCGCAAATATAATATCTCTTGAACATTTTACTTGTCATTCTAAGCATACAAATGTCTGCAACTATGATTCGAATCGAATGCCTAATTTTATATCCGATGCATCTGGCACTGCTCCATCCCCAGCATGATCGACAAACTTAAGAATGTTGTGTCGAGTCCCCTATACAATTCATTTGGAAACAATCATCTTCCTAATTGCAAGCATCACAACCCGCTCTAAAGTCACCTCTTCGCCTTAAGTAACAGAAAAAAGGGATGCGAGAAAGAGGATTGACCTAGGATTTTCATGATCCTCGATCCTTCAAGCATATCATTATCTTTACACTCTTTGGCTTGGACCATGCATCCCATCGTATTTCTCGCAACAGATGAAGTCAGCTGATGGAACAAGGTGACCATCCAGATCGACATCCAAACGGCGGTTCCTCGAATCCATGAGCACACTCTGCTGCGACATGCAGCATGCAACACCCCTTCAGACCGAGAAAATTCAGATTTAAGCAACACTGCAAAACAATTGCTTCTGCTAAATACAATCCAGGTATGTTGCCTCACGACAAATCGACATCCAAAACACAGAAAAGGATCCAACCCCCACAATTCTCTTTGGGTAATAACTTCCATCGCACATGAAACAAAAGCCAATAGCAGCTCACAGTTTAGTGAGAGCAGAAAAGCCAAGGCAGAGAGACTAATATGAGAGAACACGGCTTGTAAACACGCTGAACTGTAATGGCACCTTTTCGCTCGACACCTAACAGGATGCCAACTACCAAACAGTCGAACAATTTACGACAAAGCAGATGAGTAACATGAAGTCTACTCCTCCCAAGATGTAGAGAATGACGCAATATTTTTCCCACAGTAATGTAAATTCAAGTCTAGACCTATCCCAAAATTGAATGGCATAGAGACGCAAGAAAAAGCAACTTAGAGATATAGCTATTCTTTCACCAAAAGAAAGATATCTCTCACCAGCCTGTTATTGGATACTAAAGAGGTCAAAAATTAAATAGACCCACCTTTTTGCACAACAGACATCCCAGGGACCGATATTTTTCAGCCTCAGAACAAGCAACAAACTAGCAGTTAGCACGTGAAGGAATTGTCCCATGCCAAAGAACAAATATGCATATCATTCTTAAACAAAGAGACTGCCGCAGTGGACTACTTTTGACATTTTCACATGATGGTAGGATGGTGATGATAAGGATGCCCAAACTACCATCATAAGCTGGTCCAACAGAAAGAAACTAAACTAATATCCAGAAGAATATTCAGCCATTGTCCTTCCAATTCGATGCACGTCTCTTCAATTCTTAAGAAATTAAGTAGTTAGGCCCCCACATAAAATGAGAAAAGAAAAGAAAAAGGACTATAAATGAATGAGGGATTGAGAAAGCCACCAGCCCTGTAGTTACCCGAATAAAGAAATATTTCAACAATATCAAGACATATCTAACCACATCATGATCCCAACTCCCAACCTCCTGACGGGATCAGCAAACAAACATATCGTTGCTTCAATAACTTCATTGGAAAGATCCGAAATCTTTACTGTCAACCTTTAAAAGATCCCAGGAGTAAGATTTAACTAGCCAATCCGTTCGTAATAATTGAACAAACCACTTGACAGTCCCAAACAGAATGGTGCACGAGCAGGAACCCAAAAAATCATGGCCAACCAGACAGACAGCCATAACTATGAACTTATGAAGGATCTACAACCTTTAATGTGATCAATGATCCATTCTGTGAAATTCTCACTTAAAGGATGATACGAAATTTGCAACCTAGCCTTTTTTTTTTTTTATGCAACCATGAAATCATTTTCAATCAAGCTGAGAAGCCCCTCAATTAGACAACTATCACCTTGTCAAGATTTTTTCTTTCTGGCTCCTCTTGCAAGCTAATAACTTTCTTACGAAGCTGCTTGTATGATCTAATGGATGTGCATTTTACCTATATCAAGCAGTATACTAACCATCTCCTATCAGATAGCAAGGATCCACTGCCTACCAGTCTCTTCAACGACTCATCTAGCATCTTAAGAGTATATCTGATGTGGCGGAGGAATTTTTGTCAGACGGCAAGATAAACTAAGAAAAACAAAAGGTAAACAGAGGAAGCCGATATATGCATTTTCGTGTCAAATCAACAAATAACAGCATCTTTGAGCTTAACAAAGAGGTCACCCATGGAACCGGTAAAAGGAGATACTCGGTATCAATGAACAAAAACCCATCAAGAAGAGATTGCTCAGGTTAGAAGAACGTCAGAGGCCAATCGAAGCAAAAATTATAGAGATTTGTACCCAGTAAAAGAAGTACATAAGCAAGTGTATGAACAAACCACCAAGGAAGTAAGAGAAAAAGGAATCCAACTGTATCTGTATAGGAAGAAGAGAGAGAGCATTAACAATCTTTCAAGTGCGATCTAGCTCGAACAATTCACCCGAAGCCTCCCACATTTCACATCACTCACCACCAGAACCCGAGTTCGATCGGTCGTTACCCCTGAAAGGATAAGGCAACATTATGCTAAAACTCCTCCGAACCGTCCTGTTCTCCCCTCTTCCACTGCTGTGCTAGTGCCACTGCCGCATCGTTGCGCATTTCCCTGGGCCGTGCCTCTCCGGTACCCACAATCAGGATCTTCGGTCAGCAATTCGTGCCAGCAAACAGGGCAAGAGTTATGCAAGTCGAGCCACGGCAGGAGGCAATCCGCATGATAGATATGCTTGACCCGCATATCCTACTCAAAATCGTACCGGCAGGCTGCGCACTGGTTCATCTCGGAATTCTGCACCTCCTCAGTTGCTTTGATGGTCGGGAGGTTGTCGACTACCGACTTCGATGCAGGCGGCGTCCCTGTTGACACCTAAATTTTGTCCAAATCATTTAGGGTGTTATCGCATAGAAATTAGGGTTTGATCCCTAAACTAAAAATATTTTCATTAAAGCTACATGGCATATAGTTATTAGGTACATTTACATTAATAGGGCTTATTAGAACATATTTTCCATGTTCATTTTCAAAAATTAAATTTAAAAAATTTAAAAAATTAATTAATTAAAATAATTATTATATTTTAAAAAAAATTTCGAAAAGGGTGGGGCCAGCATTATTCAATGCTGGCAAGCGTAGCAGCACTGTCATAAAGTATTAATTATTAATTATTTATTTTATTTTTTTTTTAAAAAAATTAAATTTTATATAAAAAAAAAAGAGAGGCCAGCGTTGAATCAGTCAACGCTGGCCCACTCCTCTATGCGGTACGCCTCTGAGAGGCCAGACGAAAGGCAGCAGCGAGAAGCCAGAAAAAAGCGACAGAACAGAGAGAAAAAGGGAGGAAGGCTGGTGAGAGAGAAAAAGCAGCTGAAAAAAGGAGGGAGAAGAGGGAGAGAAGCGAGGCAGGGGGGAGCGACGGAGAGGAGGAGAGGGGCAGAAGCACGAGGGAGAGCAGAGGGAGAGAAGCGAGGCAGGGGGGAGCGACGGAGAGGAGGAGAGGGGCAGAAGCACGAGGGAGAGCAGATCCAGAGAGCGAGAGAGACGGAGCGAAAAAGATGAAGAGGAGGACGACGGGGGGAGTTCAGGGAGTCCCGAGAGAGACCAGAGCGAGAGTGAGAGAAAGAACCGAGAGAGATCAGAGGCCAACCGGACTCCCGTCGACGACCGCCGCGTCTCAGCCGCGGCCGGCGGAGTTCCGACGTTTCACGCGGTAAGTCCCGACCCCGAGTTTTCGTCGGGTTTTTGTTCGGTTTGATTCGGGGTCGATTTCCCGAGGATTTCGGCTCGGGGACGTGCGGGACGACCGGACGAAGTCCGATCTGTAGTCGTCCCCGTTCGCCGCCCCCGAGCCGGATAGGGAGCGCCGCAAAGGCCGCCCCTCCATCCCCTGCTTCTGGTCTACTGGTCGGCGTCCCCTGTTCTTTGGGTTCACTGGCCGGAACTCGCGGCCGTCCGGCTTGCGCGAGTTCCGGCCGGTGACACCTTGGGCTTGGTCCTGCCCGTCTGTGCATTTGTTGCGTGTAAATCTCGGACGCGTTTGAGTCTCGGTCGAACCTAAAATCCCTCCGTTTTTGTCGCGCACATACACTGTTTGACGAAATGCCCGAACCATCTCCTTGTTTACCTCTGTCCTGGGGCGTTTTTTTTAGGGATCGGTCGGTCCCGGCGCGTCGCCGATCGTCACGGCGGCCCGGGCATGGCCACGCGGGGAGCGAACAGCCACCCCGGTCGGGATTTGGCTGGCTGGCTCGCATCCGACGAAACCCCGACCGTGGAGGTCGGGGTGCGTCGCCCGACGGCCGAGCAAGGGCTCGGCCGCCGGGCCAGAAACCCCCTGCCACGCAGGCTGACGGGGACAGAGAGGGACCGGCATTCCGGCCGGTCGGTGTCGGACGGCGGCACAGGCGCGGCGTCGGGCGTCGGGCGTCGGCCGCGTGAGGCGAGCCCCCAGGCGTCGGTCGCCGGCGCTCGGGCCGACCGAGGGAGACGAAGAGGGAGCGGCGGCGAGTCGGGTCGGCTGCCGGTAACCGGGTCGGCGAGTCGGGTCGCGAACCGGGTAGGGTTTCTAGCGATTCGGGTCGGATTTGCGGGTCTAACCGGGTGTTGGGCTCTCGCGGTTGGGCCGGAGTTGAGATTTGGGCTGAAGTGTTGTTAGTTTTGTTTATATAGTGGGCTGGGTTTTCATTTTTTAAAAAAA
This sequence comes from Syzygium grande, assembly GCA_024733475.1. Taxonomy (NCBI): domain Eukaryota; kingdom Viridiplantae; phylum Streptophyta; class Magnoliopsida; order Myrtales; family Myrtaceae; genus Syzygium; species Syzygium grande. The sequence continues at coordinate 25,989,187 of JAMXDD010000010.1, forward strand.
AATTTCGGGCTGGGCCCCTGTTTATTTTAATTTAGGGAAATCAGACCGGGCTCAACAAATGAGCCCGGTCCGTCTGCAGGACCCGGGCCGGCGTGCCTGGGTCAGTTCCGGTCCGGGTCGGACGTGGAAGTCCGACCCGGATCCGGTTTTTTTTTTAATGTTATTTTAATGTTGTATTATTTTAATATTAAAAAAATTTAATTAAATTTTTTAAAAAAAAAAGAGAAAAGCCCGAATTTCATATTTTTATTTTGTTTTATCTTATTTTATTTTTATTTATTATTTTTAAAAAAAATTTCCAAAAAAATTCAAAAATTTCGAAAAAAGAATTTCAAAAAAATTTTAATTTTTATTAAAAAGAAAATTTTAAAAAAAATTTAATTAAATTTTTAAAAAAAAAAATTTTAAAAAAGAGAAAAGCCCGAATTTCATATTTTTATTTTGTTTTATCTTATTTTATTTGTATTTATTATTTTTTAAAAAAAAAAAATTTCCAAAAAAATTCAAAATTTTCGAAAAAAAATTTCAAAAAATTTTAATTTTTATTAAAAAGAAAATTTTAAAAAAAATTTAATTAAAATTTAAAAAAAAAAAATCAAAAAAATCAGAAGTTTTATTTGGATGTTGAAATTAGTTTTCTTGCCCTATTCGCATGTTTAGTGCTATATTTAATTTCACGTCGCTCGGTTCACACACTTTGGGTTGCACATTTAATTTAACCTCGCGCGTAGTTGGTTATGCATGTTTGGGTTTAGATATTAGCTATCGTTCCCCTTAGCTTAGTAGGGATAGAATTTTGAGACTTTCGATTAGCGAGAACATGTTAGGTGGAGAATTGAACAAGATTAGGTACCGAAAGGGCACTAATTAGTCAATTAGTGTAATCAAGTCCCCGCACTGTTGAATCTCCGGTTCGTAGAAGTGAAGCTTTTTCCCGTGTTTTACTTAGGTGTCTAATCGACCTAAAAAAATCGATTAGTAGTGACTTTAAATGAAATTGATTTGCACGTTAGCAACTTTAATTTAAGTCGCGAATTGGTATGGGCTTGGGAGAGCTCGAGCTAGGTCTAACTTCGCAATCCATTAGCCAAACTCCATAGGCGGGGGTTGGGGTTGGTTCGGGAGGTCGCGACGAATCCTGCGACCTTCCGAGGGGACTACTCTTGACCACAACCGAATTTGCGCTCAGTTGCTGCAGATGGTCAGGGAGGTTGTCGACTGCCGACTTCGATGCGGGCGGCAGTTTTGGCCTTCCGAGGACTACTCTTGACCACGAACTGAATTTGCGCTCTGCTGGACTGCAGATCCTAGAGTTGGTTCATCAAGAAGTCGAACGGATCGAACAGATTTTCGGCTCATGAGGGGTTCGAGAAGAGGCCAGGGTTCTGAAGGTTGACGTCGACGGCGGCGGGCGCGATCGTGGCGGTGGTGTGAGTGGCGGAGGAGCTCGGGAACAAAAGAGGGAGGAGGGAGGATTGCGGAGTTTAAAGAAAGCAGGGGATCCTCACTCAGGCCAGGGCTCGGGTTTTACACATCCTCGAGGGAAAGCCGTCATTGCAGAGATTAACAATACAAACATATATACACACAAAAAGCAACTCTATATAAAAAGTTTATATAGACACGATTCTACATTGATTTTTGAATTAGTTAGTTTCTCGCGCGGGCCGGTCCAGCCCCTCTCCTCTTTAGCCCGGCCCGGTCCACGTCCTTTTCCCCATAACCTTTTCTCTTCAAAGAAGCAGAGGGGAGGGGCGGCTACGGGAGCAGAACGGAATGCGCTGCAGGGGGAGAGGTCGCGCAGCGGCAGGGGGCGTCGCGCGACGCCGAAAATGTTTGAAGTGTTTCCGGTGGTCCCGAAGAAAAAAGGAGCGACGTTGAGGGATAAAGGGGAGAGAAGGGTGCTTGAGCAGAAGAAAAACGGGAGAGAGCGATTGGAGAGAAAACAATGAGAGAAAAAATGGTGGATTGAGGGGTTTAGCGAGGAGAGTGTTCCGCCCACCTTGATCGGCAAGGAGGTGGCCGGGCGAATCTCTTCCCCTCTCCTCGTGCACTGAGCCGTCCATCAACGCCGGAGCTTGAGCAAAGAACAGCGAGGGGTGTGCTGGAACAAAGAAGAAGAGAGAGAGAGTTTGAGAGGAGAAGGAGGGGAAAAAGAGATATCTTGAGGGTAAGAAGAGAGGCCGAGAGCCACGCCCGCTCGCCGAAGGGCCGTTCGGGTTGCCGTCGAGCCTCCAGCCGTCGTAGCTCGCCCCGGCCAGCCGTGAATCAGGTGGGTGTTAGTCTTGCTCCTCTGTTTTCGCTTCCCCTCCCTTGCCTCTCGGGTGCCGGGCACACCGAGTCCGTTCGGTGGTCGCCCGGCCCCATCAATGGAGGCTTACGATTTTTTTCAACCTCAAATAAATCGTTTTAAGCGTTATATGTCGAGAGTAGGCCCTGAGCTCTCTCAAAATCGGACCTGTGCTTCCATTCTTCAATCGCACTTCATATGCTTGATAAAATGCCTCAATGAGACAGTGTAGGTCTAGAATATCGAACCTGGTCATGTTGATTTTCGGGTGATTCATTGTAAACTGGAGTGTTTCTATGGTGTAATGAGGCTATTTAGATCTTTGCATATCGCTCTTGAGCCAAAAATCGCCCTCAATCTTAGTTTCGAGCCCCTGTTTTGAACTCCGAATCTGTTTTTGCGAAACCCACACCCCAAAGCTTTGTTATATGCTCGATTGGTTCTAACATGGTTACTGATCTCAAGCTTTTCATGTGTTTTTATGGCACTCACGCGTCATGAGCCGGCCATGGCTGGACGTGTTGCCGGAGGTGCTATCGCCCCCGCCGGAGGGAGTTAGTCGACAGTTCGATAGCCACTTGGCCGCGGTGTGGCCAGAAGTAAAGGCCGGCGTCGTCGCTACCGGTCTGGGACGGACTGACGGACCGAGCCAACGAGCCGTGAACATCGAAGGTCGAAGAACGCAGGAGTGGGGGGAAGCCCTCGATGAAGAAGATGCCCAAAAGAGAAGACCAGAAAGGCATGCAGGGGGGAGAGGAAAAACGAAAGAAAAAATAGAAAAAAAAAAAAAAAAGAAAAAGGGAAAATACCCCAGTCTACTCATGTCTTTTTCTCTTCGTTGGCAATTTGAATTAACATTTTTTTTTGTTCTTGTGTTCCAAAAGACATATGCTTGTATTTAGCTCGCAGATACCCCAGCCTATTCATGTCCAAGAAAATTTTCCATCATTTGGTGGGTATGGCAAAGCTCTTCCGTAGTGGAGCTCGACTCAGGTTTTGGAGTAGATGTATTTACAAATGTACGAACTTCTTGCGTTTCTTTTGTTAGATATGTGCAATTCGAGCAACTATATCCACATGGCGTTCACCCTATTTGTTCCCACTTTTAGGTATCCCTACACGCTTGATCGATACATCACAAGACAATTATGAAGATACGGAGGTGGCTCGAGGTACTTTTGTTAATCTATTTAATGGATGAATTAACACGACATAAAGCATATCATTCAAAGATCCTATTGACAAAAAAGTTAAATGGCAAGCACTACATCTATGTTTGCACATTAATATGTAAATCATTAATATCTAATGCAACCTTTGTAAATTTAGTCAAGAAGTCTTGCTCAATGTCAAATTGCCAAGTAGAATTATCGAGAATTGAAGATTTGGATTTCAGGAAATAGAGGTTGATTGATCCAAGTTGTTCCGCAACATATTCTAACACAATTAAATTAAAATGCATCTTCTTGTTCCTCATCAATTCCTTATTTGCTAACATGATTCATCTCTCGTCTTCGTGATGGTGGCACTAGCTCTTAAGTGGTTCGGAATATCACTCTGGAAGCTTGCGACAAAATCGGGTACGTGAACTTGCCATGTTATATAAGGACTTTATTTCATCCAAGGATAAAGATCTCCAATCTAAAAGTGTAAAAGGATAGTTTCAGTATCTACATTTGAAATCATTTTTATTAATATGGACGGGCTCTCAAATTGTATGTATGAATCAATTTAATATAATTCAAAGTTTAAAAGATATGTATCCATTAGGTGAATCTTTAAAATAATTTACGCATTTTTCTCATGACATTGTGCGTTCATAAATAGATTTTTTTGATCTCCTATGCAAGCCTTTTGATTTTCAAGCGAAGTTTGCTTTGTCTATTAATATTTTATATCCATCATTTTCTTCTCAACTACTATAAACGTAAGAAGATGCGCAAATGTGAAATCCTCGTTAACATTTTGATTCTTCGTCGTTGGGAATATTGCTTAAATGATATTATGTGTAGCTTATATCAAAAGAATGGGAGAATTGAAGTTGATGCATCATAGCACACTTAAGTTGGCAAGTGCAGCACTTGATGAGATGGAGAACCATCTGACAGCTCCTGAATTGCTCAAGCATTTTTGGACTATAGGCGAACTTCTTTCGACTGTACATTGGGGAATATCCGAACTGGTGATTTTACGTATTGAGCGTCATCCAGAATTGCTGTGGAATGCAGATTTCGTGAAAGAACTAATGATAGCAACCATTAAAGTCCGGAATGTCGAGTTGTTTAGACTACTTGACACACACGTAGTGATGAGGCGTAGCCATGTGATGGAGCCAATGACTTGATTAGGGCGATAGTAAAAGCGGCCACCGAGATTTCCCGGGATATTCTTTGGAGCAGCTTTCCTTTTACAGAGAGAGCTACAGTGGTTTAAGGTTTGTTTACCTAATTTCTTTTGCACTCTTTAATTTACATCTACATTTGTTGGGGCAGCTTTCCTTCCGTAGAAGGAACTGCAGTTATTTAAGTCTGTTTACCTTATTTCTTTTGTGCTCTTTAATTTGCATCTACATTGATAGACCTCCTTTTAATTTCTCTGAAGATGATAGAAGATATGAACTCCCCCTTACCCAGTATAGATAGAAAATTAAACCGGGATGAGTTTTCAGGAAAACATCGAGACATTATCAAAGAGGCGAAGGAGTAGATGAAACACAGGTCTTCGTCTTGTATCATCCTCGCCACACTCATCATAACAGTAACTTTAGCTAGGCCTTCACATTACCTGGAGGCAACAATGGCAGTACAGGGGAGGCGATGTTTATAAAGAAGAGCTTATTTAGAGTATTTGCATTTTCAAATGGTCTTGCTCTCTTCTTCTCTTTTTGCTCCACTGTGATGTTCATGGCAATCCTCACCTCATGGTATGCCATGGACGATTTCCTCTACTCATTGCCAATAAAGTTAATCTTGGGCCTCTCTTGTCTATTCTTATCTTTAGCCGGGATACTGGGGGCGTTCGGCTTTACTTTTGTTCTCCTGTTGAGGAGAGAATTCGAGTGGATTGACATCCCGGTTATTTTGATGGGTGGATTTGTTCTCTTATTGTTTACAATTTTACAGTTATCTTTATTTGTTGACATGGTCAAATCAACCTTTCGGCCTCGCCTCCGTTATCAATGATTTCTCCTATTATTGGACAAGGACATATGTGATGATTTCGGCTCTACTCTTCTGCTCATCGCACATTTTGCATTGTCATGTTTCGGCTGGTAGCTTGGGATTATGAATTGCACATGGCTATTTAGTAGACGAAAGTAAAGAGATGAAACTGACTCTGAATGCCTCCATCCACAACAGGAGGAACATTGTTATGGGTGATGCTCAAGTTGGTAATGCTGTTGCTACTGTTACATTCTCGGTGGTTTCCTAATTTTTCTTTTGTTGGGAATACTTAGCTTGGTTTTTTGTGGAGGAACCTTATTCTGGGCGATGCTCAAGTTGGTTATGTTATTGCTACTGTTACACTCTCGGTGGTTTCGTCATTTTTTTCGTTGGGAATACTTAGCTTGGCTTTTTGTGGAGTAACCTTGTGTAGTTTTTTCTTGAGATTGGTCTGTGTACCGTAATGACCCAAGAAAATCTACCATGGGATGGCTTAGTTACTAAGGAAAGGACCAAACGTGAAATTAGGCAAAACATTACATATGGATTTCACATCCACAAATGCAGTAACTCCATTTTTAAGCCATCCATTTGAGTTTTGCCTCATTTCTTATTTGGTCTATAAGGAGGTAAGGCGTGCAAAGATTTCCTCGGGTCATTACGGTATACATATCAATCTCAAGAAAGAACTACACAAGGTTACTCCACAAAAAGCCAAGCTAAGTATTCCCAAAAAAAAATGACGAAACTACCGAGAGTGTAACAATAGCAATAACATAACCAACTTGAGCATCGCCCAGAACAAGGTTCCTCCACAAAAAACCAAGCTAAGTATTCCCAACAAAAGAAAACTTATGAAACCACCGAGAATGTAACAATAGCAAAAGCATGACCAACTTGAGCATCACCCATAACAATGTTCCTCCCGTTGTGGATGGAGGCATTCGGAATCAGTTTCATCTCCTTCCTTTCGTCTACTAAATAGCCATGTGCAATTCATAATCCCAAGCTACCAGCCGCAGCAGGACAATGCAAAATGTGCGATGAGCATAAGAGCAGAGCCGAAATCGTCACATATGTCCTTGTCCAATAATAGGAGAAATCATTGAGAACGGAGGCGAGGCCGAAAGGTTGATTTGACCATGTCAACAAATAAGGGTAACTGTAAAATTGTGAACAATAAGAGAACCAATCCACCCATCAAAATAACCGGGATGTCAATTCACTCGAATTTTCTCCTCAAAGAGGAGAACAAAAGCAAAGCCGAACGCCCCCAGTATCCCGGCTAAAGATAAGAATAGACAAGAGAGGCCCAAGATTAACTTTATTGGCAGTGAGTAGAGGAAATCGTCCATGGCATACCGTGAGGTGAGGATTGCCATGAACATCACAATGGAGCAGAAAGAGAAGAAGAGAGTGAGACCGTTTGAAAATGCAAATACTCTGAATAAGCTCTTCTTTATAAACATCGCCTCCCCTCTACTGCCATTGTTGCCTCTAGGTAATGTGAAGGCCCAGCTAAAGTTACTGTTATGATGAGTGTGACGAGGATGATACAAGACGAAGACGTGTGTTTCATCTACTCCTTCGCCTCTTTGATAATGTCTCGATGTTTTCCTGAAAACTCATCCCGGTTTAATTTTCTATCTATACTGGGTAAGGGGGAGTTCATATCTTCTATCATCTTCAGAGAAATTAAAAGGAGGTCTATCAATGTAGATGCAAATTAAAGAGCACAAAAGAAATAAGGTAAACAGACTTAAACAATTGCAGTTCCTTCTACGGAAGGAAAGCTGCCCCAACAAATGTAGATGTAAATTAAAGAGTGCAAAAGAAATTAGGTAAACAAACCTTAAACCACTGTAGCTCTCTCTGTAAAAGGAAAGCTGCTCCAGCAATATCCCGTGGAAATCCTGGTGGCCGTTTTACTACTGACCTAATCTAGCTGTTGGGCTCCATCACATGGCTACGCCTCATCACTACGTGTGTGTCAAGTAGTCTAAACAACTCGACATTCTGGACTTCAATGGTTGCTATCATTAGTTCTTTTGCGAAATCTGCATTCCACAGCAATTCTGGATGACGCTCAATACGTAAAATCACCAGTTCGGATATTCCCCAATGTACAGCTGAAAGAAGTTCGCCTATAGTCCAAAAATGCTTGAGCAATTCAGGAGCTGTCAGATGGTTCTCCATCTCATCAAGTGCTGCACTTGCTAACTTAAGTGTGCTATGATGCATCAACTTCAATTCTCCCATTCTTTTGATGTAAGCTGCACATAATATCATTTAAGCAATATTCCCAACGACGAAAAATCAAAATGTTAACGAGGATTTCACATTTACGCATCTTCTTACGTTTGTAGTAGTTGAGAAGAAAATTATGGATATAAAACATTAATAGACAAAGCAAACTTCGCTTGAAAATCTAAGGGCTTGCATAAGAGATCAAAAAAATCTATTTATGAACGCACAATGTCATGAGAAAAATAGAGCAATTTTTTTTTGAGAAAAATGCGTAAATTATTTTAAAGATTCACCTAATGGATACATGTCTTTTAAACTTTGAATTGTATTAAATTGATTCATATATACAATTCGAGAGCCTGTCCATATTAATAAAAATGATTTCAAATGTAGATACTGAAACTATCCTTTTACACTTTTAGATTAGAGATCTTTATCCTTGGATGAAATAAAGTCCTTATATAACATGGCAAGTTCACGTACCCGATTTTGTCGCAAGCTTCCAGAGTGATATTCCGAACCACTTAAGAGCTAGTGCCACCATCACGAAGACGAGAGATGAATCATGTTAGCAAATAAGGAATTGATGAGGAACAAGAAGATGCATTTTAATTTAATTATGTTAGAATATGTTGCGGAACAACTTGGATCAATCAACCTCTATTTCCTGAAATCCAAATCTTCAATTCTCGATAATTCTACTTGGCAATTTGACATTGAGCAAGACTTCTTGACTAAATTTACAAAAGTTGCATTAGATATTAATGATTTACATATTAATGTGCAGACATAGATGTAGTGCTTGCCATTTAACTTTTTTGTCAATAGGATCTTTGAATGATATGCTTTATGTCGTGTTAATTCATCCATTAAATAGATTAACAAAAGTACCTCGAGCCATCTCCGTATCTTCAGAATTGTCTTGTGATGTATCGATCAAGCGTGTAGGGATACCTAAAAGTGGGAACAAATAGGGTGAACGCCATGTGGATATAGTTGCTCGAATTGCACATATCTAACAAAAGAAACGCAAGAAGTTCGTACATTTGTAAATACATCTACTCCAAAACCTGAGTCGAGCTCCACTACGGAAGAGCTTTGCCATACCCACCAAATGATGGAAAATTTTCTTGGACATGAGTAGACTGGGGTATCTGCGAGCTAAATACAAGCATATGTCTTTTGGAACACAAGAACAAAAAAAAATGTTAATTCAAATTGCCAACGAAGAGAAAAAGACAAGATAGCGAGTGAAATCCCACCCAAATGGCCGGCCGTTATAAGGGACGTCATGATACCTTAAGTGGGTCTCTTCAATGATCGCCTGGCCAGGACCCAAATAACCTCCTTTTGCTTAGGAGCAGTAAGAATAGCAGTAAACAAAACACTGTTTATACCAGGAATCACTGAGGGGCGGCCCTTGAGTAATGCCTCCACAATCCTCATTCTTCCTCCCCTGGCGGCGAAGCATAGGGCTTTAACGAAAATGGGTAGTCTGTGAGGCATGAGTGCAATCACGTCCTCGACCAACTCATCTTGAGCGGTTGCAATCGCAACTTCAAGCACATTCATCTCTCGATCACCGATGGTCATAATAGTCGCCATCAGCGCATTACCATCTTCATTAACTAATCTCCGCACGGCATTCCAATTGCCTTTCCGCATGGCGTCAAATAAAGGCCAATACATATCACTCACACTAATTGTTGTAATTACTGCAAAAATTACACATGTTAGGCTTTCGCACTCAAGGTCAAGTGTAACCACATGCTTAAAATTCCGATGAAACATGGAAGAAAAAGAAGGCAGTGAAAACGCCAAAGACCTAAGCCAATCCAATTGCAAAGAGATTGAACCCAACAACATCAAAACTGATGTAAGCCCCAATTTGCCTATAGCCCAATTTAATTCCTGTCTCATTCAAATAAGAGTTTGTTTACCCTTTGAAAGTAAAAATCATTTTTATCTCAATTATAATTCAATTTATTCTTAAGAATTTAAAAATTATGAAAAGATAATATTTGAATATTTTGTGTCAACATTTATATGCTGTGAAATTTAAAATGTTCCGGATTAAAAAAAATCAAAATGCATGAAACACAAGATATATGATAAACGAAAATTATAAGTTGAAAGTGACACACCTTCGGTGGGATTGCGACCTTCTTGGGTTGCTTTAGCAATTGCCGTGTCGTCTTCTGGAGATATCTCTTCTTGAATCTCTTTGTTACCAAGAAAAGAAATGAACATAAATAACCATAGAAAAATTAATTATCCTTTGTATGCTTTAGATTATCTATACATGACTATATCTTGCTCGTTCATTGGATAGAATTTTTTGCATTAAAATTAGATGATAAACTATTAACAAAAAATAAATATCACGATAAACATACCGTAGATCATGATGATTTTTTTGAGATAGATATTATAGCGTGAATTAGTTTTATAGGACCTTCTAACTTTCATATCTTGGACAATGTGTTTTTAGTGAGCTTTTATTTCTCGTTGCCGTTAATCTTATCCGCACTATCATTCATAAATAAACTATCTATAAAATTTGATGTATTTTCACGATTCACATAATAATTACAGCATAACTATACAGAAATGATAATAAACGAATTAACTCAATCATATTGATTTCATCACTCAATACAATTAATTTATAAGTTACAATTGATACAGGATACAAGTTTAAAACAATATTACTATTATACCGAGGCATTGCGTGGATCTTTTCTTAATATAAGGTACATCGATTAAACATTATTGATAGACCTAACGGTTGGGAAAAAGAAATGACTAATTTTTGTACAAAGTCCGTATTATTTTTTCTTGTTTTTGGGGCAAGAACATTCCACCGTCCAAGTGTCTTGGACAATGTATTTATTGGTGAATTTTCTTCTTTAATGTTATCTTTACATTTTATCAAATAGCAACAATATTTTTCTCTTTCAGTTATTTCTTGCTCACAACAACATTACATGACTTCTTGTCTTCAAAGGAATAATCTTATGTAGCCCCTTTACTCAACATACATTTTTTCATGAGCGAGTTTGTTTACTCTTCTTTGGAGGTAAAAAGGTATTCTCTTTTTGGCTTTCTAAATTAATAATAAACTTATCCTTCAGATTTAAAAATTATGAAAAAGATTATATTTAAATGCACGTGTCCGCATTTATTCGTTGTGGAATTTAAAATGTTTCGGAGTAAAAAAGTAGAAATGCATGAAACCCAAGATTTTTGAAAAACGAAAAATTAAAAGATGAAATCGACATACCATTAATAGAACTTGCACTTGATACGGGAGATGGAGACGTCCTTGGAGTGTAATATGAACTCATCTCTATTGAATCCCTTCGTCATCAAAAAGAGAAATGAAAAAAAAAAACGTAAATAACCTGAATAAAATCAATCATACGTTGTATGCTTTAAAATATCTATTCATGACTATTATCAGGCTCATTCATTGAGTAGTATTAAATTTGGAGGTAATGCCCAAAGGTGGGCCAACGGCTCTCAATTAGGCGTGGGCCCTCTCAAGCTCCGATGCTAGATTTCATATTAAGTTTGGAATAATCCTAAGAGATTCTATGTCAAACGGGAGTTGCCACTAGCCTTTTTGGGGTCGGCTAGAAATCATGGGATGGCTTAGTTATGTTAATACAATCCCATTTGATCGACGAATTAAATGATATTTTTGTTCCAGTTTTTACCTCTTCTTCTACAATTGAATCAAACTTTTCATTACCATAATGTTTTGGTTCCTATTAGTATCAATGATACAAGTCGGATCCTAGATGTAACCCAAAATGGATTCCAAATTGATGGGTTATTGTGACCTTATTCATACAGTTATGCACGCTTTGAATAGGAATCTATTTTCTGAAAGATCCTAGCTTTCGTGCTTTGGTGGGTCTCTAAGATCCTTTTGATGACCCATGTTGTGTTGAGGGATATTTATATGATCCGATCGATTACGTAAAGCCCATGAGTTGCCATTGATATTAACTTATCTAAGATCTCCAAATGTTTGAGAGTTACTCTATTCAATTCTTTTCATTCTTCTTGTTGCTGCAATCGCTCGTGCATAACTCCTCTTTTTTTCTCGAGCCTATAGTGAGATCATATATTTTAGGCGAGTTTTCTTTTTAATCGTTACACAATGTGGTTCTTTTTTTTAGCATATCTAGAGTAATGGATCTTTTATTTAGAGCTTCGATTCTAATTCTTTGCTCAAGTTGTTCGCTTTTTGTTCATTAGTATAAATCCAAATCCAATCATCATACAATTCATCATAGGATAGTTTTTCTCCTGTCAGCAAAGAAATATTTCTTTGTATCATTTCCAAGAAAGTTGACAAATTGGGGGTGTGTAAAAGATATTCTTTCTTTTCCATCTTAGTCTGTCAACTTTAAGTAAGTCAGAGTTTGGTTTTTGGAGGGTGATAGTGGAAAAGTTGCTGGATAAGTCACCCTTCAATGCGAGTTCTTCTGCTGACCAAAAAAAAAAAAATGCGAGTTTTTCTATTTTGACTTACCCCCAACATAATCGAATGAGAATTGATAAAAACAAAGTTCCATCGTTAAATGAGAAATGGAAAATTCATGGAAGGTTACAATACTCCCTGCGTAATAATGCACCTACACGTCTTCATCGATGTTGTTTTTCAACCGGAAGACCGAGAGCTAATTATCGAGACTTTGGCTTTCTGGACACATACTTTAGGAAATGGTTCACGTATGTTTGTTGCTAGGGGCAATAAGATCAAGTTGGTAAGGATTAAAAAATTCCTTCATTTTTCTAGTAATTTCCTATAGTTATTGGGTCCCTTTGCCATCCTGTATAAATGGGCTATGAGAGGGGCGCATTCAAGCATTTTTGCTATTATTAGGGCCTCATTCATATCTTCATAGTGGGGTAAAACATCTTGTTAGCTCGCAAGGCTCATGACCTTGAGGTCATGGGTTTGAATCCCGTCTCCGCAAAATTTTAGTGATTAAAAATGTGTTTGACTCTATTAACTATTCACTAATAATTAATTACCACTTTTTTTTGGGAGGGGACATTACCATTCACTATATTATCATGGTCAATTATATCGAATCATTTATACCATTAATTACATTACTTTAACTTGGGCGGTTACCGAGAATCAAACCCGCATCATCTCCTTGGCAAAGAGAAATTTTACCATTCGCATTTTTTTCGTTCTTGATACCTTTATACGAGGCGTCTGGGTAATATTTATCCCTAGCCAGGCCATATACTTTGTTCATGGCGATTCTAATTTAATGGGAAATTTTCAATTTGGGGTCCAAAGTGAGGCCATTTTCTCAAAATAGGGTCCCAAGTGCAATTAGTCTCAAAATGGGATCCCAAGTGCCCAATCAGTCTTAATTTGGTCCCCAAAGTGCTCAATCAATCTCAAATTGGTACCTGGGTTGCCGGTCGGCCAAATAGTCACTGGTCGACGAGTTTTTACCATTCAGGTGGCCGGAACATTAATTCTTTTACTTTTTTTTTAATTTTTTTTTTTTTTTTTTTTTTTTTCTCTCTCTTCCCTATGGTCGAAAAGAAAAATAAAAAAATATAAAAATATATATAAAACCACTGTCATTCAAAACAAATATGGATTGCTCGCTTAAGAGTATTTTAGCCACCGCAACCTGCACCCTTATTTGATACTTTTTGGAGACTTTGGGTACCAATTTGGCATTAGGTCCACTTGAGACCCCATTTTGAGAAAATAGCCCCACTTTGGACCCTAAATTGAAATTTTCCCTAATTTAATTGGCGATTTATATTACTATTATAATATAACAATATATATTTTCTTATTTATTTGAATTTATTTTATTCATATTATATCTTCAATTTATAATTTATTAAATTTTTATTTATTCTGATAGTATTTGAATTCTCTTTTTTATTTATTATGATATATTTTCTTTCTATTTTTTAAACAAGATGAAGTAGAATTAAAAATAATTCGAATTAGGAATTCTATTTCATTCTAAAATTCGATTAAATTATCAAAATTCTATTGATTAAAAATATTTATATTAAGTAATTAAAATACTAACTAATAAATTTTTTATTAAATAATAAACTATACTAATATAACTAAAATACTAATATGATATACTTAAAATATGTGATAAATTTAAATACTCAATTAAATATATAGGAAAATACATATTATTGGATGGAAATAAATTCATATATATAAATAAATTTGGGAATAAAACAAATATTGTTATTTTTTGTTGTTTTCTTTTGAATTTTTCTTTTTTCCCTATTAGGCATTAATGGATTGATTACAAGTCGAAATATGGTTACGGCCCTTATGTGTGTTGAACTTTTCTTCAATGCGGTTAATATAAATTTCGCAGCATTTTCAGATTTTTTTTTATAGTCAACAATTAAAAGGAGACATTTTCTCCATTTTTGTTATATGTATTGCAGCTGCCAAAGTAGCTATTGGGTTAGCTATTGTTTCTCACTTCATCCGATCAAAAAATCAACTCGTATTAATCAATAGAATATGTTGAATGAATGAATAAATAAGTAGCATTAATTACGGGCCACGTTTTTTCCATTCCTTCCATAGCTAATACACTCCATATTTTAGTGTTTTGACCATATTATTCTCCATGGGTCTCGCTTTTTCAGCATCCTCTGATATTATTCTATCAAAAGTGTTCCCTTTTTTTCTCTCAAATGCAATGTCCCTTTGGTTTCTTTAATTTTCTTTTGTTGTGGGTCCCACCATCCATCTTATCTCTCTCATCAAATGATGTTGGTGGTTACAATGGAGAATTGTTAGGCTTTGACGTTGTGGCCTCCCGGTCGAACCCCAAGCGAGCAGCGGCAGGAGTAAAAGGGCAAGCTCGGAGTGGTGTTTGAGGAAGAGGGAGACGACGTTGGGGATGAGGGTGGGAAGTTATTGGAGGAGGTGGTGGTAGTGGTGGCGGGCTTTGGTGTCAATCTCGGAATCCCAAGAGTAGGCCTCGGTGAACTAGGGGTGGATGAAACTCGGACGATAAAAGACCCACGGTTGAACGCTCGCCATGTGGTCAAATGCCGCCATTGATTAATTTCCATCTAATTGCTCTCTCTCTCTCTCTCTCTCTCTCTCTCTCTCTCTCTCTCTCTCTCTCTCTCTCTCTCTCTCTCTCTCTCTCTAAAGAGGAATGGTATGCAGAGGGTGAGACCATGGGAGAGAGAGTCAAGAGCAGTTAGCTAAAGCAGATTTACATAGTATGTCTGTTAGGGTGAACAAGCAGAGGAAGAAAAAATGGAGAGATCAAAGCCACACAGAGAGAGATAAGAGGAGGACTACGATGTTGGTGGTCTTGTAGTTCATCGTCATAATTCGGTTGACAATAAATATGTTGGGAGTCATGTTGTCCCTAGTCATAATTTGGTAGCTAATGAAGAAAACAAAGAAGAAGAAAAAGATCAAACCTAGCAATGAAATGTCTCCAATTGCTTCTGATGAGAGTGAGAAAAATGAAATTTTGACTTTAATGCTTCTTTATTTTTTATTTATTTTAGTCAAGATTTTTAAATACAACTAATAATTGAGTGTTTAGTCTAAAGCCTATTTAAATTGATTTTTAAAAATTTTAGTTAGTTCAAGGTTGGCTTATTTATAGGAAAGGATTATTTTCATATCATTTTTTTATTTATTTCAATATCTTGACTAAGTTGTAAATTAAGTTGAGGAAAGAATGTTTGTTTACATTGGGATTAAAAATCTAAATATCAATGATTTTTCGTATTTATTGGATTTGCATCGATTGTTTATTTAATTTAATTACTTAATAATCAATTCGCTTTGAAAATTAAAAACCTCTTATTGATTCTGTTTTGTCCATTCCTAGTTGAGCAAAGGTGATGGTTGCCCCTCAATCTACGTTCCATATGGCAAATTCAAATGAGAAACACCAAGACTTGGAAATTACTATTTTTTATGATTATGTTGATAGTGAGAACAGACCTGATGCCAAACGAACACTGGGCATATTCCCATTGTGAGATACGGTGTATGGCAAGTGAGGGGTCAAATAAAATCGGCCATAAATCGGGATGATGAAAGATGAGTGCCCATTGGTGGAACCATGGGAGAGAAACTGATAATGCCCATGAGAATGTCTGCCAGAACAACGCTAGAGGGACCCTCCATATATTTTCCTATTTTTATTTTAGAAAAAATTATCAAAAACCATCCCCACATTTCAACATCATATAAATTTGTATCCTGTTTCGAAAATTTACAATTAATATATCATGTTTCATCTAACTTCTCATCTAACTTGCGGATTTGTCATTTTCCTTTTTGCTCTTCCCACTATTGTAAATCCACCACGAGTGAAAACCCATATGCCCAAATCTTAACCCACCCACTACTTAGCCCCTCTCTGATAGGCACTTTCGTCGCCCACCAAGCCATCGCCACTCGCCGCCAGCCAGCACCCAAGCTGAGTCGGAACCAATCGACCATCTGTCAAACTTCGCCAGCGTCGAGCTCAACTGGACTTTGGCAAAGCTCCCACCTTGGTCATGTGCCGCCATGGTAGAGAGAGAGAAGGGGGGGGGGGCTCAGCCAGAGTCGAGGGTGGGTGTTCTTAAAAAATGGTGGCGGCACAGTGTAGGTCAGGATTGGTTGTGGGAGCGAACCACTCATAGAAAGAGCAGGAGTAAGAAAGAGAGAGCAAATTGGGAGAGAAAGAGGAGGAAGAGGGAAAGATTATTTAGGTAGATATGTAAATTGCAGATTTCAAAATTCAAAATGTAAATTGATGTTGAAATCAAGAATAAAGATAATTTTAAAATTTCCTCTTTATTTATTTTTACCTCAATTAGAAATACACATATCTCGAAGATTTCTAACAAAGATGTATTCTACTTTTTTTTTGTTCTGTCCTATTCTATCTCTCCCCTTTCTCTCTTTCAGACTTTTACTGTCTTTTTTTTCTTTTGGTTTTTCTTACTCCGACTCTCAATTCACTCTCGGACTTTTGTCTTGCCTCTTGTAGGACGTGGGAGTCGAAACCCATGTTTGAAACTACACATCCACATCCCTAGCTCCCTTGAAAAGGTGGGGAATCGAACTCACACCTCCCTCTTCCTCAGTAGGAAAAGTGGCCACTGAGGCAAATCCCAGTAATTTTTACTTTTACTTTGTCTCTTTACAGAACGTAAAAGTCAAAATCCATAACTTGAAACTATTTAGATTTTAGAGAGATGGAAATGTAGCTGATTAGCGAATCCAACACCAACACCAAGCAAATGGCCAGTCATCAGCACCACAATGCTCCACGCAATGCCCTTGACAATTGTGCCAATGAGAAAGGCCCAAGCCCCATAAGAACATGGAGATCTTTCGACCGTAGACCATGGTGACCATTGATGCGCCAAAGGAAGCCACAAGCACTGCGAGGTAGAGGGATGAGGTGAACACGAGAAAATGTTGCATAGGCCAGTCCTGCCAAGTCAGTAAGAGGCCAGTCCACTCAAATCTCGTCACGTGTAAACATGCAAGTCCCACCTTGTAGAAATTCTGAACCTTCCTCTCTCCTCTCTCTCCTCGTTGCTTTTGCATCATCTCCTCCGTTACTGACACTCTCTCCTCTTCCTCCCTCCCCCTTGAGAAAACTTTATCTTCCTCTTTATGTTTTCTAAAAAATTTCTGAGAAGGAATGCCTGAGGCCTAGTCTCATCATGAATGGTTTAAACTTGTCAAAATGCCTTCCTGTGGGACTAGAGCGAGGTGGTCAGACAGGAACGGAGAGCAAAGAGGCCGAACTTAATGGATAGGCTGGACCGAAGCTTCATTTGTTATATGTTTTCTTTTTTTCATTTGCTTATACATTTCTTTTTATTGCATTTAATATTCTTTTTAGCAAAAAAAACATGTTCGGCTTGCGAAAAAAAAAAATTAATGTGTCACTAGGAGAAAATTTTAGTGTAGATTCATATAGCTCAGACAATTCTGACTTTGGAAAAAACTAAAAAAAAAATACACTATGTTCCATTTAAATTCACATGACACTCCATGCAAAAGTTGACATACAATTTGAAAAATAAACATCGAGCACAAAATATAAATTGGCAAATGCATCTTTAGCAAAAGTTCTCAATTAATTGCAAGTTTTTCCATATGATGGATAAACAGAAAAAAGAGCAAAAAGTGTGGTGCACTTAACAGCCTTTTTCAGTTAAATTTTCACCTCATGATGTCAAGGATTTGGAGGAAGACTCGGTATTCATATTCAGGCAAAGCCTAACTAAAACAATTCTAAATCCACAATCATTTGATTAGTTATGTGCAAGAAAAAACGGCAAGACATTGTGATCTCTTGGCATGGGTGGCAAAGGCATGGTTCCGCTAGATCTGGGGCAAATGAGGGCGCCGCAGCCCTCACGATGATCCGGCGTGGGTCGGCTGGTAGCCCTTGCCGTCCTTCAAGCCAAAAAAAAAAAAAAAAAAAAAAGAAAAGAAAAAAGAAGGCCAATGTCCACCTAAGCAATTTTCGGCTAAAATTAACTGGACAGACTCAATTAGTATCGATGCAATAGGTTTACTTTGGAGAGCGATGTTTGATGACTTTCAGCAATCAAAAACTAACGCTTTATTATTTTCCCCAGGAAATTGTTCGATAGATCACTTGTCTATCCATACAGTGGAGGGATCCTTTAATGCAGGTGATTCAAATCCAAACAAATGGTACCCCGTAATCCGATTTACTGGTTGGCATTCTAACTGTAATCCTAAGGAGTAGGGGTGTCAAAAAAACCCGGGCCGACCCTGCCCGACCCGGCTTGGCCCGACCCTACTTAGAAATTTGGGGTAATTTAGGGTCAGGTCTTAATCTTCTTTGGATAGGGCCTTTTAGGAGTGGGTAATGTTAGGTTTGGGCCGGGTCGGGCTGGTGCGGGTTTTTTTACGGCGCTGCCCAAAAACAACTCTGTCCCTTTTTGAGCCCTAATTTCCACCGTCCTTCTCTTCCATTCCTTCTCGCGCCTCGCTTGTTGTCATCCTCTCTTCTCTTCCTCATCCATTACATTCACTCAAACACCATCTCTGCATTTGAAGGCCTCGATTGATGTGGTTCCTCAGGGGGAGATCTTCGGCGAAGACGATGGCCACGACGAAGACGACAGCCATGACGGAGACGAGGGCAACGAGCTTCTAGAAGAAGAAGAGCAAGACATTGGGGTGAGGTGGGGCGAGGCAAGGCGAGGAGATAAGAGAGGGGCGTGTGCCAGGGGGGGCGGCGGAGCTCCACAGCAAGGCGGACCGGGAGGATCCCAAGGCCCTCCTCGATGGGGTCGCCGTCGCCGACCTCGTCGGGATCTTGCGCTAGCTTGGCGATCCCACCGAGTACGTCTCTCCCTCTCTCTATCTCTCACTCTCTCTGGTTGTTTCTTTTTTTTTCTTTTGATGCTTCGTCGGGATTTTGCGCCAGCTTGAAGGTCGTCATGTCGGCACTCTTGATGATGGTCTTACGATCGGTGGCAGAGGCCAACAAGGGCTTCTGGTCGTCGGAGCCAGGCTTAGCCGCGGGATCTTGGGCGATTTCTTCTTGGACTCGACGACGGCGCTCTTTTCCAGAGCTACTCCCGTGTTCTGGGGTGGTGATTGGGTGGAGAGAGCATTGCTCAAGTGATACGGCAATTGCAAAGAAAGAGATAGAGGAGGAGGTACAGAACAAGCCCTCGAAAATTGGACCCTGTTTAAAGAAAAAAATCCTAAACTTGACCCGGCCCGGCCCGACCCGACCCTATTCTTGGAGTATATGCTAAACAGGGTTTTGGGCCGGGTTGGGTCGGGTCAAGTGCGACCCTGTATATTTCGGATCGGGTCGAGTATCATGAAAGCCCGATCCGACCCGACCCATTGACACTCCTACTAAGGAGGTTAGCATAGCAATGAAAGCATCTTCAAATTATGGACATCGCTCTCTACCGTCGTTTGCAAGGCGACAACAACTGGGGTCCAAGAGTAAGAATCTAAATACCGCAGGATTTCGTGGGGACAGAGGATGTGTGAGAAACTATGACTCTTGCAGTCTTACTGTCCATAACCCACGGCATGTTAGCACACTTACATAAGCAGCGAAAAGTAGTTAAGTTAGTGCCAAGAGCAGCCTGTAACCTAACCACATTTAACTTCTTCTTTTTCTTAAATAGTTAAGATAATTCATTTAAGAGGCACCAAAGGGGATGGCAAGCCATTTACAAACCTAACCACACAAAATTTATATAAACTTCAGCTTTAGGAGAACATAGACCATATGTCCTCCCATTTTCCCAAGCTGAAATCATTTATGGATCATAAAAGGATGTCACGGCCAAATTATGTTTGTTTCTCAATTAAAAGTTATATGGGATTCCGCTAACTGAAACTACAAAACTGAATAAAAAGACTGCAAACCAAAATAACTCATCGTTGTCTAGAAATTAGTTCTAACTAAAGGCATTAGGCCAGGCTGAAGAGGCAGGAGGCTGGAGGGGAGGCTCCATACACCTTAACCAACATTTTATATCTATGAGAAACCACAAGTTCAGAACTAGTGATGGTTTCCCCTTTTTTCTGACTTCCTGTCCACAGTCAGGAAGAATGAAACCCACCAAGGAGAAGTAACATCTCCACAGTCTTACGTGTCTATGACCAACTTCCTTGAGATTAAACAAAAAATAATTGAACCGATGCTGCATGTCCAGGTCTCAAAGTATAATGCAGATATAATAACAAAAGACGAGTAAAGCAGGAATGCTGAACTTTGACATGAACGAGCCAATGCAGATGGGTAATATCAAGAATTATCCACAAGAACCTAAGCATGCGAATTGCTCATGCCAGACCATCATATTTCTCACTGTTTTGCTTAGCCTAGCTAGCTTATCTTGAGAATCCGTGTGGACCATGTTATCCAAAGAGAACATAAGCTTAGTACGAAGACACAAAACAAGGTAAAAAATCATCCCAAACGATAAGAAAGACGAGAAGGACGTTGACCTCCCATATTCATCAACCATCATGCCTTCCATTTCCCTAATGGGATCGTCCACGGCACGTTCAGCACGAGAAGGACGTTTGTGTGAGGATCCATTAGTTGTTTCATCGTTCGACACTCCAATGTCATCCATGTACTGCCGAAGAATAAATTCAGGCAAGATTTTCCTCTCAAGCCACAACCGTAAAACCTAATGAGGGAAGATTAACCAAAATTTAGGGAAAAAAAGGAACTTCCCCACCAAAATTTAACCCCAAAAAATAAAAACCTTGAGACATTGGCCGCGATTTCACGAGCAGCAGCTCCAGGTGGCGCAGCAGCTCCAAGAAGATGCAATAAAGCTGCTTGAACAGAGGAACGTATGATGCTCCCACAATACCTAAAGTTTGTACAAAACCACTATATGAATACTCACTTGTCTTGCTGCTTCCGAAAATCCAGAGTCAATAAATGAAAAAATCTGGAGACTAATCCTAGAATTAATAAACTTGTCGAGGTCGGATTTTACTCTGACAAATGTATCATTTAGAGCTATAGCTTTTTAACCTTGTCTTCTTTTCTTTCTGTTTGGCTAGGAAAATGAATTGAAATAAAAGGAACAGTCACAAACTCTGCAATCTCTGCATCCTTGGTGAGGGAGAGGAACAGGTACGAAAATTAGTCACTTCTCTCCAATCTGGTTTGGGCTTTATCTTCCAAATTGCTTGTAAGCATGCCTCTTACTCAATAGAAAGTCAAAAGCATTTTGGAGAAATACTATTTCGTGCTTTCAAAATTTAGGACCATTCTACCATCATTCAGCCAGACCAAGAAAAACCCTCCCCCGAGTTTAAAGAAGCTCCTGAGTTTTTAGTGATAAAAAAAGGAGGTTCCTACTTATTTCATGCCAAAACAGCTAGAGCAGAGCCCTGACAGCCAAACCACCCCTCTCCTCTCTTCTCCAAAACACCTCCGCTCTCCCGGCTTTCTCGTCAAACCTTCAAAACAGAAAACAAGAACCAAAAAGAAAAAAATGGACTAGCAACATTTGTATGCTCATAATTATTAACTCACCTTTCTGGTTATGCAAACATTGAGTAACAGAATCAACAAGAAAAAACAAGTCCACACTTCTATGGAAACTAGGCTCACTTTC
The DNA here is from genome assembly GCA_024733475.1 of Syzygium grande. Taxonomy (NCBI): domain Eukaryota; kingdom Viridiplantae; phylum Streptophyta; class Magnoliopsida; order Myrtales; family Myrtaceae; genus Syzygium; species Syzygium grande. The sequence continues at coordinate 26,011,054 of JAMXDD010000010.1, forward strand.
CAATTTCCGAATAAGAAGTTCCACAGCCTGCAAAATATGATCAAACAAACTACAGTTCAAAATTTTCATAACTCGAATGAGAGGACTTCCATGGTAAATCACCGACTAAGATATATATATAACATCCCATTGCTCTTAAATATAGGAGACTTAAAACACACAAGAGTATCTCAAAGGCCAATATTATGCGTGCCAAACAACCTATTAACATTAAAAAAATCTAAAAATAGAGATTTCCTTAATACCTAGCTTCACAAATCCAGGCATCTATAACAATAATATAGCATAACAACCGAAGGGTGGTAAGCAAAGACCTCCAATATTTTCATTCATATTGGCCATATTAAAAGGTATTCTTGTCCCGCACTATTACAAGAGACCCATAGTATAATACTAATTATTTCTTGCAGTAACATTTAAAAAAAGACTGGAAACTCTTTCCTACCATCCAAAACATTTTGAAAGTTTAAATTTGTACATAGAGAAAGCTCACCCGTGATAACAACTGAAGGCAGCCAAAAATTCATGATATGAGTCAGGCAAATCGACCATGTACTTCATAGAAAACTAATGAAAACGTCACTCGATTATATAAGTGATGGAGAAGTTACAGACTTCAATTGGAGTTAACTCTTGCGCAAAAGCAAAAAGACTTTCCTCCGTAATTCTTCTTAAACATGCTATATGAAGCACTCCATAGTCCATAAAAATAATGCCCTTTCTATCCCTGTCCTATCAAACAAACTAAGAGTAAAATCCAAATGCTAATCGAAAAATGTTTCTGCAAATCCTTTTGACTCAAAAATGAGAAAGGAAAAGGCCGAGGATCCAGAAATTCATATTCTAAGTATCGAATGTGATATCAGCATATGCCCTTAATTATGCATTTTACATCTTTCCACTAAAGCAAAAGTCTCAGGCCTCTGTCAACATTAACCCGCCTCCATTAAACCAAAAATTATTATCACAAGAACAAGCTCGACATAGAATCTCAGACTGCATTCAAGTTGCGCAAAATACTCCACACTGAGAACAACAGGTACTATTTAACAGACTTTTTTCTACCTTGAATGCTATGGGAGACCTATTCTATCCTGATCTAAATAACATTGAGTAATCAAAGATTATTAGATCTTGTGGGCATGACGGAAATGAGCAAATTGACATTACCAAATTAGAGCTTTTTGTCACCTCAATTTTCTGCTAAAAACTTGAAACAAAATTAATAGTAGCTCCTAAAGCTCAAAAGTGAGATTTTCATAGTATTCAGCTCAATGGAAGTCTATCAATGAAAATTCAAGTCCCCAACACCAAAGTCTTAGACATCTCAAATTTTGCTCAAAAAGTTAGGTTCAAATTCAGAATTCATCATGGTGCCGGCGCTCGAACAACAAATACACAAATCCATTCCCAGCGGCATCACAACTTAGCAAGTTAAGCTTCTTTTGTAACAGTAAAATTTTATCATCAAAAGCCAGAGAATGCTCGGCATTATGGACTTCATTTCTACAGCGTTCATTCTGGACTGGATAGACAAAATATTGCTCGGCATTATTTTACATGGGTTAATATCACGAAAACCCCCAGACTGGTACACATATAACAATTGTGCCCCAATCTAATTTTTTGACCATAAAAAAACTACAAACCAGTAAACTTGTTAACAATTTACGCCAAGCAAATGGCCAGTCATGAGCACCACGATGCTCAACGTGATGCCCTTGACAATTGTGCCAACGAGAAAGGCGCAAGCCTCCCAAGAACATGGAGATCTTTTGGACCGTAGACCATGGTGGCCATTGACGCGCCAAAGGAAGCCACAAGCGCCGTGAGATAGAGGGACGAGGTGAACACAAGAAAATGTTGCATAGGCCAGTCTTGCCAAGTCAGCCAGAGGCTAGTCCACTCAAATCTCGTCACGTGCAACCATGCTGGCCCCACCTTGTAGAAATTCTGAACCTTCCTCTTTCTTCGTTACTTTTGCATCATCTCCTCCCTCCCTCCCTCTTGAGAAAACTTTATCTTCCTCTTTACGTTTACTAAAAAAATTTTGAGAAGGAAAGCCTGAGGCCTAGTCTCATCGTGATTGGTTTAAACTTTGTCAAAATGCCCACCTGTGGGACTAGAGCGAGGTGGTCAGACTGGGATGGAGAGCGAAGAGGCCGAACTTAATGGATAGGCTGGACTGGATCTTCATTTGTTATTTGTTTTCTTTTTTTCATTTGCTTATATATTTCTTTTTTCTTGCATTTAATATTCTTTTGGCAAAAATGCATGTTCGGCTAGCCGGAAAAAATTCACGTGTCACTAGGAGAAAATTTTAGTGTAGATTCCTATAGCTCAGGCAATTCTGACTTTAGAAAAAACTATAAAATAAAAATACGGTATGTTCGATTTAAATTCACATGACACTCCGTGCAAAAGTTGACATACAGTTTGAAAAATAATCATCGAGCGCAAAATATAAATTGGCAAATGCATCTTTAGCAGAAGTTCTCAATTATTCGCAAGTTTTTCCATATGATGGATAAACAGAAAAAAGAACAAAAAGTGTGGTGCACTTAACGGCCTTTTTCGGTTAAATTTTCACCACATGATGTCATGGATTTGGAGGAAGACTCGGTATTCATATTCTGGCAAAGCGTAACTAAAATAATTCTAAATCCACAATCATTTGATCAGTTCTGCGCAAGAAAAAACGGCAAGGCATTGTGGGCTCTTGGCGTGGCTGGCGAAGGCGTGGTGGCCCTTGCTAGATCTGGGCCAAATGAGGGCGCCGCAGCCCTCGCGATGATCCGGCGTGGGTCGGCTGGCGGCCCTTGCCGTCCTTCAAGCCAAAAATAAAAAATAAAGAAAAAAAAAAAATAGAAGGCCAATGTCCACCTAAGCGATTTTCGGCTAAAATTAGCTAGATATACTCAATCGGTATAAATGCAATAGGTTTAATTTGGGGAGCAATGTTTTCAGCAATCAAAAATTAACGTTTTATGACTTTCCCGAGTAATTGTTCGATAGATCACGTCTATCCATACAGTGAAGGGTTCCTTCAATGCAGGTGATTCAAATTTAAACAATGGTACACCGTAATCCGATTATTGGTTGGCATTCTGACCGTAATCCTAATGAGGTTAGTATAGCAATGAAAGCATCTTCAAATTATGGACAACGCTCTCTAGTGTCAAATTTGACAGTAGAGATTGCAAGGCGACAACAACTGGGGTCCAAAAGTAGGAATCTAACTGGCGCAGGATTTCGGGGGGACAGAGGATGTGTGAGGAACTATGACTCTTGCAGTCTTACTGTCCATAACCCACGGCATGTTAGCACACTTACATAAGCAGCGGAAAGTAGTTAAGTTAGTGCCAAGAATAGCCTGTAACCTGACCACATTTAACTTCTCCTTTTTCTTGAATAGTTAAGGTAATTCATTTAAGAGGCACCAAAGGGGGTGGCAAGCCATTTACAAGCCTAACCACATAAATTTTATATAAACAACTTCAGCTTTAGGAGAATTCTTCGGTGGTTTCTAATTTCACGCTTGTGTCCAGCATTCTCAGGAATGGGAGAGATTTCATGCATTTGAGTCAATTGTCATAGATTTCTACTTTTGCACAAACGAAACTCGGGGTGATGATGGAATCGAATCTCTTCATTTAAGCTGGACTCTTTCATTCTTTCTTTTTTTTTTAATGATTGACCTCACTCTTCACATCACTGCAAATTAGCAAAGCCGAAGACTAAAAAGCTAATGGTTCTTCTGGCTGCCCACTAGGATAGGAATGATCAAGGTTTGGGCCTGTAAATAGCATGGTTGGGCATGCGAGATAGGGCGAGAATGGTGGAGCTGTCCTCCTTGACCATAGGCTTTACAGCTCAATCCTTGGCGCGTTTCCTTCTACCTAACGATCCACCCTTTCCTTTTCCTTCCATCATTTGGTCAATTGCATGAACCCCATTTTTGTATTTTGAGAAAAAGGTATCCAAAGCATGTTCGGTTCAATATCAACCGGGAGAGGGAAAATTATCTTAAATGTCTTAAAACTATTGTACGATGGTCAATTCAGTTATAAATAACAATTATGTCAATTTAATTATAAACCTTTTGACAATTTGCTAATTTCGTCCTAAACCTTTTAATTGTGCAGATTTAGTCTTAAATCTTTTGATGGTTTGTCAATTTAATCATTTCGGCCAATTTTGATCAGGAATTGCTAACATGGCGGTTTAGTCAACACCGGTAAATGTCGACCCATTTATGTGACAAGGCTAGTATGGACGTGGACATTTTTTGCAATATTTTTAAATTTATGAATTTTTTTTCCTCTCCTTTCCTTTTATTTTTCTTTTTTTCTTTTTCCCTTCACCAGACATAGCCAGCCTCGTTGATGGCTGGCGAAGGTCACTGGTCTCAGGTAAGGCCTGCCTCCCCTGGCCTTGGGCGAAGTTGGCAAGGGTGGCCCCCGTTTGAGGCCGACGAAGGGATAAAAGGAAAAAGATAAAAGAAAAAAAAAAAAAAGGAAAGGAAAGGAAAAAAAAGAAAAAAAATTCATAAATTTATAAAAATTGCAAAAAAATAGTTCATGTGAGCGTTGACCGTGCTACATAGGACGGCTTACACTGACTAGACCGCCACGTTAGCTATTTCCAACCAAAATTGGCCGTAAAAACTATATTGACAAATCGTCAAAAGGCTTATGACTAAATTGACAAATCATCAAAATGTTTAAGACTAAATTTGGCACAATTAAAATGTGTATGACTAAATTGGTCACCATACAATAAGTTCATGACTTTTTGGATAATTTTTTCACTAGGAATGAAAGCACTACATTTGAACCATTGAATTCGCTTGCTCTCGTGTTAAACATCTCGATGTATATGGGGATTGGCATCTGTAGTAATGATGCCTCAATCAATTGGCCATGGTACGCATGTTTTTCTTGATCCTGCTGATTGTTACACCTTTACGAAAATAGTCGAATCCACCTTCATAGAGGATGGACGAGGCCGTGAGGGGAGAATCACTAATACAACCGCGAAAAAATTGACTGCTACTCTGATTTAGTCATTGTGAATTCCATCATGCTTGTGCGCCCTAGATCAAACAAAACTCTAATAGTTTCATTGATGTGTATACTTCTTTCCTTTTCTCCTAGCGTTCGGAAACTACGCAGGACATCACTAATTTGATTGTTCAATGTCGTTATTGATTAAGCCTTAGGACTCTCAAACTGCTAACAATCAGTGGGGGTCCGGTGTACTTCCTTCTCCATAAATCTCTTCTTCATTCCCTTTTTTTATGTCAACTCAATTTGTCCAAATCTTAACTAATTTCATGGATATCGAAATGATAATTCCACGTTCCATCAACCAAGAGATATGAAACAAGTAGTTTTGCAGATATGAGCACTCATGTTGAAGCATCAACCACGGAATACACGCAGACGTAGAATCACCTGTGTGTTCTGCATCCGTTAATCACCAATGAGCAGAAAAAGGGGGGGGGGGGGTGGGGGTTGGTGTTTGTTGTGAGGGGCCTTACATAAAGCACGTTCGTTGCTCGAAGAAGGTACTTGAGCCTCTAAATCCAAGTTAAGGAGAAAATTTGGTTTTCTAGATTTTCCACTCTATTAGGAAATCTGATCCAAACTCATGCAGAATGTAATCACCCGACATTATGGTTTTGAACGAAGTAACCTGTAGCCCGTCTTCCGACCAAAAAAAAACCATGTAGCCCGTCTCAAATTTGGCACTCAAATGGTGAAGCGGAGAGTGTAAATGTCCCCTCACTTCCGATACAAACGAGATCTTTAGAGTGTATAGTGATGACTACATTAGGTCAAGAAAGAGGAGGATATTAGGTCTTCTTTCAAAAACGGACAAAAAGTACCTTTTTGTCCAACCAAACAGCATCTCATGATGACTATATTCTTGAGAGCTAAACTACACAACCTTGTTCAGAGGAAGACCGAAATGTCCAAGTTCGGCAAAAAATTGTCATATCTATCATGATGTTAATGTTGTTCTAATCTAGAAGAATCTAGGGGAATTTTGAAAACATCATGTATTTGTGAAAAGACGAAGTAGAAATAACATGATTCATCCAAACTCTCAGCGGCTATGGTAAGGAACCTTGAGATACTTACTTGTATGGCTCTCGTAATTCTGTCAAAAGACTGAAAAATCTGCCTCTTTCTTGCAGTTATTTATGTGAAGCTCAAGACTTCCACTCTCAGTCCCCAACCAGAACCGTCCCTGCTACTGATGCTAGAGTTCAGACATGAGTGACACGTTTCAATGAAGTAGCCAGATACACCTCATGGGGTCAACTAATCAACAATCAGGAGTAAGTACTAAGGCAAATATTGCCGCAGACACCAGTAAGAAAGAAATTAGTAGGGGTGATCAGTTCCAAGGAGGGCGGTTCTCACCCTGGAACCGGGAACCACCCTTTGGTTCCATGAACCCATCCGAGAACCGGACCACCGGTCCAGTCCGGTTCCCGGATGGATCCATGAAACCGGTGTTTTAGTGTATGCGAGCACGCAAGAATTCTCTGTTCAGTATCAAAACGAAACGACAACAACTAACAACACATTTTCATTCTCCTACTCTTTTCTTCTTCTAACTTTCCTCGAACATTTAAAGAACCAATAGGATAAATAGAGAAAGCTCAGAAAAGAAACGTTCAGACCTTTCCAACCCGCTTCAAAGAGCCTTGAAAGAAGAAACCCAGAGCAACCAAGACAATGACCACAGTCACCACTAAATATATTGGGCTCTCAGCCAGTGATCTCCCTTCTCCTTCCATTTTAACACCAATCCAGAACTCTCTCTTCCCTTTTATTTAAGTCTCAAACACAAATTCAAACCCTCTGATACAAGAAAGAGACCCCAACTCCCTTTGACTCGGTCTGAAGGAAGAAAGGTCATAACTTTTAAGAGGTCACATTAATGGTGGGTCGTTGGTGTAAGCAGAGAAGGAATACCGTACAGTGAAAAGAAAAAAACATTTAAGATGAGGCGAGAGAGTTGGGAGGGCTAGGGTAGAGAGCATGCATAAGAAGGAGGAGAATAGGGATGTGCTAGAGGTGTACGTGTATATATATATACCGGTCCGGGTGGGCGGATGGGCAATTTCGCACCTAGAACCGGGAACTAAACCGGTCCCCACGGGAAATGCCCGTTCAGTTCGGTCCGGTTCAAGGCGGTCTGGGCAGTTCTTGTTTCTTTTGCACACTCCTAGAAATTAGTGTCATCTAATCATCATCTACAGCAGCATACCACTAAATCAACTCTAAGTAGATTATACCTCTTGATCAAGAAGATAGGGAATCTCCAAGCAGGATAGAATAATAAGGTGTCCACCAATGGCGCTTTCAGGCTATCACTTTCACAAAACAATATTGTGTCCCCCAAAATCAATTTTCATACTCGTATAACACTACTCTCTATTCTTCACGGTGAGTAATACAATGGTAAAGTTAACTGTAGAATTCTAAAACTGCAATCCGATCTAAGGAATTTCAGATATCACTTCCAAGTACAATGTCCTATAACAGGGCAGGCCATTTCAAACATTTTGCACATTAACTTAACCTCAATCCCACCTATCATTGCTGACTCTATGATCATTAATGATCGTTTGGCAATATTCAGCAGCCTTGAGCCAAATTACTGTAAACAATCCTCGTTTATGAACCACCTCAATCCCAGCAATCATTGCTGACTATATGAATCTTTTGGCAATATTTAGCAGCCTTGATCAACATTATAGAATAGTTGAACAATAAAGAGACTCAAAATTCAAAAGTTAACAGCATTATACTCAAACCAACCCATCAAGAAATTTTCAAGTTTGAGATCAGTCCATTCCTCATATGCGCAGAGCGTTGGATGCATGAAAAGGAGACAGTAAAAAATCCAAAGACATTTCTTGCCTAATTTCCTGTAAGTTGTCTTACATCAAGTATAAATAAGAAAACTCAAAATATGACTCAAGTGAATAAAGACCCAACTAAGCTCATCCCAAGAGAATAAACTACAGGGAGAACATGATCTCTATGCCTAGAGTCCAGATCTCACAAGGGAATGACGTGAACATTCCACCAGTTAGAGATACAAGCAACTGTTGAATCCAATATACTTGAGCAGGAAAGTCAAAAGTGTAAAGTGGAATAAAAAGGATTAACAGGAGCAGTAGCATTAGACCTGATGTTACGGTCATTGCCCAAAATTGAATCATCCAGTTCTCTGCATATCATGTCATTAGCATCAACAGGTAAAAATCCTCCGACATTTTCAGTTCAAAGGTCGAACTCGTCATCACGGAGAGCCATTTCTGCTTCCTTTTCCTCCTCCTCATCAAGAGCAAAGTACTCATTCCTCTCCTGAGGCCTGAACATATAAAACATCACAAAATAGAATGCCAGGCTGGCAATCTCTTCGGCTGCATTGCTCACCCACTGATACTTATATGCGGCTATCGTCTTCAAGGCGAACACGACAATTCGCGTAAAATACAAGTATCCAATCACCACAACATAAAACTGCCTAAACAACTGTAGCTTCGCTAAGTTCCTAGCTGCCTTGCCATCAGTCTTCGAGGTCTCCCTCAACGACCTGATCGACCACACGATAGGGAAAATAATCGCCAAGCAGCAGATTATATCCACCAGCAAGAACACCTGATTCCAAGTCACCCAATCCTTAATGAAAGGCCCCGTCTCTCCAATCACGACCGAGGCCAAATTTGCCAACACCTGAAGGGGAATCACAATCATCAACACCTTCTTCTCCTTCTCCTGCAAGAAGGGCTTCAGAAACGACCAGCCCGTGCCGATCAACACTATCACAGTAAACAACAACACCACGCGAATGAACTGAAACATGTAGAACAACACGTCCCAACCGTGAGGCGTGCCGGTGACCTTGACATAGTGCTTATCCTCCGCGGCGCAAAGCAGATTCAGCGCCTTCATCAAGAGCAATCCGGCCATCAAGAGATGGATCCGGTGCGCCGAATGCCTATTGTGATAGCAATAATAGATCCAAAAGCCCAGGAACCCGAAATAAGAAAGCGAGAACACGAAGTAAAGAGAAGGGAGCTGCGTCGAACCGGCGGAGAGGTAATCTTTGGAGCCATCGGTGTCGACATTGAAGAGCTCGGTGCGGACGTCCATGGAGACGCTGGCGTCCGGGATGCAATTGGCGAAGAAGAGTAGGTATTCATTGGGAGAGATGACGGGGTAGGTTTTGTTGAAGGAGGAGGAAGGCGGAGGCGAGAGGTCGCGGAAGTTGAAGAGGATGTATTGGGAGTCGAGGACGCAGAAGTTGGGCTTTCGCTGGAAGTCGAGGGAGATCTGGAAGATGGACTCCTCGGAGAGGAGGACGAAGCCGAGGCGGGAGGGGTCGAGGGTGGCGGCGGCGGCGGCGGAGGAGGAGGCGACGCTGACGGCGGAGACGGCGACGGATGCCTTGCCGGTGCGGGTGAAGCCGAACTTCTCGAAGAGGATCATGGGGCGAGAGTCGGAGGAGATGGTTAGGGTTTTGATCTCGGCGGCGGAGGGGGAGATGAGGAGGGAGGTGGTGAGGAGGAGGAGGAGGAGGAGGAAGAGGGGGTGAACCATGCCGCGTCGCTTGGCCTGAGCCATCGGAGAGGTCGCAGCGGCGGAGATCGAGCCCTCGGCGGCGGCGGCGGCGGCGGAGGAGTGGCTCAAAAATTGGTCAATTTGGTGTTGGGGTTGGGCGGGGAGATAAAAGTTCGCTGTCTCCGCCGGGCGTGAAGTGCAAGAGAGCGACTTGTCCGGCGGGGCGAGCTATGTTTAGCGGATTGCCGGAAATGCCCTCCCTTCCCGAGTCTATTTACGGTCTTCGCGATGAAATTATCGCTTTTTATTTTGTAACTCATATACTACACGTCATCAACGACGCCGCACGTGTACCTAATACTATGCAGCTTTGACATCAGATGAACGTGGATCTCGATACTGAATTTTCTTTTCGCATTTTTCCGGAATTCCACGTGTGTATTTCCTTCGGCGGAAAAAGTCGTAAAGCAATTTCCCCCGAAAGTCATTCCGGACAAAATTGACCCGATTACCTGAAAAGTTTTCAAAGAGTTACGAGTCAACTAAAAATTATAATTATTCGACCTAAATTTTTCCTTATCCCGTACATCACACATACAACCTGACAAAAATCTCTTAAGTTATCGCATTGAATTTATGACCGGTATATAAATCGATTCAATGTCTTCTCTACTTTTTATATGCGGAAACTGAGATCATTTAGATATTATTTTCGTGGTCAAAAAGTAGGCGGTTCATCGGATTTTTACGATAGCTTAGATTTTATTCTCATACATACAATTCCTTCCATCGCCTTTTGTTATCTCGTCCTAGGTTAACAAAATTAGATAAGACAAAACCGGAGTTATCGTCCCTATCTTAATGCCCTTTTGGCTTGTACGTGGACCCCGCTAAATGTAAAAAGGTGTCAACATGCACCCTTAACGAAAATCCAGAGATCTATTGATCTAACAACTCTAGTTAGGTACTCCGTTTATGACCTTCTAGAAAATTTTGACAAACGATGTCCAACCTTCTATTAATAGTCAATTAGTCATTATTAATGGATGCATGTCAGGACTATTAATGGTAATAATTATAGACTAAATAAGAATTAATTTTAAGATTTTTTTATATATCCACAATGACATGGATAAATAGTTTTAATTTTTTTATTTCATTTGCCTCCTATTACATTAGAGTCGATCTATACGGAATATTCGCGGACTGCGCTTTTATTTTTTTTTCCGTGAACTTAATTTGAGTTTTGAATTATGATTGCCGATTTTGCAACCGATCAAAAAGTCCATAATCATAAATTTAGCTTTTAGTTAATTGCACAAACTAAACTAAATCTATAAAATAATATGTTATTAATTCTTCTAATGAACTTAGTTATATGTTTCAACACTCCTAAAATTATGCATGTGAATCTTTTTACCCATATTCTCATCTATGTAAGTTTTTGATCTTGAAAATATTTGATAATTTATACAAATCCAACTATCGATTAAACCAAACTATGGGCATGTCTCACATTTAAGCGACTTCAAACTTTTACCATTCAATAAAATTTCTTCCACTCACACGAAAAAAAAAAACAACAAAAATGCCAAGTGTTTTCTCGCTGACCAACTCACTACAGTTTTGTAGAATTTTCGTCCTCAACTCCTGATATCATTCCCACTTCTTATCATCATTTTCAAGAAGATTTACAGCACAAAAGCCAAATTCATTAATAATCATGAACCTAACTCTAGGAACATCAATTGAGAGGGAAGTGGCCACTCATTGCCAGAAAAACCCTGCATCTCATACTGCAGATCATCTTCTTATCAACTTCTACAGTCGATATCTTCTGCAAAGAATTGGTAGAGAGCAGGTTATTCTACAAAGCCTCCGATTCATATGTACAAACAACAGTTCTAGGTTAATGCTCCCTATCTCCAGTGTCGGCATCGGCGTCGGACTTGTCAGCAGATAGTCTCAGAGAGCATAAACTTTCTTAAACTCGCTGTTCAAAATTTCTGAATCTGACATCATCATCGACATCGACAACGACCTCGACCTACTACTCATCGACGACCTCCGGATACTCCTCAATTTATAAGCCTCTACCCGGTGCATGATCACCCAATAGCACATCGTCCCTAAAGTCGTTATCATGATCACGGCTCCAACGATGGTCACTCCCACTGCCAACCCCCAATCGCGCTTCCCCACCACCACGTAGCACAGTGCGAGGAATGCCACCGACACCATCACGCACGCCAACCACATCAACTTGTTGATGACCGTCATCATTTGCTTCTTCGCTTTCCGCTCTATGACCACCACCGAGGTCTGAACCACCACGACTGCCAGAGATATGAAGAGCGCGATGGAATCGAATATGAAGAAGACGGTGAATTCGGGTTTCGGAGCAATGTTTGCTTCCCCGAGAGAGTGCCCAGCCGGGACATTCTTGGGGTCATCAGCATACTGGCCCGGCACACTGAAGATGGCGGCAAAGGCCACTGTGGCAATCAGGACAGCCACAACCGTTGTGGAGTTGATGGCGTTGTTGAGGCCCTCCGAGTGCATCTTGTTGATCCGCTTGGCGATCCCCTGCACTCGTTTCCTCGTTTGTCTCGTGTGCTCCAGCTGGTCATGGACCTCGTGCTTTATGTCGCTCACAGTTTGCTTCAACTCCCGGGCCCCGGTCGGTGTTGGTGGATTGATAGATTTAGCACTAGGAATGCTGTGTTCCCGCAGGATGGCAGCAATTTCGGATTGGCCAGCTTTCTCGGCAGTGTCCAGGGCGGTCTCCCCAGATTTGTTAACCGCTGTTTTGTCGAGGTCTGAGTGATTCAAAAGCTTAGAGAGGATCTGCAAGAGTAGCAGCAGCACATGCGTTAATATAAGATAGAACTCGACCGAGGCAATGGAATACATTATCCCGTCCATTTCATGCTTTTACGCTTCATGAAAACCCAAAAAATAAAATAATTCTATAGTTAGCCTGCCTAAAGCCAAGACGCTTATTTAACAGATGCTAGTCTCTCCATTGCTCGAGATGGCAATCTACAGGACGCCTACAACAGATTTGGAAGGAAGTCTGCTCGTAGCATACAATCCCAGGACCATACAAAAGCCAACCCGCTATGTTATACTGCACAGAAGAAAGATTCTCGAAATAGCTATTTCGGAGCACCTTCTATGCAGTAAGGAATTTAAACAGCACAACCATACCCATCCCATGATTTCCAAAAGGCTGTGAGTTATAAATTTTTTTTTTTTAATAACCAAGGTGTTCGCGCGGCCGACGAGTTAGGACTCAAACCAGCGATGATGCCCGACTAGTCCTCGAGGGGGCTAGCGCAACATCCCACCGCCACGACCCCCACTTAAATCACCGATGGGAGAGTTTGTACCCAGGATCTCTCGTAAAAAGGCGAGCGCAAACCAACGCGACCACCGATGGGTGGGTAAACTGTGAGTTATAGTTTGTATCATGCGAATGCTAAATTTTGATAGACACATATTTCTTTGCAAAAATTTGCAGCTTCAAGGCATTGACACGAGTAGCTCCATGATTATGGCCATCAAACAAATACAATTTCTTTCTAAGACATCCTCCTTCCATGTTTTATGAAAGCACTTAGTTTGTAAACCATGAACATAGCTATAAACTGCAAAGCAAGCCAGAGGCACTTCTTAGACAATTGACAAGGCTCAGTTCCAAACTTTAGTTAGTTATTTGCAAAGCTACCTTGACCAGTTTGAGACACCAGAAAGCATGATAGGGTTTTTTTTTTATCTTTTTAAGCACCTTGAAGAGATCTGAGCAGTAAATTCATCTAACCGTAGTTGCTTAACATATTTTGGTTAGTTTTCCAGTGAAAGAGATACAGAAAAAAGAGTGGGCAAGAATTTTTATACCTGAGCTCGAACCTTTCGTGTTGCTATATGCAACGCAGTATTCCCCTTATTATCAACCATGTTAAGTATAGAAGGACCCAAAATCATGAGCTCCTCAACAAGATCCGTACTCTGTCCCTTGACTGCCATGTGAAGAGCCGTTTGGCGCTTCTTATCACACATGGTTGCTAACCCTGGTTCTTTGCTTAGAAGGGCCTTCACAACCTCCAAATGCCCATTTCTTGCCGCTGAATGCAAGGCCGTCTTCCCATTATTTCTTGCTATCGGGGCTAGGTTTCCACATTCCTCCAAGAGGAAAGTCACCACTTCAAAGTGGCCTTGTGCAGCAGCAGTGTGCAGCGCCGTGGTATTAGTAGAGTCAGAGGTCATCGAAAGCTCGTGACTCTTCTCCATAAGAATCTTCAACACATCTGCAAAAGGAAGAAACGATAAATATCAACACCGAAGTTCCACTTTCATGAATTTGAACATCCAATGATGGCAGAGCAAAACATATTCCATATGAACCAAAAATTATTGCTTTATACCAAAGCTATTTCTTCTTCTTTTTCCCTTAACTAATTCATTATACATGGAGAACGCAAAAGATTTCCACACAGAGACGACCAAACAACTTTCATCAGACACTGCTGATGTTTAAAACAGGACCCATATTTTCCTTCGATGAGTGGCCTTTGAGCCAAGGGAATACAGTAATCATAGACTAAAAGCACAGCCGATGAGAGCCTCACCCAAGTCTCCTTGCTTTGCAGCTATGTGAAAAGCATCATATCCATTCTTTGCCTTGATTCCAGCTGAACCGATATCATAGTACCCCATCAACTCCCTCACCAGATCAACATGGCCACACTCAGCAGCAACATACAGTATGGTTTCACCAGATTGATTCTGCTTGGTCAACAAGCGCTTCATTTCCATCTCTCCAGACTCGGATAGCGCGCTCAACAAGGACTCTGAATCCCCAGCTCTCGCTGCCAAATGCAACGGAGTGTCGTCTCGCTTCACCGTCAACTGTTTGGCCATCTTCTTCCTGGGGAAGCTCTTTTGCCTCTCCAGTGCTTCCATCACAGTTAGCACTCGACTCTGATACAGCACCAGTGAAAACCAAGAAACCCCTCTCTCCTTGCCTTCTATAGAGATTAGATTCTTGATTGTTTTACATGGTAAGTGGAACTCTGAACTATTTGTCAACCCCAGAACAAATCATTTTTCCGTGTTTCTTTATGCAGCAATTAATAAGACCAAAAAGAAACCTGGGATTTGGATTACTTGAACACCCAAATGATGCCCTCCCGTATTCTGCACCCAAGGAAAAAGGACTAAATCGATGAATACTCAGAATACATGCTTATGAGAGATGGAACAAAGACAAGGCAAGCTCATCTCTACTTTGAGATGAGCTTGTACAATAAATTAGTGGAGAGAGAGAGAGAGAGGGACTTGTAATTGACATGACCATTATTGAAGTTGAACAAAGCAGCATGATGTGAATCTAGTAAAAAATTAGACAGTCAAAGGTTCATCTGACCTTTTGAACACAGAAAGTCTCTCTCTTTCGTCCCCCCTATCTTCAATCTAGAAGCAGAAGAAGTGGGTGGAGGGAGAGAAAAACAAGAAACCGATCTTAATCATTGGGGGGTTGAAGACGAAGAACCCACACAACTGTGGCATCCAAGACTTTCTCAACCAGCAGGGCCAGTAGAAAGGTAACAGCAAGTCTGGTGACTCGTGAGTAAGAGCTCAGTTGGGTCGAACAGCTATGAAAATATGGGCATTTTTCAAATAATTAACGACGATTGAACAAGACAGATGATGAAGGAGAACAAGAAGATGAAGGAGAACAAGAAGGAGAGAGAGAGAGAGAGAGTAGTGATAAGGGACAAGAATGGGAAGAAAAACAGAGAGAGACGCAAGCGGAAACGTGCCCTTCTTGTCGCTTGCGGAATAATTTTAACGCGGTCACACGTTGCCACGCAAGGTAGCTACCAAAGGGGGCGGGGGACCCACCACTCCGATGATCTTTTTGTCCGAGATCTAACGGTCCATTCTCTTCTGTTGCGGCACTGGTGCTGGCCCACCGCATGATCAAGATTCGCCACGTTAATTCACAGTTGGCATATCATCGTCGAAATTTTGGAGGTTAAATTCTACGACCTGCTTTGTCAAATTCGAGATACGACCCCGAGAGAGTCCTTGAAAAGCCACGTTTTTATCTAGCTGCACAAAAATCACTTTAAACAAATAATTACATCCGGTTTCCATGGTCCATAAGCAATGTATAATTTAGCTATCAAAAAGAGAAGAGTTGACTACACTAAGAGACTTCTTAGAATGAGGACATAAGGAAGGTGCACCAAAATATTATTTAACGGCTGACTTTGATTTACTCTTAGATTTACTCTTCTTGATGTTACCCAATTATAGTGAGGATGACGTTTTATTGACATTTTTATAGCTTATGGGCCACCGAATACTCCTAACGAACGAACAGCTATAAGTATAAAAGGTAATAGAAAAGCCTGTCGATAAACGCTAATATTAATAATTGGCATGACGCCGATGTAAAGATAGGTGTCGATCGATTGGATTATCCATAGGATATTGAGGGGCAAGGAAACTCGTCGAAGATTATGAATATCAATGACCAAGTATTGTCATCGATATAGGATGACGATTGGTCGGCGAATGACACTTAATAGAATCATGATCATGGAGCCGAAAACCAAGGGTACACTATTTTAACTTGATATTAGAATATTAACCGCTTAGAAGCGGTTAACATTGTGTAATAGGCTGTATAAGCCGCCGTGTTGGATCATATGTAGAATGCTTTCCCCCCAATTAACAGAACAAAACAATGTATCTTTCAAATTATCGATACAACCTTCCAGTTCCTGTACTTATTTTTCTTCAGAGCAATTTGCGCCCGGTTCTTATTTTGACGACGCTTAAAACGTCATGTCCGAATTTGCCATGGAAACCGATTCAAATAAGAAATGGAGAACCAACCTACGGCGAAAGATATTTCGCCGAGTGGAGCCATTTCCGGCGAAACGAAATCTACTTAAAAAAAAAAAAAGAAAACGTTCGGCATCCTCTTATCATTTACTTTGCGAAACGGTTTATTTTCTAAAAAGCTAGATACGGCACAAAAACATTCCTAACCAAAACGAGCAACCGAAATGGTCGGTCCAGAGCAACGTCGAAGCCGGAACGGCGATGCCGCGGAGGAGCGCCCAAAAGTCAGCAGCGGATGTCGCGGTCGTTGGCGGTCGACAGCGACCTCCGGTTTGACCGGGTCTGCGGCTGAGGCGGCCCCAATTATCAAAAGACGGGAAGGGGGGGGCGCCCCCACGTGGGCGGGTGGGGGGCGTTTCTCGGACGGCAGCCGCGATCGGTACTGGTGGGTCCGCGACAAAAGGGGTCGCCCCCCCCCCCCACCACCCCTTTTCTTTACTGCTACTTCCCGCCCGTTCACACTCGGGAAACCGTCCGAGCTAGCGGTATCGAATCCCACGCGGTAAGCAGGCCCCGCTAAGCTTAGATAACTTAAAATAGAATAGAATAATATTATTGCCCGTGAATTTCCGCCGGTAAAAGAAAGGTTTAGTATTACGAAAGGCCCCAAGTTATTTACCCTTCATTAATTTCGATCAAATTTTACCGTTAAATTACTGAGTCGATTAACGGGTGTACTGATTTGATATTTTATCCTCCGTCTGTCATCAATTCTGTGGTATTAATTCAAGTTAACGAAAACTAACGGAAGGTAAATTTACCATAAATATACTAATTTGGGTTTTTTTGTGGTTAAAAAATTAGTTTTAAGATAAAGTTATCGCGGGTGTACCAATTTGAGGTTCTCGGTAGTTAAAAAATTAGTTTGGGATAAATTTATCACAGATGTATCAATTTGGGATTTTTCGTGATATTAATTTTAAAAGAAAAAAATATAAAAAAAGATATGAAATTCGATGAATTAAGTGAAGTTTACTAATTAGGCCACCGAAATTGAATTTCAGTCGTACAAATGCGGTGTCTTTACTAGCCACGTAGGTTCCGCCGAAACCTTGGCTCGATTTCGATAGAATTGCCCTGGGAGCATTCTGAAGAGTCGCAAATCAGGCGTGCCATTTTGGTTGTCTGTTGACCTTACGTGCAGGAAATTAAGGCTCAATCATAATCACGATACGTTAAAGGGAAGGGGACAAAAAAGGATTCCACGTAATTGGAAAAGAAACGCCATTCACTTCGCATAGATGTGCAATCGACGGAAAAATCTCGCAACACATGAGTTGCCCAGAGAGTATTTTTAGGGCAAAAGCGACTAAAAATCACAGATTATATCACCGTGACATTTTTATTTTATTATTTTTTTTTCATGATATCAAAAATTTAAATTTATACTTATACGACACGTTTACTCTCTGTTAAGGTTCCATCAATCTGCCTACATGGATATCGGAAAGCAAACGATGGTGCCCATGTGGCTTAAGTAAAATAAAAACGATATTGTTTTGCTGAAAAATTATTTGACAAAACTTTTGCGGAAAGCAAATGCATCGCGTATGTATAAGTTGTGGGGTTTTTAATGTCACAAGAAAAAATTTAGGGTAAATATGTTACGGTGGGCATAGTTTGAGATTTTAGATATAACAAAAAAAATTTAGGGCAAATGGGTCACAATGATTATAATTTGAGATTTTTTATGGCTTTTTCCTTTTCTCTATAAAAACTTGCAATCGCAACATAAAATGACAAAATATGGTGCATAGTCAGTTGTAACATGACATATTGTTGACACGAACTACTACAAAAAAATTATCGAAAGCACACCAAATCATCTAGTTGTTTTTGCAACTTTTTTATATTTTGCATTCACTAAACACAACAGAAATCCAAGACTAATTGCCCTTTCTTGGGAAAAACCACTCCAATTCTCTCGATCTCTCTTGTCTAGGAATCTTCACACACATCGTAATCTCTCCGCCATGTGCCCACCATCACCGGCCACCACCACCAGCCACCCATCCTTCTTCCAGCGCGACCCTGATGTCGATGCCGCCCTTTACCCCCAAGTGGACTCCTCTCTCTCTCTCTCTCTCTCTCTCTCTCGACCTCTCTCTGTGACGACCATAGTGACCCTATTGTGGTTGTCAATCGACATGGATCTCAGCTACCGTGGATAACCTCGGTTTAAGATCTCAAGGTCGTCCATGGCTTCCAAGGCCTCGGTTTATGGATTGCAGAAGATGCAACGACCTCAAATTTGAGGTCGTCATGGTGCTCCGTGCCCCAGGGAGAGACAGGCGGGGGTTACCGGCAGAAGGCAGCGCGATGGTGGCCAAACTAGGGTTTGGACGCTGGGTATAAAGTTTCCAGGTGGCTGGACATATGAAATTGCCCGTGGGAAAGATATTTTGGGAAAGAAAAGTGGTGACTTGGATAACAGTTGGAACTTGGTATGCAATTACAAAAGTGAGGATGTAAAGTTGCGATTTTGAAAATGAAGGATGCAACGTGACAAGTGTGTGATAATGAAATATGGGAATTGTTCATTGAATTTTTCTCTGGACCACTCCCCTTTTCTTCCCGTTCAAACCACCGGAGTCAAAAAGATGAGATGATCAATCTCTTCCCCTTGACTTCTCCTTCCTTCTCCCTTTTTCCCATTGACTCGGTTCGCTTCGAAAAAAAAAAATTTCTTTTTTCTAATTTTGATTGTTTATAATGCTGAAAAATGAGTAAACGGGAAATATTTTCGTTCTCGATAAAAAAAAAATTGCTTAAGTTTTTGTTAATAATAAAAATTGTATTCCTTGGCTCATTTTTTTAAGCCATAAAAAGATTGAAATTGAGAAGATATTTTAATTCAAATTACTTATCTTCTAGAGAATGTACGGAGCTAAGTGGAGTCCACTTCAATTAGCAAATCACGTGTAATTTACATGTACCAATCCGATCCTGCATCAACTGATCACCCTCGTGTACCACGGGTCATATGAATTTGTTCGCATCAAAAAATGTCCAAGCGATTGACCATCGACTCGGTTAAGCAGAGGCCGAATTAGATGCAGCAGAGGAAAAATTTGCTAAGTGTTGAAAGCTTTTAGTAGGCGGATTCGATTTGGTCAGTCGAGAGAATTACTTTTTAGTGGACAGAGAATGTGAATGAAAAATAACCAAGTCTTGAAGCAGAATGTAAACAAATGAAGATTGACCGACGCAACAAGAAGACCATGATCGATGCATCGCCAAAAGAATGAGAGTGAAACAACTAAGTGTTGGAGCGGATGATTTCGGATTCGTCCACTAGGTGGCCATTTGCAAAGGAGTAAATTCAACGCAACCATCGAGTAGTGGAGCAAATAAGCCCATGAACAGCTGATAATGGCAGCCGTGGAGAATGTTAAAATGTTTAAATAATAAATCATGTATTCATCTATCAATTTAAGCTTTTAAAATAGTTGATAGTATTCCTACAAAATCTAATATGATATCAAAACAAAAGGCAAATTTTCCAAGCCTCTATCTTCCAAAAAAGACGCAATCGTTAAGTAGTGGAGTCAAAGATCTCAAATGGTAATTGTGAAAGAGTGGATAAAACATAACCATCAAGTAGTATAGTCGATTATTGCTAAGCAATTGTTTATAAATAGGAATTGCTTCGTTGTAGGAATCACGTAGCAAGCGCTTAGTTTCTTTGTAACTGTTGCAAACCGTTGAAGCTGGTTTGAATGTTTTGAATACCAATTTCTAAAAGAAATTGCTAGTCAATCAAAGAACCATGGTTGTTCAATTTTATCTTCTAGTTCATATTTACATTTCTAGTTCCTTTACATGATTTGACACGATTGTATCCAACCTCAGTACTTTTAATTTTCATGTCGTTTTTATTTCCTATTTGAAGATCAATAAATGACCATTCACAACATTTGTCCATTTATTCATCAAATCACACTTCGAAAAATATTTTGTCAACACTTTTCGGTGAAACAAAATTATATTTTTTTGGTCTAACTAACTTAATTTTAGACATAGTCTTATTATGCGGTGATTGTTTCTATCGTTCACATTGAAATGTTACTGTAGCAAACGAGAAGCAGGCATTGACAATTTGATATGGCAATCGACTGGCAAAGTTGGGCATTTTTTAACCAATAAAATGATGGGAACATCGCTCTCAGCTAATTGCTAAAATTTCCACATGAAATGACACTGCCCGCAAATTATGACTTAGGCATCTAGAAAAATGCACAAACTTTGTCGGATGTCATGTCATAAACAGTTGAATATGCAGCTATTCTCGTTCATCACAGGAACAAAAAAATTGGTGTCACCAACAAAAATTAGAATTATCCAAGGGAAGTGCTTAAATGTACTAGATAGTGATTTGCGGAAAAAAACTATAGTGTTTCTCCATTTATTTCACGAAAAATAAATAATTTAAAAAGTATTTTCCCAAAAAATGATGTTTGTACTACTTAAAATAATTAATCAATAAAAAATACTTTTGTTATTGACAACAATTCATGACTAAACATTTTCATGAACAATAAAAAATTTTCGATTTATTTATTTTTATAAGCAATTCAAGCGATCATTTTTAGGCAAAAATTTTCAACTATGACCTTTAGTTTATTTGTCATCCCCACTCATTTGCCTTTTATTGAGTCTAAAACTGTGAAAACATATAAAAAAATATGTTCAAAAATATTCTGAAAAAAGATAGCTTATTTCAAAAGTAATTATAGTGATGCAATCAAGAAATTCTGTTTATTGTCTGATTTGATTGACATTTAAAGTAAAATACAACAAGAGACCTATTTTTAGTATTTTATAACTAGAATATTTGTAATTTGAATTTTAGCTTACTCTTTTTTTCCTGGTCTTAGAGGTATACCTTAGTCATGTCGCGGCGTAAAGTGGCAATGGAATATTTCCTTATTACGAAACCTAAACACACACTTCGCAAACGACCAATGCCTTTACATGTGCACCAAAATGTTCCATCACCCTAGTTTTCTTGAAATTGATAGGTGACGACTCCACTGAAATTATTTTTATTTCAAAACCCCAAGCTTTCCCAATACTGTCAAAACCTTCGTTCTTTTTTCACACCGTAGCTGCACTCCTATCCCGAACCTCAATTTTGAGAAAGAGGCCACTACATCGACTTACTAATTTTTTGTCAATTAAGTTATAAACTAGTTCTGGATTACCAAGGTACCGCGATGATAACCATTCTGTTCGGAATGAGTTTTTGAACCGAAATAGACTAGTTCCTGGATGAGTTTACGGGAAAAAACCCATTACCGATGAAAACTCTCGTAAATTTGAATTAGACGAAATTTTTATTTCCTGAAACAAAAACCCGTTTGATAAACAACATAAAATTCTATTTCAGGGAAATCCATTTTTTTAGAAATGGAATAAAAAAAATAAAAAAAAATCTGAAAAAATTCATAAAAATATTTAAAAAAAATTCAGAAAATCCCAAAAAATTGATAAATTCCAAAAAAAAATCCTCAAAATGTCGAGAAAATAAAAAAATTCAGATTTCGGGAAAATAGGAAATTTATTGAAATTTTTCAAAAAAATTTCAAGAAATAAAAATTTCAAAACTTCACAGAATTGCTTAGAATCATGGCCATCCACTTTTAGTGAAATTTAAAAGGTTCCCAAAAAAAAAAAAAAAATTCAAAATTTCACAAAATGACTTAGAATATCGCTTTAAGCGAAATTTAAAAGGTGCCAAAAAAAAAAAAAAAAAAAAAAATAAAAACAAAACTTCACAAAATGGCTTAGAATTTTGACTACCCAAAGCGAAATTTAAATTTTTTAGGTGCAAAATAAATTTAAAAATCAAAAATTTCAAAACTTCACATAATGACTTAGAATACTTCTAGCCACTCACTTTGAGTGAAATATAAAACTTTGAGGAGCCCAAATGGTATTTTTTTTTTTTTTCTTTTTAATTTTTATTTCTTCACCTAAAAATATTAAAATTTTTATTTATTTTATTTTTCATAAAAAATTTAAAAAAATTAAAATTAAAACTTCACATGAAGTTTTTTATTAATTAATTATTATTTTTGGCACATAAAAAATTAAAATTTCGCTTAAAGTGGATGGCCACAGGTATTCTAAGCCATTTTGTGAAGTTTTGAGATTTTTTTTTTTTTTTTTTTATTTTTTCGGCACCTAAAAAAATAAAATTTAAGTGGGTGGGCTACAGTGATTTTAAAGTTCATTCTGTAAAGTTTTGAAATTTTTACTTTTTGCTTATTTTTATTTTTTTTTGGCATATAAAAATTTTAATTTCACTCAAAGTGGGTGGCCATGGGTATTTTAAGTTATTCTATGAAGTTTTGCAATTTTTTTTTTTTTATTTTTTCTGGCACCTAAAATAATTTAAATTTCACTCAAAGTAGATGGCCACAAGTATTCAAAGCCATTCTGTGAAGTTTTGAAATTTTTTTTTTTTTTTTTTTTTTTTTTTCGACACCTAAAAAAATAAAATTTCGCTCAAATTGGGTGGCTATGTGTATTCAAAGATGTTTTGTGAAGTTTTTAAATTTTAGAATTTATTACTATTTATTTATTTTTTTTTGGCAACTAAAAAATTAAATTTTGCTCAAAGTGGGTGGCCATGGGTTTTCTAAGCTATTTTGTGAAATTTTTTTTATTTTTTTTTTTTTTTTTCATTTACCTAACAAAATTTAAATTTCGCTGAAATTTTTTGATTTTTACTTTTTTCTCACCTCAAAAATCGTGACTTTCATATGAAATATGTGTGTTGAAGAAAATGAATTCCTCGAGAAATGGTTCTCACTTTTGTTCCGAAATGAAAAATCAACTTTTTTTTGTTCTCACCTGGTTTAGAATCGGATTTTGGAAGCAAACTTGTCCCGGAAGCAGAAAAATAAAATTGCATTACCAAACGGGTTTACGGTCCAAAATCGATTTCGGGAGCAAAAAACCGGTTAGGGCGTAACCGAATGGTTTTCATGCAAAGACCAACTCTCATTTGAATTAGTTACTAATGCTATCAACTTTTCTATTTTTAGGCAACCTAATTGGAAAAGAGTTGGTAAGTCGCTCAATAAAAGTTGATCATTTCATATAATGGTTGATAAATTTAAAGAAAGTAAATAAAAGCCGGAAAAAAGACAAGAAAAAAGCTTTTTTTGAACAAAGATAAGATATGTTGGTAATTTGTAAAAATAAACCCAATGTACGTTGACTCATTAAATTAAGCACCAGTAATGCAAAACTAGTGATTCCGGAAACAATAATCAAAAATGGAAAAGAAAATTTCTTCTTCTTCTTCTGCTTGGCTTGGCCGCCGGCCGCAGGCCAGGGCCGGTGAGGGCAAGGGTTGGATCCTCACCGAATCCGACGTGGGCTACCCTCACCGTCACCCTTGCCAAATCCGGTAAGAGCGGCTAGCGACCTAGGTGAGGAGGATCTAAGGTCAAGCCCTCGCCATATCCAGCAAGGGAGGCACTCACCCAAGCTGCGAAGCGTCTTCCTGGCCCGTGGCGGCCACCGGTTGTCGGTCGTAGGGCAGGGCCAACGAGGGCGAGGGTTGGACCCTCACCGAATCTGACGTGGGCTACCCTCACCGTCGCCCTTGCTAGATCCAGTGAGGGCGGCTAGCGACCTAGGTGAGGAGGATCTAGGGTCAAGCCCTCGCTAGATCCAGCAAGGGAGGCACTCACCCAAGCTGCGAGCCGCTCTTGCATGGCACGACCATGTGACCGAAAAAGAAGGGCCATGGCCAAAGAAGGGGAAGAAGAAGAAAAATAAAGAAATAAATGTTAAAAAATTCAAAATATTATTAATTAAAAATTTATGCAATTACTAAACGCATTTTAATTTTTTTTCTGTTCTAAGAATAGAAATTTTGGGCACCGAATATCTTTAAATGTTTAGAAATTATTCCTTGGCACGAAATAAAAAAAATCATTTCTAAATAGAAATTGTTTCTAGAAAATAATGGTTGCCAAAAAGTCATTAATCAAAGAACAAAGTGGCAACTGAATCGAAAAATTGGTAAATTTTTTTATTAAAAAAAAAGCAAATCTAGGAAGACAGTACCGATATTACCAATTAACAATGGTGCAATTATGACCACAAAAAACTTTTTCAAAAAATGGTGGACGAGTTTGGAAATCATAAAACGTTCTACTATAGAATCTTTCATTTTTGTATTATGACACTATCAATACAATTACCAAAACAATCGTGGCCTCGTATAATTAAAAGTTAATATTTTTATTGTGTTACGAAATTTCATGACTTCTTAAATTATAAAAATAATTCATTTTTTACAACTTTTTGCAGTTGCTCATGGCAAAGCGGCCATAAGTCTATGTAAAAAATCGTAAAACGCATAAAAGAATCACATTTGCACTTAGTTACAACTAAACACTATGATATTGTAAATTATATAAATGATTTTAAAACATTTTTCTTTTAAGTTTCGATGGGCTGTAGATTAGAAATTTGAGGTTTAGGGCATTTTGAACTTGAGCACGATTAGATGTACTATGCACTTGTACAATGTCGTAAAGCTGAAAATCCATATTCTACGACGTTCTATGCTTGATTATGACGATCTATTATATAACATTTTTGTAAATCATAAAAGAAAATTGAGTATGTGACGGTTTCGTCGCTTTTAATGGAGTAATAGAGCTGTCTTCCCCTTATAATTTCTCCTTAAAACTTGGTAACTCGATTATCCGGGAAAATTCCAATTTAAGACCCCAAGTGGGGTCAAATTCTCAAAAAAAGGGCCCAAAATGAATATTATGTCAAATAAGGGCTTGAAGTGCTCAATCATGCCCCTTTTGGTTCAGCATTTCCAATACTCATTTGGGCTCTAAAGGCCTTTGGCCAAATGCAAATGGTGTTTGGCAAATTTTTTTACTCACTTTGGGGAGATACAATTGTATTTCTAATGCTAATTTGGCCAAAGCACCTTGAAAGGTCCATTGGGAACGCTTATTTTCAGAATGCAATTGATAACGTTCACTAAAATTGTTCATCTTCTCCCAAATGCAACTCCGGCGAAGGGCCACAATCGCCGGGCGAGCAGTCGACGCCGTGACCATCGCCCGACCTCGGGGATCGTTGTCGTCCGAGGTCCTGGCGGTCGGCGACCATCGCCCGTCGCTGGGGTCGCGACCAGTGACCCACCGAAAAGGTCGCGCAACCACAGGCGACGACCGCCTGGGTCGCGCGGCCTCGACAGCGTCGCCGAGGTTGAGCAACCCAGGCGGCCATCGCTTGGGGTCGTGTGACCCAGCGGCCGTCGTTCGGGTCGCATGACCCGATGACCGTCGCTAGGGTCAAGTGACGATCACCGCCTTTGGATCTAGCTCTCGGCGGCTGTGGCCTTCATCCAAAGATAATTTTTTTTTTGAAAAAAAAACCCTCAAAGCTCATTTGTAAAAAAATAACCAAACACAATTGCATTTTCTCAAATGGCTTTCAAATGATTTTTTACCAAATGCCATTTGCATTTTTCCAAAGTGACTTTCACTTAAAGGTATTTGCATTCCTCAAATGAGCATTGGGAATGCTGAACCAAACGGGCCTTCAGTCTCAAATAAGGATCCGAAGTGCCCAAAAAGTCTCAAATAAAGACCTGGGTCCCCGGCCAGCCAAAATACCTGTCGATCGGCAAGAAAGTTATTGTTCGATACCGAAACAGTAACTTTTTAATTTTTTTTTGTTTTTCCTTTTCTATTTTTTTTAATTTTCCTTTTCCTTTTCTATTTTTTTTCTTTTCTTCCTCCGCCGGCCATAGCCGGGGTCGGTGAAGAAAGTTACTATTCCGACACCGGAATAGTAACTTTTTAATTTTTTATTATTTTTCCTTTTTTGTTTTTTTATTTTCCTTTTCCTTTTTTTTTCTTTTCTTCCTCCCGGCCATAGTCGGGGCCGGCGGAGGAAGAAAAGAAAAAAAAGAAAAGGAAAAGGAAAATAAAAAAACAAAAGAGGAAAAACAAAAAAAATAATTAAAAAGTGACTGTTTCGGTATCGGAACAGTAACTTTTTCGCCGGCCGGCAGATATTTTGGCTGGCCGAGGACTTAGGTCCTTATTTGAGATTTTTTGAGCACTTCGAATCCTTATTTGAGACTGATTGAGCACTTCGGGCCCTTATTTAACACAATATTCACTTTGAACCATTTTTTTGAGAATTTGACTCTATTTGGGATCCTTAATTGAAATTTTTCCTCGATTATCCGGACACGAGGGGAAACGAATTTTGATATATGTTCAAAATTGCAGCACGAATTTTCACCCATATTTACAACGATAAAAGAAGTCTTTTCATGAGCAGTAAGGGATGGTAGCATTTTCAAATAATCGAAAAATCAGTACGCACATCAACGGGACAAATTTGCAAGGACTTTCCTCAATGAGATCTCGGATGCCACCAGCGAGATGACGGCGACGGCGAAGAAGCCGAAACTGCCGGTGACGGCCATGACGACTGCTCGCTCCCTGAATACGCCGGTTCCGAAAAGAGACTGGCCAGGTAATACCCCACGTCCTCCGGCGTATATTTGATCGAGATCGCCCCGCTGGTTTCGCCTCCGACGGTGAGCCAGTGCGCGTCGTAGAACTCCCCGTACGCCCGAACCACCTTCCTCTCCAGCGACGCCCTCATCTCCTCTCGGAGCTTCGGGTCCGGCACCACCCTCGTGCCCTCCCTCCGGCAGGCCTCCTCGAACCTCGCGTTGAACCGCCGGAACCGTTCGGTTGCCTCCGCCGGCGAGATTGCCGCCCTCGGGTCCTCCGGCAGCGACGCCGCCACCTCGCCCCATGCGACCCGCTCGTGGTTCTCGGCGAACTGCCTCAGCTTCCTCGCGTGCCTCGCCACCCACTCCTCGCCAAGCAGGTGCCGCAAGCTCGACGCTTGCACCTTCGATACGATGTGCTGCAAATTGTTCGCGAGGAACAGGTACGAGACGGAGATGTCCCGGTAGTGCTCCGCCTTGCCGTTGAGCTTGCAGAGGAGGACAAGGATCAGCCACGCCATTTGCAGGGAGATCGCCGGCGCCGGAGCCTCGTCCGAGTCTGATCCGTCGAAGTAATCTTCCGGCAGTGAAGGCTTCGCCGGCGGCGAACAGTCTGTGACGATGTCGGCGAGGGTGTCGCCGTAGTCGGCGAGGCGGCAGAGGTGGTCCATGGTGTAGACCGTCAGGCGGTGGACTCCTCCGCCCGCGGCGACGGATTTGGAGGAGTCCCTGTGGATCGTCGACTTGAACTCGGTCAACATAGCCCGCACCGACTCGCCGAGCCGGACTAGCGACGCAAGAGCCTCCGACCGGACTCCAGAGGTCGAATCGAACGCGAACATCAATTCGATCCCGAGCCAGTTCTCGGAGATCGCCGCGTATATGTCGAGCAGGCAGAATATCATGTCCGGCGACTTCTTGCTCCTCCTCGCGACGATTGCTGGGAATTTAAAGAGACGAGTGGCGCCATCTCCGCAAATTTCCCCGAAGCACAACTCGCCAACAGAATCGGAGGCGCAGAAAGAGTGGTCGCACAGAATTCTCTCTCCGGCAAAGAGGCTCATCGCCGCCTTCACCGCATCTAACCAACACTTCACCTTCACCTCCAGAACCTCCCAATCCATGGCGTTCACCTGCGAAGCGCTGAATTGCTCGACCCCGAGACGACGAATCGCGTTGTCGACGATCGATTTCCGGACGACTGTGTATATGGCAATGCACTCCTTGGCGTAGCCCGAAGAGATCATGCACTCCACTATGAATCTCAAATCCGTCATCGCCATCGAAGGCGGTGGCAGCCCTTCACCGCCAGAATCGCCATCGTCCTCGCAAATCGAGCCAGTCGATCTCACGGAAACTGACTCCGGGTCCAAGCAGGCACCATCCGCGGAGAGCACGTGGCACAGCTCCTTCTGGAGCCTCTTCATCGCAATCTGCATCGAGCTCTGCCCCTGCAAGAGCATCCCAGAACCGGAGTTCTCGGCCACCAGCGCGTGCATGGCCTTTCGGAGGTCGTGCACGCACTGCAGGAACCGCAGGGCCTCCGCTCTGTCCTCCAGGAAGATGGAGCCGGCTCCTCCGGCGCGAGGGGACGGCGACTCCGGGTCCCACTTCGCGATCGCCGCCACCGAGGACTCGACCATCCCCTCGGCGGACGAGTCGGGGAGGCCGCGAGGGACGGCCGGGGCGGCAAGAGGGGTTCTCGAAGGAGGCGGCGTGCGGGAGCGAAAGCAGAGACTCCTCATCGCCTTGGCGCACGTTCGGCCCGCCCAACGCAGAGATCGGGAGCCGTGCTCTTCCGGGTCCGTCGGGAGAAGTCGCGCCGGAGAGAAACCGCCGCCGTGCACGTTGGACTTTTCATCGACTTCGGAAAAAACCCATCGTCGTCGTATGATTTGGGGTGGCCATCGACGAACCAAGAAGAACGGCGTTGCCCGGGGAAAATTCCATGTTCGTGGAAGTTTCTCTTCTTCCAGTGTCTGAAACGTCACGTCGGAAAGACTTGGCGGGAGTCGGTAGTCAGTGGATGCATCAGAAGGATGTCTCACGCGGTTTACTCAAGAGGAACACGAGATCGATATTCACGCTGCAAATAGAGAAGGGCGGAAAACGATGGCCGGCGTCACTTTGAACGCAGAAATGTAACAGTTAGATGGGCCATCGCGCCCCACGAAACTGTGCTAGCATGTATTATCCATCGCCGTTCCACGTGGTAAGATCATATCCACAATATTTTCGGTCCACAATATAGCTTTATATTGCTAAACTTACTTCGGAAGGATAGTGAGATCTATTCACCCTGCTCATCCCCCACCAGCACGTATATGATTTGTAACCAAATCAATGAAACATGCTAATCGAAGTGCCAAAACAAAAGATGTGCTTAGGGATCGTAACGGAAAACATTTATAGGGATACTCGATTCCAAACAAAAGTAGTGGAGAAAAGATTGGATTTTGGATCGTCCAAAGGTGAGATCGAAATGGAGCTCGTATGGAAAAAGAAAGGGTGGTCAGATATCTTGCGGAAACATGCAATATACATTTTGCGTTTTTAAAGGGTTTTTTTTTTAAACCAAAAATGGTTATCTAGAATTTCCTTCATAGTATCTTTTTTTAATTAGTTTGAGCGCGACATGACAAAATAGTCGAATAGCTCGAGTTTGAACTACTCGAAATCCGACTAATCGATCTCGAATAGGCATTGGACTGAAGCTCCGGCAACTTGCGAGTAGCTTGACTAAGTTTCACACCATCCTCTGCAAAAACGCTCATCGGCAAGGCCTCGAAGACCTCCGCGGGCGAGGGCTCTATGGCATTTTTTTTAAGCTTGGGGTTTCTTTTAATGAAATTTTAGGTTTTTTTTTTAATTTTTAATCTAATTATGTAACATTTGGGGAATAAAATCATTTAAAAACGCCACGTAGGAGAGAGACAATAATAAAAAAAAATGTTACGTCAGCATTTTCCGTTAAGCAAATTAATGGAGTTAACGAAATGACTTGATTGCATTAATTTGACATGTTTTAAGACTCAATCACTATTTCGCAATAAATTTTAGGATTTCTTGTACACACTCATCCCAACTCTAAAATTGAATTGCGTATCGTATGTGAAAACGCACCATGAAAACTAAAGATGCTTACACCCCTCAAACGGGTGCGTCGGGTCAACAATAGTCCGACCCAAATTGATCCATATAGATCGTTTTAACCCATTTCCATGCAATGCAGATTTAGAGTGCGTTTGTTTTGGAAAAGTGTTTTCCGGAAATCCGTTTTCCGGACTTTCACCCATTTTGTTCACCGAAAATGATTAGTCAATAAAAAACACTTTTCGGTCAAGGAAAACATTTATGTATAAAATTAGGAAAGCGAATTCCCTAATCTAATAAGGTGAAAACACTTTCTGGAATTGCTTCCCTTTACTTTTTTAATATTTTATTCTTTTTTTTTTTTTTTTTTTTTTTTTTATTTTTATTTTTAAAAATAAAAAATTCAAAATTTTTTTTTGCCTGAGATAAAATCATGGGATTGAAATCATATTCCAAATGAGATCCAAACACAAGAAAATATTTTCAATCACATATCACCAAATAAAGGAAAACTAACTATTTTCCTGGAAAATGATTTTTCGGAAAATATTTTCCTGGAAAATGAATTTTCGGAAAATATTTTCCAAAAATATTACATTTTTCGTGAAACAAACGCACCCTTAGTGACTCATATCCATCCCACATTGCTAAAATACTTCCATATATAACTCAATTTATGCAAATTCATACCCAAACCGAGATGAGAGAAAGGACTGAGCAAGTGCGAAATCGAGTGAGAGGGAGAGGGTGAAGAGAGAGTCATGAAGGTGGGTTGGGTCTACGCAAGTCGTGAACCCATTTAACATCCATATTATTTTATTCTTTACCATTCCAAACCCATTTGTGACTTATTTAGTGAATATAACTAAAATCATATTATAACCTAACTCACCAAATATGAGTTAAGAATGGGTTTATGACCCATTTTTATAGGTATGGATGGGAGATGAGGAGAGATGGGCTCAGCCTCTTTTTTGTCGGATGGGCTATTTTTCATTACAGGCTTGCCTTCCTTAATGGGTCTAGTTATGATAATTGGGCTGATGGGTCTGATCAGGTGATTGGGCTGAAGCTAATAGGTTTTACATCTGGGCTGCGTCGGACCAAATTCAGTGATGGGCTTGGACGCAAGTGATGAGCGAATCGGAGTGAAAAGGGCCTCCGCTTATCTCTTCTTCTTCTTCTTCTTTTAGTTGTATTTTTGTTATTTTTTTTTTTTTTTTCGTTTCTACTTTGAATACGATCTGTTTAAGTTATTCCAGTATCAACGACAGTTGAGTGCTCACCCGAATTTGTTCCCACGGCGATATTCCTGCATCAATGACAAGCTTTGACGACTTTTTTATCGATTGAGTCTTACTATACATCATTGTAATTTCACCGAATGACTTTTATCGGGTCGACAGTTCCATGTGTGCACGACGAATGCAAGCACGTTCTCCTCGCTTCATTTTGTTTTGGTTCAATGTGAAGAAGCGAGTGCTTATGCTTGTAGACGAGTAATTTGGCGTCCCACTAAAATTGCCAGATTAAAAGCAAGAATCAGAACCATGACCTCAAGAAGAAGCTCGCTTCCCTCCTTGGCAAACAGGGGCCTTGCTGAAATTCTTGGAGGGATACTTGGCGGTGACGCCACCGACCTCAAAGACCAAGTTCTCGATGCTCGACTTGATTCTGGTGATTGACCGCCACATGAAAAAGGCCCCGACTCGGATTCCCTCTAGCTCAGCCATTCGACCCCTCACGATCCTACCCGCGCTCTTCTCCGAGTAGGCGGCGGGGGATGGTGGTGAAGTGAAGTCGTGAGTCATGGAGTCAGTGGAGTAAAGAACATAAAGAAGAAAGAAGATAGTCGTGACTGCGCGAACCGTACTTTTTATTATAATCTAGATTAAGTTATGAACTCATTTATAACCCATTTGTTTTAACCTTTCTATTTTGTAAACTCATTATGAACGGCCCACGAAATTTGATGTGACCTATTTACGATTTATTTAAATAATTTTAGGTTATTAAATGGGTTTTAAACCCATTTTGACTAGTTCAATGCTTACAAAATTTCTCATCCTTTCCACGTAAAAGCAATCTCCGGTGTGCCAAAGCCATCGTCCTGGCTGTAAGCCATCAATCTCCCCATTCAAAGAGAGATGGAAAAAGCAGATCGATCAAAGTCAAAATGTTGGAACTTCGCGCCAACCACGACGCATCGTTCCTATACAATTTTCAATAACGATCTCATCTTCTTGCCATGGACAACATCGACGATAGGCTTCGTCGACCTGTAAATATGCATCATATCGCCGTCGTCGTTCTCTTCGAATAATTACGCCACTTCTCGAAAAGACGAGGAGGCTTCCCTTGCTTCGCACCGTCCTCGTTCTTGTCGGCCATCTCCGCCTTAATGTGTACATCCTCCTTTTTCACTGTGGATTGTTCATTGGGCTAAAGCCCAGCCCATTTGTCTGTACTAACGTGGGCCAATAAAAAAACTCTGCGAAGAAAGATTTGATGGAAAAGTAGAAGCTAGGACGAGTCCCACATCGGCCGTGAACACATATGCACCTCAGTTTATATTGTCCAACCGAGCGAGGCCAGCTCGTCTCTTCGGAGACATCCGATAAAATTGGAACGATACAGAGAAGATTAGCATGGCCCCTGCGCAAGGATGACACGCACAAATCGAGAAATGGTCCAAATTTTTTTGCACTTTTTTGCCAAAATTTATTACTGTGTACCTTTTCTTGATTAATCCCAATATACTCTCTAATTACAATTATGAAAAGCCCAGATCTTATTTTAAAAGAACAGCAACACCAATCTCCCAAAGTGTTGTGTGTTAGGATTGATCATGTGTTTATTACTGTGTATCTTTTCTTGATTAATCTCAATATACTCTCTAATTACAATTATGAAAAACCCATATCTTATTTTAAAAGAATAGCAACACCAATCTTCCAAAGTATTGTGTGTTAAGATTGATCATGTGTTTTTGTACTGTTAAAGCCAAAATTTATTACGTGTACCTTTTCTTGATTAATCCTAATATACTCTCTCATTACAATTATGAAAAGCCCAGATCTTACTTTAACAGAATAGAAATACCAATCTTCCAAAGTGTTGTGTATTTCAGATTGATCGCGTGTTCCTAATATCTGACAAAAAGAATTGATAAAGTTTTATGTCATAGTAATACACGGATAGCGAAAAGAGCACTCACTGGACTTCAGGTAGTATCAACACCACGCATGCACGTAGAATGGCTTGTCCACATGCATCGAGTACAGCTCCATCGGTAGGATGGTGAGCTTCATCCTCAAGCTCAAACTAAGTAGTGGGATTGAACATGAGATCTACCACGTCTAAATTCAAGCACTTAATCACTCAGTCAACTCCTCAGGAATCCACAAAACATTGTAAGGAAAACTCTGAAGCATGTACTAGGAACATTAACTGTTAGTGGTCATAGAGCTGAGGATTAGAGAGTTCTACTTATTCTGTTCTCATTGACATTGTTGATTATAGTGATAAAAAAGGTAAAAACCGCCAATATACACACTACACGTTATAATAACTATTATTTCTCTCTTTTTGGTTGGACAAGTGAGCAAATTTCATCCCACAGAAGGTCAAGCAGACCAGCCCACTCCTGCAACCTATTGGCTCGAATGGCGAATGCATACACAACTATTGAGATAGAATCCCCGCAATTACAGCAAAACCAATTTGTAGTATTTTGCAAGAACTAAGCTTTGTGTTCTTCAATCCAAATAGAAAAAACGAAAAAAGATGTCTAACGTTTAAAAGAACGAGTTTACAGTGGAATCCGCTTTCAAAGAACTATTTTGATGCAAATGGTAGATGATATTTACAACGAATCTACAGCAACCTTCAGTATATTAAGACATAACAAAACGCTTTCCCTTCTGTGCTGTGCTTCAGTTGGCAGTGGGAATTCAAAGTACAGATGATTTCTCGAATCATCAAGCGAAGCGCATCGCAAACAAGACATTGTTGCTTGAAGACCAGATTACCCTGTATGCTGAGAGGCTTTGCGAACCGTGTCTGAAACTCATGCCAAGCATTTCGCAAATAGCAACTGAGAGAACCTACTCATTGCTAGAGTCCAGATGACTTGGTCGGATCAAGAAGTTGAAGGGTGTAAACTCCTCCTACTACAGCTTGAAAAGTAGGCCATAACCAGCCATTTTCCCTCACCAACAGCGCCGAAACTCTGGCCGTGCGATGGACCGTTCGAGACATATACAACTTTATGAGAATACTTGTCAGAAAGAGGACCGCAGGCAATCATGAACCCATGAGAATGTGTCAGCACCCATTGCCAATTTTGTGCTTAATACAAGGCTTCAACACAGGTAGAGCAGCCTCGACATTGTCTTCCAAGCATAAGTCTAATTAGCATGGAGCTTCGTGGACCAAAGACTCTTGTCAAAGGCACTCGTTAACACGACCATTCTAAACGCTGGGTTTTTTCCTGACATCAAAGAGTAATTGATCTACAGTAACCAATTAATAGGGCGAAAGTCTAATTACGAGTGTATACGCACAAGTAACCAATTCCTTATGTAAAATCTAATCGCCCATTATATCTTAAACAATTACTAGTATTCTTTTGTATTTTCAAAATGAGAAGGCTTGATTCATCCGGTCAGATGATATCACACCGATCAATACTTCGCAAAAATCTATTCCGTGAATTAGCCGCTGGTTTTTAACCTTGCCAGTTATTCTTTCTAGAACAAGAGATGATTCATCAGAAGGCCTCCAAAAGAGAACCCGTTTTATGTAAATAATGTTTTCTTTTATCTTGTGGTACAAGCAAACGCCTTTGAGCTGCAACCCTCTTGTAAGTGCCGCTAGGATACCCTAAAGATCACATTCATAAAGGAGCAGGCCCAAAAATGAAAAAGAAGAGAGAAGAAAGCCATGGAAGCATCTGATTCCATAAGCTTGTGAAGGAGATGTATGTGGGGCTTAGCTTATTGGGAGGAAAAGGAGAAGAAGAAAAAGAAAGTGGGCTCTGTATCTTTGCCAAACCATGAAAAGAAATTCTCCAGCTGGCTCACTGTCTGGCCGAATATGTTCCATAAGAATATATCCATGATCTTCTCAATCCACTTTCTTTTTGTTTGCCCTTTTCAAAATTGTAGTTCTTTCTTTAGCCAAAAAGAAAAACTACAGTTTTAATCAATGCTTTTGGACTTCTGCACTATGATCTTCTCCTTTCTGTCTTCTTTTGGCTTCTTTAGTATAACGAGAGAACAAGGGCAAAGGTAGTAGTTGTTAGACTTATAATCGCTATTCAGTGGGGGGGTTAGGACTATTTGCTGTTCGGCTGAAAAGTAAGACTCGCACCGAATCACACAACATTATTAATCGATGTGGTTTGCCACCTTAGCCGTGGCTTGGGCCCTACGTGGGTAGTTTATCAGGATGAGCAATAGGATTTTCGACTACCCCCACGAGGAAAGAGATAAATAGAAGCCTTAAGCTCTGAAGCAGAAGGCCAAATCTTCATTTTAGTTCACTGGCTCTCTCTTTGCTCAATCCCCCAAGACATGAAGGAAATACACAGCCTCTATGCATCCCAAGCTTCGACTTCCACAACCACCATAATGGACAAATCCTCCTCTGTCGGATTCGGAGGCCGAGCCATCGACCGCCACAACCCAATCATCACTGATTCTAGGAGACTGACCTCCAAAAAATCGCCCGCTTCCACAGCACATGCGGCTTCTCATGATCCACCAATTCAACTGAAACCGGACCACCATCAACTTCAGAACATCAGCAAGAAAGGCTCTTCCAAGCCAACTCCTCGTGATCAAAGCAAGATGCCCTCTCCAAAGTCAAGTGAAGGCCGAAAAGATTTCATCAAGGACTCATCTTTGAAACAGAAGAATGTTATCAACAAGACAATTGCCCTTCCCGGTGACCTTTGGACCCCTCCTAGTTCCTCCAGATATCTGTTAAGTGACACCGTTTTAATCAACGACAACTCGGTTTTAACTCCGGTTTTGGATGAGCACAAGAAGAGCCAGCCTTTGGATCGGTTTGATGGATTTGTCAATTCCAATCCCTCGTCCTCTTCTCGCTCAAAACCCACTTCAGACCAGGCAATCTCTCTCTCTCTTTGGACATACATTTCCTAGAGATATGAAGTATTTAAATGAAAAAAATGCAGTGGAAACAAGCTTTAAGCATAATTGATGAGCAAGACCATCGTTCCTCCTTGTCATACTATGCTAGGACAATCTCGACCAATCATAATCCAACGTATCCACACATTAAATGGATTATTAATGTTCACTTGAGAGCACAGCTTAGAAACTTAAGAATTGTATTCCCTTACACCAAGTACCGATGAGAGGTGTGATGATCTACAATTGCAGGTTGTCGTATTGAGGGTCTCGCTGCACTGTCGAGGGTGTGAAGGAAAAGTTAGAAAACATCTGTCCAAGATGGCCGGTAAGAGCAGGCACAATCACTCCTTTTCAAATTTTTGAGGAACACGCCGTGCATCTTAGTTCTCTTATCAAGTCATTCTAATGAAATTGATTGAAAGCTGCTCTGTGTGACGGAATTTTGCAGGAGTAACATCCTTCAACATAGATTCTGCAGCAAAGAAAGTAACGGTGGTAGGAGATGTGACGCCATTGAGTGTCCTAGCAAGTGTTTCCAAGGTGAAAACCGCCAGGTTCTGGCCATTCGCCCCAGCAGTTTCCTCAGCCAATGGATCAGACGCCAAAATCTGACTCCTTCAGGAAATAACGGTGTTCCTACGTCGTAAATTGCACACAAAACCTACTTTGTATATTGCGCTTAGCATAATGGACTTGCCCTGTCTTCTCTCGATAAAAGTCATCCAAGGCATCACTCAGTTCTGCTGTTCCGAAAATCAATTGACGTTTAATTCGACTCGGGTTTGCACCAAGAGACCGACCCAACCTGGTTCTAAAATTGATTTTCCTGGCTCAAAACCAAACCAATCCGAAAATTTCTTCGCATAAAAACCATGCGAAAGATTTCATTTGCTTATCCGTGGTCAAATTAAGTGATTCGGTTGTGCTTTATTTCAGTCAATCATGTAATATGCTCTCTATTTACGCAACCGCTCTTCTGCTGGCTTCGTCAACGTCGCATCTAAACATTCTTTTCTGATCCCTCGAGCATCCCTTCAAACATTCCATTCCCTCTTAATCACGGCTTTTCATCTGTAGAGCCCCTCCCAAGTTACTTCACTAAACAACAGGAGACATCTTTTTACATGTTATGCATCTGCTTATTCCAACCAAAACAGGAATAGATATGGGGCAAATCTACCACTAATTTTCATATCCTGTCCAATTTTGAGAATATTCGAAATAAGCGGTTGCGCACAGGCTAAGAACTTACAAATTTTGTTCACTTTATTATGGCGCGGAATGATAGCTTGATCTGCATACACGGAAGTTCCTAAGCTGATGAAAGTTCTCTACATAGACAGTACTTCAGCTACTAGATCATCTATCAATAACCTCTCGACTTCCCTACCTATTACATCTATATCATCTCCTAAGTTCAACCATAGTGATTCCCTCGCTAAGAACTTATCGAGCACTCCTTTGCTGCCCTTCTTCCCTTGGCCTGTCAGAATTCGGATCAGACCATCCTGGAGCGAGTCTTTATCCCACTCAAAATCCAACTTTGCTGCCACCAGATGGACCCATGGGTGCGGATCCATGAGTTGCTGGTAAATTTCCACGAGAGCCGAATTAACGCTGTCAAAGAGTAGCTTCCTTGCAGGCCTTGAGGAACTTTCATCGCAGTACCTTTTCTCTAGCTCTTCAAACACCAGTGGATTCACGGGGCACTCAGGAGAGTGCCACTTTGCAATGAACATTTCGGGATCAGAATTGTCACAACCTGAGCCTATTAAGACATTGGCAATATATGAAGATTCCCAGCTCTCTCCAGTTCTGTACAGTCCTCTATCTTCTGAGAGATGCATCAATCCTTCCCCAGCATCTTCATCACTTGAGATTAGCATTGATCCCTCAGTACATGCTTGAGATTCCAGTTTGAGCAGTTGCAGTTGCATGCGAAGCCCTTGAAAAGAGTAGACAATGGGAAGGAAATAAGTAAAGTTGAAGTTAAAAAGAAAGTCTAGTAATTTCTTAAATTCTTTGATGGTTAAGACCTTTAATTGTTCTCCAGCATTTTAGTATTATAGCTGATAGCTGGAGTAAATATATTTGCTTGGAATTACAGAAGTAGCAAAACCAGGAAAAGTTCAATGCTGATCTCAAATGTCAATCTACCATTAAAAGCTTGGGGCTAAAGCAGTAATGCATTTCTACCAATCCAGCGACTCAAAAATTTATCAAACGGAAGCAACTGAAAGATAAATAATTTGAAATTGGAAAAAGTAGATAGCATCATAAACTACTCAAACTCTAAAATCAGTTTTACTTCTTGTGGTTGCCAACCACAACTATTGCTTTCACGCCATCATGACAGCCTCTAAATAGGTGCAAAATAAAAAGAGAAATGCACATATTTCTCAGCTAAAAAGTCCTACTCTTATAGGTAAGAATGACTTGTGAAATTTCATCAGTACCAAGAACAGGGGAAGAATTAGTGGCTGTTTGATTACCATGAAGGTCAGCGCTCAGACTCTCAAAGCATTCGGAACCCAATGAGAGGTCGTCCTTAAAAGGAGCTTCCAAAATAGAAACTGGGCTGGGTTGATCTGCCTCCTTCGAACTCGCAGAAGATTCAGATTCAGGTACTGCATGAATTACAGGTTCTGGACTCCCTCTAGATGGATTGATAGATGGATCCTGGAACAATGAGAGATAACGAGTGTAATGATGATCCAAACCACTCTACCGCACTTTTCATGAGCAGAAAATGCATGCATGGACTGCATTTGCAAAGCATGAGTGTTCTGACTGATACTTCGGTCTTAAATCAGAATATATAAGTTAGGGTTTCAGAAAGAAAACTGACACTCATTTTAAAGAACCAATATCTACATCAGAAAGATAAAAGGTGAAGACCAAAATTCTCCAGCTAAATAAGCACTTCTCTTATTTATGACCACGAAGCCCACTGAAGAGATAAACCTCAGTTTATGAAATACCCCAGTATTATGCAGGAAACTTGCTAATTCTCCGCATGCGATAATACAAATAAACATTTGTGGGTGAATGCACACAGGCACGGAAACTCCATGTACAGGAAAATCCAGGAAGATGTATATTCTTCGATGGATATATAACCAAAAAAATTGATGAGACATGCAACAGAAAGTAGAATAACTACATTTCACATATCACAAAACGCATTTCTAGGAATGTACCCTCCCAAAAAGTATCCTTACACAAGAAATGAACTATCGATCATACCTGGACATCATCTACGTATGAGACAGCAGAGCTAACTTTAGTCGATGGATGCTCTGGATTTGAAGGTTCGGAAAGCGAGATTACCATCTTTGACCCCATATTGGCAACACCGCCATGAACCACGCCCCCAAATGCCTCAGAATCAGGGCTCTGTTCAGGCTGATCAATCTCATTGAGGCTACTTCTCCTTTTATGCTGAGTCATATGATACTCTGATGAAGCATCACTGCTCTCACCACTGCTGCAGCGAAGAGGATGACGTTCAATATGTTTAGATGTGAACTTTCTGTTGACAAAACTATCTCTGACATCGAAATTTTCCTTCACAGTCTTAATTTTGTCCCGCCTCATCATCTCTCTAGCCATACAGTGCCTAGAATCAGAAGGTGCTTGACTTTTAGGACTGCCAAAGACAGCAGATGAAGCAGGAAGAGATCTAGATCTTGATAGCTTATTCACACACACATCCTTCCACCCATCTCTGCTGCTGATGCCCAAGGGTTCAACACAGCTCGCAGGTGCATCGTCTCCAGTAAACTCCGTTTCGAATGTTTCTTGGACAATTTTTCGACCTGAATCGGCACTCCTCGCTCGCCCATCAGGAATAGCAAGCATTTCAGCCAGCGTACTACCTCTGCTAATTTCTCCAATCTCTTGAGACCTGTGAGTCAATTTCCACCTCTCTGAGAGTCTCTTTTTTGCCTCCCTACTCACAGATGACTCAGTAGAAGATGATGCATGTTTATATCGGCTTTTACAGTTAACAGACTTTGTACTCGTCAATGCAGTCGCGTTCGTCAATGCAGTCCTATCTGAATCATATGCAGAGTCGCTCAGAGACATGGTAGATGAGCTATCATCTCCAGCATAGCCCCGTGATTGGACAGGCGCTATATAGATCGAACCAGAACCATAACTGCTCCGCATTTTCCGAGTAATTCTTCTGGCAATTTCTCGTGAGTCTTTGGACTTGAGCTCCGTATCCACGGGACAAAAATGGGTTTTCTTTCCTGACGGATATTTATCTTTATTCCTATAACTTGGACACGCCATGTGATTCCTCGCATCAGGAGAATACGAAAGTGAAGTCGGAGACAGGCTATTTTTGGTAGCACCATGTGCCTTCCCAAGGTTTGGCTTTAAAACAACAATCTGGGTAGGAAGAATATCCGAGAGCACTTGCCCCTCTAATTTAGACGACTTGAGAGTATTATGAGCTGTACTGCCGGGTGGATTACCAATAAACTTGTCGAGATAAATCTTCGGCGATCTGCCACATTTTCTCGGGAGATTCTCTCTCCCCGGTTTTGAATCTATACTCCTGGTTCTTTCTGGAACTTTTGAAGCCGTCATTGGACCGAAATGTGATTGGAACTGGGGACTTTGAAGATCATGCAGATGCTTCGTGAACAATGGATCTGGTTGCTGCAGAAATTTGACAAGGAGATCCTTGTTCGAGTCCAGTATCTCTAGAGCATCATCAAGCTCCTTCGAATCCTGGAGCTTATCATCAGTCGAAAGACGTTTTGCATCGACGAATTTCTGGCGAATAAATTCCATTTCAGCTTCAGTCATGGCAGACTTCACAGTCCCTTTTGGTAAGTAGCTATTAGCCTGTAACTTTGACATTTCGGAAACTTCAAACACGTCTTTAAATTCTTGCTCCTCCTTCGAGCTTTTCCTAGACGATCGGCGGCTGGAACACGCACTACTCCTTTCAGCTTTCTCTACTTTTCTCCCGGACTGATGATCGTCCAAATATCTCTTCTGTTGTTTATGACCAGGCTGCTGAAGTGGCAAGCCTTCAAAACCCATTAGTCTTGCAATGACACCCGGTGGCTGTCTCTTGGATCCACTTTCTCGCAACATCTCATTGGCTAATAATTTCTTCATAGGAGTTCCAGAAGTGGTGGCAGCTTTTTTGCTAGATCTCAAACGTAAATCCAGCATGATCTACAAAGCCAAGTAAATCCGGTAAGAACAGCTATTTTACGACATATATTGCATGCCGATATGAATATGGCACTTCACCTCGACAATGACTTAGATAGAACGCACAAACACAGCCAGAAATTTGTTGTTTCTGAGATTTCCGTTCAAAATAATTATACCAAGAACAAGCAAGGTAGCCAACTCACCAAGTCTTCGCCTGAAGTACAACTACTTTCGGAGCTAGATTCGGAGGCCAATATACCAAAGTTTCTCGGTCTTCGAAACTGCCGGTTTCCTGGAATGAAGCCGCATAACATCAGAATTTACTAATTCAAGGTCGACAAACCAGTGAGTTAAGCTTGGGAGCAGACAGCCATGCCTAAAGACTACCAATCAGAGCGCAGAGTATGAGCAGCAGAGAAAGTGACACCCTTTACTATTCGGCCCAACATGGAAAGAATAGAGGCAACGATACCGAAGGTATATGATGAAGGAAAGAAAAATAGAAAAGAAAATCCCAGGAGAGTATGATGAGATGAAAGAGAAAAGAAGCACTCGGCAATTATTAGTCAAACCAATGCAATTATTTCTCAGCAAACCCGGAGCTCTCTCCACAAAAAGCAAAGCAAAATCATGGCGCGGCACGAGAGAAAAAGCGAGATATCTGCTAAAACAACCAAACTCAAACAGTGATGGACAAGCGAAGCCGAAGCTCGGAAATGAAGCAGGCTCAAGCTCAATTCCGGCATCACGCAAATTTACCCAAAGAGATTGCAAAATCGCGC
This sequence comes from Syzygium grande, assembly GCA_024733475.1. Classification (NCBI taxonomy): domain Eukaryota; kingdom Viridiplantae; phylum Streptophyta; class Magnoliopsida; order Myrtales; family Myrtaceae; genus Syzygium; species Syzygium grande. The sequence continues at coordinate 26,053,301 of JAMXDD010000010.1, forward strand.
ACAAAACAGAAGCAGAAAGCAAAAGGATCGCTCCGGTAAGAAGCAGGCGAGCTCCGCCTTTCGACTCCGTGAGCGCATTTCAGGAAAGAACAGGCCACGAAACGAGCATTAAGTTCCCCGTTCGAGCCAAACAGATCGCGGAGAGCTTCCTCCCGCAGCTGGAGCGAAACGCAACCACGGCTCGCAGCAGGAGAGTGGGGGGGTTTAAAACGGAAGGACGATCCGCATTTCAGCTCCGGCGCAAGCCCCGTCCCAACCGTTTTTTCCTCCTCAGCTACTCGCCGACTCATCGGCTTCCCATTAAACAGTCGCCGGAGCCCAAACAGGACGACAGAGCCGCCCGAACAACAGACGGCCACACAGAGAGAAAGGGAGAGGGAGAGAGCCTGACCTGCGCGCGACGAGACCGAGTGGCCGGAGCTCCGATCAGCGACGCAGACCTTGGACCCCCTGCGGCGAAATGCTGCGGCCTCCATCGACGCTCATCGGGGTGAAGAAGCCAGAAGAGGAGGGGGCGCGAGCCGTGTCCCTCACCGCCGCCCGAGCCCGTGCAGGTCGAGAATCCGAGAGCGCGTTTCACGGACTAAAGCGCGCTCTCCCCGCAGGAGAGAAAGAGAGAGACGTACGAGAGCGCTAACTTTGCGGGAGCCGAGCACTCGGATTCGGGTGCGGAGGGTGAGGCGCAAAAGGTTTTGTTTCCTCTCGCTCGCCGAAGGGATTTTCAAAAAAAGGAAAGAGACCAGATCTACGGATCGAACAGAGGAAAAGGGCGAGCTGAGGCGAGGGAGAAGCGCCTTTCGGGCGCAGTGACGGGAGAGAGAGGGAAAGGGGAAAAAGGTGGAACGGAAGCGAGAGGACGAAAACGAAGTTGAAGAGGGGGAGGGACCGGGGGGAGGGGAGGGGAGGGACCGAACCGGACGAGCTGGCGTGCCGGGCCGGACCGGTCCGGCCGGAATCGGTTGGGCCGGCCGCGCGTGCGCGTGGGTTTTTTTTGAACTTTCAAAAATTAAGCGGATGGGACTGACGGGACCTGGGCGAGCGTCTCCATGCGCGCGCGGCGGGCGATGCCAATGCAAGGTGGCATGTGTGCTCCCCTTGCGGTACGGGGATTCGCCGTGCGATGGGACACGTGGCGAGCGGAATGCGGGGCCATGTGGGTTCCTCCTGCTGGTGATTTATTGCGTCTCGGGAGATGATTTCCCGACGAAAAAAACATTTTGGAATTTATTTAACAAGGTCAAAAATATGCGAACAGGAAGAACTAAAACAACAGAAGCGCTAATATAACTAAATTACCTCCGGGCGGGTTTCTCTATTTTTTCTTCGAAAAAGAGCAAACGTAAAAATTCGGAATATCATCAAAATCTCGAAAAATTGTAGAAAAGTTGTACGTGAATTTTTTGTACCGAAATTTATATATCATGAAAATTTCAGGTGCGGTGAAATAAGAAAAAATCAAAATATGTTTGCCGCGAAAGCAAAAGGTGAAAAATCGGAAAACCATCTATACGTTCCTTAATTTTGTAGAACAAAAGTTTGGTCAATTGATAATGATTTATTTTTTATACAAAACGTGTAATTTTAAATTAAAAATTTATAAATTCGCGAGTATACTATCCGTGCCTTGAGAATTAGAAGACTGTAGAAATAGTATAAGGGAACGAGGGAGAAATATGAAAGTATTTACTCAAGTCAAGTTCTTTCCCTCCCATTATGCCGTACGTTTTTTTTTTCCCCGTCAAGATTAATAAAAGTATGGTATTTTCTATTGCGCAAGCTGCCTTTAACCATCCATTAAAAGACTGATACTTGAGCACAGTGCATTATAAATCCACCCCGAATGTATTAACTATCTACTCAGTATGGATATGGGGTTGCTATGGTCGTGTTGCATTGTAGTTTTACACCGCCCAGTGTTCTAACCCGCGTGTTTGTTAATATATGCTTTCAAGCCCCCAGCAGTTTAAATCCGAATAAAACAACTCTCTAGAGCGCATTATAAATTGTAGCAGTTTTGCGCGAACTACGGCCATGGTCTATCGACCGCGTTATAGAAGTCGCGGGACCCGTTTTTATAGTCACGGCCTGTGCTAGGAACCTTTAGCAAACGAGCTCTAGGCATGCTTCTAACCGATGGTAAATCGAAGCAAAGTCCGGCGAAAGTATAAAAGTGCGTGGCGATCTATCTTCCTACCTTTATATTTCCGGTACACATTGCTTCGTTCTATTGACGGACAATTTAGCTGGGCATAAAAGTCCAAGCATGTTTATCATGCCTCGGGCGGATGTACTCGCTAGGGACACTATAGCATAGGAGTGGCTCCACCAGGACGTAGCCAACGAGCCATCCACCCTAGCTAGACTTGCTGAACAGTACGTTGCCGCATACAGTGAAATCTACAGGGTCAGTTGATGATAATCACGAGAAAGTAGCTCCGTAACCACCAATTAACCCGACGACGGCGACGCTAATGTTCACTGATCCAGCTTCAATCCGCGCAATAAAATAAAGATGGGTAGCCCCAAATTGTCAACAAGCCTAGGAATCATCGGCCTAAGCATGGTTGGTTTTTCTTGGACTATCTATGTAGGTGGTGACGCTGCAGACACAGAGGAAGCGGAATATAAAAAGCGGGTGTTTTTTCCTTTGGGGTTACGTTAACGAGCGAGCAAAGATGTTATGGCCTTGCTTCGTTGCTCGGAATCTGTAAGGCGAGTTGAACGGGGTCAGATGAGACAAGGACACGGACCAAAACATAAAGCAGCAGAATCTTTGCTTAGATGAGGCTTAATTTTGGCCTTTAGGTAGGTACAGGTTGTAAAAAAACGGGGGGGAAGTTTTTCTGCGTTTGTTTGTGTTTGTCGCGGTCCTTGTTTTGTTTCCGGGAGGAAACAGCCGGCGCAGAAGTTGGGTTCGAATTGAAATATGGTCGAGCAGGATTCGCTTGGAGGCGGTCGCCGTTGGTCTACTACTGTGCTATATGTCAAGAAAGCTCTCGATAAAAATACGAAGCGATAATACTCAGCATGTGAGCTGATCAAAGATTCGCTCGCAGCAACGTGACACGAATTTGTAATGTAATATGAGATTGCATGGCCCATTATCGTTCAGTGGTGTTGTGCAAATGAAGTTTGTGTATAACTTTAACATTAAGAATACAATTCAATCCCTATATGTGCACTTCATTAAGCTTTCTTACGGCGTAACTTTACCTTGTCACCTATCACTTTTTAAGTTAATCACTGATCGTGTTTTATTCACTTCAAATCTATCGATTTTTTTAAAGAATCTTATTAGCGAGTGCTTGTAGGACATTTGTTAAGTATACTTTATAGAGAAAATTTCGATTCTCAGCATATGTACTATAATCTTCACTGCCAAATAAAAAAAAAATTGACACTTTGAAAATATAGACAACCGTAACTTCATGGGCCAAGTGAGAAGTGAATTAAGCTTCGAATGGTATAATAACTATTGCATTACTTGCAATTGATGATTGAGGAATTGAACCACGTGAAATCACGCGTCTAATCCACAAACACAAATTTATTCCTTTATCCATATGCCAGACTCATGGAGTTTGAGTTGTTTTCATTCTACTTGCTTAAGTTAATTGGCCTCTCAACAAGGCACCCAATTGACGTCGCAATGCATCTACGTTAAAACTTCAAAGTAAGCTCATAAACGCAAAAATGCGCTACATTTCACTGGTGCGTGCGAAAAAAAAAAAAAAAGATTAATCTCGTTGACAAGGGCCGTGATAAAAATTAGAAATAGACCTTTTCGAGACACTTTGAAAAGCATGAGAGTTGGATCCTCAAACTAAGCGGGGGCTCCCATCAACAAGCCGGAGATGATCGAGCTAGCCCGATGACTTGGTTACTTGTGGGGTTGGTCCAAAGGTTACTTAAAGATACCTAGACACGTAACGATTTGCTCAAATTCTTCGACAACCTTCTACTCCACTCTCAATTGCTCATTAGCAAAGATAAAGCGAGCCACGAGGGAAGAACCGGAGGCTCATTTTGCGCACTGAGCCCCTCTTCTGGGTTGCCCCAAAATACCAAACAAATGAATAAACAAACAAAAAAATTCCCCAAAAAATACCCAAAAAGAATTTCTCTCTCTCCCAATCTCTCGAGTGTTCGATTCTAGTTTAAAGAGAAAGCATTCGGTGATTAGGTAGCACCTCGTGATAGGCTGACGTAGCGGTGCATTCTGGTACCGAAATCCAATCGATAATTGACACGTGTCCACGACGTGGTAAGCAAAATAAAAAAAATTAAAATGAACATTCCTTTTTCAAGGGACACTTGCGGAGCTGTTTTGTTTTTTTTTTTTTTCGTTTTTTTTGGGGGGGGCAAGAAGGGAAGGGGTCGTCCTCCTCTTGTGCATAATGCATACAGGCTGCGTGATTGAAGTCTTTATAGCGTTGGATCATCATTTAATGGTGTGGGGACGAGGAAGATTGCAGAAGCAGCAAAGTCCCAAATGAAGCCCAATCATGTCCGACGTTCGTCGTTCCATCAAATCTATCTGGAGGGGACAAATTACTTTAAGGGGTCATGTTTCCTTTTTTTATCTTTTTAACCTTCGCGATAGAATCAATTTTACCTCGGAAGAAAGAGAGAGAAGCGAGATCTCGACACGCGGGTGTGCACGAATTAATCGAGGTAATGTATGTGCATCCTTGAAAACTAAATTTATTGCGAGATCATCGCCCTGGCGTCATTAACGATTCGACAGGTAATATCGGCCAAAGTAAGTTGACTCGATTACCGAGATTCGAACGGTCAGTACGTCATGCCCTAATCAGAATCCCTTTGATAAGAAATCTGTAAATTTACTACAAGACCAACCAGGCTTGCGGTATGCCCGGACCTTAGATTTCGCTCGAGCAAAGTTTCTTTAATCAATTATTTTCCGCACTAATTAACCCTTTTAATATGAATAACAAGTGATCGCTCTTTGTCATTTTACATTCATGTTATTGAGACGTTTTTCATTTGTATTCAATCTGTGTTTATTCTTATTCCTAAAGTATCTTATTTAGACACATTAAAGATGATTTATTTATCAAATTTTACAAACTCTTATTGCTTAGTATTTTCATGTATTTTTCAATTGCTAGTATCTTAGTTAATTTACTTTTCTCCAATTTTCCCTATTCTGTTTTTTTTTTTTATTTTTACCGCAATTAAGGGTCAGAGAGGTTTTTTTAAAATAAGATGAAAACGTACTTTTACCCCGCCACGCGCCCTGCATGTGCTAACCGATGAAATAACAAAGGGTTAACTCCCGTAACAACAGCAAAGTTTGGAGGTATATTGTGTAGAGTTGAAAATTGAGGGGGTAAATGTGTACTACCTCTAAGAATAATTGGGCATGGCGGGGGAATGCAGCCCCATGCCTCTGTTGCCATCTCTATAGATTTGCCAAGAATAGGAAGGTGGTTACCAAACTTGGTCGGACCGATGAACGAGATCTAAGCTTTACACGTATGAAGTATTGTGAATATCATTACATACCACGTACCTTTTCGAACGGGCTTATTAACTATTGGTAATTTGCTACAATCATGTCGCAATGCATGCCAATTGCAAGATGCTTTTATCGTGGACATTCCATCATCATAAGATGAGCTCGTACTCGATTCGTTTGGTGGGAGAGCACCTTTATTTCAGCAAACAATGGGGCCGGAGGGAAAAGGGCTTTTGGAACATATCGGACACCGATGTTTGTCCCTCCAATCCCTACACATAAAGGTTGACTAAAAGCTAGCAAAGCTCCATGCATTCCATTGCCCCTCTATCCAATGATGTCGCCCATGTTCGATGTCCAATGACTTTGTCCTTCCGTTTTCTTCCTTTTTTTCTCTTTATCTTTTCTTGCTTGAAGGAATTTAATAGTTGCCAAAGAAGCACGTACGAATTCTTGGTACATAGACACATGAAAAGGGGCCGCGACATTGGAGCCCCACTGCCCCACGGGCATGATGAATGCCAGGAGAATTGCCCGATCAGCTCTAAACCTATTGTGTATATACCAATTCAATTTTAATTTTTTTTAATTTTGCTAATTCATTCGTAAATTTTTACGCAAAATTCCAATGTAATCTTTTCGGCTAATTATTGCTAGAAATTGTTGACATGCCTGTGTGTCATGTAGGGTGGCCAGGCAATTGACCGGAAAAATTATATTGGAACTTCACGTAAAAGTTTAAGATTAAATTAGCATTATTAGAAGGTTTAGGGGCTACATTGACATTCGCCCAATAAATTTAGGACCGACGGGATAATTTTCCTTTTTGAGAATTGTTATATTCCAAGTTACCAACCAGCCAATCTTGTGTGCGGATGATTGGAACCGATGAGCAAAGACATTTTGGTTGGCATTTACTAATGCCCATGCAATTGACAGGCCATTGTAGCCGTATGGGAATGGGAAGTAGGGAAGGCATCAATTACTCCTCGTTGATTTGTCGGGGTCGTTCCTAATTTATTGTGCCTAGCCACCCACTGCAGGACAAAACACCCCAAAAAGGTCTTCTTTTATCTTTTGTGGCCAAGGCGAATAAACAAAAGCCCTGGCCTTTTGCAAACAGTTTGAGGACCAGCAAGTTCATGATGTACTTGGATATGCATATGTGATTCATAACTCTTATGCACATTGCTGTAGAACTAGCACCCAGATTTCATGATAAAGTTTGGATCTACACGGGCCTCTGTGTCTCGCGTTTCGCCTTTCTTCAATAACAACTATTTATAAGAAGAATGTGAATGAACTATGACTTGAAATGTATGAAGCTCGGATATCGGACTCAAAGCCTAGATGCGAACTAGTCTCTCCAGCTCTTATATATCTTACTTCCCATGCGATCTGTTGGATATCGGACTTGGAATGTATGAAGAACAACTATTTATATGAAGAATGTGAAGAAATATGACTTGGAATGTGTGAAGCTCGGATATCGGACTCAGAGCCTAGATGCGAACTAGTCTCTTTAACTCTTATATATCTTACTTTCCATGCGATCTCTTGGATCAGATCCCATCGATATTGGATTTAGTATGGTTGAACAAGATTATTGCTGCCCTTACCAAAAAAACAAGATAATTGCTACAAAATAGCACGGAAGTCGTGACATAAATTTACACGATCGAATTTTTGCTTTTCTTTTTTCCTTTTCCAAGATTGTGTGCACGATACAAGTCAGGTTGGGTTTCTTACACGGGCTCGAACTGGAAACATAATTTAACAATTATAATGGACAAAGAATCTTCAGCTTTGTTCGATGTTCCAATTGATATCTCGACAAATCTCGACCATTGATACATGAGTTATAGGTTCCTTGACAACCCTGTTCGCACCGAATGGATAAGGCATCATATAAAAATATTGACCAATTCCACGATTGGAAAGGATTCATCATTTTGAGATGTCTGCATTCAGCAAGGCTCAAACAAAAACAGTTTTGCTTCACTTAATTTCTCGAAAAATAGGATGAAACTTCCTAAGCACGTTTGAATTCTTCATTGCGGTGCGACTGTTATAAAAAAACTAGCTAAGCTTGGACGAAATTGGAAATCAATTAGCAATAACGCTCGATAAAGAAGCGTAATTGATAAGGTTTTGGATATGGTCAATTCGTTTCTGTTCTAGATGCTTAACACCGACGCGAAATTGTCGAGTACCTTCAAGAGATAGGTGTCCCGAGGTTTTTATGGATGTCGTGTTTGTCGAGAATTAAACAAAAGCAAAAGCTACTTTTTTTCTTCATTTTCTGTTAAAAACTATAATGTATATGTGAATTTACGTAATACTATTTGATTTTTGTGAAAGTTTTAGATTACAACAAAAAAAAATTAAAGATAAATGCATCGAAAGTGCTAGAACTTGTCACAAAATTGCAATTGAGTCCTAAAATTTTCAAAAGGTGCAATTACATACTAAAATTTGTCACGACAGTGCAATCGAGTCCTAAAACTTTCAAAAAAATGCATCTTAAAACTTGTCGAATAGGTCTAATTAAGTCCTTCCATTGTATGACAAAAAAAAGTCTTTCTATCGATTATACTTTCTGAACAAGTTTTAGTACTTGATTTTTTTTTATCGAATAAGTTTTAGTACTTAATTGAACTTTTTGAAAGTTACGTGTCTCAATTGTATTTTAGTGTCAAGTTTTAGGACTTTCAGTGCATTTATCCTGAAAAATTAAGTGCGGGAACAAAGAGACTTGAATTTAATCAAAAGATAAAAAATAATAAATGTCAATCCGAACCAGCCATGTAGGCCTAATTACTTCCCCAAGAAGAAGTAGGTCAAAACCAAACTCAAAAGGCTCGAATCCTTCCCAAAGATTTTGACAAGGAAATCGATTAGTTTAGCTAAGTATTTGCTCAAATAAATAAATAAACAAATCGAAGTTGCGTCTAACTCAAGTAATTGGTCACTTTAAAAATTATTTTGCTTTAACTTTTGCTCTATCCGCGGTTAGCGCAAGTATAACTTCGCAAAGGAATTTGTTAAGATGCTCACATGATTTGTGCTCCAAACTTACACACTCCAACATCTTGCGACATATGCCTTGAACAGTCTTTTGAAACGTGCATCGATGTTAATTGAGCAACCGCAATCAAGTGAAAATAATAAAGAACGTCACGACGGAGGAGGGACGAGAAGTTTGGTCTACCAAAGTGGGGGACGACATTGCCTAATCAAAATGATATTAGGTACAAATCCATAATTAAAGTTGAAAGTCGCAAAGCAAAATCACTTTGATTGACTAAAGCTGGGTGCAGGGCCAGTAGACCCCATTACGACTTTTGAACGTGGCTTCTTCCCCTCTCTGTTAGCATTCCTCCCGACGCTTCTTCAAAGGCTGATGAAGCCTTCTACCGACATGTTTAGGTCGACACCAAGCAAAATGACGTTGCCACCGTAGCAAAAGAGTCATTGCAATAGAATAGCTAGAATGCGTTGGGGTGGCTATTTTAGATTTATTAAGAGAAAGGAGGGGTTACATCACATGCATCTGGTAAAATAGTCATTCTCTAACGAAGAAACCCTTGCCGAATTAGTCTCTATTGAATTTTTTAGGGATAGTTACACAGATGATCTTGAAACTTTGATTCAGTGTATGCAATATCGTCCCTAAACTTTTAATTTGTTCAACGTTGTCCACGAACTTTTTAATTTCTAGGACGACATTGCACATTAGGCTAAAGTTCAAGGATAACATTGAACAAATTAAAAGTTCATAAACGACATTGCACATTAAGTTAAAGTTCATGGACCATCCGTGTCATTTTCTTTATTTTCTACCCTCTATTTCCTTAGCTTCATTCACTGTGTAGTGTAGCAAAGATTGTGCTGGTGGAGAAAAATGAGTTGGTCCATCTTCATATCACACTCAATGGCTATGCAAACCACAAAATCGACTGTTGCCATAGATGTCAAAGTTTCGGGGATAATTTATAACTTTTCAAAATATAGGGATTATTACGCAATTGAGCCAAGGTTCAAGGGGGTATTCCGAAATTGTGACTTTTCGAAATTTAGGAGCTGTTACGGAATGTATCAAAATTATGGACCTAACCAGGTTCTTAGAAGGCTCAAGGGGAATAAGGGAAGAAACTCCTCGGTATGGTAGAGAGATGTCCCTATAAATTCTTTATGCATTCCCTATTTCTCGAGAAGAAAAAGTTAGGGAGGGAACTTGGGGATTTGCAAGTGAGAAAGGTAGACTCCATGTCAGTTTCAGTTAATTACTGCTAGGTAGGCAGGTACAAAAGTGGCAGTCAAGTCACGAGGCTCTATCTATTCCTTCCAGAACGAAGAGAGCCCATCAAGTTCATAACATGCCCATGTGTGAACGACTCGTTCGGTCTAGACAAGCCCATCACTTTTGCCTCGTGAATTCCCAAAATTCCAAAGGGCCATATACCATCTTTGGATTGTAAGGCAAATTCAGGTTAGGTCTTCAATTAGGCCTAACTCACTATTCCAGTCATTCTGAAGAGAAATTGCTCAATAATTTTGAGCTGGGCTAAGTCTGATTGAGACCAAACAAGCCCAGTTTTCTTATATATATATTCATTAAATAGTTAAAATTAAAGGAGAAAATTACCTAATCAATCCTAAATTTATTGGACAGATACCAATTCAATATTAAACTTTTCAATTTTGCCAATTAGTCCTAGACTTTTGTGTGAAATTTCACTATAGTGATATCGGCCAATTTTGCCAAAAGATTGCTTATAGGATTGTGTGCCGACAATAACAGGACCGCCACATTAGCGATCTCCAACAAAAATCGACGGGAAGGACTATATTGGAATTTTATGCAAAAGTTTAGAACTAGATTTATAAAATTGAAAAGTTTAAGATTAAATTGACATCCATTCAATAAGTTTATAACTAATTAGACAATTTCCACCGTAAAAAGGCTAATATAACAGGCGCACTAATGTCCCTATCACTTGAAACTCAACTCTTTCATTGCTACAAACAAGTGATTTTATGTCTCTAATGATTCAACACGACGAAAAGAGTGAGCAATTAAGGGTGTGTTTGTTTCACTAAAACTTCATAATAAAGAAAAATATTTTCCATGTAAATTTCAAATGAAACGATTAGTTTTTATTTGTCTGGTGGTTTAGGGAAAGTGATTTCCTTCCTATTAAAAAGGGAAACCGTTTTCTCAAAATCCATTTGTTTTTCAATCCATGATTTTAGTTTTCTATCATCCAAATACTAGAAAGTCAAAAAATAATTTCCCGAAAAACAATTATCCTCCAATCAAACGGACCCTAAATTCGAAATCGAACAAACTAGTGCTGAAAAAAGGGCAATGCTGGCTTACTCTACTTCTATCTAGGGACACCAAATGCCCGCTACTCTCTCCCCAATCATTCAGATGGACATACGGATTGCCACGTGATCCCCCGAACGACATTCCCCTCAAAGAGGGAAAGGCCACTTCAAATTTCGTGGGGTATCTTCAAAACTCGAACACTTTCCGGAGGGACCCTAGAAAACAAGGGACCGTTCACGTCGAACCTTGTACGTGCACGAACGTGTTAACATCGGAAATGGCAAGTGGAAAGGGAAAGCTGGAAAGGAAAGCAGGGACACTGCAATAATACAACGCGGTCACCAAACTTTTAGCTTGTTTAATATGGTCCATGAATTTTAACCCCACGTATAATGTGATATTTGAACTTTGATATATATATTCAGTATAGTTCCTAGACTATATGAAAACATTCGATGTTGTCCTATGATCCATAGACAACATTGCATATTGTCATATGATTCAGAGATTAAATTGAATATATACCAAAAATTAATCCAAGAACCACATTGCACATTAAGATAAAGTTCGGGGACCACATTGAACAAATTAAAAGTTCAGAGACCATATTGCGTATTAAACTAAAGTTCATGAACTATTTGTGTCATTTTCCCTAACTTCAAATGTGTTGCTCTCATATGGATCAATTTATAAAATCGACATTATGTGATTTGATGAACTGTGGTTGGAAAACTCAAATAATAATTGTCTCGAGTCACTTGCTAAACGATCGATTAAAAGAGTACTTCTAATTTTCAATGGCAACTACTATTTTAGCCTTCAAAGTTTCATGGTCCGTACAATTTGATCTTCTAAGTTTTGTTAAATCATAGTAATAGTTGGAAATTAACGTATCAAATATTATCGATTTCACCCACAAGGCTCTTTTCCTACCAAATTATGCCCTTGGCCTTTTCCATTTGTGGGCTCCTCTGGCAAATCATGATGTGCGCATTCTAGCTACGCTGCACTTCTATTCATCAACGTAGGAATTGGGTTCAATCTTTCCACTGCCCCTTCTCATCAATGAACTCCTAACGTATACGAAGGAGCGCGGCACCAAAGTAACCTAAGATGGCCGGTTTTTTTTCTTAAAGTGATCTCTACAAAGGAAGCATCTAGCGTTAGTGAGTATATAAGCTCGAGAAGCGATTCACTAACTCAACCTTTATGAATCCATTTTTGCGTTCACTCCTTTGGCGCATGTCTCCGCAACACAAAACGAGAATTTCGCTCGTTATAGGACTTGACCAAACATCTCACAACACTAGCTGACAGCAGCCATGCAACACCTATAATTTGTTTTGTTTGCGCGGTTTGGTCATTTCAGTCATACTTTGTGCGATTAAGTGCTCTAGTAGTTCAACTGCTCCTATTGAAAACGTCAAATTACTGAATGACGTCGCACTGTTGATATGTCGGAAAATGTTATTCGATGCTTGTGCAGCACCAAACTAACGTCAAATTAGCAAACGAAACACCAGGAGAGAAAAGGAAAAAGAAAAACCTAACCTGACCACATTAGTTTCTATGAGTAGCTGAAGCATGATTGCACGGACATAAAAACATAAAGAGCTTGATTGCACAAAATAAAAATTGAAAGATCAAATCGCATAAATTGAGTTAGACAAAGGACTCGATTGCTCAAAATACTATTAAACCGTATAAACACTAAAATTGATGAATTGATCGTACTTAACCCAGTCGTTAATGCATCGGCCATGCAAATTTAATACATTGAAAATACGTATTTGCATCAACCCGTCTCTAATAACAGAACAGGAAACCTTTAGTTTGTGGTCCTCATCTTTTTTATTCCCGTAAATTATCCTAAATTAATTTACGTACATCGATGACTTACCGTACTTTAATAAGATTTTTTTTTAAATAAGATCTCCGCACGTCCAGCATTATTCTAAATAAAAAAAAATTGTCAGATATCTACTTACAAGTTACAAGTTCCAATTTGACGGGGCAAATTTCTAGCAAAATTTTTGTTTTTTTTGATGAAGCAAATAGTATCCGATAGTTCCCGATCCGAACAAGGTCGCACGTTCTGACACGGGAGCACCGGAGCGCAACGCTGCACGCAACGCCACGTGTGCGCCACCTTCCCCGACCGTCCACTCCACACTCCTCACACTCCCACACGCACGGACGGTGGCGCAATTCAGCACGCCACCCAAAAGCCAAGGAAGACGCCACCGCAAACGACAACGGTTTCCGAGCGGCGCGCTCCTTTGCAGTTTTTTCGGACCCTTACTTCAACCTTTTCCCCAATCACTCACACATCGCAAGTTGCCCGAACATGAACAATAGAATTCGCACTTTTCTTGTTGAAGGATTAGTCTTAAATATTGCGGTCAGTGCTATAAAAGTCAATTAGATAGATCAATCAAATAGATCGCGTGTTGAATATTAATTCCTTCTTAAATTAAAACGAGATACCGATAGATCTATCGAATAAATATTATCTAATGACATTTTATTATTATACAAGATCGAAATTTGCGGACTAATATTTACATATGAGGAACCAAAAGAGAACCAAAAGAGAAACGCGACTTAGCTAACTAGGCGGCATGTATGCTCAATATGGTCTGTGAGAAGAGTCGGCAATGACACATCGTTGTCGGAGGAGGAACTGAAAAGCGAAGCTTAGTGATGTTGGGCGTCGTGTAGCTTGGAGGTGGCATCGGAGAGCATCTTCTGGATCCTCTGTCTTGTCTCCACGCGCGAGCCTCTCTCCTCCTCGTCCCTCATGCTCCTCCCGCCGTAGGCCTCGAAGAACTCCTTGTTCTCTTTCTCCAACTCATTCCACACTGCAAAACCCACCTTTGAGCTGTCCATCGACTATTCGGTACATCAAATACAAAACATTGATGACGACGACGACGACGGCGGCGGTGATGCATGCAGAAACATCCTATTGCAAATAGTAGAGTATCGTATTTGATAAAAACCCATAAAACAACAGGGACGATGAACAGCGCCGGATCGAGGTTTTCCGCGACTTTTCATGAAACCCTCCGATCTTTCTGAAGGACCGAGAATTGAATATTTTCGGCTAATTTCTTCACCATGGTCTCGAAGCAGTCTAGGGTCATGTTTCTAGTCTTTTGTACACATTCCAGACGGCCAAGCACGATAAAGAAAGAAGGCGAGACAACGGAAAAAGCTAAAAGCAGCGAGCGATGGGCGACCTGTGGAAGTGATAACGGGCTCGATGTTTGCATGTTTGGAGAGAGCCTCCATGCACTCTTCTTTGCTCATGTTGAAGAGTATACACTCCTCTATCAGGTGGTGCACCTGCACACACGCACGCACGCACGCACACACACACGCACGCACACACAAAAACATATGTATACCCATCAGATCAGATCACCAGTCAAGATAACAGTTCAAACAACAACTTTGCCTGACGATGGCTATACCATTCGGATGTATGAAGCAGGAGACTCCCCCATGACGATGGCTAACCCTTCGCCTTTTGTAGATACCAGACAAAGATCGATACTGGCGCGGACCAAGGATCTTGAGAGGCAGAGGAGAGGCTAATCAGATTTTCCGGGAAAGTTATCAGCAGACGGGAAATGCGCAGGAGGAGGAGGAGGAGGAGGAGGAGGAGAAGGAGGAGGAGGAGGAAAGAGAGGCGATCAGAAAGGACGACCGGAACCAGAAAAGAGAGAAGAGGAAGGGGCTAGATCAAGAAACCCAAATGATGGTCCAAAATATGGTTCAACATGTGACGGCAGCGTGCGCGCAATGCATATTCTAATGTTTTCTTGGCAACATGGGTAGGTCAAAAGGGAAGAAAAGGAGGAAGGCAAAATGGCGAGAACGGAGTAAATTTTTTAAACGACGGGGAGAAAAAGACGATGACGTCGCAGGGGCGGGGGGCGGGGGGAAGGGTGGGGGTGGTGGGACCCGGGCGCCCACGTGGGGCGCGGGACATGATTGGCGGAGAGGGGATATGGGGAGATTCCATAAGCAAAGCCCCCGGGAGACTGTTTTTTTTTGTTGCGCGCTGAGGCTCGCCGTGGCCCCCCCGTGCCACCGTGGCGGTGTCCACGTGACGCGGGCCCGGGCAGCCCTCTAGCAATTCGTCACGTGGCGGGCCCACAGTCACCACCGCCACCCCCCAGAGTGGCGAGGCGGGCCCCACGGGACCCCCTGACCTCCCCTCCCCGAGGGAAAATGGGCTGGCGGGCTGCGGCTCGCCCCCCCGTTTCCTCGTTGCCTGTCTCCGCTTGTCCGCAAATTGTCGTCTTTAAATTGTCGCCTTTTTCTAATTTTTCGAAAATTAATCTTTAGATCAGGCCCGTTCGTGGTGTTAAACACGTCGGATATTTATTCTCGTTCTATATGAATTTCATGTATTTATGCAGCATGTGACGCTCTTCAAAGTTCGTGTTCGTATGAATGTGAAGGATTTTTGTGTGTATCAAGAGTACCCAAAAGAACGATGACGCCTTGTCCTTTTATTTCGGCGCAGAGTATGTCGTTAACGACAATGCTCTTTGGCACACAACGGACTTCTTCGTGACGGCTCGGGAGTCCGACTTGGAACCATTCGGGATGTTGGGTGAAACCAACCTTTCGTGTACCTTAAAACCGAGGAAAACGACAACAGCGTGTAGATCCTCCATGATTAGAGTCCTTTCTGGGTAATTAATGGAAAAATTCTCGATATGCAAGAAACTAGTTAATACAGCTATCGATTGCGATCGTCAAATCTTTTAGATAATTACCCCATGAGTTCTAAACTTATTGTGCAGATGCTAACTCGGTCATAAACTTTTTAATTTTGTCAGTTTATTCCCGAACCCCAGCACGAAATGCCAATGCAGTCCTTCAAGCCAATTACCGCAGAAAATCGCTGACGTGTTGTTCAGTCATCGCCGGTCGTCCTACACGACATGCTGATGCAGACAACTCGTGGATCATTACGTTAGTGATTTTTCGGCAGCAATTATTCAAAAAGATTATATTGAAATTTCGCTCAAAGGTTTAAAAATACGTCGGCAAAATTGGAAATTTTCAAATTGGATTAGCATCGATATACTACGTTTAAGGGAAGGTGGAGCTCCGACATAACCCCACTTTTGGAGGAAAATTAACTCGGAAAATGAACTATCTCTCCACTATCAACCCTAGTTAATCGAGCTTATGCCCACAATAATAATTATAATCTCAGGGACTCGGAGCCCACACCATAGTGCCGAATATAAAAATCGATATCGGAGTCAAGAGGGCACAGCGGCATTATTGTCTCGTGACGATGCGAACCATGTGCATCACTTCACAATACGTTTTAAAAATTACCGCACTAAGCTAGATGAATATTAATATAATGTTAGGAGGCGATGGTGCAATTACAGCTATAAATGACAGTGACGTGGTCGTCTGTTGGGCTGGCGATCATACTAGAGACGCGACGTGTACCCGATTGCCAACGTCGGACGAATCGGCTTTTACCTGCGAAGTAATTCGAGTTAATTTCATTCGCTGCGCTTGACCAGGGGGGAGAGTGAGAGGACACCAGCCTGTAATCGATATGTCATGTTACCTACCCTTTCATAAGTTGGTGTCATGTGCACTAACATCTCTAGAAGGTACTATCAATCCTTGTTTCCAAGGAGTTCTAGAAAAATGTTAACCATGGGTGATGATATTTTTACATAGATTATTTACTCTCTTTTTTTTTTTGCAAAAGGGTTTTTGCAATTAGTAAATTTATTATTTGCATAAAGAGAAAAAAGGTAGCTTTGCAATTGGTTAACAATTTTCGTTTACCTAGTTAACGAGATAATGTCTAGTACAACATGAAGATGGTATTTTTCTTTTTTTTGCTTTTGCAAGTTGCCCATAAAAGAGCTTATGAAATGAAATCCACTAAATACTCTCCTGGATGGGTTTCTTTTACTCTTAAATAGATGGTCATGCTTTTCTAATCCTAATCAGACATAATTTCCTAACTGGTCATTTGATTGATGTTGCAAACATGGACATTACTCGTATTTATATCCAGTTAGGTTTGCAAGCGGGTGGTATCGTAGTTATAAATCATCAATCAGAAGTATTATTGGACTAAATTATATCCATAAAAATACACATTGAGTGGAATTGGCCTTATATCTTCAACAATCGGAGATTAACTGGCCCATTGACTAATTTGATTTTCCAAATTATTATCACCAATTTGGCTATTTTGGTCATCATCAGCCCGATTGTTCTCATCAATGTGATGTTGATAAGAAGATTCAGGCATTTGCATGGTTCTTATAGGAGATTGACTACTCTAACCAACATTATTGGCATCAATAAATAAAGAGGGACTAGGAACATTCCTTGTTACCGATGGATTGGATATTGGTGGTTCATTAGTCGATGTTGGCATCGAGAAAACATCATTCATGGCATTGAGAACAATCGGCTTGATCACGTCAAACATGTGACTCGCAATGTAATTGACTATACCGTTTTGTTGCTCTTCAAACAATCTCTTCATAGTGGCCAACATATAAGGACTTGGTGCAACTTTTCTCGATTGATCTTCAGTGAACTGTCGAGAAAGGTTTGCCCCCTCACACTGGCCTTCTTTTGGTATTTGGTTAACGGGTGATCACGTGTGTGCAAACCCGTCACTACCACTAGGCATTGGTTAACGGTTGTCAGGTCGTAGATGATTTCTTATTCACGGCATTGAGTTTCCTTAAAATGAATCACACAGGTCATCCCACTAGGCATGCCAAAAAGATGTCTTGTCAAAATTGTATTGTTGACAAAATATCTTTTATCAAAATTCGTTCTTTGGTTTTTATTAAGAAGAGATGAGTTCCGTGGTTTTTATATGCTTTGTCAAAATTTAATCGATGACGAAGTACAAAATATTTTGCCGGAATTTAATCGACTACAGAGTGAGATAATAGAGAGATACAACGTCAGAATTTAATCGATGACGAAAATTTGAAAACTACAACTAAGATACATTTTGTGATTTAACCGACAATGATATATCTGAAACTACGACTAAAGTACAAGAATTAAAAGATATTTAAATTACAAAAAAGTAAAAATAAAGATAAATATGCGATAACGTGAGTTCTTTAATCAATTGGAGCGAGCTTTTATATGAATACACTTCGGGTATTTGAATCTTTGGGTGCAACTTCCTTGCCGTGATCTTGGGCTGCATAACTCCCTTATGAACATTTATTACTTGAATTTTCGATTGTAACTTTCTTGCCACGATCTTAAACTTCATTCATAACTCCACGTAGTCCTTATCCAAAGCAATTTCAACTGTCTTCAATACTTATCTTGAATATTAATCACATGGTTAAATCGTTACTGACCAATCGGCATTGTATATTGTTAATACAATTTAGTCACCCGAATTCATGATTATCAGATAATTGTTAAATCAATTGGCTTTGTATAATAACACCGGGTCATTGATATTATTGTTACTCACCAACACTGGAGTCAATCGTCAACCAATTACCACCGCATATCGATAGCATCAGTTGGTGATCGATATTCAGAAATCAATCGGCATTTTCCTCTCACCGGTAGTTGTCCACAATTGATCAAACCCTACTCACATCGACTCAGTTTGTCAATTATAGTGAAGAGTTGGTCATTTTTTGATGTAGAATAGTGAAGAGTTGGTCATTTTTTGATGTAGATAGGATGGCTATTTGTGTCATAGATTCGTGTTCCCACTTTATTATGTTAAAATTCGGATCTAATTCGAACTCGGTAGGGGTGTAAATGATTCGATTTTCTTGAAAAACCGAACCGTTATGGGTGCACTATTGAACCGAACCGAATCTCCCTCGAACCGAGTATGAACCGAACTGAAAAACCAAATTGGTTCGGTTTGGTTAGGTATGGTTCAGTTCAATTTTCGGTTTCAGATCATTCTTTGTCAGTGAACATGGAAAGAAACCCATCATCAAAACCAAAATTATCTTCTCTATCACCTGCTCTACCCATAAAAGAACTTATACATAGTAAACAACTCTGCAAGACCAACTTTGTCAACCCAATCTGCTTGAGCACGAAATGACAAGAACCCACCCAATCGCACAGAGCAAGCACAATGGAGGATGAGAGCGAAGGAAGAAGACCATACACGTAGAAGGGTATCCGAAAATTGCTTTGAAACTTCAACCCACGAACCTTAACCAGCGCCACACATCATCAACTGGTACTCTCTCTCTCCTTTTTGGGCGTGGAAGTTGACATTTTTCAGCGGCGCTCTCTAATTGTCTTGTTGAACTGGGTGTTATCGAGCGCGGATGGGGAGAGGTATGCGAGTTGCGGGATGGGTTCTGCTCGCTCTCTTGGCGTTGGCCGCGAGCTTCCTCAAGCGAGCGAGGTCGCACGGAGACCAGCCCTTGGCCAGGATTGCCGTTCACACGACGGTCTCTGCTCTCGATGGAAGGGCGAGCAGAGACCAAGCCCTGGCCATGATCGTCGCCTTCAGTTCTTGGAGCGACTGCTTCAGTTCCATTGTTGCGGGTGGTGGGGGCACAAATTGCGTCCCTCGATTGGAGGAGAAGGAGCAGACGTAGGAGCCCTAAAAGCCTTTTACTTAGGGTAAAAATTGAAGGAACGAAGGGTTTATTTTCAATTCGGTTCGATCCGAATCGAAATTAAATCGAACTGAAATAAACTGAATCGAAAAAAAAAAGTTGGTTAATTTAGATAATTCGAACTGAAAATCGAACCGAACCGAAATGAACAAAATTTTTGGTTTGTTCGATTCGGTTCGGTTTGTATCTTGATTCGATTTTTCGATTCGGTTCTGACGTTCCTAGAACCCGACATGTCTATTGACTAAAAAAGAAACAAAAAAGAAAAAAAAACTCTCCCTTCCCTTCTGCTCTCCCAATTCACCCAACAAGACATGTAGATTCCGACGGGCCACTGTCGTAGACACGTTGCCACGTCAAGCCACTGCTTCTCGAGCTATCAAATGCTGAGTTCGCCCCCTCTCCTTTCGCTCGTGTCCCTCTCTAGATCATGCTCCTCGGCCCAAACGCGGCCCTCCTCGACCCTTCCCCCGTCCCCGCCGCCGCCTTTGACGAGTACGGGTGGCGAGGTGCAACGGGCCGAGAGATCCGAGGCTTTTTGAACCTAAGCTCGGGCCTCGAATCAGGGTCCAATTTGAGGCCTTTTTAGTGCCGTATCTTTAGCGCATTCTGCGGCACTTCCGCTTTTCGATGATGCCCGTGCGTTCGTCCCCGAGAATGGACTGTAGAAATGCCCAAGTGAAGTCCACCGTGGAGTTAGCAGCGCGACCAACAAATCGGTCAACAAGACAGCTGCCCCAGGAGCGAGAGGGGGAGCCGCCACATACGAGACAACCCGAGCGATCGCGAGCCAAGACATGGCCATCGCCGCCGCCGCCGCAGCATCCGCCCCGGCTCTTCCTCCGAGCTCCGCTTCCCGCATTCCCTCGGCCCCCGCCAGACCCTTCTCCTTATTCTCTCCGTCCCCCGCTGCCTCCCCTCCTCAGTCCCGTCTCCTCCGCGCCGGAGCCCACCTCCGAGCCCCTCGGTTCTCGATCTCCCGCCTCCGCCGCCGCCGCCTCCATGAGCGTGCGGGCTCCGGAGAGGAGCTCGCCTCCGTCGTCCTTCCTCGACCGCCGGGAGAGCGGTTTCCTCCATTTCGTCAAGTACCACGGCCTCGGCAACGACTTCATCTTGGTAAGGGTTGTTCATTCGGTCTCTCTATCTCTTTCGGATGTTTGTCTTCTCGCTTGTTGGAAAATGTCGGAATGTCGGAGACCCTTTGACTGCCTGATACGAGCCGGAGTCGTTTGTACGTTAGCTGGTTTCTTTGGAGGTTGGGAAGTATAGTCCAGAGGAACGCTTGTCCGGTACCGATCAAATTCAACACACAAGGCGCGGACTTTCCTGTTTATGCACTGTAGTAGCAGTCCGACAAATCATATGTTGAGTTTGGATTGCTCAAAATGTTTTCTTTGGAGGGTATTAGCATCATATTGTAGTATTGAGTAGTTGTCGGTATTTTAGGTTGATAATAGGGACTCTTCGGAGCCTCGAGTTACTCCGGAGCAAGCCGTGAAGCTGTGTGACCGTAACTTTGGGATTGGTGCTGATGGAGTGATTTTCGCCATGCCCGGGATTAATGGCACGGACTACACTATGAGGATTTTCAATTCCGATGGCAGTGAGCCTGAGGTGATACTTTAGTCTTTTGTGCTTAGACAAATCATCATCCGGATAATTATTGGTTTTACATTCCCTTCGTCATATTTCTTCCAGATGTGTGGTAATGGAGTGCGATGCTTTGCACGATTCATTGCTGAGCTTGAAAATCTAAATGGAAGACAACGGTAATGGAAATTGCTTATTGTTCTGTGATAATCTATGTACTGAAAGTAACTTTCAATGAGTCAATGAGATATGTAATTGTAAGTGAGAATTAGTTCTTACCAACGAAATGTGGATAAGGGTAAACATTCTCGGCTATGTTATTTTGGATGAACGTGATGGAACTTTCTCTGGTATTTCCATTTTTAACTCCTTTCGCTCTTTCATTGCATTTGGCAGTTTTACGGTACACACTGGTGCTGGTCTAATAGTTCCAGAGATTCAAGATGATGGGAAGGTATTTTACAGGACCAAAGTTTTCATGTGCTGCATTTTAGTACTTAATCGGCATTCTTTTTAGCTGCTGTATATGTAATTGCTTTAAAAGGATCTGCGGAATGGTATGATGAAATACATAATGCAGTTAGATTCTGATCAACCTAGTTCCTGTTGCAACCGTCTGTTCTTTGTAAATTGTAATATATGATGAGTGCCAGTTTGGTATTTGGTTTTTATGTGACCTTATAATCCCAGGTTACAGTTGATATGGGGGAACCAATACTCAAAGCTTCTGATGTGCCCACAAAGTTATTGCCAAACATAGACCGCTCTGTGGTTAAATCTGAACTAAAAGTTGATGGAGTAACCTGGAATGTGACATGTGTTAGCATGGGCAATCCCCACTGTGTCACCTTTGGTGCCAAAGGAGAACAGGTGATTTTTGTGGACAATGTATTATATTCCTCATTTTATGAGCAATATTCTCTGGCTTCAGATCTCAATTTGGAGTATAATAATTTCTGTGTGACACTTTTTGCTCGCAAGAACTATGTGCTTGACTTCATTCCTTTGTCATCCATAGCTCATACTGGAATATGCTGTTGAGCAGAATTTCCAGGTTGACAAACTAAACTTGGCTGAAATAGGTCCAAAGTTTGAGCATCACGAGATGTTTCCAGCGAGAACGAACACAGGTTAGTCATTTATGGAACTGACAACTACATTTGCAGTTGCATGGAATTGCCCTTCTCCAACCCAGTTATACTTTGGTTTCCAGTCAGATCCATCTAACTAATGTTGTTGCTATCATCTTTTGTACCATCAGAATTAATGCTGCCAATGCCCTTAATATCTTTTGCAGTTGGTTGTACTATCATATTTGATAAGGACTAGAAGATTCTCGAGTGCTGTTATACTGTGACATATATGTTATCTGCACTTGCCACATTGCCCTTTGCTTGTACGCTAGATTTCGCTGGGTTGTAGAAAGCTGGTGCCTTGTATATTTATCATAGCTTAAATACTGCGAACAACTTAACATTTGTGAGACGGCCAGTGCCATTTGTGGTCTGGTCGGATTCTTAAGTGAAATAATGAAAATTACGTCAACATAGGTTTCATTTATTTTTATCCCTATGATGTTTGAGCCTCCATCGTTCTGCATGGGCATTTCAACATCAAATTACTTTTCACATGATTGTGTCCGCAACTTTATTTTACGTGATGGCAATGAAAGAGGTAGATTTTATGGTTTTCCCCTCCAATTGCTTTCTAAATTCAGGATTGGCTGTTTCTGTGCCTTTGTAGTACCTCCGTGCATATTCTGTTATTTTCCATATGGAGATGTGATTAATGAAAAAATGTATTTGATTGCAGAATTTGTGCAAGTTTTCTCTCCTTCGCACCTGAAAATGCGTGTTTGGGAACGTGGGGCTGGTTAGTGCCTATGGCAATCATTTTTAAGATCCTCTCCATCATATGTGACAAGAGAATCATATCAATATGGTTGAGATGATTCTGCCGTCTTTCTTTCATTTCCTGAGCAAAATCTTATGTAAGAGTGCTTGGATGCAGGAGCAACCCTGGCTTGTGGTACAGGGGCATGTGCAGTGGTTGTTGCAGCAGTTCTTGAGGGACGAGCTGGGAGGGTAAGCTCCATTATTGAACTCTATAGTAGGACAATGCAGAAATGTAATTCATCTAATTCCATATGTTTTGAATTTGATAGGATGATTGTTTTGTTGATCACGGATAGATCCAGTTGTTAGGGACATAATTCTACATGAACTACAGAATATGTCTATTTAAAAGTGCTGAAAATCATTTAATCCAATCCTAGTCTCGTAATTTAAAACTTTTCTTTAAAATCTGGACCCCGTCTTTATCATGGCTTCTTGGTAAAGTAAGCATTATCACGTGTAGAGATTACCTCAGTATCCCGACATTTACATATACACATCGTTGATGTTATAAAGTGAAATGACGATGGTGCATGCATCAGAGCTAAGTATCTGTATCATATGGACGTGTCTCAAGATTATACTTCTCCCATCTCCCAAGAACAAAGATATTCTAGCAAACAAAGGGTATCTTTCTGTCTTTGCTAGTGCCTCACTTTGTTTTGTGCCAACTTATTATGTTACAGAGTTGCACAGTAGATTTACCTGGAGGTCCACTGGAGATTGAATGGAGAGAGAAAGACAATCACATATACATGACTGGCCCAGCTGAGGTGGTCTTCTATGGATCCGTACCCATTTAGCACGAATTGAACTTTTGTACTTAACCAACTTTTATTTAACAAACTAGAATAATGGTCAAGTGCAAGTGTACGGGTGAAGAGTGTTTGGAGTGTGTCTGGATAGCTAGAGTCCTGTCTTATTCGAATTGAGTTGTCTGAGGTAATAGCGGAGGTGGTCTTTATGACCAATTTGTTGACCTAACTGGTTTGGTGATGAAGTGATCTCTTACGGTGAATTTAGTGGTCAAGTCTGATCCTTGATGTGGTGGGTGCTGCATATCCAGACTAGTATCACCATTTCAGGTTTCCCCATCTGGATTTAGATGCCAAACTCTCAGTTACTTTCTTACTTCTTTTTCCCTTTCTCTAGCGAACGAATCTCTGTACTTCGCGCGAAACCTGATTGCGCTGAACCTGATTGTTGAGTATACCTGTGAGAGAGGGAGAGAAGCAGAGATGTCTTACCCCTGCTCCAGACGGTGGCATTCGTGAAGGGAGCTAGAAGCAAAGTGTGGAATGGTGTTGTCCTTTGGCATTCAGGACCAAAAGAGTTGGCGGTAACGCCGGTAAGAGATTTAGATTTACACACGTTTCTCTGCCCTGTCGAGGCTGGGCTAGTTCACTCATAAATTTTATCAACGATAACTTGAGGGATGGAATTTGTCTATCTACAAAACCGTCTTATTTAGCTCTCTGTATTCGGGCATTATCGTCATAGGCTGACAGAACCAGGTTTGTAGAATCTGATAGCCATTGGCCTAGTCTGAGCGTAGCGTTCGACCCCGCTGACGTCGTTCCTTGCCTTCGCATCGTTGTGTAATTAAGGAATCTATCACCATCATCGTGTGATCAAGCTTCCCCACCGTTGGGCGGGCCGCGGTCAATTGGTTCGTGTATTGTTTACAGATAACTCTTACAGCGAAATTTCATCTTGCCTAACCATCCTGTGTAATAGCTGCTGTGGCACGGCTAATCATAGAACGCAATAGCTGTTCCCGTGATAAATTTTTTTTGTTATATCAATCGCTTTGCCAGTGTTAAATAATAAGTTCTTATCGAAATTTTTAAGAAACTTAACTTAAATTTATTTGTATTATCTATATAATGAGAACACTAGTTATAATTATTTTGACAAATCACGTCTTATTTGACTGAATATCATAATTAGCATAATATCAGTTGCTTACAATTATGTGTAATTATCTAAATTTGGATAATTTAATGTCAAGTAATTTAAAATTGATGATTGGCTTAATGACTACTTATTTTTAATAATGCTCAGAATGTCATATATATTATTTTAATCACACTGTTAATTATGGAACAAATAATGCTTACGATGATATTTTTACATGTTATATGACGAAATCTACCGAGTAATCACACGCTAATTATTATATAATAGATAAAAGCTTAGACATTAAATTGTAACATCTTCATATTGTATATGAGGTATTACACTCATCATTGCTACTAAGTGAAGATCCTTGTGCTCCCAATGATGACAATCGAGTGAGGGTAGGCATGTTCATGATCACCGCTATCAAGCGAGAGTCGACCGACTCCCGTGAGGGCTCCAGATCTAACTGTGGGAAAACGGGCCATTACTCTATTAGTGACGAGGGTTGCTTCTCCACCGCAACCCCCCTCTCTCTCTCTTGACGCTATTGTTTCTATTTAAGATTATTTTAAAAAAAATTGGCGACATGGCTATACACGGCATCAAACGCGTGCCCCATGGCTGAGTTGAATTGCCGCTAGCTAGAAGGACCCAAGGAGTTCGACACCAGAAAAAATTTTAAGGACCAGGTTGATTAAAATTAAAAGCTCAAATGCCCCAATTCAACATTTCACAGCAGTTCGAGGACCAGTTTTTAAATTTTCCCCCAGCAAACGTAGATAGACCTCGAAAATCAAAAAAATAAAAAAAATAATAAAATAAAAAGCGGAAGAAAGGAAAGCACGCGCCGCATTTGAAATTTCTGACGTGGGACCCACCCAACACCGAGGAGGAGGAGGAGGAGGAGGAGGAGGAGGAGGCGGAGGAGCCGAAACATCACCTACGGCGCCTCATACGTGTCGCGTCCTAAGTCATTACCGTCGACTAGCCGTTTGGAAAATCAAACCCACTCTTGACTTCTCCGTCTTCCTTCCCCCACCCCACCACTTCAAAAAAATTTCCACAACCACAATTCTGCACCCCTCTCTCTCTCTCCCTCTCTCTCTCTCTCTCTCTCTCTCTCTCTCTCTCTCTGTGTCTCTGTGGATTCCACCTCCGCTCTCCAAGTTCCTAACCGCGAATCCGTCGCCTAGACCCCCTGAAGATCTCTCTGTAAGTGCAATCACTCCCGCGTCCCGTTCGTCAATGTGGAACCTTGGATCTTGCTAGCTGTTGCAATCCGATGGGAACTGAACTGCGGATCAACGCAAAAGAGCGGGAGAAAAATGTTCTTTTCATGCGCATCGTTTCCTTTGTTCCTCCCCTTTACCGAAAGAGGCTTTCGTGCCTCGGAGGGCACCCGCCCGACCCCAAGCGAGCATCGAGCGCTTCGCATTGGGAATATACGTGAATTCTGTCCGCTTGTGTTGTGTCCGTCTCCCTCCCTGTTTTTGATGGCGTATCGTTCTTGTTCCCCTCTCTTTTTTTTTTCTTCTTTTTCCTTCCTTCCTCCTCTTTGGAGCCGTGCAGGTGGGAGAGAGGGAGTGGCGGAATGATGTCGCTCACCCCGGATCAGTTTAGAAAGGTCGGGTTGGGCGTGGTTCCGTCTCCGTCTCCGTTCCTCACGCCTCGGCCGGAGAAGCGGCGGGCGGACTGCAGAGGCGGCGAATTATGGAGCTCGAACAGGCAGGAGAAAGATAAGGAGGTCAACGTGCAGGTTCTGCTGCGGTGCAGGTGGGCATTAGCAGCACTTCGTGCTTACTCAAAGTCGTCTCCTTTTACCCCTTAGGTTTGGTGAATTGTGGTATGTCGGTGGACTCTGCTCATCCGTAGCGTAAGGTAGATAGTCAAAGGCGTTGACTAGAATATTCGTGGACGGAGAAAACGATTATTGAAATGGAAGGAGTTCTTCACGATTGGTTTTGAATGAATTGGAAATACTTTAGGTAATAACTCTGCAGCTACCCAAAAGCTAAGCAACAACAAAGTGGGATTGTACCATTTGAATTCTTAAATGTGTTTCCAATTACATAATTCCTTAGATGCCTGTTCTGGGACGGGCATTCTAAGTTTCGAGCTCGTTTGTCTAATTTTATCTGTCAGGCCATTAAACGAAGACGAGCAAAGGTTGAATGTGCAGAAGGTCATCTCGTGCAATGAGTACAGAAGAGAGGTCAATGTCATGCAGAATCTAGCCAACAAGCAAATAGATAGGATTTTCACTTTCGACAAGGTATGCTGACATGATTTCAGCTGTGAAGAAAGATTTCTCAAATAATTACTAGCTGAACTAGATTTTATCTGGCACATTTGCAAGGTTTTTGGGCCTAAATCACAACAAAGATCAATATATGATCAAGCCGTTGCTCCCATTGTTAATGAAGTTCTCGATGGTTTTAACTGCACCATTTTTGCCTATGGGCAAACGGGCACCGGTAAAACCTACACAATGGAGGGCGGGATGAGCAAAAAGGTAAAATAGCAAATTGCATAATTTCATAAATATTTTACATTGGTTGATGTGGTTTTTATGGAACATAGGTTGGTGAACTGCCTGCTGAGGCCGGCGTCATTCCACGAGCAGTTCGTCAAGTTTTCGATACACTAGAAGCACAAAATGCTGACTATAGTATGAAGGTGACTTTTTTAGAACTCTACAATGAAGAGATAACCGATTTACTGGCCTCTGAGGACTCCTCACGCTATATGGAAGATAGACAGAAGAAGCCAATATCACTGATGGAGGATGGAAAGGGTTGTGTGGTCGTAAGGGGCCTCGAGGAAGTAGCAGTATATAGCGCAAATGAAATCTACACTCTGTTAGAACAAGGAGCATCGAAAAGGCGAACGGCTGATACCTTGCTGAACAAGCGTAGCAGGTAATTATTCTTCTTTGCTGAACTTTTAAGGGTGTCTAACGTAATGGAAACTACAAAGCTAGTCCTTTTATAACCTTAAGCATTTAGTGGTTACACTTTTCAATGATATTATCCTTGCTGCAGTCGGTCTCATTCCATCTTTTCCATTACGACCTACATAAAGGAAGCCACGGTTGGAGATGAAGAGCTCATAAAATGTGGCAAGCTTAACCTTGTAGATTTGGCAGGATCAGAAAACATTTCTCGATCAGGAGCAAGGGAGGTATGATATCTCTGATCTCTGCTATCAAAAGCATTTTTTCACAATCTCTTTCTGTCTATCCCTGTCTCTGTCTCTCTGTCTGTCTCTCAAACACACGTACAAGCGTGCTGAGCGAGAACCAAAAACAATGTTAATAATATCTTAAGTCCTTGCAAAACCTAGTAATGAGGCAAGCCTAAATTGTTAACATATGTACACCAGCAAATAGTTATATAATGATGTCTGCTGACCTAGAGTGTACCCTGAAGCTGCAATTTATTTACAATCAATTTCTTCGTATTGACAGATAAAAATATAAAAGCCCTAAAATTTTATGATCTGAATATGTTTTTCTTGGATATATTACATGCAAGACCTTTTGCAGCAGCAGGCTTGCTATTTATCTAAAGTGATGCGAGCAAAAATGGAATTGCACAATTTGTGTTGGAGAATACTCTATATTTCTCTAATTTGCATCAAAATTTGCAATATCAGTTAATGAGCGCATAAAAATTCCAGGGTCGTGCAAAAGAAGCTGGAGAAATAAACAAGAGCTTACTTACCTTGGGCCGTGTGATAAATGCACTTGTGGAGCATTCTCCTCATATACCTTACAGGTTTTTTCTCAGACAATATCCAATGCAGTGTGCTTGACATTGAGCTCTTCATAATTTCTCATAATGGGTTTTCCTTGTCTGACAATTTTATGAGCAGGGATAGTAAGCTGACAAGACTTCTAAGAGATTCTTTGGGAGGGAAGACCAAAACATGCATTATTGCTACTATTTCTCCTTCTGCTCATTGCTTGGAAGAAACATTAAGCACACTCGATTATGCTTATCGTGCTAAAAACATTAAAAATAAACCAGAGGTTTGGTCTATTGCTGTTTTAGTGTATTTGAGTTTCCTCATGTGCTTTCCTAGTAATATTTACATGGAGTAGCTTTGCAGGCGAACCAGAAATTGTCAAAAGCTGTGTTGCTTAAGGATTTGTATGCAGAAATTGAGAGGATGAGAGAAGGTTTGACATTGTGTCTTCACTGTCTCGATTGTTACGTAAACAAATAACATAGTATTTAACATATACATGTCATCACAGACATCCGAGCTGCAAGGGAAAAGAATGGTGTTTATATTTCCCATGAAAGATTTGCCCAAGAAGAGGCTGAGAAGAAGGTAAGTCCAAACAATTTCATGGAGTGCTCTGATCTCTATATAAAACTCCCGACTCCTGGTTCAAATCCTTTTCTCCTTGGAAATCATGGGATTACATTCATCCGCAGGCAAGGAATGAAAGGATAGAGGAATTGGAAAGTGATCTTATCCGTTCTGAGAAGGTATTAGCTTGCTTTTCTTTGGGACCTTTCTCTTACTGATGTGATATTTGATCAACTGATTATTTCCATTTGGCCAGCAAAGTGAAAAATTTCGCAAGCTCTATCTTACAGAGCAGGAACAGAAATTGGACCTTGAAAGTAGTCTCAAGAACTGCAAGGTATTGGTTATGGACTTCACATCATTAATCATTTGTTCAAAGGGTGAAAATATTGCATCTGCAGCAATAAAAAATGATGTCTTCTACAGATTGACCTGGAGACCAGTCATAAGGCATTGCTTGATCTTCAAGAGCAACACCGGTTGGCACTCTCCACATTGAAGAATAAGGAATTTGTAATCTCAAAGCTGCTACAATCAGGTAATATTCTGTCATGAGAAGTTGACTTAAGTTAGTTATACCATTTTTGTCAATTTCTTTTACTCATACAGACTTACAATCTTTCTGATGTTGTACAGAAAGTTCCATAATTGATCGTGCAAAGGAGTTAAGATCAGATTTGCAAGATGCGTCTCAGGATTTAAGTTTGTTGTTCGGGAAATTAGGTACCGCTTCTTTTTGTGGTTTTAAAGTTGCATATTCTTTACTATTAGCTGAAACAGTGAGGAGACTGCTATAACTTTTTGAGTTTGAGGTGGTTTCGTCTGAGGAGTATTTATTTTATCGTGAAAACAGAGTAATATTACAAGTTCTGCATGGTTCACTATCTATTTGCTCCACCAAAGTACCTATTTCCCAGTCGATGACTTGAGAATTTTCTCAAGAGTAAATTTATGAGCGACTCCACAAAGACTACCGTTGAGGATCTAATATTATCTTCCACTATGCAGACTACAAAAGCAGGATGGAAGCAGAGAACCATGATATTGTCTTGACGTTTGGCTCTCAACTTGATCAAAGCTTGAAAAACTTGCATAGGACTATCCTGGGCTCAGTTTCTCAACAACAGCAAGAAATAAGATGCATGGAAGAACATGTTTCCTTGTTTCTTGCAAGTAAAAATGATGTGAGACGACTGCTTGCTTTAAATAATCACATGCTTGTCTCATACTAGTTCTAATGAATAGTTTTATCAAACATGCCAGGCAACAGAGAGTCTGAATTTGAAGGTCAAAAAGATGACGACGACACATAGTTTAGGACTGTCTGCATTGACTGATTATGCCAATAAACTACAGATGAAAGCCGCCTCTGACCTCGATCAAATGAATTGTAAAATCGCAGCAGAGACGAAGGGCATTCAGGAAGTATGAACTTAGAAGTCCATTCTTCCTTTGAACTTTTGTTTACAGCTCTCATTGAACCAAATTCTGTGCTGTTTTTTGCAGTATATAGTCAAGTTAGTATCGGAGGCCAAGGAGATCATAAGAGACATCCATCATGCTCTTACTGAACAGAAAGAAATACTGGCATTTTCGGCACAGCGACACGAAGAGGTAATATACCTTCTTCTTCTTCTCATGTCCGGGTCCGGTTTTATCTGCTCATTGATGGGTCTATGTGACCCTGTGACCTATACTTTAAATGCGTCGAATCTTTACTTCATCATGATTGAAATAACAGGGATTAATTCACCATGATTGAAATAATAGGGATTACGAAGAAGTTTGGTATCTGCGCACATAGTATCCAAGGCAACCATGGACTTTTTCGGTGATGTTCACAGTCATGCTACTGACATCAAGTCAATCATTGAAGAATGCCATGCTGAAAGGATCTGCCAACTGAATGATTTTGAGAAGAAATTTAAGGTCAGATAAGATACTTAAGATAGATCTGCATTTTATAATTGAGCCTCGTGGAAGCTTTTTAGCTTATGGATTGTCTTGAAACAGGAAGAGGCAGCAAGAGAGGAAAGACTGGCTTTGGAGCAAGTTGCCACAATTTTGGCAAATTTGACATCTAAGAAAAACAAAATGGTGGGGCGTTTTCTCAGAATGTTGTGATTTCTGCTATTAAAAGCCACACACCCACGAGTCGTTTATGGATAAGAAGGGTCTTAATAAATTTCGTGGCAGTTTTTTGTTGTGCTTTTGACATCTTTCCTGATCATCAGGTCTCAGAGGCATCAAATGGTATAATCGACTTAAATACAAGGGAAGAGCAGAGATTGCATCATCAAACTACCAACATGCAGCATATTGCAGCTGATGCTAGGAAAGAGTTGACTAAATACATAGTAGAGGCAGAAAACAATTTCTTGGAAGATACATTTTCCGTGGGTGAATCCAGGGCTGTATTGGACAGCTGCTTTGAAGAGTGGTATGGTTTTAATATACCTGAAGTGTATTTGGAAACCTATTTGAGCTATCATACATGAAATACAGCACGTCATATTTAAGCTAGTATCTGTTGAATCACTATACAAAATATGTGGTTTCTCTTAGCATTAAATTTATTAAATTACAATCTGTTTGCTTAAAAACACTTCTTTCCTATCTAGAAGTGGATAGCCTCGCCCGACACACAACTCGAGAGAATGAATAAAGTCTTACCTTGTAGCCCGGCACGGACTACTGAAACTGTGGGAACTAAAACATAAATAAAAAACTAATTGTCAGAACATTGGCCTCCTTATGATATACGAAATTGAATTAGCGGGAAACAGATGTAAGTTAATTTAGCTACCCTATGTACATCACACATCATCCTTTTCTCTTTTTGTGTAATGCAGTTCAAAGGTTGTGGATAATTCCAGGAGGCAATGGGAGAATGCCGCATCTGCCATAAACGAGTTCAAGAATGTTAGTGTAGACAAGATAGCATCTCTTGTGAGGTAAAATCCTCTCTATCATGAACTGTTTCTTTGCATTTCTTTGTTCTTTTTCTCATAATGCGACTCCTCAATGGCTTAAGCAGGGAAAATATAGGCGAAAACCAGGATTTATGTGAACGATTTAGATCTGCATCTTCCTCCACGGATAGAGATTTTGCTGCTAGAGTTGGTGATATGGCCACTGCTATTTGTGGTAACAATCTTCATTTAGCCATTGATGTCGATGTCTTCTCTATGTTCTATTCTCATGCCTCGGTCCATTGGGCATGGCAGATTCACTACAATTGGATCGTGACTATAAGGAGAAATTAGACTCCACGGCGGCCTTGTGCATGGGTCAGCTAAAGTCGATTGCAGAGAAGCATGGAGTGGGCGTTTCGGAAATCCGAAGCAAAGCAGAACAGTGCCTCACAAAAGATTATCTGGTAAACTGTCTATCTACTGCAACTGCCAAATTGCTTCTTCGAGGTGCATTGCCAAAACAGACGTATATCACAACATGACTAATTCGTGGCACACTGCGCATAGGTTGATGAGCCCACGTCCACAACCCCTAGGAGACGGGTCATAACGGTTCCAAGCTTAGCGTCCATTGAGGAGATGCGGACGAAGTTGAGCGAAGGAAATTCGGAGAACAAAATCAGAGGCGACTGGACAGAAGGCAAGGTCCACCAGCCAATAGATTTGCAGCCGCCCGATAGACCTCCTTTCGCAGATATGAATGGTGAGTTGTACTGAGGAAGGCGGTTTTAGTGGACTGTGATCCGGCATGCTTGTTCAAGTGTCAAAGAGGCAAAACTTGCGCTCAGTGACTGATGAGCAGCAACACTAGATTGAGTCCTAACAGCAAGTGCTAGCTAGCTATGGAAAGTTTCTCCTCTCCTCTTTTCGGACAAGTCATTTGTAAGCAAGTACCGTAACAACTTGTTCAATGATTCCGTGGAAATGATTAAAGCGTCCATGGTGATGATCGGCAATGCACTTTAGCGGCTCTAAACTCCACGACCGCCTTCATAGTTGCAACACATGTTTACCGAGAAGTCGTATCGGCGAGTGTGCGTACGGTGCGCGGATGATTGTCGTGTGCCTCGGCGCGGACTTTCCTCTCGCTAGCTCGACAACTCGGGGCGTCGGTGGGACCGTCGTTCATTCAAATTTCCTGCCCCGTCTGTCGCGGACCACAGCGACTCCATGGGACCACGGCGAGGACCGCTTAAGCTGATTCCATGGCCTTCCACGTATCTCGGGGGGAAGGGGGGTTCAAATTGAATAAACGATTTAACCAGGCCCCTCTTAATAAATCGAGAAAACCCGCAAACCAGGTGGGAGATAACGGGCCCCACGTGGGCCCAATTTTATGGGCCCAGCGCGGCCCACCAAGGCCACCGAGGAGCTGGCTGTCGAGCGGGATTAGGTTTCGCCCACGTGTACGGCGACGATGATGTCTCCACGAACCCTGATCGTGCAGGGCACCATCTGGCATCAATTTTCCTGCCCCCCCCTTCCTCCCCTCTCCCTCGACGAGAAAAAAAGAAAACCTGAAAAAATCCATCCCGTCCTCTCTCTCTCCCCCGAGTTTCGTGAGAATCTTCAGATCTCGCCGCGATCCGCGTCCGTACGGCCGCCGGCGCGTTCCCCGATCGCGCCTCCCGTCGTCTCATGCCTCTTCTCCGTCATGGTAGGTGGGGAGATGCGGAATGCTGTATTCGATTGCTTTTGCTCCTTCCTGTTCTTGTGGAGTTCTTTTGGGGGTGCATATACCTGTTCCCGTGGCGTTTCGTAGCATCTCTCGCTAGATTGTTCCGCGGGCGAATGAGTGCGATGATGGGCGAAAGTGTAGGGTCGCGCGAGCCTAGAGTTTCGCGAACGGGTGTTTCTGCGGATTAGGAATCCGGCTGCCCTCTTCTTTGCACGCCGCGATTGCGCAATCGAACAGCGAAATCTTGCGCGCGCGGCTCGCGACACTTTTCCGGGGTTTGTTTCCTGCGGGAACCCTGACCGGGGTTGTTTCTTTTGTTCGTGGCAGGGATGTGTGTGGACTGGCTCCGACTCGGAAGCGCTTGTTGAGGGGCGTGTCTGGGGTTGGTATCGAGTAGTTTGTGGCCCAGTGCAAGCGCGTCGCGGATGAGAATTTGTGGGTTTCGAGCGCTTTGCCTGTTGGTTTGACCTTTTCCGGCTTATGAGAAGTGCAAAGAGCGGAATTAGAGACTATCCTGTGTTGTACTGAGAGAGATGGTATGCTCCGTTTCGTTTTGGATGAATGTGGTTTTTCTTAGGTTGAGGTTTTATTGAGGGGTACATGCCGTTTTGTGATCTTTGTGCATTTTGGGGACTGAGCTTGGAGCTTAGATACACTCCACTGGCTTTCATGTTCCTTTTGTGCCATTGCATGGGAAGGACCTAATGTTATACTGATCGATTTTTTTCAGTGTTTGGTCTTGTATGAGCTCTTGAGAGCTGCTACATTGGTTTTGTGTTTGGAGAACTTGTTTATCCCTGCACATTGTAGCAAGTTTTCGGACATTTTACCTATGTGCACCATGAATTGCTTGTGGACACTGAAAGGAGTTACCCCATATTGCTACTAAGAAGTTTGTAGTGCTTGAACGAAAAATATTTACCCTATGAACATGTTATTTTGAAGCACTTTTAAACGATCTGCTGTCAGATTACTTTATGCATTTTGCATCGTCTAAGGATTCTGTTCTTTCTTGTTTCGACTAATTCTACGTATTTGGCTCTTTCTGATAACTTCTTGATGGTTTAAGGATTGTTTGATTGATTGAAAGAGTCATTTTGCATCGTCTAAGTATTCTGTTGTTTCTTGTTTCGACTAATACCATGTAGTTGGCTCTTTCTGATAACTTCTTGATGGTTTAAGGATTGTTTGATTGGTTCAAGGAGTCAAAACTGAACAATTTGTGACCAGGAATAATTAAGATGAAGCAATTTCTTTCAACTAGCGATTAAGCAGAGACTCATAAACAATATTAAGAAGCACCATGGAAGCTCTACATTTTGCATTAAATATAGTGATTTTGATGGTTGTGTCTTGCTTGATGTTAATATGGAAATGCTTTGTGCACTTTGGAAAGAATCTAATGAGTAGGGGTGGTGTCTTGGTGGTAAAACTGCGCTTACATTTTGTGAAGGATGACTTGTATGGCTTCTGTCTATACTGAAATACAAGGTTCTAAGCCATCTCTTTGGGTAGTCTTTTCAGAATCAGGGCTTTTGGACTGGAAAAGATGCTAGTGGCTTAACAAACAGTGAGATGGCTTACGATAATACTCCTAGAATAGAAGGCAAGTGGTCGCAACAGTGGTTCATGGATGGCCCTGAGACTGAGCATCCCAGCAAGAAACAGGCCATAGAAGTTCCAAGCAACACTTCCTTTTTAGGACTGTTGAGCATGAACTCATCTCCATGGGGCTTTTCTTCTGGTTTTCACACAGTTTCTGCCCCTGCCCAATTTTCTGAGCAACTACTTGATACTGAAACAACTGGAGCTGTCAAGTATAACGAGAGATGCACTCCATCTATTGGTGCGGAAAAATTGAATATTGGGAGAAAAATGGATGAAGACCTTTATCCTAGTAATTCCTCATTTGGCTTGTCAATGTCTCATGTGCCAGAAGTTCCTGGATCAGGGCTTAATTATGGCGGTCTGAGAAAAGTTAAAGTGAACCATGTTAAGGACTCTGACAATGTGACTCCATTATCAATGGGACATGGCTACAATAGGGTGGCTTCCGGTGCCATGTTTGCAGCTCAATCTTTCTGTAAGGAAGAAGAAGATCCTGTTTCAACTGCTCTTGCTTCTGGTATTGGAGATGGCAACATCATATCTTCAGCTACTAGTGATCTGGGTGAAAGCAACAGTGTCATGTCAATCGGGAAACTGTATGAAAACGATGGTGAGAGTGCTGGACAGGCGTACAAAGGGCATGGTGATGCCATGTCTATTCATGCAGATAACAATGTTTTGTCTATGGGTCAAAGCTACAAGGCAGATGATTGTTCCATGTCAATGGGCCATATTTATGGCAAAGGGCAGCACATCTCTGTTCCAGCAGGTAACATCTACAATAATGACGACAGCAGTAGTTTATCCATGTGTCACTCCTATGGTTTAGGGCAAGGCACAATCATATCCTTTGGCAGCCCTGACAATGATGATGCGAATTCCTCAAGGAGGCTTATATACAGTAACAATTTGTTCTGTGGTCTGCCTTCTGTTCAAACGTCAGATGCAGTCAATAGCAATCAGTTAATTAAGTCAAATGGCGATATTTTTCCTAGTTCTACTTCGGTTGTTGCCTCTGGAATTGAAAATTTATCGCGGAAGAAAGAGGAGCAAAACACTTCTAAGAAAGGTTCAAACAACTTCCCCTCAAATGTCAGAAGCTTGCTATCAACTGGCATTTTAGATGGGATATCTGTGAAGTATGCTGCGTGGTCACGAGAGGTAATGTCACTTTAGATGTGTTCACAAATTTTAGACAGTTTTATCTTACAGTGATGTGGAGCTGGTTCTTTGTTTAGAAGGAGCTCCGTGGTGTGATTAGAGGTTCTGGATATTTATGCGGCTGTCAGTCATGTAATTTCGCGAAGGTAAGTGCATTTCTGGACTTGTTATCTGGTCGAACTGCTTCTATGTAATTTAATCTACTGATTGAACCGGATGAAATGGACTGTCAGGTCATTAACGCGTATGAATTTGAACGACATGCTGGCTGCAAGACCAAACACCCGAATAACCACATATACTTCGACAATGGAAAGACCATCTATGGGATTGTTCAGGAACTCAGGAGCACACCCCAAAATATGTTGTTTGAAGTCATGCAAACTATTACTGGTTCCCCAATCAATCAAAAATCCTTCCGTCTCTGGAAAGGTAATGCTGACTTCCTTCTCTGATCAATGGCTTTACTTTAGCATGATGAACTTTGAAGAATCATATGAATTGTCGTTTTCGTCCAATTTTACTGGCATCTTGCACAGTCTTCTCAAAACGCTCAATTTGCTCTTTTCAGAGTCATATTTAGCTGCAACCCGAGAACTTCAGCGTATATATGGGGAGGATTAAGGGAAGCAATTGTCATAAGCTCTACCTTGTCTAAACTATTATGTAGGTATCATCGTGATGTTGTTTTCCATATTTAATTCTACTCGTTAGGAATTGTGTCAGTTAATCTGATGGTGACGTTTTTCCTGGATTGAGGAACCCTTTTCCTTCTGCGGGGAAGTATGCTTGAGGCGGTACTGATCAGGGTGTGGTTCTCGAAGCCCCTTTTTGTAACAACTTTTTGTCCACTAAACAAGAGTTGTGATTTGCTCGCACTGAGTCCTTCAGTTTGCAAGGGCAGTTTTACCTGTGGATAAGTGTCTGCTAAACTTATCCAACCATGACAGCCACATCTAGAAGTTCCACCAATTGTCATGATTTGGTTTTATTCAGCTTTCTGGGGTTAACTTATGGCCGACCCTAGGCAATGGAAAGGAAAGTTTTGCTCATGCAGCTCTCATGGTTGATGTTCAGTGCGGGAAAGTCAGCATGGCATTGGAATGTAGAAAACATTCTGAGATCAAATGAATTCTTCTCTACTTTCCCTACAGTTGTTGAGGTTAACAGGTGAGACTCATTGGTTATGAAAACCATTTTGATTACATTGCCTCTGCATCTGCATCTACGGGAGCAGTGCTTTAATACGGCACTTTGATTGGTTGCACTGGGAGTAGTAGTTATACTTCACCATGCACAACTAGATAGTGAATTTCAAGAATGAGGATCACTTGCTGATAATATCCCGACAAAAACTATTTACATTTTGTAACAGCGACAATTTTGTAGGATGCACATTAGGGCTGAATCGGTCATTTATGTTGGATTGACTCGAATAAGCGAGTCGAATTAAGTCAACGCCTTGCCTTGTAAGAGACTCATCAGTTCTTTCACTGTGCGCATGTGTTTCGTTTTGTCACTCTGGAGGATTACTCTCTGCTCTTCGTTCATCACTCTTGATGGAAGTACTAGTATGATGTATTCAAGTAAGACGCTTGGATGCTTTTTAGTTTGTTTTGCGAACGACTTCATTATAGAAGGGAATATTTCTTTGAAAATCGTTTCTGGAAAAAATAGTTGTTTTCCCCTTGCTCGAGAGAGAGAGAAAGAGAGAGAGAGCTCAAACATATGAAATCTGTCAGCTTTAGAAGATTAGCGGCAGTCCTCGCGCCCCAGTTAAAAGATTAGTGCAAAATAGCTCTTATTTTGGAACGTGATTTCTTTTCTCAATTGGGGCTTTTCAGTTGACCTCATTCATTTTCCGTGTGCGAAACATCCGAAATCATCAAAAATATTTTGCAGAAACGTACTTTCAATTGAAATGCATTCTCAATTGGGGCTTTTGATTTGTTGCACCCTGTTTAGAAAGACTGGTCGAACCACCCGAGCTTTGAAAAGGGCTCAAGGAAGATCGAAAACGGTAATCATTCATTCAAAGAATTCGCTCACGTCTCCAGTAGAGCTCCATCTCTTGTAGCTGCCTTTCGCCGCTCTCATCCTTCTTGCTCCGTGCTTGTTGATCATGCTCTCTGTGATGGATAAAGGACTTGCTGCTGATGCCAGAGTCACAGCTCTATGCCGTAAGCCGGGTTGAGAGCCGGGTTCTCAGCCGTTGATGTTGCTGATGGCCTCATTTCAGCTGACAAACTGAGGGAATGTAGCCTCACCTTATTTGGGAAATTTCTGCCGAATCTTCTTTTTTGAGGAAGGCTTGGAGGGTCGATGAGGTAACCTTTATTTCAGTTGAGCAGGGACTGTTCGCCATAACTTTCCTATCTAAAAGCAACAAAAACGTAGTATTAGATCAAGGACCTTGGTCCTTTGCAAATGACATCTTCTATTAAAGACTTAGGAACCCCATAAACCCCCGAATGCCACTCTTTTGCCGTTGTGCTTTTTGGGGACAAATTCATGGCCTTTCCTATGAATGCTTCTCGGAGGAGGCGGTTCAACGAGTAGCTGATAAAATAGGGCCAGTCTTGGATGTTGTTATGGAATCAAACGGATTAACACGAAAAAAGTATGGAAGAGCTAGAATAAATCTCTCGGGCTTTTCACCTTTTGAAACCGGGAGTTTAAACGACTTATGATGGAGATCCTTTGTGGTTCGATACCTATTATGAACACCGGCTGCATTTTTGTTTTTCGTGTGGGAGAATCGAATATTATGCAAGGTGGAGTGAGGAAGTTACTTTTGGGGAGGAATAGATGCAAACAATTGCACAAAGGGTCCTTGGGTTGGGGCCGAAGTTGAGGAGTTAAGCCTTTGTTGGAATATATTCTATGGATAGGACAAACCAATATGTGAAGAAACTGAGGTAGTACCACAAACACCATGACAACAGATGCAAGTTGTCCCTTATAAAGAAAAAGATCTAGTGGAAAATGTACACCGCACAGATTCATCCACAACCAGAAACAGCACGAGCTGTTCTGGCAGAGAGAAAAGGGCTGCACTGATCCGCTCATTGCTAGAGGAACTGAAGTGTCTTCTAAAAGAGGGGAATTTAAGTATGTACAAATCGAACCTGGGAGCTTCTCTCATATCCTGAACTGGAAAACGTAACAGAGCTCACCAACTATCCCCAAATCAGTTGTGAGTCAAGAAAGCTGGCCGAGATTGTAAAATTCTGACTTCAAAGAAGAAAAAGAGGTTCGAACCTTATGAAATTGACTCGAACCTCAATTACTTGAAACTCTTGTTCAGATAAGCACTGCTTTGACTGGATGGGCTGAGGCAGCTAGTCCTAATAACAAGCTAGAATTGTCGAGGGCTGGTTACCCCGACAATTCAAGTGCTACGCGGTTGGCCCAACTTACTGTTCTTGATGGAAACTAAGAATCAGCCACCACATTTTG
This sequence comes from Syzygium grande, assembly GCA_024733475.1. NCBI lineage: Eukaryota > Viridiplantae > Streptophyta > Magnoliopsida > Myrtales > Myrtaceae > Syzygium > Syzygium grande. Next base: position 26,093,348 of record JAMXDD010000010.1, read on the forward strand.
AATGTCTAAGGAGGCTTCCACTTCCGGAATTGAAGTTGTGGCGCGATAGAGTGACTTCTATACATGCCCCATCCGCATTGCAAGAAAGAATGGGTGCGTGAGATCTAATTCAGAGCATTAGCCTGTCAAATACTTTGTCGGGGCCTTGCACTGGGGACTTCAATGAAGCATTCCATCATTGGAAGAAGGAAGGTACTCGGCTATCTCAGAACTCCAAACTACAATCCTTCTAGGAATTTGTTAATAACTGCATGTTAATGGATAAGGAGTGCAAAGGATGCACCTTTGGATCGTCGAATAGATGTGATGGAAATGCTTTTGTAAGAAGGATAATCGGTTGTGTCCTTATTAATCTTCATTTCCAACTTCAGAAGCTTTTGCTCTTTCCGCGGTAGGATCGGATCATAGCCCAATTGTGTTATTTTCGGTGCCAAAACCCCCAAAATGAGAAAAGGAATTCAAATTCGAAGCATCCCGGATGTCCGGCGAGGACTGGCTTAATCTAATACAAGAAGTTTGCAATTCCCCTTCACCGAGAGATAGTAACTTGATAGACGGATTAGAAACTGTATCTAAAGCCCTCGCAACCTGAAGCAGCAGAAAATTTTCCAACTCAAGATAGAGAGTTGACGGTCATAAAAAGAGAGTTGGCAGAGATGGTAAATAGGAGAGGTACACCCTTCGAGAAGGAGAAGGAACAGGTAATCTATGGAGAAATTCAAAGTTTTTTAAGGCAAGAGCAGTGTACTGGCTAGTGGATTGCAGCTGAATTGGCTCCGATATGGGGGCCAGAACACCAAGTTCTTCCACCCCACTACAGTACAACGAAGGTAAATATCTGTGACGAAACGAAATGATGAATCGTTGTGTAGAGATACAACCGAAGAAGACGGGTATGATAAGGTGAATCTCCGATGCACAGTTCCTTTCATCAGAATAAAAAATCAAGTGTTGTAGAGATCTATTCGAAACTTTCAGCGCATTTTGACAAAAAACAAACGCGTGCTCACCATTTTCGCGCAACTGCACGTTGGGCTCCATGTTCTGATTGAGCAATCTGACCCGTTCAGTTTTTTCCTTAGAGGACCTACTTCTAGATATTTCTTTACCGTCTCCATTGGACAAACTAAATATTGATGTTTAATCGTACTCTCCACAAAATTTAAGCATGACCCGATGGTAGATTACTGTGCACTCGTCTATTTCGAAAGCTGCGCACCGGAGTCTCTTGTTGGCCAAGACCGAATATGAGCGTCTGTGAGTGTGCGCGACGAATCTTGACCTTGAATATCTTGTCTTGGCATTTAACTTACCTCAAAAAAATAAGCTTTGGAAATCCTATATCTAATCTAAGTCCAAATTAGAAATTTAGATGGAAAAACCTCCTTAAACCTTACTCAACTACCATCTAGAAGACTTGTATAGCACATGCACGGCACATGTATGTTAAATGGATGGCACACACGACACATGCACAGCAAGTGCATGAATGACATACGCATGACACAAGAAAATTTCGGCAAGGTCAACTAAAAGAGCGTGGCCGAACTGCCTAGTGGGGCTGGGCTCAAATTGTTGGGGCTAACAATACAGCTAGAGGAGGATGGTGAATAGGTTATTTTAAGATCTTTATACTTTTTATGGAAAAACAGTGAGTACAAAGTAAAGATCAGGTTAAGGTGATGTTTCGGAAACCGTGAGCTAATTGTGCGGTTAAGTGATTGAAAAAGAGGAAAACAACATCACACAAAGATATATAATGGTTCAACTTTATCCATAAGCCTACGTCCACTCTCATCACTAATAACCACAAATTGGGCTGTAATACATTAGCAATTTGCAGAACAAGTTACAACCAACACACACTAATCCTTTCAGAAGATAGATCACACTATCAGAAATTAGGTGCTGCTATTATTTAATACATTTGATCTTTTAGCACAATTATAAGTAGCAAGAATCACAAAAATATGAGTTTTTTTTGCTAAGAATACAACTTATAACATATTTCTGGATTTGTTTATTGCACGTCTCTCTAACATCATGTCGTCAAAGATCTTCTCTTTTATAGATACCCTCAAATAATCCGTTGGAGATGTCTTGGAGAAGCAAGATAGCTGTTAGGAGTTCGTTGGTGCTACCGTTTGAGGATGGGACTGCCATATAGTCTATTTGAATGCTACCCGAAATAGCTTTTGTCACTTTGACATACTGTTAGACGACCTGTTCTCAAATCTTTCTTCTCTCCTGCTTGTATATGTCCAGTCAACAACGGCTATAATGATGAACCAACGGTCATATTAAGTGATCAATTTCTATAACAGCATGAACTGCGTGATCTTCTCAGCTTAGAACATTGTCTTATAGCTGATCTTTGAAGATTCGTTGGTGTTGTTTTACCTACAAAACAGATTCATGATCTTATCACTTCAGTTATGTAAATATTATCACGGACATTTGCAATCATCAATGTGAAAAATTATGCTAAGGATAATTTTGGGATCATCAAAATCTCCTAACGCGTGGACCACATTTATATACCTTTCCAGACATTCATCATTGAACGTGCACTATCCATTTTTAATCTTTGTATCTAACTTTTATCCATCTTAGGCTTGTGTCCACCCCTTAAGCTAAATCTTATCTCTGACTAGTTTTCGCTCATGAGATTGTTTTGGTTTCTCAGAGAAGAGTTCTTTACTTATTGCCGAGCAGTGTGCAATAGGGGTGTGCGAAGAAATCGAAAACCACCCGGATTGCCCGAAATTGGATGAACTGGCCCAGAGCCGGTGGTTCCTAAGGGAACCTGTTTGGTTCTCGATTCCAATTTATTGAAACCGTTGAGTACGTGGTCCGATTCCTGGTTCCAAGTATAAAACCACCTGCCACCCACCTTTACTGGACTAGTAATATTGTGATATTCTCATTTTTTATATTTCATCACCAAGACCATACCATTTTGCATCAAATTTGGTGGTGATAATGTCAAATATGGGAATTGAGATGGGCACAAGATAACGATTGACCGAGGATCAATAGAAAGCGAACTTGGACAAGCAATGGGTGGTCGGAGATTTGATCGCATTCGATTATCTACAAAAGTAGGAAAAAGTGTAACAAATATGGTCAAAAGATATTTGAATGGAGAGAATTTTGAGGAAAGAATCGTGAATGGACTGGTGAGATGTTTGAATGGAGAGAATTTCATTGGATGGACTTGGGAACAACTTTGAAAGGAAAGATTGGTGGCAAGCGTTAATCAGTCAACACCAAAAAGGGGAAAGAAAGAATTTTTCTTTCCAACTTGCAAGGGCAAAATCGCAATTGATGCAGCAACGGAAGGGGGATTTTGATGGACAAAAACCAAGATGGAAAGTTTGTATCGAATGATACAGCTTGGGCAATCTTCTCATCTTCAATTCCGGTTTCAATTCCTCTCCTAACTGAGGGGGAAGGCAGCGAACGCAGGTGTTGTCGGACATGCTTCATATTGGGAACGATACCAATAAGTTTAATAATGTTGAAGGAGGTCCACTGTTGCAGGAACTATCACGGTGGAGCACTAGAAGTCGTTGTGTTTGTTGCAGGTGATTCAGCCAGGTAAGGATGTCACAGCTGCACGTTGCGTAAAGCTTGGACCAGATTGATGGTCCAGTTCTAGGGTGGATCCATGGAACCAATGGGCGGTTCCTGGTTCCAAAGAGGGTTCAAAATGGAACTCGTCTCAAATAAAGTTCTGAAGTTGTCAATATAGTCTCAAATAAGGTCCGGAGCTCATCGGCCAACCATCGAGCCCGTGCATCTCATGTGCATCTCATGTGCATCTCACGTGCATCTTTTGTACATCTCACGTGCATCTTACGTGCATCTTATGTCTCTCAGGCCAATCATTGACCAGAATTTATACTATTTAGGGATGAAGCACACGACCGCGACATTCGGAGCTGCCATGGCCAACATTCTTCCAGCCATCACTTTCGTCATGGCTTGCATCATGCGGTAAATGATGGTTCTTTTATGATATATAGGTTTCACCTTCTTTTGATTTTGATGGGACCATACGATGGGATGACCTATTTTTATCACTATTGGCGTAGACTTGAGAAGGTGAAAATGAGGAGCATTCGGAGCCAAGCTAAGGTTTTTGGGACATTTGCAACAGTCACTGGAGCCATGATCATGACACTAGTCAAAGGCCCGGTTCTCCAACTATTTCGGACACGAGGAGGAGGGACAACCAGCAACAACATTCAAAACGGGAGTGATAGTAGTGGGATCAGCCTCCAGAATTCCATCAATGGTTCTCTCATGATGGCAATCGGAATGTTCTGTCAAGCTTACTTCGTGATTCTCCAAGTAATTATTTAATTTAGCCGATCTTTTCACGTTGGACCAATGCATTTTTGTGCGTTAAAAGGCTAATCATAAACAATAATAGCACACTAACTTGCATTGGCATGGTTTTTTTCAATTTCCCACAGGCAACAACACTAAAAAAATATCCTACCGAGATCTCTCTCACGGCTTGGATATGCTTCTTGGGGACTGTAGAGGGTGCCGTCGTGGCTCTAGTCATGGAAAGAGCAAACACTACCGTTTGGTCCATACATTGGGATGCCAAATTACTTGCGGCCGTCTACAGTGTAAGAATTTGCAACTTCATGATTATTTAACTGATTTTCCTTTACAAAATAACTTGGGAAAATTAAGGGAGAAATTATAGTGCCTACCACTATTATCACTTCTTGTCATCGGTTATTCTTCATCATAATGCCTAACACTATTTACTTGTGACATTAAGCTTCATTTATTTTTATGAGTGGGATGGGAACATATGTTGGCGAATTAGTATGTGGCGCTAGTTTCGACCACTGACTTTGTGCAGCTTGCACTAGGCATTAATGTAAGAATCATAAGCTTATGTCATCGTTAATCCACTTCTTGCTTTAAGAGAGTAACAAATTTCAAGAGGTTCTATTTTTTTTTTTAGAGTTTCTTTGTTATGCCAACGGAAAATGACAGATAAATTGAAATGAAATTACCCTCTAACCTTTTAGCTATTCTACTTTGGATTTTTATTCGGTACACTTGTAATGTGCAAAATTATCCTACCAACAAGATTAAGGCACTAACACACATCAAACTTTTAATTTTGCTACTTGCATTCATTTTGTGTAATATATGAGCAGCATATTTACTAAAAATCCTTTTTAACTTTGAAACAAGAAATTTACCTTCTCATATTTGTTATTAGACAAGTTATACCATTCTAGCAAAAAATAAAAGTTATACCATAATTGGTAAATGCAGGGAATAGTCTGCTCAGGAGTGGCCTACTACATTCAAGGTGTGGTCATGAAAGATAGAGGACCAGTTTTCGTCACGGCCTTCAATCCTCTAAGCATGGTGATTGTGGCTGTCTTAAGCACCTTCATGTTGGCTAAGCAGCTTACCTTGGGAAGGTACATTTTGTTCTTCCTTAAAATTCTACCCCAATTCATGCTAATTATCAAATTTAAAAATTATATAATGATAATTGTTAAATCAGGATTATTGGTGCAATCGTCATTGTGGCTGGTTTGTACCTTGTTGTTTGGGGCAAAACCAAAGACTACAAATTGCCTTCACCAGTAGATGAGCAATCGGCACTGCCAACAGGGCTGGCTGACCCCGAGAGCATAGACGAGCCAATAGCATTGCCAACAAAGTTGGCTGACCGTGGGGGCAACAGAATGGACAACTTCAGTCATGAGATGATAATCGCTGATGAATAAAATTCGTTTTTATTAGTATAATTTTCATGAACTATAAATGTCTTGTAATCTCTGAATAGATAGTAGTGATGCCTGTTTCCTAGATTATCAATGACGTAGGTTGATGTTGTTGTTTGTGAAGATATGTGTTTGAGGAAATTCAAAAGGTAATTTATCATTTCCAGACATAATAATCACACTCCGAAGTCAATACACTTTCGCAAACTTTGCACTTAAACATGTTCAAAAAATCCAAATAATATGGATTTTTCATATGATGCGAAATATTGGAAGCGCAAAACACGAGGATTCAAGGCCTTTTAGAACCGAAATGGGAGAATGCTTTTTCTACGTGAGAGAGGTACAAAAACCCAGAAAATGGGAGAGACTCCGGCCAGCGTTATCCTAACATAGCACGACCCAATGGTGTTTAATCAGAAAATGAGGATTCAGTTTCTTCCTTCAAAGACCTATCTCTAGATGTTTCTTTACCATCTCCATTGGACAAACTAGATTTTGATGTTTAATCGTACTGTCCACAAAATTTAAGCACGACCCAATGGTGGATTAATGTGCACTCATTGATTTCAAAAGTTGCACACTGGAGTCTCCTGTTGGCCGTGACCGAATATGAGTGTCCATGAGTGTGCGTGAGAAGGATTTGGAGATGGTCTTCAAGATCTTTAAGTTAATAACCAAACATTAGCACTAGTAAAAAAAAAGAAGAAAACAAGATTTTCGAACGTTTTTTTTGTTAGAAGTTTAGTCTACAACAACTTTTATCTTAATTTATTCAACATATGCTTCGTGCAGGGGGAAATGCCACCATTGAAGAAGATGCTTACATCATTTGCAAGGTTGCCTTGAACGAGGGCACAACCAATTACGTGCTAGTCGTCTACCGGCACTTTGTTGCCACAATCGTCGTCACGCCTTTCGCCATCTTCCTCAACAGGGTCTCTCTCCCCATCCCATCTTAATTAATGAACTTTATGTCACTACAAATGCCAAATCCTCGAATGGCCAATCAGTTTCCGTTAGTTTCCGGAGTTTCTTTGTCATTACTTGTACTAATCTTGACCATCTCATGACTGAAGTTCTCCTTCCCGTGGCCCCCTGGGTCAACCGACTTTGTCGGCAATGCTTTTTGCTCGTCTATTGGCGAAGAAGAAAACGCGTAGTCCTTGCTTTTGCCCCACACGACAAGGTATAAACCGACCACGATGACGACGGCGCCGACAACCCTAATTTAACAAAATCGATTAGCATAATGTACTTTTCTTAAATTGATTTTTTGCACGAATTGGGGGAGAATTTGATGAGGAAAAGGAAGTACCTTCCCAAGAAAAGCTGCTCGGCTAAAATGACGGTACTCAGTACAGCGACGATCACCATGCTTAGAGGACTAAAGGCCGTGACAAAAACCGGTCCTCTATCTTTCATGACCACTCCTTGAATGTAGTAAGCCACTCCCGAGCACACTATTCCCTGCATTCCCCGATCATGTTATAACTCACAAGTTAAAGTTTGATATAATAGAGACGAGAAGGCTTGTTTCGAAGATGAAAGGGAATTTTAGTAAAAATATTGCTCGTATGATATATTTCGCACAAACATATATGAAATAGGAACTTTCATCCACAGACAAAATGAAAGCAGTTACCTGTGTCACTGGGGAAACTCTCGAGGAGCCATGTTGATTACATGTCTAAAATATACAAAGTAATAAATAAGGAAAAATTTATAGGAAAAATTTATAGCCTGGGTTCAATCAATGTCCTAATGAACTTCATAATGAAGGATCACCAACAAGTGATGATAGTGGAAGGCATTATAATTCACCGCTTAATTTTCATGAGTTAGTTTGTAAAAGAATATCAGTTATAATCATGAAGTCATGAACGCTTACACTGTAGACAGCTGCAAGTAATTTGGTGTCCCACTGAATGGACCAGACAGCAGCGTTCCCTCTTTCCATGACCAGAGCCACGACGGTACCCTCAACTGTCCCCAAAAAGCATATCCACGCCGTGAGAGAGAGCTCAGCAGGATATGTTTGTAGTGTTATCGCCTGTTAGAAATTACAAAGAAAACGAGACCGATGCAAATTAGTGTGTTATTGTTGTTTATGATTAGCCTTTTGACACATAAAAAACGACATCGTGGCATTCTCTGAAAGCTCCAATATTTGAGAGTGTGAGATGCTAATTTTGATGAACTTAAATTTACCTACTAATCCAATATGAGAAGATCGACTAGATTGGATCAATTACCTGGAGAATCATGAAGCAAGCCCAGCTGAAACATCCAGCCGTGATCATGAGAGAACCCTTTATGGAATTCTGGAGGCTGATCCCACCATTAGAACTCCCATTTGGAATGTTGTTGGAGGTTGTCCCTCCTCCATTTGTCCAAAATAATTCGAGAATTGGGCCTTTGATTAACGTCATGATCATGGCTCCGGCCACCGTTGCAAGTGTCCCAAAGACCTTGGATTGGCTCCTAATGCTCTTCATTTGCACCTTCTCAAGCCTACGCCAATAGTGATTGAAAAGTCATTATTTGCCTTTAAAAGCTAAACAATAGTCATTATCATCTGATCCAATCGCAAATCAAAAGGAAGGTCAGACCTTATGATGAAAGAACTATCATATCATGTTCGCGATAGATCGAGTTCATTTACGGTTCTCCAAAAGCAAACAAATTGATTGTTCTGTGCCAGGTATGTATGTCGGACCATGATCAGATCCAATTTTAGTGAAAACTTTAGCATAGATTAGTATCTCTTTATGGTGAAAACTTGATGATATTATGAAAAGACGCATATGGAAATCATAAGTTCCAATGGCCACGATGGAGTGATATGCTTGTGTCGAGAGCGGAGTCAGCACACATTCATTACCGCATGATCCAAGCCATGACGAAGGTGATGGCCGGAAGAATGTTGCACATGGCAGCTGCGAATGTCGCGGTCGTGTGCTTCAGCCCCAAATAGTATAAGTTTTGGTCAATGACTGGCCTGAAAGAGAATCAACATGTCAAAAGGTGTTCAGGCACAAATTAGCAATTATAAGTTTAACTTCGTACTTACTCCAGTAAGCTAAGCACCATCAGTCTGATAAAGATGGGGAGTGTCATTTTTGGCCTTGTTTTCCTGAAGAAGAAATGTTCACATGATTAATTGATTCAAATTCAAGACTTCACATTCAACCAAAACTACACGAAGCAAGGAGAAGGCGGAAGTGTTGGCCCGATAAAAGTTGTTCGACAAAACAACAAGGATGTATAGCAAGACTCCACTGATAAAGTAATAAAAGCTCGTCATCGATACAGGAAAATTGTCGAGTGGGAACAAATTCGGAAAGCACTCAAATATTTCTCACATATGTTAGTTTAGATTATATGGTGGACAGAGAGAGGGATACCTGTCTAGGACGATGGCGAAAGGGGTAATCACGATGGTGGCGACGGCATGGCGGTAGACGACGAGCACGTAATTACTCATGCCCTTGTTTAGGGCCGCCTTACATAGGATGTCCATTCCTGCCAGGCCAAATTGCAGGAACACCACAGCAAGGAAGGGCTTCAACTTGGGAAACAACGCCTTCGTGTCCATTGCTTTGCTTATTATCATGTATCTTCTCTCCTCCCGTGCTGGAGAAATATCAGACTGGCTACAATTGCTTTTGTTCTTGGAGGTTGTCTTGGCAGAACACTTCGACCCTTTAAATAGCCCTTGTCCCAAAAGCTAGACAATATTCTGGAACACGCGTGTACTGTGCACACACTTTTAAAAGAAATCTAGGGGCTCCACTAGGAATCAAGGAAACTCAATTATTACTCTAATATTTTTTGTCCAATATTTTTACTCTAATTGGCCAATCAAGATATGGCCTTGGGCCAATAACAGTGCACTCGAGAGTACTGTTGTTGGGCGAGCTTATAAACATTTTAAAGAAAGAGATTGACCCCTTTGCGCAATTTGCTTATTATGTGGTTTTGTGAGGGTTGAGGGTCAGTGGCAGAGGAATTAGTGCTCCTGCACGTACGCAATGGATATTGCGTCACTCGTTAGGCTGGTTTTGATATGGTGATTCGAATCCTTGTGCTGCAATTGTCTATGATCATGTACTTCAAATTTTCAATTCGCTTGCGAAAATTTTCTTTCTTTTTTTTGAGATTAATATCACGAAAAACTTCAAACCGGTACATATGTTAAAATATGCAATAAAATGTATTCCCGTGCTTAGCACAGGGTAGTAAAATATCGCCCAGTGAAAAAGAAACTTAAAAATAAACAGAGATTTTATACAAATCTTAAGATTTTATCAATAACAAAGAACGTATGAATGGACTCATATTTTTCCCTTTTTATCTTGTCAGGCCTATACATGATTAATTAAATGAAAACACACAAATTACAAAGCAAGACAAGAATTTTTTTTTAAAAAAGAAGTTTTTTCAGTTACAGAAATTCACGAGTTAAAACCCTCTCCTCGTCAATAGTTTGTTTGAAAAGGCAAAGGCTGGGGCCAACAGAAAAATCAATGGAGACGAGACGTTACCTCAACTTTTTCGTGGTCTCTTTTTTATTTATCTATTCGAATAGATCCCTCTCAATTCTCATTTACTTCACTCAATCTGTTCTGCATAAAAAATTGGGCTTGCGTGTAACAACTCCTCTCTCGCGCGGCTTGCATGCAAGCTGGATTATGAGCCACACGCGAAACAGGCTGAGGTGAAACCTAACTTTGATGTCATATTAGAATGTCTAAACTAAAAAACTTGAGCCATTTAAATATAAATAAATCACACATATATAATTATTGTATAAATTTATAAATAAGTGATGTGGGATACTTTTAACACACAGCGTCTAACGTTGGATGGGTGTGGAAAGTTCAGTTGCAGAGTTAACTCCAAGCACACCCGTCGATCTGCCCCATATGATTTAAATTATAGAAATGGGGAATTTTACAAGAAATATCGTCCATGGAAAAAAAAAAAGGGTTAATACCAAAAAAAACCCCAAATTGGTATATTTATGATAATTTTACCCCAAATTAATTTTTGACCACAAAAAATCTTAAATCGGTGCATCTGTGACAAATTTACTCTCGGTTTGTTTCCGTTAAATTTTACTATCAAATTACTTTATTAAATGACACGTGACAGTTGACGAATGTATCAATTTTACGTTTTACCCTCCGTTTATTACAAGTGTACCATTTTATAATTTTTTGTGATATTAATCCAATTTATTAGAAACTAATGATGGGTAAATTAATCACAAGTGTACCAATTTAGGATTTTTGGTGGTCAAAAAATTAGTTTGGGTTAAATTTGTCACAAGTGTACCAGTTTGAGGTTTTTGTGACCAAAAATTAGTTTAGGATAAAATTATCACAAGTATACAAGTTTAGGATTTTTCGTGGTATTAACTCTCTCTTTTTTTTTTCCATGGACGATATTTCTTGTAAAAGTCCCCATTTATATAATTTAAATGATATGAGGCAGACTGGTGAGTGTGTTCGGAGTTAACTCTGCAACCGAACTTTCCACACCCATCCAACATTAGACACGTGTGTTAAAAGTATCCCACTTCACTTATTTATAAATTTATACAATAATTATATATGTCTGATTTCTTTGTATTTAAATGGCTCGAGTTTTTTAGTTTAGACATTCTAATATAACATCAAAGTCAGGTTTCACCTTAGCCTATTTCGCGTGTGGCTCATAATCCAGCTTGCATGCAAGCCATGCAAGAGAGGAGTTGTTACACGCAAGCCCAATTTTTATACAGAACAGATTGAGTGAAGTAAATGAGAATTGAGAGGGCTCTATTCGAATAGATAAATAAAAAAGAGACGATGAAAAAGTTGAGGTAACGTCTCGTCTCCATTGATTTTTCTGTTGGCCCCGGCCTTTTGCCTTTTCAAACAAACTATTGACGAGGAGAGGGTTTTAACTCGTGAATTTCTGTAACTGAAAAACTTCTTTTTTTTTTAAAAAAAAAATTTCTTGTCTTGCTTTGTAATTCGTGTGTTTTCATTTAATTAATCATGTATGGGCCTGACAAGATCAAAAGGGAAAAATATGATTCCATTCGTACGTTCTTTGTTATTGATAAAATCCTAAGATTTGTATAAAATCTCTGTTTACTTTTAAGTTTCTTTTTCACTGGGCGATATTTTACTGCCTTGTGCTAAGCACAGGGAATACATTTTATTGCACATTTTAACATATCTGACGCGACTAAGGTTTTTTAAATCGATGTGTCCACATATAATTAAAGTTTCAATTTTACATAGTTCCAGAATTTCTTAGAAGACAGCGTATCTTATGTAGCAAAAATTTGATAAAACTTTAGATATACGGTTCCTGTACAGATAAGTCTATAGGTAGTCTCTGAATAAACATGTTTCAAATATTTACTTGGTCGAGCTGGTGTCCTACCTCGTGATAAGTTGTGCGCAAAATACAAAATACAAAGTGAAAGTACGTAAACAGAAGACATTAAAATTGAATTTAACAGCAAAGAAAATTTTATAAAAATATAAATCAATTTTCCTTTGGATTCTCAAACTTCAAAACTATTAAATCAATTATAAAACTAAACTTTTGTGCCTATGGTTATGGATACTCTAATGTTCTTCTCTCTACTCGTTTGTTAAACAAGTTGATGGCTCGGTTATGACTTATCAATTTAGACCGTAAAAAATCATGTGCAAAGCTTATTTATAATTTTGATGTACTCCCCGAGTTCACCATTATATCTTCCCATCCACAATTACTCTAACTTAGAGAAGTAGTTGAGGGGGTGATATTGACTATTTCCAATTTGTGGTTGCACTTACAATTCGAAAATCTCAGCTACACTATGCAAAAAAAATGTTGCAGGTTCACAGGAGATAGAAACATTCTCACCTCGCCGAAAAGAAGGTAAAATGTATGTTCGAAACCACCCGCTTCATCCATTTCATTTGATAATTACCCACTGTTTTTTTATAGCTCGCGTGGAAGTATCGTGCATTGCCTCCAGCTATCCTTAATGCAAAAACTTGATCATTGTTTTTACATTGGTGTTTTGATTCCAATATTCCCAAGGATTTTATTTCAATCCACTACCATCCGCCATGTCTCTATCTTTGCCCCCACTTCTCCCAATTCCCTATTCTCTTGATAACTTCAAATCTCTCTCTTTCTCTTTCTCTCCCTTACCTTTGGCCACTAACTTCTGCTAATGCACGACTTACAAGCAAGCTTTCTTATTCATATACCAATAATTATTAGTAAAATCTTACCACTAAGCATTGATAAATAATCTCGTGTAAACACAACCTGTTTGTTTAATTGTGGATAATCACCTCTATTTTTTGGTGCCCCCATTTGCACAAAAAGGGGTGATACCCAAAAAAATATTTTGTCAGCTGCTTGTGCTGGGGTTGGAAAGCAATGCATGGTCAAAGATTGCATTATCAGATAGCATATTGTATAATCCCACCACCCATTGTTTTCGCTTATGGAGGTTTTGTTTCCTTGTGCTTTATCTTTTGTCGATTGTAATGTGCAATATGAGTAATAACGGGTCACTTTCTCTCGCCTTGTTCCTTCTTAGCCTCATAATTTAGTTCTTTTTTAAGGTGTTGTATGTCAAATGGTACAATCATGAAGAGGCAACATTATTTTTTTTATCGTGTTCTTCCTTTTGAGTCAAGGATGAGAAGTGCTGTCTGAGTGTATGCTTTTATGACGTGAGAGAGTCTCTCTGACGGGAGGTAGAAAAGGCACACAGAATTATTAAAGGACGGAGAGGGATGGAAACCTAAAAGAAAGAAGGAATACTTTCGTAGTATTATTTTGGGCCTAAAAGTTTGTTTTTATAGGATTTTATTTTTCACAAATAATAAAGAGAAGGGAGGATCTGGACATTACTATCAGAGTCTTATTCCTGTTAGGAAATGTTCGGATTGTAGATACTTTGTACCACCTGCGAACCGGATGTTCAAGGTTGACAATTTTATCACCGCGGGTTTATCGAGATTTTAGTAGTCACAATATATTTTCACATGACAGTGTAGCAGCTAGGTTAAGCAACATGAATCTAACTCGTGACTTTTAAAAAAGTAGCTGCCCTTTTACCGCCAAGCCAATCACTTCAGTAGGTATTTTTTTTATAAGATTTTCATTTCATTTCCTGTAAAAAAAATCAGTTTTCACTAGCGTCATTGAAAAAATGGACATACATGTGATTGAAAACCTAGGATATTATGAGACCACAACACTATTTCTTCGTCAATTCCTATTGATGCCAATTAGACGGATACACTGTCGTCCCTAAACGGGTCTCAGAACTCGGTAAGCATGGAAATGCCAAAAAACCATACCCACGCTACAAGTTTAATAGTAATAAAATGCATTTTGTTCGCCAGAACATGCGATTGGGCATCGTATAAGTTGTGTGGTTCGACTTTTGATGACATATTAAATTGAATAAAGTCAATATTGAGTCCAGGCAAAACCCTAGTTACAATGATCTCCTTATGTATAATTGGGTTGAGATTGATATTGTTGAGAGAACCTCATAATATGTTTTGTGAAGTTAACAAAACTTTCCATGGTTTATATCGATATTGATAAAGACAAGAAATGTTTATGTTGTAGGTAATATTCACACTGAAAGAATTCTTTATGACTAACAAACCTTCACAAAAAAGTCTTGAGGAATGGGAAGTTCATATTTGACTTGGAAGTATCAAGGTTTTATGTCTACATAACTATCATTGTCAAAGTGTACTAGTTAGGACAATTGATCATATCCAAAAAGCCGGAAACAACAAACTGCGTGAATATCAGCAAGGCAAATGCTGGATATCAACAAAGTGTTGAATATCATCATAGTACCACAATAGCTGAATATTAGCAAAATACCTATCCTACCCACGATGAAATTCTTGTCACGATTTTTTAGATTATTATCTTCAGATATTTTATCTTATCCATTCACAACTAGTGATTTGGCATACATTACAATTATGGAAGTATATCATTGATTATCAATTTCAAACTATATTTATGCGAAATATTTCACATACATTTAACCTCTTTGTAGATTGACAATCATCTTGAAGACGAAGTACTTTCCATAGGCGAGCTACTCTATTTTTAGGAATCAAGATTTGATTATACGAGCGACCAAATCTGTGGAAATTTTGATTTGTCGACCTCAACAGTTACTTAATCTCCTCCACAATTGTTCAACGATTAGATTGGAGATTGATCCTCAGAAGATTGTCCAACGGAAAGTTTAAAAATTGAGGAGTATTAAAGAAGGCCAAGACGCCAAAGAAATATGCGAGATCAAGAGTTCACAATTCCAAATTTCAAGAGAGCTTCACATATTTCATTTGTCTTTCGTGAGTATACAATGTATTTTAAGTGTGTACTTAGGTTGAGATAGCTTGGGTATAAGTACCACATGCTTTGTGGAAAAGCGCTTGTGTATAAGTAAACACATATGACTGTAACTTCGCATTAATTGGCTACTAATTTCAGCTAATCAGCTGTCAGTGTTGGATAATGGATGTAGGCTTATACTAAGCTGAACCACTATAATCTCTGAGTACATTGTCTTCTATCACTTTGTTCGTACTCAATCTCTGCTTAATAGAAACATTGTACGACACTACTTGAATATTATCAGAACTTGTTTATATTCATATTTTGTTTTGCCTGGTTACTTTGTTTTTAGAATTTGGCACTATTAATTTCGCACTATTTTGCCAAGAATTTTATAAATCACCTATTGACCCCCTTCTACGTGATACTTTTAGCCAACATTAGATATTCCACTTGGATAAGAGAAAATTTTCAAAAATGAGAAATGTAAAAAGAAAAAATAACCAAAGAAGAAGTGTGGCACGCAGCAGCAGTGGAGGAAGAGAAAGGGTGAGCCAAGGATAGACGGAGGAGACACGTCAGCGTTGGCCACTATGGACGATGACCTTTGCCACAATGACACTATGAGGGGGTGACCTATCATAGTGATGATTGTAGTATGACCTAAATCCTCATGTTGATTGCGTCTTAGTATAGTTTAGGAATTGTTGATATGCACGTATGAGTTATGTTAGAAAGTCCCACATTGAAAAATTAGTATGGTGTTGAGCAGTTAAAATATTTTAGTTGGCCCAAAACTCATTGACTTAAACTTTTGAGCGAATATGGGTTCAACTGGATATATTAACGGATTCAAATTTGGGTTCCCTCTTGATGATCTCCCCAAGCGAAAGATATTAGACTTCTGCTGCGCGCGCTATCAGGACCAGGAGGACTTTTATTTCCCATCTCAAAATTTGTTATCACTATTTTATATTTAAATAGTTGTCAACTAAATTCATGCATATCAAATACTCGATCTAATGAATATATGAATTTGCGAAAAAGTGTGAGCTTGTAGAACTTAATGTATTGGGCGATGTGTGTGTGTATATATATTTGATCGAAATTTGACAATGTATATCGCGAGGGGCTCCATTTTTCTCCATTCTGATCGGAGAAAACTGCCCCCATTCAAATTATTTGCTAGTGGGTTCTTAATATTGTCAACATTTTTAGTTTTTCTGTTCCTGGGAAAGTTCGTCATTTTCGTTGGAAAGCTTCGAGCACACACCGCACGTTCATGGTTCAATAGTTGTGTAATAAATGAAAAGGAATCTGAGTTGAGGAATCTCCATCTCTCGTGTATTCCACATATCAAGCATCTTTAGTGCGTGTTCTCCTGGAATTGATAGAAGATTCCTAAAGTTAACCCCTGGATATTGCATTGTGTGGCTGTGGAGCATATATGTATTGAATATGTTTGGTATGATTAGTTCGATTTCCAGCACTATCAAATGTAAACAAGTTCATATATGAGCTGCCTAACACGACTCTTGTGTCCTCGTTATATTCGATTAATAAGGCCAATAGGACATTTGATGGCCCCCATTCATGCCTAAAGCCGGTGTCATAAAGAATATCTCAAAGTTGCTTTGCTTATTCTTTTGATGGAATCTTGCCTTTTTTCTTTATGGATAACTAGGAGTTAATGCAACCTGCACAATTCTGTACACTCGATGAAATCCATTAGAGTTCATGTGCCTATGATGTATGCGAACCCTTGGATCAAATGGATCTTACAAATGACTCACAACAATCATGAGTTGAGATGCATTCATTAAATATTTTGCGTAGGGTGCGCCTACAAAAAATTCATGATGAAGTGATTAGATATTGTTAATTGATCCTTTTTAACGCAAATATGATAGAGTACATATTATATGATTGTAAAGTTCTCAATTGGTCATTGGTCAATTGAGAACTTAAGATCTTATTTTGCTTGGTCGAGGATTTAAGATTTAAAAGAGCTTTAGTCGGATTTCGAGCTTGCCGTCAATAGAATTTGCACATTGGACATGACACATGGCAAACGACCAAAATATTTCATGTGGGTGCCAAATTTGATTTTGAACGACCAAGATAAAGTCTTGAATCCTCGATTGACTAACGATAAAAATCTCAATAGAAACGATAAAAATCTCAAATCCTGCCTTTGCACTCATCCCTTTAAATATATATATTTTTGTCAATAGAAACAATGTAAAACTTCTGTTTGTGTTGGACGTGACATGTATATATCTAGTGCCTAGATAATTTCTGTGAACAAGCCGTGTGGAACATGAACCTCGAAGATTTAAAGTTTGTCCTCAGTATCGCATAACTAGAAAATCATAAATCAAGAGCTTAAAAAGCTGATAGAAAGACGGATACATACATGAGAGCCAATCAAAATTCATAAACTCGTCAACAAAGAACGTGAGATAACCTTCCAATACAGAAAATATAAAGCCACATGAGAGAGTAGGCCATCATTATGCAAAACAAATTAGTTGACGAGTGCTCTTTTAATCTAGCAAACAATTAAGAAATTTCAATACGAATAAAAATTTAGTTACAATGCTTTCAAAATTAAGAAAGTACTCTCCTTTCGTTTTCTTAGTAAATGGGAAAATTCCAAATAAAAGAACGAAGTTAAGTCGCTTTTCGAGGAAAATCTAGAGTGTATCTCGTCTTAAATAATGGCTTCAAGTGGCAAATTTAATCTCAAATAAGGTCTCGGCTTGGTGGCTGACTTGCATGTGCGGAGCCACTTGCTAATTTGGTGCAACATCAAGGGCAATTTTCTCCAAAATTTTCTACTTTGACCCAATTTGGAGAAGCTCGAATTAAAGTTAGGGCTTGTGCTCAACCAAAAAGCCTCTTGATACGAAATGAGAAAGCCCCAAATTGTGGTGTTTCAGTTTCTCCTTATGTTATGGTATGATTTTTGAGATTCTCAATTTTCAATTAGTATCTTTGAAGTGTTTCTTGTATTTATTTGAGTTTTTGGCTTTTATTACGTTCATAATAAATTTACGGGAGTTGACAACAAGCCAGGTTGTGACGATGGAATTTTGCAGAGTGTAGAGAAATAAGAGGTAATACAAATAACAATTTTTTTTTTATAGATTTCTCGTCACCCAAATGTAATATACCTAAGAGATAAGAGATAGGTTACTCACCACCTGAACGTAATATTGCTTAGGCATAAGAGCAAAATAAGAAAAACTTCTTGTTCTCAAGCCAAATTTATTTGAGATAATATTTATTTTGAGTCGTCTTTTGAGAAAATAATCTAACTTTAAATTTTTATTTGAAATTTCTTCTTAACAAACTTTGTTCTCGTTCGAAAAGAAAAATATTGAAAAAGATCTTTCCTTCAGTTTGTTGGTGAAAACAATTTGTTTTTATTTTCGAGTTGAAAACATCATTTCAATTCTGGCCAAACAGAAAACTAGATCCTGATGATCCGAACCAAACAGCCTTAGACAAGAATTGCTTCATCCCTGTGGAGTGATGATGTCTGACAAAGCGCCCGTTCCTAAAGAGAATGAATGAAAAAACAGCACGGCAAAGAAAAGGATGAACGATGAAAGGAGCTGCCTTATCAGTGGCAGACAATGGAATCAGCCATATGGGAGTCCCTGTTTCCCTCCCACGATCAAGCCGACCTTTTTATTCTCTCCTCTCCAAATACCTCAAAACAATTTAACGTGTTATTCGTTCTTCAGTTTTTTTTTTCCACCTTTAATTTATGTTAATAACCTTTCGGTTGAGTCCATTGAAAAAGCAATCAACTTTGCCACTCCCTGTACTTTTATCGTGAGGCACTAGGATTAGGCCCTAGTGGCCTGATTCTCCGCTAAAAGAATTCCGATGAGATCACAAGACTGAATGTGACTGATGTGGACGCGACTGCTAATTTTTTTTTTTTAAAGCATTCAAACAAGCGAAAATCCAGCAACTGGGCTTAGAGAGAAGAATTCGTGCAAATGCATGATAAACTGGCCACAATTTTTTTGTTAGGGTAGAGTTACGAGACCTACAATACTAGTTACAAAAATCTCGTTGGAAAATGCAGTACTTTGGCCAAATGGGGTCCCGGCTGAAATCCTTTCAGGCCCCAGAATATTTTGTTTAAGACCATTTCTAAGCACTTTTCTGTTCTCGGACCTTTTTCAGTAATTTTTTTGCCCTTTTTATTGTTTACTTGTTATTTCTTCTTTTTATGTTTTTGTTTTCATTTAATTTCCATAGATGATATAATCTACTATATTATACTAAAAGTGACCACATTATGCGCATTCGATTTTAAAGAAAATGAGTATTTTCTTTTTCAAATAAAAATTTAAAAATATTGCCAAGAAAACAGAAATCTCTTGATAAAAGTAGCAAAATGGACTTTATGAGAATGAGAAAATATTTTTTAAAATATATAAGAATTTTCGGGAAAAAAAATATTAACATGGTTATAGATACTACATCTATTTAGTAATATCTAACATCATAAAAAGTAAATTGAATCTACGAGAATAAGAAAGTAATTATGTCTATAATTTCACGTAAACTTGACTCTATTGTATTGGAGATGAGTATATATCAAAAAATATATGCCAATGTATTTGTAGAATAATATAAAGAGAAAAATGGGCTTTGTCACTCAATATATAGGAGAGTAAAATTAATTCATTTCCCTCCAATACAACATGAAGTAAAATGCAGTATTACGGATAATTTTACTTGAAGAATAATAATTACATAAAAAAAATCATCAAACCATAGAGTTGATTCATTAGAATAGTCCAATAATTTTAAGATATTACATAAGAGATATTTAATAGTGTATATTTTATCTATCCGATGATTTATATTGCTTACAAGTGATAATTCTTTCAGATTATAAAATCTCATGATTATTCTTGTTACTATAAGTCTAAGACAAAAAAATTTCTCATAAATTGAAAATGCAAAAGTAAAGAAGTAGTTTTAGTAAACATAATTTTTTTTAAAATAATTGATTTACAAAACCCACATGAAGCACGGGTAAGCATACTAGTTATTTAGTAATTCTTGAGCCTCGGGATGCAATAGTGTCAATTTGTTATTTTCCGCCCAAACTCGTTTGTCTATCTTCAAAATACCTTAAAATTGAGAATATTTATTGCTTCGTATGTGTTTACGAGTGAGACTCGTCCCTATCATTTCACCGCCTTAGTAGCCCTTTATACTTATTATTGACTCGCGGCGGAAGAGGAGTTCCTACATCCTCTTGAGAAATCGTTTCTTGAAGAATCGATGATTGTTGGATCCCGAAATATATGGATCCTGACCATTCTTTCGAAAATATCGAAATATTTATGTGGGATACCGACATTTATTTACAATCCATGCGCTTAGTAAGGGTAAGCGGTTTTGATTCTGTACAAGTTCCACCTAAAACCTGAAACCTATCTGTTGGAACAACATCTTCATTTTTTGGAAACTGAAACCTATCCTGCATACCATGGAACCTAGGATCTATCCTGTCCCGAGTTTCACTTGTATTATTAAATGACCGATTGTAGTTAAATATCACGTTTTATGATCACCAGTTGCTTCTATAATCTACTCATTAAATCTATATATATATATATATATATGTGAAAATTCCGAAAAATTTAAAAAGTAAAAGTTTCAGTTATAAAATGGAAGTTTATATTAGTGATTCTAGATTATACACTTATCATTGAATACCATGGAATACTGTAGGATCACACTAAGACATAGACTAAGAAAAACACAAAAACTTGTTATAGGTTTCAGGTTCCACTTACTTAGAACCTGGAATCTACCCATCGAAACAGATTTCTTAATTTTTGGAACTTATAACTTATCTTGCATACTTTGGAACCTGAAACCGACAGATTCCTACTGGTCTGGTTCTTAGGTTTTAAGTTCTATTATGGAATTGAGTACGCGGATGCCAATCCTGATTGAATCCATGAATAGACAAGCGATTCTTTCTTCCTTTGCAATGAAGTGATCGATCAGACAAGTGAGAGTGGTGACAGATGAGAAATACAGGTGAAGGAAACGGCATCTGTTCTGTTTGTTCATTGTTATGAACTTTTTGTAAAGGTGTGAATTATGGATAGAACGGGCCATGCTTCTCACGTAAGTGGTCAAAAAAGAAGAAAGCTAGACATCCAATCGTGCAACATAGTGTTTTGTATCTTTCCATTGACAGTGAAGATCGCTGCTTCGCTGTATATCCTCAGGAAGTGAATGGGGTGCTCATCTTCGTAGCATGATGTATGCCAAGATAATGACACACTCTTCGGGGAAAGTAGGATACATTGAATCAAATTTTCAGAATTTTTCTTTTGCATGGATTTTCAACTGCAAAGACTGAAGAGATCTTTCTTTTGCTCGTTGAATTGTCTTTCGAGATCCCGGTCCTGGCATGGACGGTGAAGAAGTAGAATTCGAATTTTCAAGAATTGTAGATCAATTTTCCCAAATTTAATCTCAAGTTTTTGTTTATCATGAAAATGTTTTTTTTTTCAGTTCACTCATTTTATCGAGGGATGGAAATGATGAGAAATGACAAAAAAATATTTTTTAAATTGATTATGAGCGAAACAAAAGGACTTGAAGAATCCTTGTATTTTCAAGATATATCAGTTCATTTGTTATCACCAGAAAATCTCTATATATTATTCTACGGGCATAGTCCGATATGAAATGTTCACGTATCAAATGGATCTAAAAATTATTTTATTACGACTTCTGGTACAATTATATGAAATGGAAATTACATAGTATGCAATACCAATAATTATATATCAACATTTTCATTAATGATTATCTTTCGCCTCCATGGAAAATTGAAGAGGGAGCAAATTAGCGATTTGGGTTGGCTTTTAATTGAATTGACCCATTTAATCTTTGTATGCACTGTTTATCTTTGCATTGCCAGTCCAACCACCCAAAATACCAAAATTCATACACTCATAAATCCATTTAAGCCTCTTCACTTGAATATCTATTCTGGCACAATCTAGAGTTTTCCAATTCAATTCCTTCATTAGCGACTTGGGACCCCACGCATTAGTCGCGGGTCTTGAATAGCTTGGATCCAGGACCCTTGTGGTCAAACCTGGCCCTGATTCCCTGCAGTAAGACTCGAGACCTAGTGGCCGGACTGAGACTACGGCAACTAAACCTGAGTAATTAGCAACAAGGTTCGCACCTTAGCAGTCGACTCGAGACCTCTACGGCTCTGCATAGCTCCTCGATTCTAGGGCCCTAGCGCATGGCCTGAGACATTGGGGTCCAAACTCAAGTCCTCTGCCCGAGGAGTACGAACCCTGTGGCAGGATCGGACTACCAAGGCGACAGATCCGGGCATCAGGGAGCTAGGATGGGGTACCTTGGTTACTGGTCTGTCCAAATGGGGACCTTGATTCGACCCTCTCGGGTCCTGAGTTTGGGACTTGGGTTCCGGCTTTAGCTACACGTGTTCTTGGTCCAAACATCAGGGTCATCTAGGCGGCTAGGACTCGGTCAATAAGTGCT
The DNA here is from genome assembly GCA_024733475.1 of Syzygium grande. Classification (NCBI taxonomy): domain Eukaryota; kingdom Viridiplantae; phylum Streptophyta; class Magnoliopsida; order Myrtales; family Myrtaceae; genus Syzygium; species Syzygium grande. Next base: position 26,116,081 of record JAMXDD010000010.1, read on the forward strand.
TAATGAGATGTCGTTATTCTTCTTTATCAAAAGTGGGTCAATAGGTAACCCTCTCAAGCTTACATTCGACTAGGATTTATTGTTTTTAACCCGTTTTAGTTAGTATAGTGTTAACCGTACTCCTATAGTATAGTTAATATGAATCAGAAATTGGATCTTTGATCTGTATTGCCATCTCTACAGTCGACAAACCAACCATGTGCCAGACCAAACATTATGCCAATCTAGCTACTTCCACTCCTACAATAAACAATCTCTGCTGTATGAAACAAATTCATAAGTTCAACACAATCATTAACTAGTGTAAAAATATTCCCATGCCAGTTATTTTTGCTGTGTTTTTTTTTTCTTGTTCAACATATTCAGGTCTACAAGGACCAGGCCAAGAAAGACTAATTTGATGGATCAACTCAACTTCGTCCCTAACAGTGTCCGGCCCAGCGTGAGCTAGTATACTTTCCGACTACAAAAGTTGCGCCCAAACAAAAGAAAATAGAATTGTCTGAGGCAGATTTCATCTACTTGTAACTTCCACTTTTGATTTTCCCTTAAAAATCTGAAACCGAAAATCGCAAAGATATTATATACAATTCGACAGGTCAAGATTTTGAATATTTTGAGAAGTTGACAATGTTTTGTGTTAAATAAAAATCAAAGTGTTTAAATATCATAAAAAATTTTAAAAAACAAAAGTGAAAAGTCGAAATGATCTAAGACAGGAATCAAATTTCATGTTAATTTCCCAAATCCCACTACCTTGATTCACCACAATTACTTTCGGTCGTAACCTGAAAAAAGCTTGTGATCTTGATGTTTTGGTTCCATTTTCGGAGAATCCCTATATGCCGATTTGGGAGAGAGGCCAGCTCTTGCTTCACTTCCATAGTAGATAAAAAGACAAATTATTCCATGATAGAAATAAATAAATAAACTCAATACACCTTTAAGTGCCACATGAGATTCACTCAAATGGACTCACCACGGGTGGCCAACCCATTTTAATTTTTTACTTGAGATGCAAATGTCAAGTGAGATCCACTATACTTAAAGTTGTTTGGATCTTACGAATAGTACACAATCCAGCCCCACATTCTGTCTTCATTAAACACTGCAAAAACATTTCAAATTTCTATTTCAATTCCACATCCCAAAGAATATGATGGTGCTCATTTTGATATTGCTACATATGGACTTATAAGTGTAGTCCCTGACAGAAAAAAAATCGTTTTGGATGCAATAGTCCTAATTAACTTAGTAGGGGCATGCATAGAACTTTTCCATGATTGAAAAGAAAGATGGTAATAAATTAGACTACATTCACCGCAGCCAATTTCCAGGAGGCAATGCACCTTCGCCTTAGGGTTTCCGACACATGAGATTTCATTTCAAATGACTTAGTAGTGGCGATCAACATTTGCCACGTGCAATGTAAATTGTCTGGTAAACACAATGAATAAAACGGATGACGAATCGCCTTGGGACCCTTCCGTTTTGGTAATTCTTTCTATCAATTTTTGCACGTGATGGATCAACTCAACTACATGTGTCCAGCCCAATGCGAGATAATATATTTTCTTAAAACAAAAGTTGGGCCCAAATAAGAAAAAACACAACTTGGGGCAGATCTTCATCTACTTGTAATTTCCATTTTTCCATTTTCACTAAAAAATGTGCTATTTCAAATTCAGAAAGTCGTTTCGACAAAAAAAAATTCCAAAAATCACGAAAGTACTACGTACAATCCGACATGTCAAGATTTCGAGTATTTTGAAAGTGTAAAATGTTTCGTGTTAAATAAAAATGAAAGTATAGGTATCGTAAATCTTATAAAAAATCAAAAGCGAAAAGTTGAAGTCACCATTCGGGTTGCTTTCTGTGAATCCCACTGCATGGATTTGCCACAATTACTTTCGGTCATAATCTGAAAAATTCTCGTGATCGTAATGTTATGGTTCTATTCTCGGACAACCCCTATATACCAATTTGCGAGAAAGGCCTGCTCTAACTTAACTTCCAAAATCATCAAGTATTTCTTAAGTGTCAACAAGACACATGAATCTTGCATCCGGAAAACATCTGCGTACCAAAAATCATACAGTGTACATATTTCGAAGGTTCGAATAACGTTCACAATTGCAAAGAGACCTCTCTCCAAACGCCTAATTATGTTGCACCTTCTTGATTGGCTAACTTTATGTCACTACAAATATAACATCCACGATGATCAATCATTTTCCGTTAATTTCCGGAGTTTCTTTGTCATTAAATGTACTAATCTGGATCATCTCATGACTAATGTTCTCCTCCCCGTTGCCCCTGGGGTCAACCAACTTTGTCGGCAATGTTTTCTGCTCGTCTAATGGCGAAGAACAAGACTCGTAGTCCTTGCTTTTGCCCCAAACAACAAGGTATAAACCGGCCGCAATGACGATGGCACCGATAATCCTGGTCCAACAAAATTAATTAGCATGACATAGTTTTTGAAAGTGATAATTAGCATGCATAGTTTTTGAAAGTGATAATTAGCATGGATTAGGGGAGAAATTTGAGGAGGAAAGAAGAAGTACCTTCCCAAGAAAAGCCGCTCGGCTAAAATGAAAGTACTCAAAACAGCGACAATCACCGTTCCTAGAGGACTGAAGGCCGTGACAAAAACCGGTCCTTTGTCTTTCATGACCACACCTTGAAGGTAGTAAGTCACTCCTGAGCACACTATTCCCTGCATTTACCATTTATGGTACGACTCATTAGTTAACTCTGTAATAATAAAGATGAGAAGGTAACTTTCTTGTTTCGAAGATAAAAATGATTTCTAGTGAAAACATTATATAGAAACTTTCATCTATTGATAAAATATATGCAGTATTCTAAGTCAGCGGGTGAAACTGTTGAGGATCTACCTTGATTACACGGAAATACAAAAATTAACAAAGGAATATATAGGGATAAGTGCACCGAAAGTCCCAAAATTTGTCGCGAAAGTACAATTGAGTCTTAAAACTTTCAAAATGTGCAATCAAATCCTAAAACTTGTCACAAAAGTACAATCGAATCCTAAAACCTTCAAAAAGTGTAATTAACGAAAGGACTTGATTTCACAAATTTGACAAGTTTTAGGACTTGATTGCACTTTTTAAAATTTTTAGGACTCAATTGCACTTTCTAACAAGTTTTAGGACTTGATTACACTTTTTGAAAGTTTTAAGACTCAATTGCATTTTCGTGATAATTTTTAGGACCTCCAATGCACATATTCCTACTATATAAGAAAAATATTATGGCCTAAGTTCAGTTAATGTCCTAAGGAACTTCACGACGAAGGATCAGCGACAATAAGAAGTGATAATAGTGGAAGGAATTACAATTTCTCCCTTAAGTTTTACAAGTCATTTTGTAAAAGAAAATCAATCAAATAATCATGAAGTTCAAGCGCTCACACTGTAGACAGCCGCGAGTAATTTGATGTCCCATTGTATGGACCAAACGGCGGCGTTTCCTCTTTCCATGAACAAAGCCACGACGGCACCCTCGACCATCCCGAAAAAACATATCCAAGCTGTGAGAGAGAGCTCAACAGGATATGTTTGTAGTGTTATCGCCTGTTGGAAGTTACCAAAAAACCACACTACCGCAAGTTAGCGTGTATTGTTGGTCATGATTAACTCTTGTACTGTACCGATCTCTGAAAGCATCTCTTTTGAGAGTGTAAGGCACTAACTTGCAAAACTTAAAAGTACCTACTGATCCGATATGAGAAGATCGACTAAATTAGATTAATTACTTGGAGAATCATGAAGCAAGCCCAGCTGAAGCATGCAATTGTGATCATGAGAGAACCCTTGATGGAATTCCGGAGGCTGATCCCACCATTAGCACTCCCGTTTTGAATGTTGTCGGTGGTTGTCCCTCCTCCTTTTGTCCAAAATAGTTTGAGAACCGGACCTTTGATTAGCGTTATGATCATGGCGCCAGCAACCGTAGCTAGTGTCCCAAACACCTTAGCTTGGCTGTGAAAACTCTTCATTTTCACCTTCTCAAGCCTATGCAAATAGTGATTGAAAAGTCATTAATAGTCTTAAAAAGCTAAACCATAGACACTATCGTATGATCCAATCGCCAATCAAAAGAATTAGAGACCTTATGATGAAAGAACTATCATATCATGTTCGCAATAAATCAAGTTCATTTACCGTTCTCCAAAAAGCAGACAAATTGGTTGTTTTTCTGCAGGTATGTATGTCGGACCAAGATTGGGTCCAATTTTAGCGAAAACTTAAGCATATTTTGACATCCATTTGTGGTGAAAAAGTGATAGATATTATTAAAAGACGCGTACGAGAGTCATAAGACCTAGCGGTCACAATGGAGTGATTTGCTTGTATCGAGAGCAGAGTCAGCACACGTTCATTACCGAATTATCCAAGCCATGACGAAAGTGATGGCCGGAAGAATGTTGCACATGGCAGCTGCAAATGTCGCCGTCGTGTGCTTCATCCCCAAATAGTACAAGTTCTGGTCAATGACTGGCCTGAGAGAGAAGAATGAAACAACATGTCGAAGGTGGTGATGAACAATTTCTCGTGAAACCTTGTCTAATTTGTGGCAATAATAAGTTAACTTCATATTTACTCCAGTAAGCCAAGCACCATCAGTCTGATGAAGATGGGGAGTGTCATGTTCGGCCTTGTTCTCCTGAGGAAGAAATGGTCACATGATTAATCAATCCAAAGTCAAGACTTCACATTTAATCAAAACTAACTGAAGCGAGGAGAATGCACGTGCATTCTGCATGCACACGTGGAAGTGTACGTTGGCCCGATAAAAGTCGCTTGACGTAACAAAAGGATGTATAGCAAGACTCCGCCGATAAAAAGAAGTTATAAAAGCTTGTCATTGATATAGGAATATTGTTGAGTGGGAACAAATTCAGGGAGCACTCAAACGTTCCTCACACATATTATTTCAAATTAAATGGTGGAGAGAGAGACTTGTCTAGGACGACGGCTAAAGGGGCAATGACCAAAGTGGCGACAGCGTGGCGGTAGACGACGAACACGTAATTGCTCATGCCCTTGTTTAAGGCAGCCTTGCAAAGGATATCCATCCCTGCCAGCCCGAATTGCAAGAATACCACAGCAAGGAAGGGCTTCAACTTGTGAAACAACGCCTTCATGTCCATTGCTTTCCTCGTTATCATATATCTTCTCCCTCCTACCGTGTGCTGGAGAAATATATCGAACCGGCTATAATAGCTTTTGTTCTTGTAGGGTGTCTTGGCAATGATAGCTCCGACCCTCTAAATACAAAGCCCTTGTCCCAAAAGTCAGAGAATATTCTGCAACACGCATATTTATGTCCACACGCTTTTGACAAATCCTTGGCAAGTAAAGTGAACTCAAGAATATTGTTGTTGGGTTAGCTTATAAACAATTTCAAGAAAGTGAGTGAACCCTTTGCGCAATTTGCTTATTGTATGTGGTTGTATGAGGGTTGAGGGTCAATGGGAAAGGAATTGGTGCTCATGGACGTACGTAATGTATATTGCATTCATTCATTAGGCTGGTTTTGATATAGTGATTCCAATCATTGTCCTACATTTGACGTAGCGACCCCCTCTGAAATTACCATCAGAGTCTTATTGCTACAAAATGTTCGGATTGAAGATATAACGTACCACCTTCGGTTCGAGCTTGACAATTCTGTCAGCAAAGGTTTATCGAGATTGTAGCAGTCAAAATATCTCTTCACATGAGAGAATGTCGCAGCTACGCTAAGCAACATGACTCTAATTAGTGACTTTTTAAAAGGATAGATGAAGGAGACAGAGTTGGCATTGGCCGCTTTGTGCAATGAGCTCCGCCGCAATGACACCGTGAGAGGCGACCACCATAATGATGATCATGGTACAACCTAAATCCTCATGATGATCGCATCCTAGCGTAGCTTAGGAATTTTTTATTTCCCATCTCAAAATGCGTTATAACTATTTTTCCTTTATATCGTTGTTGACTAAATTCGTGCATCTTTAGTACTCAATCTAATGAATGTACGAATTTGCGAAACTTAGGTGTGAGCTTGTAGAACCTAATGTATTAGACGACGTATATTGCAAGGGGCTCTATTTTCCTTCATTCTGATTGGAGAAAACTGCCCCCATTCAAATCATTTGCTAGTGGGTTCTTAATCTTGTCAACATTATTCCTTTTTCTGTTCCTGGGAAAGATCGTCATTTTTATTTGGGAAAGCTTCGAGCACACATCGCACTTTCATGGTTCAATAGTTCGGGAATAGATGAAAGAGGAATCTGAGTTGAGTAATCCCCATCTCTTGTGGATTCCCCATATCAAGCATCTTTAATTGGTATTCTCCTGGTTTCCTAAAGTTAACCCATGGAAATTGCACAGTGTGGTTGTGGAGCAGATTTATGTGTGTAAATTGAATATGGTTGGTAGAATTAGTTCGATTCGCTGTACCATCAAATGTAAACAAGTTCATGTACGACCCACCTAACATGACTTTGGCTCTCGTTTTATTCGATTCGAAAGGTCGATAAGACATTTGATGGCATTTACATGCCTAGAGCGGGTGTAATAATATTTCGAAGTTGATTTGGTTATTCTTTCGGTGAAATCTTGCCTTTTTCTTTTTGGCTAACTAAGAGTTAATGCGACCTCCACACGTACATTTGATGGAACCCTTTACAGTTCATGTGCCTTTGTCGCATGTGACTCTTGAATCAAATGGATCTCACAAATGACCCAGGGCATTCTTGTGTTGAGATGCATGGGTTGAAAATTTCGCCTAGGGTGCGCTTCAAAAAAAAAAGTTTTGGTGAAGTGATTAGATATTGTTGGTTGATCCTTTTTAACGCAAATATGAGGGGTACATAGTCTATGCAAATATAGGGATAAGTGCAGAAACATTATTTAAAAGGTTTTGGTCGTTGGTTAATTGAGAACTTAAGATCTTATTTTGCTCAAATGATGATTTGAGATTTAAAAAAAGCTTAAATCAGGTTTTGAGCTTGCCGTCAATGGAATTTGGACACCGACACGGGCAAACGACCAAAACATTCCATGTGGAAGCCACGTCAGACTTTGAACCATTAAAATAATGTCTTGAATCCTCAATTAATTAAAGATCAAAATCTCAAATCCTGCTTTTGCACTTATCCCTTCAAATATATTTTTTGTTGTCAATAGAAACAATGTAAAACTTCTGTTTGTGTTGGACGTGACATGTGATATATGTAGTGCCTAGATAATTTCTGTGAACAAGCCGTGTAGAACATGAACCCTGAAGATTTAAAGTTTGCCCTTAGGATCGCATGACTAGAAAATTATAAATCAAGAGCTTAAAAAGCTGGTGGAAAGATGGATACATACCTGAGAGCCAATCAAAATGTATATAAACTCGTTAACGAAGAACATGAGATAACTTTCCAATATAGAAGAAAAGTTATTAGCGAACGGAATAATTCCAAATAAGGGTATAGAGTACAAATAAAAACTTAGTTCTACCGCTTTCAAAGTTAAGAAGTACTCTTTCGTTTTATTAGTAAAACTGAAAAATTACAAATAAAGGTATGGAGTTGAGTCATTTTTCCAAAAGAAGTTCTAAAGTAGACTTTATTTTACATAAGGACTTGAAGAGTGACTGATTTAATTTCAAATAAGTCCTCCGCTCACTAGCCAACCAAATCTTCACTGGTTGACTTGCATGTGCGAGTCGCTTGCTAATTCGATGCAACATCAGGGATGATTTTCTCCGAAATTTTCTACTTTGACCCAATTTGAAGAGGCCCCAAATTGTGATGTTTCGGTTTCTCCTTATATTATGGGTACGATTTGTTCAATTCTCACTTTTCAGTTACTATTTTGAAGAGATTCTTGTATTTACTTAAATTTTCTGCGTTATTACATTCATAATAAATTTGCAAGAGTTGACAATTTGGGGCTTTTTTCTTTTTGATCAGGAGGCTTTTTTGAGTTAGCACGAACCTTAATTTCAATTTGGGTCAAAGCAGAAAATTTTGGACAAAATTACTCCTTAAGTTGCCGATGGAATAAGCGCATGAGCCGCATGTGCAAGTTGGCGGGCCAGCGAAGCTTTGGCCAGCCAATAAGGTCGGTTCTTATTTAAAACTAGATTGGCTACTTCAAAACTTTATTTGAGATAATATCAATTTTGGACCATCTTTTGAGGAAATAGCCCAACTTGAGACCTTTATGTAAAATTTCTTCTTAGTAAACTTTGTCCTCCTGCGGAGTAAAAGTTTTGAAAAAATATTTCTTTCAGTTTGTTGTGGAAAACAATTTTTTTTTTATTTTTCAGATGAAAACATCATTTTCGTTTTGGCCAAACAGAAAACTAGATCAAAATGATTCAAACCAAACAGCCTTAGACAAGAATTGCTTCATCCTTGTGGAGGGATATGTCTGACAAAGTGACTGTACCCAAAGAAAATGCATAAAAAACAGCACAACAAAGAAAAGCATGAATGATGAAAGGCGTTGTCTTATTAGTGGCAGACAATAAAACAAGCCATTTTTGTCCGTCCTCTCCAAATATCTCAAAATAATTTAATTTGTTGTTCATTCTTCAGTTTTTCTTTTTTTTTCCCCCCTTTAATTTATGTTAATAGAACCATTTAGTTGAGTTCATTGAAAAAGCAATCGACTAGGCACCGACCACTCCCTCCACTTTTTCTATGAGGCGTTAGGGCTAGGCCTTAGTGGCTTGACTGCTCACTAAAAGGATTCGGAATCGGATCCTCTTATCGCTAAAGACTTTTTAGAGCATTCAGACCAGCAGAAACCCAATAAACAAGTCTTAGAGAGAAGAATTCACGCAATAGACGATAAACCAGCCACACTTTTTTTTATCGGGGTGGAATTACGAGACCTGTAATACTAGTTAAAAAATTCTCGTTCAAAATGGAATAATTTGGCCAAAAGGGACCACCGCGGCCCGGCAACAGGCAGAGGAAGAAGGAAAAACAAAATAAAAAAAAATTAAAAATTTTCAATATTTTAAGTTGTCCAAATTTATCCACGTTAGCATCAACTCTGCTATGTAAGAAGGCTAGCATTCATGTCAGTAATTTCCAGCCTAAATTGATCGAAATAACTAAATTGACGAATTGTCAAAAGGTTTATGACTTAATTGGCACAATTAAAAGGTTTATGACTGAATTGGCATAAGTTCAATAGGTTTAATACTTTTTCAGCAATTTTTCCAATGAGCAATTCTTTCTTCCTTTGCAATGAAGGGATCGATCGGAGACACGCAAGAGTGGCGATGGGATGAGAATATACGTGGAGAAAGACAAGGGTATCAGTTCTATTTGTTCATTGTCTTGAACTTTTCCTAAAGTTGTGTAGCGGTGTGCAAAGGAATTAGGAACCGCACAGAGCCGAATCGAACCATCCCGAAATCGGTGATTCCCGTGGGGACTGGTCCGGTTTCCGATTCCAATTTACACCGATAAGTAACAGTCCGGTTCTCGATTTTAGGAGTGGAACCGCCTACCCGAACCGGACCGATAATATATATAATTTTTAAGAAAAATTTCCAAACAAAAATAAATGAAAAAATTTTAAGAAAAATGAAAACCCTAAAATTCCTAGTCTGAAGCTCAACGCCCATCAACTGAGTGCTCGTCTCATCTCACTCTCATCTTGTATGAGTCATCTCTCTATGTCTCACTTATGATCCTGACTCTCAAACTCAATGTTCATCGACTCACGTTCTCGACTCTCGACTCCCAACTCTCATCAACTCATGGTCACGCCTCCGGCCATTTATCGCTTCCCTCTCTCACTCTCGATCACCTCCATTTGCGTGCCGGACCGGTTCCATGGATTCACTCAGGAACTGGACCGGACCGCCGATCCAGTTACCCAGTGGATCCATGAGACCAACGGGCTGTTTTCAATTCTAATTTTTTGGAACCTGTCCTTAGTAGGTGGTTCCCGGTTTCATGGTGGGAACCGCCCACCCATATCATGCTCACCCCTAAAGATGTGTATATGCTTCTCATGTAAGTGGTAAATAGAAGAAAGCTGACATCGAATTATGCAACAAAGTGCTTTGTATTTTTCCATTTGACAGTGAAGATTGCTGCTTCACTTTATATCATTAGGAAGTGAAAGGGTGCTCATCTTTGTAGCATGAAGTACGCCAAGATGAGGAGAAACTCTTCGAGGAAAGTAGGATACCTTGAATGAAATTTTAGAAATTTTCTTTTGCATGGAGTTTCGTTTGCAAAGACTAAAGAGATCTCTCTTTTGCTCGTTGCATTGTATTTCAAGATCCTTATCCCATTTTGGTCACTATGGTGTTAATATGAATCAAACATCTGATATTTGATCCGTGTTGCCATCTCTACGTCAACAAACAAACCACGGTGCTAGACCAAAAACATTATGCCAATCTGGCTATTTCCACCCCTACAATTAACAATCTCTACTGTATAAAACAAATTCATTAGAACAATTGAATCACGAACAAGTGTAAAAACATTCCCACGTCAGTTGTTTTGCGCCTCTTTTTCTCTTGTTCAACGTATTCGGGTCTGCAGGCACCAGGCCGAGAAAAACTAATCTCTGTACACGATGGATCTAACTCAACTTCGTCCCAAGTAGTGTCCGGGCCAACGCGAGCTAATGTACTGTCCGAATACAAAAGTTGGGCCCAAACAAAAGAAAATAGAATTGTCTGAGGCAGATGTTCATCTACTTGTAACTTCTACTTTTGATTTTCCCTTAAAAATCTGAAAATGGACAGAATTATTTTAAAATCAGAAAATGGCAAAGGTATTTTATACAATTCGACCAGTCAAGATTTTGAAAATCTTGAAAAGTTCACAATGTTTCGTGTTAAAGAAAGTCGAAGTGAACCCAGACAAGAGTAAGACTTCATGTTGTCTCATGTGAATCCCACTACCTAGATTCGCCAATTGCCACAATTAGTTTGGTTCATAACCTGAAAAAAGCTTGTGATCCTTATGTTTTGGTTCCATTCTCGAAAATTCCTTATATGCCAATTTGCGAGAAAGACCTGCTCTCTTCTACTTCCACAGTAGATAAAAGACAAATTATTCCATGTACATATATATATATATAAACCTAAATTCGATACACCTTAAGTGCCACATTACTTAAATTGACTCATCGATCGGTACAAGTACAGAGCCAAGCCAACTCATTTCGGTTTTATATTTGAGATGTAAATGCCAAGTGAGATCCACTCTATATAAAGTTGTTTGGATTGGACAAACAGTACACAGTTAGACCCCACATTCTATCGAATTGTACATGAATAATGAGAAAGATAGTGGGGGCATGCATAGACCGTTTACATGAATAAAGAGAGAGTGGCAAATTAGACTACATTCATTACCGCCAATAACCAAGTGGCAAACCTTTGCCTTAGGGTTTCTGAAACATGAGACTTCAAATGACTAAGTGGCAATCAACATTTGCCACATGTAATGTAAATTCTCTGCAAAACACGATGAATAAAACTAATCACGAATTGCCATGTGACCCTTAGTGTGAAGTCCCTAGGCTCATTGGCCACTCTTGTATTGATAAATCCGCAGACAAAATTACAATGTTTGGCCTGTTGTACTCCAATGCCTCCATTTGACAAGTAATAGAAAGACTAATCACAATTGTGAATGCTTGGATAATATATTATTCGATCACCAAAGTTGAGAGTAGTTGGAGGAGAAAAGACTCTTGAGAGTTCATTTGAAGGGTATTAAATGAGCATGTAAACGGGTGTTATTTTATGCAGTTGGCACAACTAACTCTATTAAAACAAACCAAAATAAGGGCAATTGCAATGAGTAATATAAGTTAATTGAGCTAAAATCGTTATATAAAACATTACACGTTGCTTTTTTTCTGCAACAAGCTTTTAGGTCTACCATAAATCCCTCCCTTTGATTTCTTCCAAAAGAGGGTCCAACATTGACTTATCACCAACTGAGCAAGTAGCCTCATCAACATCATGTCTTGAAATTCCAGCTGCTCAGGGTTCTAAATTATGCAACGCGGTTCTCGTGTTACCTTCATCCTTGACAGCCAAACTCATAACCGCAAGATATTTTGGCATTAATGTTGAGAAACGACCATACTTCGATGAACCCTGTGAGGTTTGAGAAGAGTTGTTGGCATGTTGCTCACAGTCCCTTCCTTTGCATCTTTAGAATATTTGAAGAGGGGATTTGGGTAACCACCATATTCCCACCCAACACAAATAGAGCACGACCCCACAACCACCCGGTTGATTCAAATAATTTACATTCACGACATACTGAAAAGTTAATGGAATCGAATCTTACAACATGTTGTCTATGTATCTCATTTTTCCCAAACCGCTCCATCGGTAGCACTACTCAAAACTCGTTTTGACATGTTTTCCAAAAATTCTTTATAGAATTTGAAAAATATAGCACGAGCATACCCCGAAGCAACATGCAAAACTGACAGTTTTGGCTTACCATGAGAGCTGTAATCATCTTAGGCTTCAATCTCCCTCATGTGTTTGAGCTGGTCTTCCTAGTTCAATGAGGTTCATAGTTTTAGTAGACATGTTTTTTGAAAGACATTTTGCGTTCTCTCTCCTGTGAATTGATATAATGCTACATGAAAATCCATCACTACTGAAAACAGGACTCCATCTATGCCTGAGTTCATATGGTCTTGGCAGCCTAAGTGTTGCTCTCATTCCCCCATTCCTCTTCCATTTTGCTTCCAAAACGATTCAAATCCAACCTCTGTTTCATATCCATACAAAAGTTTTCAGAAATATTACAACTTAAATTGGGGTTTTGCACAGAATTTTGCCCAAAGTGCCAAGTACACAAAAAATATTGTGTGTTCGGAAGCATCATTTTAATTGCTTTTGCCATAGCTTCATCTTGATTAGTGAATATTGTTTTAGGTGCCTTGTTTCCCATTGCCTGCAAGATTGACTCAAATACCCACACAAAGGAATCGGCAGTCTCGTCCCACAAAAAGGCACACCCGAACAAAGCATCCTTTGAATGATATTAACCCAATAAAAGATGCACAAATCATATTATATTTGTTACTACGATAATTGGTATGGAACACCACCACATCTCCCAAGCAATCATAGCCAAATCTAAGCAAGCTATCTTTCCAAAATAATTTAGCTAGCCTACCCCTTGATCTCCCTGAAAAGCATAAAAGAACATGGGGTTTTTCGTTTTTGTGATTTTAAAATGATTGGAGACAGCTTGACGATCTCCCCCTCTTATCTTGTAAGAAATTTTGACAATCACGCAATGCATATCCAAGATTTCTGCTTCCTCCAGCTTGATTTGCCAAAAATTTCCAGGCCATGGCTGATAAGCCTTCCCCCACCTCATCAAGTGTTTTTGATTTTTACGAACAAATTAGAAAACATACCAAAAAAGTCCTAAACCTATTATACGAATGCAAATTTAGTCTTAAACCTTTCAATTCGCCAAATTTAGTTCTAAACCTTTTGATAGTTTGCCAATGTAGACTTTCGATCAATTTTGATGGGAAATCGCTTGCGTGGACGCCGGTCATCCTATTTAGCACTACTGGCGCTGACGTGGACAATTTTTGCAAATTTGTAAAAAAATTCCGAATTTTTCCATGATGAAAAATAAAGAGAAAAAAAAATAAAAAGGGAAAAATCAGAAAATTTTAAAAAAAAAATCCACTTTGGTACCGGTCATGTCACATTAGACAACCAGAGTCCATATTAACGATTTCCGACCAAAATTAGCCAGAAGGATTACATTGGCCAATCACGTAAAGATTTAGGATTAAATTGGTACAATAAAAAGGTTTACAATTAAATTGGCCATCATACAATATATTTATGACTTTTTGGATAATTTTTCCAAGGCAAATTCATGGTGTTGTGCCACAAACTCAATCACTTTATGGATGTCCTTTTTCAACCTTAAATTTAAAATGAGCGGGACAACCACACCTTTCTTCAATCCTCCCATATTTCTTCTCTTTGCCAGATGAATTGCTAGAAAATTCCTCGTGATTACATACACAAGTATTATATGATTTTTTTAGACCTACAAACATTCACTTGTCAATGAAATTTCCTTACAAGGATTGGCAAACTTTGTTTATCCATGCGTGCACTTGCATTTTCAGTTTTTGATGAAATCAGATGTGGAGTCTAGTCATAAATTGTGCAACAGCTTTTTCGTTCGATCCAAGCAACTTTGTGCAGACTGGATTTAACTTGTCATTTACATTTTAAATAAAAACATAGAACGAGTTGGTCTAGGTCTGCACACGCGACAACCATTGAGTCGAGTAAATTTGGGTACACCAGTATTTTATCCTCCAATGAAGTACCATCGAAGTACCGAGGCACAACCAGAAACAGGGGACGGCCAAAAGTACAATATTTGGCAACTGTATATGCAGGTGCTAGGCAGCTCGTTTCCAATATTTGGCCAAAAGTACAATATTTACATCTATAACAGAGATCTCAGTCCTTGCTCTAAGTGAATCGAGTATGCTCTGAAGTCCAAAAGAAACGTATCGAAGCGATCCATTTCTGGAGACTAACCAATGATTACTATCAATCTAGCCGGAAAATCAACAAAGTAAGAGATGGGTAAAGTTAACATTTAACCTAGCGTTTTCTGTCAAGATCGAGATCGAGATCTCGAGAGAGATGACAGAGGCAAAGTCGAGACGATAAACCTAGAGGGCGTGACTTTGATTTAATCAAATACTCAAAAGATGGAACAATCAAGATAACAACACTCTTCATTGATCGAAGAGAGAACGACCCTCCAAGTCAAAGAGGCAAAGCTTGCGGGGGGCCAAAAGGGAAGGATGGACCGTTAGGTGGTGCGCGTAGGGTCAAAGCGATGTGAGCCAGCACCGGATGAGCTTGCCCGCTCATCTCCTCCTCATCGCACCGTCACACGTCTCCGAAGGCAAGACGGCATCGGTTCACATTTGCTCCCGACTTGGTCAAGTGCCCACCTCCATCTTCTCCTTCCTCCCGTCGATCTGGTCCGCGTTCCGTGGCCTCCAAGTCCCCTAACGTCCTCTCCTTCAACCCCTCTCTCTCTTCGTTGAGTTATTTATCATATTCTTTATTTTAAAAGATGAGGGAGAAAAAGGAATCGGCAGAATCGGGAGTCGAGCAATCTAGAAGACCCTTAATCGATGAGATCCCACGTTGGATGGACGAAGCCCCACGTTGGTTTAAGTAGATTGCACGACCATTGGACGAAGCTAAGCGCTGGATGGACGAAGCTCGTTAGTATATGGCCATTCTCAAATTGTCATCGTTTGCTTAGAATGCTAAAAGATTAACCTATTAAACGAATGTGTGATTTAATATTTAAATACCATGACACTCCCCTTCGAGTAAAGGTTGAATTTTGGCTAAAGCCTAAAGCGTAAAAATATATAATTGGGAAGGCAAATAAGGGCCTCCAAAGATTTGAACTCAAAACATTCTATTCTGATACCATGTGAGATTTTGTGAGACCGCCGTCAATTATTTTAAAAACTTAAGTTATTAGATAAATGTGTGATTTAACAGTTAAATATTATAACATTGTCATCACCTTTCATGGTCACTTAGAAACACTCCTTTTGGCGGGCTTGACCCACATGGATCAAGCTAGGTCTTAATAATAAATATCTGCTCTCTGAAATTCACTCTTAGATAAGGCTCTCATTGTATTTTATATCTCAAACGCTTCCTTTTGAAGGCTAGTGATGGTAAAGTTATGAAGTTGCAATGTCCCAACTATGAATGGAAAATTCTTAAATCCTGACACATATAGAAAGAAAATAAACATTCAAAATGATATTAGAAGAAATCAAGCTCGAGATCACTAGTTCCGATAATATATCAGATATTTCAATCCAAAAGCTTCAATTGATAGAAAATAATACACAATTTTGTTTTCACTCTAGTTGCTGACTTTGTAGATCTCTTCGAGTATGCATATGTATGATCAAAGCATCTATGTATATGTTCGTATCTAAAGAAACTACCGCTACATGCAATTTCGTAAACTCAATACAATAGATCATCAGGTATACTATCCAATTATATGATAGTAATGGAGCTTTCCTACTTCATTGAACGGACTCTATATGTTCCCGGCCGGATTTCTCTTCTCTAGACACTTTACGGGAGTAAATATGCCTCCACGACATTTCCTTCTTCTCATTTATCTCCACCCCCGGGTAAAGAAAACTCGATCCGATCAAGTCTCGGTTTGGCGGGTCACAGATCAACGATCGATTTAGGGATGGAGAGAAATGCGGCCATTTTCTTCGGATATATTGCAACTACTACCTACTTCTCTTGTAAGTTGTTTTCTTACCATAAACTTTGGAGCGTCCCGCAAGTCGATCCAATTAAAGTTTGCATGACTAGAGTTCCCTCATTTAGATACGTTTTCCACACGCAAGCAACGCTAGAATGGCTATATTCAGGTTCCCAAGCACTTTGCGTAAATAAAGGGGGGGGCATATGGATTACGTTTCTGATTCATCGCTGCAAAGTTGGCGGGTCCATCGTCCTACTCTTATTTTTCTAAAAAGTACATACGGCCCAACTTGTGCGTGCAGTGCTCGACGCTAAGCTCTTCGGTTGGCCAATCCTAATTGGTGAATAGAAAGCCTTTAGAATAGAGAAAGCCAAGAATGTTAAAAGATAATGAAATATATTCTAATTCGCACTTTGATGCTAAAAGCTGGAATGTCGCTTAGGAATTAAGCATCATGTTTTTTCCCCAGGAAAAAAATCGTGATTCCTGATTTGATTGATTTCTTTCGTACATTTTACCTTAAACGATAAAGATCGAGAATCCCTAAATTTATGTACAATCTTACCGTCTTAAATTCACCTTTCAAATATTCCGAGACGCCGGCAATACACGCGAGGTGTTCGAGTTCCCTTTTGGTATTTATGCGAATACAATGTTGAAAGATCAATGCGTGGACCAAGTGATAAGGTAATGACAGATTGTTAGGTGGTACTGCGATGTTCGCCGTCGGGTGGAATGTAGCGACCAAGTCTGAAATGCACGAGCGAAGACTTGTTGTGCATAAACTTCTCGCTTTCAGACTCATCAAGTCGACCGGCTCAACGCCGGACTCATCAAATCACGGAGCACACCATATGCGCTTGAAAAGTCCGAGTCAATGGCGATCCCATGATCTGTCCAAGCCGAGGAATTTAGGTTCTCCATGGCGCCCGATGTGCAAATTGTCATACTTAGGTGGAACAAATAATAAACAAATAACTAGATAAAATAAATAAGCGACGGCTCGAATCGGACTGCGAGATTTTGTGGGATCACTTTGTCAGTTGGTTTAGAACAATTGGAAAATTAAGTAATCCCATAAAATTTCATGTGGTATCATGGTTGGAGATTCCAGATTCAAATATTTCCAATCCCCAATGACTAAGTATGAGGAGAAGTGTTAGAGCAATTAAATATGTCCACGCTTCATCTGACAGATTAATTTTTTAGAATAATTGACAGAGTGGTCCCACAAAATCTCACACCGATGATAAATTGACGAAAAACAGGTTGTTTATCTTTTCACTGGACCGCAAAGTTCCTAGCAACGGTTGTGATTGAACTTCTAACGTGCTCTGCATCTTCAAACGATAGCAACCTCGAAGAGACGCGCAGAATCCCGGCGCCCCATTGCGGCCGCGACGACGGATTTGTTGATCTCATGACTTCGAATCGCGTGTGGGCAGAATAGCCATGGCTCAAGCAAACTGCGCATCTCGTAATGAAAGCGAGGCCGCCGCGCTTAAGGCAGTACGGCGCCAGCCGGCCGACCGACAGGCCGCTTCTCGGCGCTCTTTCCGTTGGTTTGGTAGAATGAACGATTGGACAAAAAAACGACAGGAAGCCAGGGGGTAGGGAACCGTCCGGCCACGGCGGTCGGTTGAAGACCGCCCCCGGATAAGTGCAGGCCCCTCCAACCAACCGCCTGTCGCGTGGAGGTGCGCTTCCAAAGAACGTCCACCAAAAAGAAACCTTTTCAACCACGACTCCCCACCGTCCATATCCCACACCATTATTGTAAATAAAATAAAATAAAAATAAAAGGGGGAAAATTATGTTCATCTTTCTAGATGGGACAATATGACCACTTTATTTCCCACAAAAGTGCTCTTAACACCCCCGCCCATATATTTGTCTGTTGGCAGAAAAAAAATCTTTTCATATCTTTTCCAAATTTTGGTGATTTTTATTTGGGTTCGGCCGCAATTATACATATATATATTATACTATATTGGATTAATACCTCAGAAAAAGAACCAAATCGCTACGTTAATGTTGCATCTAATCCAAACAAATTTTCGTACGGTAAAAAAACCTCTAATCGGTACATCCACGTCACGGTTTTCCCCGAACTAATACGACACGGACTTATAGATGCGAAAAAATCGATCCGAGGCAAGTGTAGCGAGCGTACCGATTTGAAATTTTTTTGCGATACGAAAATTAGCCCGGATTAAACATGGCACCGATATATCAGATCAGAGGGTTTTCGTTGGTGCTAACCATATTATGTAATATTATATATGCATAAAATGATTTTAGGGGAAAAAAAAAAAAGAAGAAAGAGCTCCTCGGAGAAAGAGGGGGAGGGAAAGAAGGGAAGAGACTGCACCGCACGACGACCGTTAGGAAGGCGGTCCAAGTACAAGTCTCGGTCCAAAATCTGCGAGGAGGGAAGGAAAGGGAACGAGATGCGGCCAGCCAGCTGGCGCCACGACGGCATCGACGGCACCCCCTCCCTCCCTCCCTCCCCCCCTCCGTCTTTAAAAAGGTTGGCCCCGTCCGTCCGCCCGTCGCCACAGTGCGGGAACATTCCCAAGCACCACACCGCCGCCACCTCCCCGAGCTCAAAAGCTTCCCTCCTCTGCACCGCGCGGACGAGAGAGAGAAAGAAGAGGCGACAGCTAGCTCTCGGCTCTTCCCTCGAGAACGAAGAACGCAGAACGAGAAGGAGGAGGTGCGTGGCCGTCTCCCTCTCTCCTTTAGGGTTTCGTTTCGTTTCGTTCTGGTCTTCCTCCCTTCTTCTGCTCCCCCCATCTTCGCGTTTCCCGTTTTTCCCTTTTTCCTGAGATCCGTCCTGCTGGAGCGAGCTCGGGGGCCCGTTGCGGGTTCGGTTCCCCCCGGGCTGCTGCTCCTTGCGCCGTCCCTCGCATCGTTTTGTCCCCTCCTTTTGATCTTCTTCTTCCCTTCTCTTTCCGTTTTGTTGACTCTCGTCTTGTGCCGTCGCGGCTGGGAGCGGTCGACAGCTCCTCGGCATTGGCTCGTGCCGCGCGGGTGATCGTCTTCGCTGTGCTTCTCCAGCTGTGCGCGCGTTTCTTTTTTTTTTTTTTTTTGGGCTTGCGTTTGGGTCCGCTCGTCTTCCGTTGCTTGTGTCGGTGACCTGTGGATGCGGTGTCGCGTTCTTCTTCAGGATGTGCCGGCTCTCCGAGCCTGTGCGTCGTCGTGTGCCGCGCGTCTTCTTTCTTGGGGGGCGGTGGATCTGTGTTTGGTCCCGCTCTGTTATTAGCTTTGCTTGAGTTCTTAATCTCCTGAGCTGGATGGACCTTGCGTATGCTGGCCTATCCGGTAGGCGTCGATTTTTGGCAAAACGTTCTTTGCAGCAGAGCCATACGCATCGTGCCGCGTCGCGTTTGGTGATTTCTTCGATGATGATGGCGAGACGGTGCCTGCCACCGGATTCATCATTCCTGTGGCGGATCGATGGCCCCTTTTTCATTTCCGTTTTTTCTTGATCTCGTTGGGACCGACTGCAAGATCTGCGAGACGTTCCGTGTTTACTGCTTTGGAACGTGCTTGCTTGGTCCATTCGGGATCTCTTTCGTCGAGGAAGGAAGCTTGTCATGCGCTAGGACTGCTGCAAGAGTGCATTGTTATTGATGTTCAGGGGAACGAATTGGACATAGGAATGTTTCCCGGTCGTCTGGATCCGTTTTTGCTGGACCTAAGAATTGCTTGCTTATTCTCTGCTTTGATTTCCCTGGCCTATTTTACTCATGCTTGAATTCCCATCAAATGGCGTCACCTGCTGGTCTAGTTGGCTCAAGGTGCTAAAGTCGTGCGACTCCTTTGGTATCTTATATGAAGGAAGAGTTTATAGTCAGTGGAATTCCTGTTTATCCACTATTGCTGGCAACATGGGGTTACCATGACTTGGCATGTGTCGATGACTGTAACCATGTTGTGGTTAACTCTTCTTTCTTGCTTTCTTGGTGGTGCATTCACGTTTTCTCAATGAAGCTGTATGAAAAAGAGTAATTCTGAAACTTCTCATGACCGCTCTGCAGAGATGGCACCACCCAGCATTAGTGAGACTGCTCAGAAGAGTACCGACGCTCATCGTGCACCGCATCCACCTCTTAATGAAAGGATCCTTTCATCATTGTCCCGGAGGTCTGTTGCTGCACACCCTTGGCATGATCTTGAGATAGGTATTGTAGTTCTGAACTTGTTCTTCTTTTTTTTTTTTTTTTCTAGTTTTCCCTTCTTCTTGTCTGAGTTTTATGTCATTCTCTTTGTCAGGTCCTGGAGCTCCAACAGTTTTCAACTGTGTAAGTGTACAAAATGTCATTACCGCACTGTTTGTATAGTAGGGCATAGGTACATTGGAGGAGAGGCTAGAGTAGTTTCGCGAGTGATAATTTTAATTGTTTTTGAGACTTTTAGTATCTATTTTCTACGTTAATAAGTAAGCATTGAAGACATAATGCTGTGCGCGGGTATCTTCATAACTAGAAGAAAACTGCCTTCTATGAGTAGGGTTGATACCGATGACATTGTCAGCGTTGATATTGCAACTCAATTTCCATTATGCCAAGAGGTCATAAACTGGCATCTCCTTCTCTTAGAAGGAGATCATAAATCAGACCTGGAAACCTTGGACCTCATGATGAGGTGGGAAAGAAAAGGTCATTCTTAGGGAACCAGTTACTCATCGGTTTACATAGCAGAAAAGTCGATTTCCGTTAGGATATTGAATCTTCCTTCTGTGGCAATTTCTTCATTTCACCTTCTTGGATGCTAGATTCCGCCACAGCCAACCCTATAAACATTTGTGATTGTTGGAGCTTAATACTGAATTTTCAGAAAGGGAAAAGGACTGACTCTGCATAAACCTGAATAGAAGGAGACAACTATCCTCGACTGAGTGACTTACTGACTGCAAGACACATTCTTGCAGGTGATTGAAATTGGTAAAGGAAGCAAAGTGAAATATGAACTTGACAAGAAGACTGGACTCATCAAGGTAATCGTGGGTATTTCCAGCCAAGTTTCATATCAAGACTGTACAGTTGATCAAAAGTTGTTTAACCGTAACTTCTATATTTTTAGGTTGACCGCATACTTTACTCATCAGTTGTGTATCCCCACAACTATGGTTTCATTCCCCGCACTCTCTGTGAGGACAATGACCCGATGGATGTCCTAATCATCATGCAGGTATGTCGTTTGACGTGCACCTTTTTCTTTATATAAAGCGAAAAATTTCCAATCAATGCTGATGATATGGATCTAGCTTAGATTATATTTTAGCAAGGGCAGGATCAACGTAGCAAAACCTCTCATAAGTTAACAAACAAAGCCTATTCTGGACAATTTGCGCAAAACTAATTCGGTCATCGATGACTGAAACACTGCAGGAGCCTGTTCTTCCTGGATGCTTTCTTCGGGCTAAAGCTATAGGCCTCATGCCTATGATTGATCAGGTACCCAGTTTGAACAGTCGAAAGCAGTATTTATCATTGTCTTCCCTCTTCTAGAAGAATTACTGATTATGATTTCCAGGGTGAGAAAGATGACAAGATAATTGCCGTGTGCGCTGATGATCCTGAGTACCGACACTATAATGATATCAAGGATCTCCCTCCTCATCGTTTGGCTGAAATCCGTCGCTTCTTTGAAGATTGTATCCTTGATACTGCCTTTATTTAAAAGTGCTCTGCATATAGGAATCCGTACTGTACTCTTTATGAAGCAAGGTTGATAATCCTTAATCTGCTAAACAGACAAGAAGAATGAGAATAAGGAGGTTGCAGTGAATGATTTTCTTCCCGCCTCTGCTGCCTATGAAGCAATCCAGCACTCCATGTAAGTGATTCTCTAAGTTACTCTTGCACCTGCAATAAGCTAGCGACTTAAATGTCCTTTTTCCTCCTGATGAATCTGACAGCTAAATCTCAGTTATCTCCATGATAGAATAGTTAATAACTTTGTCAGAAGGAATTGAAGTATTTATGAGTCTATTTCCGGTCTAATGCTTCCAAGATTTATTTGGGCATCTAATCACTATGTGAATTAAGTAATTTTCAGTCAGTGGCGTGTTTACAAATGTAAGTTGGTGCTTCATTTCAAATTAATCCTTTTCGGGCTATCGAACTCCAAAGCTTTTCTTTAAAAAAAAAAAAAAAACTCCAAAGCTTTTTAGTTTTGCTTTTATCCAAATTTGTACCGAAGGGACTTATTATTATCTTTCAATTCCTTTTTTTTAACATTGTGTATTGCTTGTGCAAATCACTTATCATTCGTCCGACTTTTGTCATTAAGGAACCTCTATGCTGACTACATTGTGGAGAGCTTGAGGCGGTAGTCCACCACAGTTAACATGGTGGTGCAGGTCTCGAGGCCCCGGTCCTTCCTTTTTGTGTAGATGATGACGATACTACAAATCTTTCATATTCTTTGTAAGCAGATTGTATTTGTGTTTGGTGCAAGAAATGGCATCATAATATCATGTTTATATTTACAGCTCATCAATTATGTGTTGTATTTCGACCGGAGATAAAAGAAACTTTTAGCACGTGTTTCCACCATTTTTGTCCTTCCTATTCATTTCCTTGATGCTCATCTATGGCCATAATCTTTATTTGGATCATAGCAAGAAGGGCTTTGATCAGTTCAACATCGAAGGAAATGCTGGAGTTTGAATTTGAATCTATAGTCTGTGATTCAGCATCTTTTATATGGGCTCAAGGATGGAGGAGGTTTCCTTTGTTGTTTATATATAAGAAATGCTGATAGATCCTCCTTTTTCTTTGTTGGTCTGTATTAGAATGTTCAACCCAAAAATTTTGAGCTAGTATGTGGACAGAGATTGCATATGTATGTAAATGAGCGTATGAATCATGTAAACAAGCAATGTGAGATAATACTTTTACACCTCTCAGGTACAAGCCGAACTAGAAATGGCATGTTGAATTTAACAAGTGGGGTTACACTAACAAAATAAACTGCACCAAACTTAGCTTCAATATCATGTTAGATAGTCTAATTGAAAAGCTTAAATTAATAGTTGATGGAGATTATATATATCTGAATCTTGTAGACAACAAGAGAGTACTTTTACAGCCTCGACGTCTTGTTCCGTGGATTTGGGAACATGCGTACGTCCTTGAAGCAAATGGTAGATTAGATCATATTGGACTAAGTTAATTCTTGTAATCAGATACGGCAAGTAAAACTTTGTTTATGTGATCTAAGCACAATAGGGTGTAATCGATTGGTATTGGATATAATGTACTATGCACAAGTTTTCTCATGCATTTTTGGAACATTCATTCGATGACACGAAAAATGGCACGACTCTAGAAGTGATCGGTGTTCTTATTCTACCAATTTCCGCAACTAAACATTACTCGAAACTTCATGCTGAAGAATATTTTGATTAGATTCTTTTCATCATGAACTAAGTTATCTTTACTTCCCATCTCGTCTCACGTAAAGTTTAGGTGTCTGTAATTGCTGAATGAGATCGCTCGGCTACATACTGCTTGCATTTCACCTGACTCGTTGGGGGAAGACACCCTTTCCCGCTTCGGTATACATGGGCTTAGGCCTTTACCTTTTGAGACTTGTTGGACCTTTGTTTCTCTTCGTTTCTCTTTGTCTACTTCTTCTATGATGGACTAGCTTACTGAGCATTTGGATGCAAGTACAAAAAGTATAATCAAGCCTTAAAATCTTTTAAATCGATGCAATCAACTCTTGCCATTATTTCCATCCAATTTGACTAAGAGAAAATATTGACATGGCTATTTATAAAATTTTCTTAGCACTTAACAATCGTCGCATCAAAACAAATTTAAAATTTTAAAAAGATAAAAGATAAAGAAAAATATTTAACGGAAGGACGATATAAAAATATCGATATCTTCATCTCTTGAACCGTTCGATTGGTCTGAGGATGAAGATTGCTCCTCTTCTTCTTCATGTCTTCTTCAAGTTCGTATCTCATTACTGACCATGACCGTTGACAAAGGCGGCAGTCGTTGCCAGCCTCCAGCGAGGGTCACCGGACTTGTGCCAGCGACTAGGTGAGCTCAACGCGGCCACACTACCAGCCTCCCTTCTCGATGGGTACGTGTTGAAGGAATGGTGGCGAATGTTTTCCTCTCCACCTTCGAACAAGAGCCTGATAAGTTTCGAGTTGAACGTGGGGTATCCTGGGCCGTGGTGCGAGCTCATCTCGTGCTATGTCCTTGGGTCTGGGGGTGCCACGCTAGAGGAGTTCGATCTTTGAGTTTACTGTCACTGGATTCTGGTTGCAAATCCATGGAGTTCCCCTTGATGTGCAATCAGTAAGGCAACCTTATGAAGTTATGCATAAGTTCATAAGAATCAAGGTTGAGTTGATGATGTCAGTCAACCATCTGATTCTTAAATGCAAGGACATGAATCCATTGTGGATCATATTCTCTTATGAACATCTCCTGGCATTATGTTTCAAGTGGGGAAAACTGGATCTCAAAGTTAAGGAGCGTGATCGTGAGAGGATTCGCAATGAATTTCTGGGCAATTTACAAATACGGTTCACACCACAAAGCAAAGAACCAGAACAAGAACAACCTATTTGCAGTTAAGATTTAATTAAGATCTGAGGGAAAAAATTATGATTTTGGAAAATACAACTAGGAGAGGAAAAATAATACAAAAAAGCCACATTAACATTTTTCATTGGTCGAATGGGACAAGTTAATGGAGGGACTCAATTGCACCTTGACAAGTTTTAGGATAAATTCAATTGTATTTTCGCGATAACTTTTAGGACTTCAAGTATACTTATCCCTTAAATCAAAAAAATAATAACACTATTTCCTTTTGAAAATGAAAAATCTAATTATTCAGGTCGAAATGGATTTTATCTCACTTCTTAACTTTTCAAAATTACCCTTGTATCAAATAATGAAAAGATAATAAGGTCATAATTATCATATTTATGGCAACTCTCCACTTCACCCATTTCCTTATGTAACTATTCATTCTCTTCTCTTCGTACAATAACCTATCTGGGTGCCCAAGCGTACCTCGTGCTTGAACATTAGTGTCAATGAAATCGAAAATGACAAAATCACCTGTAAATAAAAAGGAAAAGGATATGCCGAGCTCTAAGTTTGGGTATGATTACTTACTTACACACTTAAATGCTTAAAAAAAGAGAGGGAAAAGGAATGAATAAATAAAAAGAAAACAAAACCCTACCAGGTAATACTTCTGCAACTGCAAAATGGAAGTCTTTCATGTTATTTGGGAGAGGGGAGTTCAGAAGGTGTGTGTTGACACCTAAATTTTGCCCAAATCATTTGGGGTTTTATCAAGATAAAAATTAGGGTTTAATTTTTAACCCCTAAACCAAAAACATTTTTATTAAAAATGCATGGCATATAGTTCTTAGGTGCATTTGCATTAATAGGGCCTATTAGAACATATTTTCCATGTTCATTTTCAAAAATTAAATTTTTAAAAAAAATAAAAATTAGTTAATTTTATTTTTTTAAAAAAGCCAAGCGTTGAACTAGTCAACGCCTGGCCCACTTCCCTTCCGAGTCCCTGCATCGACCTAGGGAAGGGAGAAGCGACGCAGAGGGGGGAGAAAAACGAAGAGAAAAGAGAAAGAGAGGGGAGAGAGAGTTCTGTGGGGGGAAACGCAAGAGCCGAGAGAGAGATCCAGGGAAGAAGAGGACGAGATCGGAGAGAGAGAGCGAGGAAGCCAGAAGGGAGAAATCCAGGAAGACCCACCAAGAGAAAAAAAAAAAAAAAAGAGAGAGCGAGAGACGGAGAACGGAGGGGAGGGAGAAGAAATAGAGAGAGCTTGTGAGAGAGAGAGTTCGAGAGAGACCCAGCGAGAGAAAGGGAGTCTCAAGGGCAAGGTCGGCAACGGTCCCCTTGTCGGTGACCGCTGCTGGGTCACCGAGAAATCGCCGAGCCCTTCTCGCGGTAGGTTCCGGGCTCAGTGTCACCGGATTTTGTTTCCGCTGGTCCGGGTCCGAGGTCGGGCCTCCCGAGGATCTCGGCTCAGAGGGTGTACGAGGCATACGGATGTAGCCCGACTCCACGTTGCCCGCCCATTCGCCACCGCCGAGTCGTAGGGGCCCATTCATTCCTTGTTGCTATTTGTGCCCTGTTTTGTTTGGGGGTCATCGCCGGGAGTCATGGGCCATTCAAGCCATGATTCCCACCCATGACGCCCGCACACGCCCTTCTCCTTAGTATGTCTAGTGCCAACAACTTTGGTTCTGGGCTTGAGTCTTGGCCGAGGCCTAAAATCCAACGTTTTTCGTACTCCAAGCTTGCTTGATGTTGTGCACGAGCAGGATCAGTCCCGTTTGGTGTCTCTTTTCCTTCCCTCACGGTGTTTGGATTGCATCTTGAGCTTGGTGTGGATATGCGGGTTTTGGCGTATCGCCTAGCGAGGAGTGGCCTCTGCGGTCGCGGTACTCGTTTGGCTAGTTCCCCATTGGGGCTCGGCGGTTAAGGGCGGCAAGAACGCATTTGAGGTGGGGCTCGCTTTGAGACCCACCTTCGTGAAGACGGTGGCCCGGCCGAGTAGGGGGTTTCTGCCGGCGGGCGGGGCACGCTCCCGTCCGGAGTGGTGGCCGCATCTGAGGCGGAGTCCCTGTGGCGCTGGCGTGGCGCCGAGACTGGTAGGGTTTCGTGCGAACCGGTCGGCCGAATGGAATCTGTAGGGCATGGGGTTTGTTGGTGTGGGCTTAGTTTTCCGACCAGGGTAGTTTTTTATTTAGTGCGTGGGCTTTAAGTTCATTTGGTTTGAGCCTTGCGTGAGGCGAGTCCGAAAGTTGGGCTGGAAGTTTTATTTGGTCTTTTATTTTAGTGGGCTTTGGGCTTTTCTGTTTTCTAGTGAAACAATTTTGGGCTGGCCCTTTTTCTTTTTATTTTTATTTGTCGGACCGGGCTCAATAAATGAACCGGTCGGTCATGTTCTGCAGTTCGGTGGTGCGCGGGTCGGCCTCTCAATCTGAGCGGTCCGGGTCGGGTCGGATCACGGAGATCCGATTTCTTTTTATTTATTTATTTTATTTTTTATGTTGCATTATTTTAATTTTAAAAAAAATTCAAAAAAAAATTTCGAAAAAAATTTCAAAAAAATTTCAAAAATTTTTTAAAAAAATTCGAAAAATTTCAGAAATTCAAAAAATATTTAAATTTTTTTTAAAAAAAAAAAAAACATTTTTAAAAAAAAAAAAAAAAAAATCAGAAGTTTAATTTGGGTTATCTAATTCTTTTCGCATGCTTAGTGCTATGTTTAATCCCACATCGCTTCGGTTCACACACTTTGAGTTGCACATTTAATTTAACCTCCTGGCGTAGTTGGTTATGCATGTCTAGGTTTAGATATTAATTGTCGTTCCTCTTAGCTTAGTTAGGAATGGAATTTTGATACCCCGATTAGTGAGAACACGTTAGGTGGCAAAATGAGCAAGATTAGGTACCGAAAGGGTACTAATTAGTCAATTAGTATAATCAAGTCCCCGCACCCATTGAATCTACGGTTCGCAGAGGTAAAGCATTTCTCCGTGCTTTACTTAGGTGTCTAATCGAACTATTGGAAACCGATTAATGGCGACTCTTGGATGAAATCGATTTGCATGTTAACAACTTAAACTTAAATCGCGAATTGGTGTGGGCTTGGAAGAGCTCGAGCTAGGTTTAACTTAGTAATCCATTAGCCAAACCCCGTAGGCGACGGGGGTTAGTTCGGGGGAGGTCGCGACAACTTGGCGACTCACTGGGGATAATTTTAGAGGACTTAGGCCGTTTATCTTGTTCGAATGCATCCCTAATGTGAATGCCTTGCCATTGACCCCTTATTTTGCAGGTTTGGGATTTGGGGAATGAATATTTATTTTTTCGGATGCTTGAAGCATTGTTTGCTTATAAACTGTTGTGCATGCTTTAGATGTTTTAGCACTACACTGTTGCACACACAACCATACTGCCGGACCTGGGCCGCGATATGACATTTTAGGATGGTGTTAAGAAAGGTACAACTTCGAACGCGAGACTGCGATGTAGAGGTTACCTTTCTTTTTCCCGAAAAATCCTTTCTTGGTGTCATAAGTGTTTATCCTTGTCCGCGAGGACTGCGTGACCATAGGATATCTCTTTTCGACCGAGCCGGGTTAAGAGAGGCGACACCAACGCGAGGCTGCTGACGGTCGGATCACCCTCTTAGCTTCACTTTGTTAAGCCATCTAGAGTAGAAGTCTAGCCACACGTTACATTCGTATGTTTGTGTGATTAAAAGTTTGTCATCCACTGTAGTTATGGTTTCTCTCTTTACTTGTTCACTTTTGGTTGAAACTTTCATTTTTGAAATTGTGGAAATCAATCGAATGCCCTAGGTGATCTTAGCTTATAATTGAAAATTTCAGGCAATCACTCTTGACAACGAACCTTGAGCATAAATCTCAGACATTTTTTATTTAGCCCTACCAAAACAAATGGTTTTGTCTAAACTTTTAGTTGTAGGCTTAAAATCGCATTTTTGTGCAGAAATTCTTTCAAGTCAAGATTGTATCTTGGGGCATAAAATTGAAATCACATTTTCAATAAAATTCTTTTTATTCATATTTCAGAATCAAAATTCAAATCACTTTTGTATATTAATTTTTTTTTAAAAATAGGAATCACCTCATTTTTGCAAAAGTAAAATCACAAATCAGTCTTTTCAAATTGATGCCGATTTTGCAATTAAACTTTTGGAATAAAAAGGGCGCTTTTGATTGATAGCCGCGATTTGATCTTTTAATGATGTCTCCGCTTACGATGAAATCTTGGTGAAATACTAAAGGCCCACAAATAGGAACCATAGGGGCATGTATTGTTGCCTCGCTTTTCGTCATAAGAGGCGGCATCGTTGAAAGATCACTTTTTCATGCACGTACTAACATTGTCATTCTTTCACAGGTTATACATGACGACCGCTCCTTGGCATTCACTCGCTTGATCATGCAAAAAAAAAATGAATTTAAAACTAGGATGAGAATTGTGTTCATTACACTCTTCTATGCAATAACTCCTTGTACTTTGTCCTTGTTATTATTCATATTAGGAATTGTGTTTTGTGTTTGGGGTTTCGATTGCGGACCCAATCGAACGCTTTGTAAATCGTGTAATACTCATTTTTTAGTAATGAGGTTTGATTCCATAAGAATCATCTTTCTTTAAAAGCACTTGAAGTGTTTCAAACTAACATGTTGGGTTGGACTTTCTTACCTTACCTTTAAAAAATTTTGAAAACAAGTTTCAAAAAGATTCGCATGAAATTGCATCTCTTCACCTGACTAATTTCGCAGGTTAATTTGCAAAACGACACCGTGAGATGGTAAATCTATAATCGTTTCAATTAGAATTTCTTGCACAACAATTGACTTGTTCATTCATTTTTGTCAAAATAGGTAAAGGGGCGAAAGATGAAGGCCGCTTGGGAACAAGTTGAAAACGTGCCATCGAGTCCCTCAAAATAGAGAGTCTCCACTTGTGTACTCACTTGTACAAGAGATGATTTACGAGGCATATGCAAATCGGAACAAAATGACGATGTCAGATGATCACCCACTTGACAAAAATGATGATTCAAGAATAGCCGACTCTCAAATAAGAGTCAGAGGGGCACCGTTGTATCCACGGAGGATGAAGATGAGGATCACATGACAGACCCATTGGAGCACCAAGAGATGCATAATCAAGAGATAAATTGGGGGCATGGAATGTCAAAGCCATCCAATTCAATGAAAAAGGGTGTATTTTGTTCTCAAAGTTCATTCACTTTAATATAGAAATGATACTTCCTTTTTTTTTTACCTAGGGCGGATTTGAATGAAAGACTCGACAAGAGCATGGCGAACTAACGTGCATTAAAATTATCGACTAAAACACGAAGTGCATGTGATCAAGAAGCCAATGTCCCCACTAATGACGACAGGAAAACATTTGATTCAGCATGGAGCGCGATGAACTCCCCTCATCCCGCCAAGGAAGCATTAGAGACAAAATTATCAACTTCATCATGAAAGGGTGTATACCGTTCCTAAATTCAGTCCAATTGAGAATGAGAATAATATGTTTTATCTCATTTCCATGAGATGACGAATGAGGCAAGTCACCCAAGGGGTAATCATTGCTTATGAAATATAATAAAAACGGAGTCAACTGGCTCAACACAAAATAAAGAATGTGTTTGACCATAGCAATAATGCTTCAGTTAGAAAGACATGACGAGGCCAAACCATCCATCCCATGGTGACAAATGAAAGGTTACGTCATAAGGGGGCAAAATAGTGCATTTGAAGAACTTTTGTCCATCAAACTAAGGACATGTGAAAATAGTCAAGGGCACGAATAGTCAAGATGATCAAAAGTGGAAGACCCGAGCAAAGAACAATGAAAATCAAACAAGTGTCTGTAAGAAGGCATGAAAGAGTATTGAACATACTGAAGTCTCCGGAAGAGAAAGCATCTGACTGGGGCGAGTGTCATCTAGCTGGGGCAAATAGCTCTAGTATAATCAAGTTTGTGAGTAAGTTCCTTCTCCTCCAATAAGTGGATGGATGCAAAAGAGACATATGCCAGACAGATAAATGTAGGGCAGGTCATGTTGTGGACGGTGCCTCCAAACACTTAAGAGGGAATATCAAGCAACTTTGAGGAAGGAGTCGCAAAGAAAAAGCTCAAGCGATTTAGATTGAAACGAAGAGGACAACTTAGTCCGAATTGAGCTATCCCCAAAACAAAAGGGTGTAAATCGTTCCTGAATTATTTCAACTGAGAATGGAAATGACTCGCCCCATCTCTCATTTTGTAGACAAAACAATGTGTTTGATCAAGGTGACAACACCTTCTTCCAAGAAAGCACGATGAAGACGAATCATCCATTTTGCTACAATGAAAAGGGAAAGCACCCATAGGACAATGCCCTCAAACGTTGAAAAAAAGTATCAAAAGTCAAAGGCAGTATTTAAAGCGGATGAAGGGAAGTATTAAAGACTTGAGGACAAATGCAAGCGAGGGGTAATGTTGTATCATTCCCAATTTTTCAATCCTTAAAGGGTCTTTAACTAATACATTCTTTTTTATTCTTTATAGGTTTACTAAGCCGCCCATGAGGTAAGTAAGTACCCTTCTCCCAAAATTCAAATGGAAATCAAATGGATAATTTTCATCACAAAAAGAAAAAAGTCTTTGATGGTTTTGAGAAAAAACAAGCACTAAAGTGGAGACTGAAAAAGCAAGCTCTTCACAAAAATTTTGAATGTCATCCCTATTAAAAAATTGTCTTTGTGCTTGACGGATCATTCATTTTGAATCAAAATTCCCTATGGAGATTAATCAATTCGTGATGATCTCAACAAAATGAAAGGGAGATG
This sequence comes from Syzygium grande, assembly GCA_024733475.1. NCBI lineage: Eukaryota > Viridiplantae > Streptophyta > Magnoliopsida > Myrtales > Myrtaceae > Syzygium > Syzygium grande. The sequence goes on from JAMXDD010000010.1 coordinate 26,147,839, forward strand.
TTAATAATGCCAAGTGAGAAATACTTAGAATGAGGAAAGGCAAGCCATTCCCAAACACGTCCCACAAACACTTTGAGAGTTGAGTGGAAGAGAAAATTAGTGTTGTTTAAGAGCAAGAGATTCATTCACAAGTAGTACATGGATCGAAATGAAAGGAGGCATTTCCTTCTTCTATCCTATACACTACAGGGTGACCATAGTTAGCCCATTTAAGCCATTAAATGTGAAGAGTTTGCAAAATATCCCTGTCAAGAACCACCCTACAACGGGCAAATTTGGAGGTTTTGGTTGACATGCTTTGGAGGAAAAGATGAGAAAGACTTCTTTGCCCTTACTTGCATTAATCTTTTTGTAGTAACTTCAGGTGAGTCCTTATGAAAGCTTGAAACATCCCAAAATAAAGAAGAGCATTCATTTCTCTATCCAAACACTCATACCATTTGCTTAGCCAAGTTGAGCCTGAATATTCATTTCTAAAGCCGAATGGTGATTGTCTTCCCACCTTGGGGAAAGGCACGTGATTTGCCATGGCAATTGGTGCTTATGTCACAATAAGTAAAAAAAAAATCTCAAAAGTCATAGGAGCTCAAAAGATTCAAATGAGCAAAAGTCAAATGAAAACTAGGGGGCATGAAAAAGCAGTGTGCCTGGTAAAAGCAAGGCCAATGCCCGTTGTAAAAAAAAAAGAGAGCAAAAAAAAGCTGCATCAAGAGAAAAGCTCTCATGTGAAAAAAAGATGTCAAAAGAAAAATGTTGGCAAGAAAAGAAAAATCATTACAAATACAAAAGCCATTAGAGAAAGGAGCGAAGCTCTTGTGTAGAAAGGATTAGTCAATGGACTTTCGAGATGAACTGAGTTTCAAACTTTGAGTGTCCTTGAAAAGATTGGATGATTTGGTAATAATGCCACGGTGATCACCAACTCTTAAACCCCTCTTGTGAATTTTTGAGCCTTTCGACCCTTTACCCAAACCAATGTTACAACCTTCTCTAAAGTCTCTTCTGATTGGGATCGTTTAAGTAGAAATCGGGATGTCCAAAGAAGCTACCGCTTGAAGAAGTGGAGGCAAAGTTGTCTTATCTCATCTTAAGGTTTCTTGACTTGTAAATTTAATGGAGATGCTGATTGATAATTATTTCATTCCTTAGCCGATAATGCTTATCCGTTGTTGAAACCATGACCAAACCCACATTACAGTCATTTAAAAGGCATTTTGGATCGATCAATGCGTACTTATTGCGAATGATTCTCGAAGCCTTCGACACTGATAGCGTGAAATATATAGAGAGATCATGTTTACTTCCCACATCAATGGATGGGATCAAACAACCTTTTTGAGAGTATGTGAGAAGTCCTTTCAGACTAAGGAATTCTTGTTTAGCATGCTTAATAGGCTCTCTTCGGAGATTAACATCACTTTGATAAAAGACTTTCTCCTAAGGGAATTTGATGATTAATAACGTCCTCCATGCATTGAGACAATTTTGCAATATTGAAGGATATTGAGTGATTTCTAAACAATTGAGTTTATCCTAAATTACTCGTACAATCAATGCTTTTTCATTGATGACATCATTTTGATATGGCCTATTGTGATGTTATCTTGCCTGGTACGCACTCGCTACTAGAGCACTTGTTATAACATGTACCTGTTATTACTAATCCTGTAAGATCGGTGACGTTTCCTCAAATACCAACCTTCATGCTGATCCCGAAAATGCTAATGTGCATCCAAGCATTCATGAATTCCCAAGACCCTGCTGGCAATGACACAATAGGCAATCTATCAAACCCTCGAACAAGGACCCCTAAGTGTCGAGTCTTTTCAAGCCCCGCTGACAGAGGGCTTTTAAGCAATCCAATATGACCTACAGGTATGTACACCTCGCCACTCTTTTCAAAAGGTTTGTGGTCCAACCTTAAACCACGCTTTTCAAAAAGGTTTGTGGTCCAACCTTAAACCACGCTTTCAAAGGTTTGTGGTCCAACCTTAAACCACGCTTTCAAAAAGGTTTGTGGTCCAACCTTAAACCACGCTTTTCAAAAAGGTTTGTGGTCCAACCTTAAACCACGCTTTCCAAAAAAGTTTGTGGTCCAACCTTAAACCACGCTTTTCAAAAAGGTTTGTGGTCCAACCTTAAACCACGCTTTCAAAAAGGTTTGTGGTCCAACCTTAAACCACGCTTTCAAAAAAGGTTTGTGGTCCAACCTTAAACCACGCTTTTCAAAAAGGTTTGTGGTCCAACCTTAAACCACGCTTTCAAAGGTTTGTGGTCCAACCTTAAACCATGCTTTTTAAAAAGGTTTGTGGTCCAACCTTAAACCACGCATCAAAAGGTTTGTGGTCCAACCTTAAACCACGCTTTCAAAGGTTTGTGGTCCAACCTTAAACCACGCTTTTCAAAAGGTTTGTGGTCCAACCTTAAACCACGCTTTCAAAAAGGTTTGTAGTCAACCTTAAACCACGCTTTTCAAAAGGTTTGTGGTCCAACCTTAAACCACGCATCAAAAGGTTTATGGTCTAACCTTAAACCACTCTTTCAAAAAGGTTTGTGGTCCGACCTTAAACCACGCTTTCAAAGGTTTGTAGTCAACCTTAAACCACGCTTTTCAAAAGGTTTGTGGTTTAACCTTAAACCACGCATCAAAAGGTTTGTGGTTCAACCTTAAACCACTCTTTCTAAAAGGTTTGTGGCCCGCCTTTAAACCACGCTTTCAAAGGGTTCGGATCATCCTTAAACCCCGATTTCAAAAGGTTTCGGGTCATCCTTAAACCACGATTTCAAAAGGTTTCGGGTCATCCTTAAACCCGATTTTAAAAGGTTCCGGGTCATCCTTAAACCCTGATTTCAAAAGGTTGTAGGTCAAGCCTTAAACCCCGATTTCAAAAGGTTCGGGTCATTCCTTAAACCCCGATTTTGGAAGGTTTCGAGTCTATCCTTAAGCGCCGATTTCAAAAGATTCGGTCTATCCTTCAACCCCGATTTCAAAATGTTCCGGGTATTTCCTTAAACCCGGTTTCAAAAGGTTTCGGATCTATCCTTAAACCCCGATTTCAAAAGGTTCGGGTCTATTCTTAAACCACGATTTCAAAAGGTTTCGGGTCTTTTCCGAAACCCCGATTTTAAAAGGTTCACGGTCTATCTTTAAACTATGTTCTTTACAACATAAAGTCCTAAGTGAAAAACCTTAGACAATGAAATCCTGAGTGAAAAACATTGGGTACCTCAAAATCTTGAGTGCAATTTGCCATTCATAGGGTTTCAATCCCTAGGCGTACTTTTAGGGTTTTGGTCCTTAGTTGTTCCTTGTTTATTGTTCCTATTACCGTTCATAGGGTTTTAATCTCTATCACGGGATCTTAGCTGCTCATAGGGTTTTATTCCTAAGTGAATTCTCTGATGTTTGCTGTGGTCTTAGTCCCTAAATGCCCGAGTCTTCCTCTTTCCTTGCCCAGGTGAGCTTTCGCGGCCGGAGCACCTCATCGATCGGGCGAGCTTTCAGCCCAGTAGTCCTCCTTTTCCTTGCCCGTGAGCCTGCAGCCCGGCGCCTAAATCAATCCGGCGAGCTTTCATGGCCTAGAGTCTTCCTATTTTTCTTGCCCGGTGACTTCAGAGTCTGACCGAACACCTTATCGACCTGGCGAGCTTTCGTAGCACAGAGTCCTCCTCTTTCCTTGCCCGGCGAGCTTCGCCAGCCCGGAGCACCTTATCGACCTGGTGAGCTTTCGCAGCCCAGAGTCTTCCTCTTTCCTTGCCTAGTGAGCTTTCTGGCCGGAGCACCTCATCAATCTGGCGAGCTTTCATATAGCGAGAGTCCTCCTTTTTCTTGCTCGCATTTTCAAGCAAAGTAGCTCGGAGCATCCTCTCGATTTAAAAAGAGCTCTGCAACCGGAATCCCTTTCCTTACATAATGAGTTTCATGTAGCCAAAGGCCCGTTTCTTACGGTATGTCTCCCTCTTCATTCAATCACAAGCCCGTCAATCATCTCATGCCCTCTATGAGCAAAATTTAAGTGTCTCTTATCTTTGAATGGAACTTCTTGAACTCCCCTTCAAAGAGGGGCATTGTTGACATCTAAATTTTGCCCAAATCATTTGGGGTTTTATCGCATAAAAATTAGGGTTTAATTTTTAACCCCTAAAACTAAAAACATTTTCATTAAAAATGCATGGCATATAGTTCTTAGGTGCATTTGCATTAATAGGGCCTATTAGAACATATTTTCCATGTTCATTTTCAAAAATTAAATTTTAAAAAAAATAAAAATTAGTTAATTTTATTTTAAAAAAAAAAGCTAGCGTTGAACTAGTCGCTTGGCCCTCTTCCCCTTCCGAGTCCTGCAGCGACTGGGGAAGGGGAGAAGCGTCTGGGGGAGAAAAACGAAGAGAAAAGAGAAAGAGAGGGGAGAGAGTTCATGGGGAAACGCAAGAGCCGAGAGAGAGATCCAGGCAGTAGGACGAGATCGGAGAGAGAGAGCGAGGAAGCCGAAGGAGAAACCAGAAGACCCACCAAGAGAAAAAAAAAAAAAAAAGAGAGAGCGAGACGGAGAACGAGAGGGGAGGGAGAAGAAGAAGAGAGAGCTTGTGAGAGAGAGAGTTCGAGAGAGAGCGAGCGAGAGAAAGGGAGTTCAAGGGCAAGGTCAAGGCAAAAGGTCCCCCGGCGGTGACCGCCATGTTTTAGCCGCGAACCAGCGAGCCCCCTCACTTGTGAGGGTTCCGGCCCGAGTGCTCACCGGATTTTGTTTCCGCTTGGTCCGGGTCCGAGGTCGGTCTCGAGGATCTCTTTACCGGGGGTGCGCTTAGACGATGGATGTAGCCCGATCCACGGCGTTCGCCTCTCCATTCGCCACCGAGTCGGTAGGGGCTCCATTCGCCGTCCTTGTTACTATTTGTGCCCCTGCTTTGTCTGGGGTCACCGGTCGGAGCTCGCAGCCCATCCGGCTTATGCTGGACCCGCCCCTATGACGCCTGCACGCCCTTCTCCTTAGTATGTCCGGTGCCAACAACTTTGTCTGCTTGAGTCTTGACCGAGCCTAAAATCCTTCGCTTTTTCTTCTTCACAGACCCAACCGCTTTTGATGTTGTGCACGAATCTGGATCTTCGTCCATGTTTGGAGTCTCTTTCCTTTCCCCGAAGAACGAGGTCGGTACGCCGAGCGCCGTACTTGCCGAGGTTTTCAAGGTGGGGCTCGGGCCGGTTCAGGTCGGCCCGGGCGACGCAGATTGTTTTGGCAGGGGGCCTGGCTTTGAGAGTCAACTGGGCGACTGGCCGACAGGGGCCGCTGAGAGCCGGTCAAGCCGGGCGACTCCAGGGCCGGAGTGGTGGCCGACGTCGCGAGTCCCGAGTGGTGGCCGAGTGGGGCGGTCGCGGCCGTCGGTGAACAAGGGTCGGGCCTGTGAGCAATCCGGGTAATCCGGATGGGCGCCCATCCGGGTCGGGTTGGGTTTGGGTTTGGTAGGTTTTATTTAGTGCGTGGGCTTTAAGTTCACTTGGTTTTGGGCCTTTTAGCGTGGTCGAGTCCGAAAGTTGGGCTGGAAGTTTTATTTGGTCTTTTATTTTAGTGGGCTTTGGGCTTTTCTGTTTTCTAGTGAAACAATTTTGGGCTGGCCCTTTTCTTTTTTAATTTTTATTTGTCGGACCGGGCTCAATAAATGAACCCGGTCCGATCATGAGGCTTGGGCGGGGCGACCCGGTCGACCTCAATACAAGCCCGGGCCGGTTCCGGTCGGATGCGGAGATCCGACCCAGATCCGGTTTTTTTTTATTTATTTATTTTTTTTATGTTGCATTATTTTAATTTTTAAAAAATTCAAAAACATTTTCAAAAAAAAATTTCAAAAAAAATTTCAAAAAAATTTCAAAAAAATTTCGAAAAAAATTTCAGAAATTCAAAAAAGTTTAAATTTTTTTAAAAACAAAACAAAAAAAACATTTTAAAAAAAAAATCAAAAAATCAAAAGTTTAATTTGGGTTATCTCGTTCTTTTCGCATGCTTAGTGCTATGTTTAATCCCTTGTCGCTCGGTTCACACACTTTGAGTTGCACATTTAATTTAACCTCTCGCGTAGTTGGTTATGCATGTCTAGGTTTAGATATTAATTGTCGTTCCTCTTAGCTTAGTTAGGAATGGAATTTTGAGACCCTCGATTAGTGAGAACACGTTAGGTGGCAAATTGAGCAAGATTAGGTACCAAAAGGGCACTAATTAGTCAATTAATGTAATCAAGTCCCCGTACCCATTGAATCTACGGTTCGCAGAGGTAAAGCATTTCTCCGTGCTTTACTTGGGTGTCTAATCGACCTATCGAAAACTGATTAGTGGCGACTCTGGATGAAATCGATTTGCATGTTAACAACTTAAACTTAAGTCGCGAATTGGTATGGGCTTGGGAGAGCTCGAGTTAGGTTTAACTTAGTAATCCATTAGCCAAACCCCTTAGGCGATGGGGCCGGTTCGGGGAGGTCGCGACAGTGTGAAAGTTAAATGTGAATTATTTTAGGAAAAGGGTCTAATTCCAAAGGCAAAGAAGATGTCTCATTGGGCCTTGATCAACACAAGCAGATGCAACTCTCGCACACAAAATATTGCCCGACTTCATGGTGATTATCGTCACAAATGAATATATACAGCTATAGTTTAGTGATAACCTCTCTTTATGCATGAATACTCTGCATTAAATTACGATCATCAATGAACTTTGTATCATAAAATCAATATACAGTAACATAACTCTAACTTAACCTGCCAAACAAAGGGACTCTAGATCTGTTGCTGCCTAAAAATCCATACGACAAGAGCACAAATGCATGCGCACGTTGTGTGAAAATGCAACCCTGAAAATTCGCCAAAGTCTCAACGTCGCCGACCCAAACATAGAAACATAATTGAGTGCAGCGCTGACCAAACTATCTCGTTCCATGATCCGTGAATTTTGATTGGAAAAGAAGAGCAAGAACCCTAGAAACGGGAAGTGATTTCATCAACGCTGCACTCAATGATGTTTCTGCATCGTGGGAGTCTTTCATTTTCTCAAGCAAGCACAAAGATCTGCGATTTCCGCACATCTAAAGTTAGCCTTTTACGCTGCAGTCACCTAGGAAAGTGCAGTACACAATAGCTTTATGTTCATTTGTACTCCCTTTCGATCTGCTAAGCTAGTGCAGTTTTGGGCTCTCTCTCTCTCTCTCTCTCTCTCTCTCTCTCTGCTTGGTATGGAATATGAAAAGGCAAATTGCTTCGGAAGAAGAGGAAGTCCTGTACTTCATCGTTGTACTGAACTCCTAACGAAATTTGTCTGAGTGGACCCGAAATTCGGATGATTAGAGAGCAACCGAGATTGTGAGCACAAAGCGCAAGAACGAGGGATGGATGGAGTGATGAATCTATGCAATTCTAAATGCGAGAAATTGTCAGGGAATGAAATATGTGGAATTCGAATACGGGATCGGAGTACAATTACATAGGAATCGTAAAGTACAAGGAAGTGTAGAAGACACTCCGGAGGGAATATATGCTGTGCGTGTATCTTCTTCTTCGTCCAATCAAGAACTTAATAAACCCCTGATAAATCATCGGCCGTTGCTTCCTCCACTTTTTTAAAATCTTGCAAAACCAACTTCGAACGCTTCACCTTTGTAACGTCGTTTCATGCACCAACAGATTCCCGCATTTTGATAGCTCCCCTCATCGTCACCATGGCATGTAGGATGAGCATTGTTCCCGTTCAATTCAAAAACCGGATCAAATCAGGGAATAAAACCATAGCCAGTTCCTCATTTGCCGAATGCTCTCAGATGAACCGGAGAAGTTCTTGCATATGAATCTGTGGAATCGACCATAGCAGGTTCGGTTTCCGAGTCAACACTTTGAGCCGGCAGTTACACATAATATCCGAGTCAACACTTAGATTCGTAATAACTGAATCTAACATTGGGGATTTCGTGGATGAGGGGCCAATAGTAGCCGGTCAGCTTCGAGCATTGCTCCTTGGGAATCCCACATCCTTCGATCCCGAGTGTTTCTAGGGAGGGAGGGAGGCCATCGTGAGGCCTTTCCCTCAGCTTCGGGCATCGTTTAATTCACAAGGTTCGGAGAGAGGGAGGAGACTGCTGACAGTCTTTGGAAATTCCCCATATCATAGAGATAGAGATAGAGACGGAGACGGAGACGGAGTAGAGAGGGAGGGAGTGGAAGCCGAAGATCCTCCTCCTCTCTCACTCCTACAGTGCTGCCATCGATCCATAGAGATCAAAGGGAGGTGAGGGGGTGGGCCACTCTGTCATCGGCTACTTCACGTTCTTGCATTTCCATACCGTGAGTTCCTGTAGCTGGGGCGGCAATCCTTCATCGAGAAAGCGTGTAATACTCTCACACCCTGTAATTTCCAAATCACAGAGACATGGAAGTCGATGCAACTGATCAGGTAACGATTTTTTCTTTGGACACCCCCAAAGAGAAAATTTCAAGATGCCAAGGAGGAAGAGGAGGGAAGCGCTCCAGCTCCAGAGCAAAACGGTCGCTCAATATCAAGGAAGTGAGATGGGACGGTGTATGTGTTGGGATTTTGAGCAAATTGGAGGGAACTCCAAATTGCAAATTTTGGAGCCAAAATCCATCAAATTGTTTGAATGATATTAAAGATGAAGGAGAGAGTCCCACATAGGAAAGATGGGAGCTTGAAGTTGGATATATTAGCTTGTGTCTTCCATGAAGGGTTGGGCCCCAAGGGGTACCCCACTTTTGTGGAAGAGAGAGGACCTACGTCAAGCTAGGTCGGTCCCCCCCCCGCGCGCCGCCGTCCGTCCGGCCGGCTCGGTTCGGTTCGGTTCGGGAACGGGAAGAAATTATCCGACTCATTTATTTATTTATTTATTTATTTGCAGCGGTTGGTCGGGGTACCGAACGGTTCCTTCATTGCGTCGGTTCGCTTGAATCGTGACTCTTTCGGAAAAACTCATTCGTTTTTCAAACAAAGGCTAGCCGTGCATTTTCGACACAATCTCTCCCTCGTTCGTTTTTCCTCACGAAAGGCTTTCTTTTGTGCGATCAATTCCATGACGTTCCGTTTGCGTTTTCCTCCGAGCAAGTGCGGCTTTGAGGGAAGGATCCGTTCTATCTGAGAGACAATTGTCCATCGACCTTGAGTATCAAAAGAGGGGCAAATTTGTCTTAAGGACACAACATCTCTTCGTTGGGCTCGGATCAAACTTGCTTATGCTTGTGTTTTTCTGGACGTTCAGGTTAGTCGGTTTCTCTTCTCTTGTTTTTCTACTATTGTAGTACGTATGTCGTATTGTATGTGATCAACATATTACGTATGATATGCTAGGGTTACAACATTCTTAAGACAAATTTTGTATGTTTGTTCATGTACGTGTACTGTTGCTTCGCATTCTGTGTTCATACGTACTTGCTCATAATCGGATCTTATTCTCTGTCCGAATTGGTGCTAATATTCTGTGAACTTTGCTTTCGGTTATGGTGATAATCGTGTGTTCTGCATATTATACATTCTGTGTTATTGAGTTCGGTGAAGTTTGTTTTCGGAAATAGTTGATTTTTCTACATTCGGTGTTACTGACGTGTGCGGTCTTCAACATCTGAAGTTTATAATCTTTTAAGTTTCTATTTTCATTCGGTCGTACTACCACAAAACTTGATTTTTACACTTTCTCAGTTTGAACTTTTAGTTCATCAAGTGTTTGTTTTTGGTGAAAAGCATTTTTGTTAGTGTTAATTAAACAAATTGGTGTTCGTATATTCAAGTTAATCATTTTGTGTTTGACGTTCAGAAATGACTTGACGATACCCCACTGTGCCTACTTTGTCGATCCCAACTCATGGAGCTCATGGAGAAAAGCCCGAGAAGTTCACGGTGTTGATTTCAAGAGGTGGCAACAAAAGATGTTGTTCTACCTCACAACTTTGAACTTGGCTCGATTTCTCAATGAGGATGCTCCTAAGTTGGATGAAGGAGATGCTGATAAAGAGAGGCTTGCTGCCGTGGATGCTTGGAAGCATTCAGACTTCCTTTGTCGAAACTACGTTCTCAATGGTCTGGACAATGCCCTTTATAATGTGTATAGCCCCCCGAAAACGGCTAAGGAATTGTGGGATAGTCCGGACAAGAAGTACAAGACTCAAGATGCCGGATGAAGAAATTCATTGTTGGCAAGTTTCTTGACTTCAAGATGGTGGACTCTAAAACTCTTTTTGAGTCAAGTCCAAGAGCTTCAAGTGATCCTGCATGACATTCATGCTGAAGGAATGACTCTAAGTGAGTCCTTCCAAGTTGCTGCCTTCATTGAGAAGCTACCACCTTCGTGGAAAGACTTCAAGAATTATCTTAAACACAAGAGAAAGGAGCTGTCACTTGAAGACTTGATCGTTCGATTGAGGATAGAGGAAGATAATAGAATCTCCGAGAAGAAAGGTGGCAAAACCTTTGAGACATCAAGAGCTAACATTGTTGAGGAAGCAAAGAAACCCAACAAGAAGAGGAAGAGCTATGGAGAGGGTTCCAACCAAGGTCCGAAAAAGTTTCTTGGCAAGTGCTTCAATTGTGGAAAGCCTGGACATCGATCCAAAGAGTGTAGAGCCAAGAAGAAGCAAAAGACCAATGCTAATGTGGTGGAACATATTTCTAGTGGTGTCAAGACATCAACCTTGCTGCTGTGATTTCCCAATGTAATCTGGTGGGAAACTCCAAAGAATGGTTCATTGACCTTTGGAGCAACTCGACACATTTGTGCCAACAAATCCATGTTCACAACTTATACGCCCGATGGCACGTGAAGAGATACTCTACATGGGTAACTCATCGACCTCAAGGTTTAAGGAATTGGAAGAGTTGTTTTGAAGATGACCTCTGGGAAGCAAGTGACACTAAATGATGTATTGTATGTGCCGGATGTGCGCAAGAATTTAGTGTCGGGTTCTCTCCTTAGTAAGCATGGGTTTAAGATGGTTTTGTGTCGATAAGTTTATACTCTCCAAGAGTGATATGTATGTGGGCAAGGGGTATCTTAGTGATGGTCTGTTCAAGATGAATGTAATGACTGTTGTACCTTCTAATGTTTCTACTAATAAAGTTGATTTCGCTTATGTGGTTGAGCTTCCTACTATTTGGCATGCTAGATTAGGACACGTGAATTATAAGTCAATTAAGAAATTAATTGATATGGGCTTGTTACCAAAATTCGATTGTCCAAGAGAAAAATGCCAAGTGTGTGTTGAATCAAATTTTCTAGACCTCCGTTTGTTTCTGTGAATGATAGAGTAACGGAGACTTTAGAACTAATTCACACCGATATTTGCGACATGAAATCAACACCATCTAGAGGAGGTAATAAATATGTTATAACTTTTATAGATGATTGCTCTAGATTTTGTTATGTTTATTTGCTCAAAAGCAAAGATGAGGCAATTAATGCGTTTAAGACTTATAAGTCTGAAGTGAAAACATAATTAAAAAAGAAGATCAAAATGATAAGATCTGATAGAGGAGGTGAATACAATTTCCTTTTGAGGAAGTATGTTCAATTTGGTATTATACACCAACCGACACCTCCTATCGCCTCAAGCTAATGGAGTAGCTGAAAGGAAAAATCGGACACTAAAGGAAATGATGAATGCATTGTTGAATAGTTCGGTTTACCTGAGAATTTGTGGGGAAGCTGTTTTTTGACGGCGAATTTTATCTTGAATCGAGTTCCCCATAAGAAGACACAACAAACACCCTATGAGAAACGGAAAGGTAGAATGCCTAATTTGAATTATCTCAAAGTGTGGGGGGTTTTGGCTAAGGTCATGATTCCTAAACCAAAGAAGGTTAAAATAGGACCAAAGACCATTGATTGTGTCTTTATTGGATATGCCCAAAATAGTAGTGCATATCGGTTTCTTGTACATAAATCTGAGGTCTCGGATATACATGTTATACGATTATTGAATCAAGGGACGCCTCTTTCTTTGAGAATATTTTTCCGTATAACATAGTATATGATTCACATGAAAATAATAAGAGACCTCGAGATGTTGCTTCAACAAATGATCCTATTGAGGATGAACCTAGGCGGAGTAAGAGACAAAGGACCTCCACATCCTTTGGTCCAGATTTTCTAACTTATCTGTTAGAGAGCGAGCCTCGGGACTGTCAAAGAGGCTGTGACATCCCCGGAAGCTCCGTTTCGGAAAGAAGCTATCAATAGCGAAATTGAATCAATTCTATCGAATCATACGTGGGAATTGGTTGACCTTCCGCCTGGAAATAAACCACTACAAAGTAAGTGGATCTTCAAAAAAAGAAAATGAAGGCGGATGGCACTATTGATAAGTATAAAGCTAGACTTGTGGTTAAAGGCTACAAGCAACGAGAAGGTCTTGATTATTTTGACACTTATTCACGGTCACGAGAATTACATCAATAAGGATGTTGATTGCAATAGCTGCGGTGTATAAGCTGGAGATCCATCAAATGGATGTGAAAACGGCCTTCTTGAATGGGGACTTGGAAGAGGAAATTTATTTGGAGCAACTTTGAAGGGTGTGTTGTTCTGGACAAGAAAAAAAGTGTGTCGGCTTATCAAGTCGTTGTATGGTCTAAGACAAGCACCCAAGCAATGGCATGCTAAGTTTGACCAAGTGATGTTGTCGAATGAATATAGAATCAATGAGTGTGATAAATGTGTATACGTTAAGAACACTCATAATGGTTTTGTCATTCTTTGTCTATATGTCGACGACATGCTTATAATGGGAAGTGTTGTGAAGTTGTTAAGGCAACGGGCGAATGCTTACAAGCAATTTTGATATGAAAGATTTGGGGATCATGAGATGTTATTTTAGGAATTAAAATCCATAAAACATCGAGGGACTATTCTTTATCACAAGCTCATTATATTGAGAAAATTCTAGATAAATGTAAGAATCTAGATGTTGCACTGTAAGGACCCCGATAGATGTGAATTTACATCTTACAAAAATTCTGGTACAATCAAAGAACAAAATGAGTATGCAAGTATACTAGGCGGTTTAATGTATGTCATGAACTGTACTAGACGGACATAGCTTGTGCTGTAAGTAAGCTAAGTCGATATCTGCCAAGCCCAAATGAAGATCCTTTGGAAAGCTATGAGGCGTGTTTTGGGCTATTTGAAGCATACCCAGAATTATAGTTTGCATTACATAGAATATCCCGGTACTTGAAGGATATTGTGATGCAAATTGGATTACGGAACAAAAGATACAAAATCCACTAGTGGTTTTGTGTTTACCTAATGGGGGAGCGGTGTCTTGGAAGTCGTCCAAACAAACCTGTATAGCAAGGTCCACGATGGAGGCTGAATTCATTGCTTTGGACAAGGCTGGAGTAGAGGCGAGAATGGCTTGAAATTTCTTAGAAGACATTCCAAACCGCCTAAACCGGTGCCAGGTGTGTGTATTCATTGCGATAGCCAAGCTGCTATTGGAAGAGCAAGGAATGTCATGTATAGCGGCAAGTCTCGACATATTCGTCGAAGACATGACACCGTGAGACAACTAATCTCTAGTGGAATTATCACGATTGACTATGTAAAGTCAAAAGATAATATTGCGGATCCGCTAACAAAAGGCTTAACTAGAGATGGTTATGAAAACTTCAAGAGGAATGGGTCTAAGGCCGATCAATAAGTCTTCATAGCGGTAACCCTACTTAGCTAATTTGGAGATCCCAAGAACTAGGTTCAAAGGGACAACTAAGTTATGAAGGCGGAGTAAAAGTACTATCAATCTCTACCCATTCCTGTTTGAGATAGTACTAATATGTGAAGGTTAAGCTTAAGCTTTTAATGATTCTAGGTATGTGCGATACTCAGAAATCACCTATGTGAGTGTGAAGTGTGGGCGCTTCTATGAGAATTGAAAAGGCGAATTCTCTAGAACACTCATGAGACCGAAGGCGGTGTTCATGGCCAAAAGCGAACACAACGGTGAGCGAACCCGTTCGAGAGATGGTTTGTGTGACCACATTGTCTAGGCTTACACCAAAGGTTGGCCGGTTCAAAGACAATCGGCGTCTCTTGATTGACCGAGTAAGTCCGATAGATGTTCACTAGGATGGGTTCAAAGTTTCGGACTACTCACTCACGATGCAACGTTCTCTCATGGATGATCGCACATTGCATTACTTGCATTCTGAAGAAGAGTCATGATTATGAATATATATCATTCATGTGGGGGATTGTTGGGATTTTGAGCAAATTGGAGGGAACTCCAAATTGCAAATTTTGGAGCCAAAATCCATCAAATTGTTTGAATGATATTAAAGATGAAGGAGAGAGTCCCACATAGGAAAGATGGGCCATGTTTATCTCTCAAGTAACTCCTTGAAGAGACTGAAGAGGCTCCATGTTTATAGCTCCGAATTTCAACTCTCTTGATGGTCGCGGGTAATAATCTACCATCGTTAAATGCAGAGGCTGGCAGAGAACCGCATCCGTCGATTTTTAATTATTGCAGACAAGACGTCATGTCATTGTGCTTATTATTGTTGCTGCAACTTCTTAGTTCACCTGGATCAATACTTAATCCTCCAGGTAAATACTTAATCCTCCAGGTAACGATTGCAACATCCTACACCAATCGATAAATAATTATGTCACTGATGTCGGTAACCTGTTTTGGGAAAGGACTCAAGTTTTGGACAATTATGGACGAACAAGGCTCTATGAGAGGAGAGGATGTGCATCTTACTAGGGAGCTTCTCTAAATTGAAGCAATACGACAAATGGATTGTCTTGAGGTTGCTGAGCAACTCTATATCTCCTTCTCTAGCCACAAAAGATACGAATTTTGGACAATTTTGGAGGAGTAAGCTCTTCAAACAAGCGAAATTTTATCTTACATCTATGTTTTGCCACAAGTATATTAACTTTTCACAACGTCTCATCTCCAACTTCTCCAGCTTGATCAAGGAGCTTGTAAACCCATTAGTTCAGCGACATTTTCTATGACAAGAGTGGTTAGAGATGTCAAGTTTACCAAGCTCTTTAGTCTCCCCTCATTACAACCTTGAAGTTTAATTCATCGAGAGATGGAAGGCTAATGATATAGGGTGAGGCATCCATATGCAGACATGAGTTAATTTCAAGCTTTATGAGGGGAGCTTAGTTGACTAGGCAATCTTCTGATTAACATAGGACAATTTGAAATGAAGAGATGCTCATGACGAGGGAATAAAAACTTTAATGCTTTGGTATCGATGTAATGAGACCAGTCCTTCCACAATGACATGTCCCTGAATTCCAAAGTTATTAAAGATGGAAAAGGATTTTTAACTCCATAAAATTCAAAACATACCGTGCATATTGCATTTAGACCTTTGATGTATAGTTCTTTAAAAAGAGGTAGCTGCCCAAGTGATGTTAATGCTTTTACCCTACAACACTCATGTAAACATAAAAGCACTATGTTACTATACGAGGGACTTCCTAACTAAGATGAGAATTCTAGGCCACCATAATAGGAAAACAAGAGAATTCTCAAGGTTTTGATGAGGGCGAAGAAAGTCGAGGACCTATGCTTCAAGCTCTTCATTTTGGAAATTTTCAAAATCTTCACTCCATTGCATGGTCAACCGGCATATGCCCTCCTTCGAGCCTAAATTGGCATCCTTTGCATCTCCTGCTTCTCAAACCTTATGCAAATCAGAGATGCACAATTCCCCTATAAGGTTCTTCAGGTTTTTCACCTCCTTCAACCTCGATCCATCTTCTGTTCCCATTACAAACTTGAATAACATCTCAAAACCCACCAAATTACCTATATACAGCGGCATTGCTCTCATGCTTCGAGTGTTGGTAATGTCGAGTGTCTCCAGGGGCAAGCGAGTCTCGCCCAAACCTCACACCTACTTGCTCAATCCTTTTCGGTGCAAGTGATTCATTTACAACAACATAGCTTGGCCATTTGAGTTTTTAAGCTTGAGATTGTCAATCGATCACTGAATCTTGCTAATCAATTCTCTTCTTCCTCCTTTGTTTTCTAGTTGCAGAGATAATCGAGTGACGGGTAAGACTCGTCCTCCTCTAATTCATCTATTCTCTTCACTCACCACGGTTAGGCAAGGCTCATCCTTGCCAACCCTCGTTGACCTCGCCTCGGCAACCAACTAAAGGAGAAAGAAGGGAAGTAAAAAAAAGAAAAAAAAAAGGATAAATAAATAATTGGAAAAAATATTATTAAAATTATCCATGTCAGCACTTGTCGCGCCACATAGGACGTCTAATGTCCACACTAACGATTTCTAGCCAAAATTGTGTGTATTGACTCAATTAGAAAAATGTGAAAAGGTTTAGGACTCAATTAACAAAATTGAAATTATTATGACTGAATTAATAAAAGTATAATAAATTTAGGACTTTTTAGACAATTTACTTGCAATTGAGTCCTAAAGATTTCAAAAAGTGCAATTAAATGCTAATACTTGTCAAATTGGTCCATTAAATCATTCTCTTGATTTTTTTGAAAATTTTAGGACTCGATTACACTTTCATGATAAGTTTTAGGACTCGATTACACTTTCAAGACAAAGTTTTATTTCATATAGTGACCATGTTTTGAAAATTTTTGGATTCGATTACGTTTTCGTGATAAGTTTTTAAAATTGACAATACTTTTTGAAAGTTTTAAAACTCAATTACAATTTTATGACAACTTTGAAGACTTTAAGTACTTTTATCCCTTATACCTTCTTCAAGTTCATATTTCATTAGTGACCATGACCATTGTTCAAGAACATGGAGTTCTTGCAGTGAGAGATTGTGTTTAGATGGATCAGTAAATTTGGCCACACTCGTTGTATATTTTGGTAGATTTGTTTCCTTCCATAGTGGGTGAGAGTCTAGAATATGGCAACGATGGCCAGCAAATCTTATTCTGCAACAAAGGGTCCGTCTTGTTCATGGTTTTGTGGGCAAATTTGATGTTTTGGGGTTTGGGCCGCCCAAATAAGGGGCACAATTAGAGTGTCCCTCGCATTTGTCCGGTCGTTGGCCAATGGCAAGGCCAACAATCGCTATAGTTTTGGTGGGTTATCTTAAGAGTGAGTAAAAGATGTGCAGGGCCGAAACTAAGTCTTGACGGACCAACTAGATTGGGGAATGAAGCTGTAAGATTGTGTAATGACGTCCTTCGAACTAAACCCGAACCAGCCGATTAGGTCCAGTTCTTGAGAGTGCTAGTCTAATTTCCTGCTCTTAAAAGTGGAATCAATATTCGGACGGTCCGATTTTGGGTTCTAAGGAGGAATAGGATCGAACCGGACCGACTGTATATATATTTTATTTCTTCAAAAAATTAAGAGAAGAGAGTGGCGTGAATGGTTTCACTGATTTGCTTTGCTCCTATTAGTACTTAAATCTATCGTCCTCTTACTTTTTATTCATATTTTCCTGTTACTCCTTCCCTGTTGACCGACCTTTCCCATTATCTTCCAAAGAGAATATCCCTTTCCGTATGCTCTTTTGCTCATGACCAAATTCCCTTGCCAATTTGTTGCCAAAATGAAATGGAGACAATCTCCTTTGCTTCCCCCTTCGATCATGGTCACATTTGTTGCCCTTTTTACATAGTTTGGAAGAATTAATTCCTTCAATCATTCTAGTCAAAATTTTCCGGAGAAAAGCATGAAAGATTTCTCTAAATGATTGATTGGACCTCTTTCTTTTTGGTAGAGCAAAGCCGAAATCCCTCACCCTTTTCCTTTTCTAATTTCATCTTCATGTTAAATAAGTAACTAGTTCCATTAGACTAGTTCAGTCCTCGATTCCCAATTGTTGAGTAGAACCGGACCGTCTAAGTTATCTCTTGATATCTGAGTGTATGTGATGAGTCAAAGGAAGCAGTCGTCGCCAGCATCCGGTGAGGGTCGCTAGACTTGTACCACTAACTAGGTGAGCTCAACGTGGCTACTGCCCACCACTATTGGCATCCCTTCTCGATGGGTACGTGTTGAAGGAATGGCGGCAAATGTTTTTCCTCTCCACCTTCCAACGAGAGCCTGATATATCTAGAGTTGAGCGCGGGGCTCCTGGACCGTAGGGTGAGCTCATCTCGTGCTATGTCCTTGGGTTCGGGGTGCTGCGCTCGAGGAGTTTGATCTTTGATTTTACCACCACTCGATTCTGGTTGCAAATCCATGGATTTCCCCTTGATATGCAATCAGAAAGCAACCTTACTGACGTTATGCATAAGTTCGTAAGAATCAAGGTTGAAATTGATGCCAGTCAACCTCTCAAAGCTTGTTTTATTCTTAAACGCAAGGACATGAATCCATAGTGGATCATATTCTCTCATGAACGTCTCCTGCCATTCTCTGATATGATTACTTGCCACACTTAAATGCTTGAAAATAGAGAGGGAAAAGGAATAAATCGATAAAAAGAAAAACAAAACCCTATCAGGTAATACTTCTGCAACTCCAAAATGCAAATCTTTGATGTTATTTGCGGTAAATATGCAATCACCAATAAACTTTGTATCATAAAATCAATATGCAGTAACATAACTCTAACTTAACCGCCCAAACAAAGGGACTCTAGATCTGCTGTTGCCCAAGAATCCACCTGACAAGAGTGCAAATGCATCCGCGCGTTGTCCGCGAACACCAACCTGAAAATCCTCCAAACTCTTGACGCCGCCGACCCAAACATAGAAATATAATTGAGTGCAGCGCTGACCAAACGGTCTCGTTCCATGATCCACGAATTTAGAGTGGAAAAGAAGAGCAAGAACCCTAGAAACGGTAAGTGATTTCATCAACGCTGCCCTCAATCATGTTTCCGCATCATGGGAGTCTTTCATTTTCTCAAGCAAGCACAAAGATACACCTGTAGGGTTCATCAACAAAAAACAACGCAGCAGAATATACAACCCTAGACAAGATCCATATATACATTGAAGTCGAAAAGGAATTTCGAAACGTACCTTTTGCAGATCGAAGATAAATCGGCAACTAATTGTGTCTGAATTAGCGCCCCAAGTATTACGTCTATACTGGTATCTACACACACGAACGGAATTCTCCAACGATTTACGTGCTAGCGAAAATTCTTGAAGTTCTTTTTCTTGAATGCCTTTTGATTTTCGATACTCTGTCAAAAAAACCCTGGACAGAGAATGATTCTCTATATATTTATACAACATCATTATCCAGCAGAATTAAAAAAAGTGGGTCGGCAATTTGGGCTCGCTAAATCATCCATATTTAATCGCATAGATAATTTAAATAAGAGAATAAATTAAATAAGAGAATAAACAATTTGGGCCTGCGTTATCTCATGAACGCATAGATAATCGTGATAGATAATTTAAATAAGAAAATAAATTAAAATCTACTTCTTAAGTAGATCAAGGCGCATAGAAAATATTAAGTCCGTTCACTATTGTGTGCGACCTTGTAAGTTCATTAAACATTAGCAATATGCTCAAAACCCTTTTGGCCCACAAGTCATAAGCGGTCTCTAGCAAGAATTATGACTACCTAAAGTATAGTGAAGGTCAATTTTTCCGACACAACCTAATCCACAATTAATATTAGGGTATCAACATTGATTGATTCCTATGGCAGATCACTAACAACATCTAAAGTCAGCCCTTTATGCTGCACTCGCCCAGGAAAAGTGCAGTACACAATGGCTTTAGGTTCATTTGTACTGCCTTTCGATCTGCTAAACTAGTGCAGTTTTGGATCTATCTCTCTCTGCTTGGTATGAGAAAATATTCGATGGTTGCTGCTCACCATGTCACCAGCCCACATGGCATATACGAGCTTAGCTGGCTCCACTTAAAGAGTGACACGTGTCCTCTAACATGGACATGGATAGAAAACAAAAAATTAAAATCCGAAGCACTCCCCTTCTTTTCTGTAGCCGGCTTGTAGACTGCAGAGTAGGTGAAAAAGGAAAGATCGATAAATGTTAACCTGCTTAAAACCTCCTCTCTTCTTTTCAATTTTCAAGAGCTTCTACCTTTTATACCTTCTCTCCTTTTACGTTTCTAAAACTCTCTCCTTCTTTTCCTTTCTTTTCAAGAGCTTCTTCACATGCTCTCTCTCCTCTTTTGCATTTTCATTTCACTTTGAAAGATACAGAGGTGCTCTTTCACGCTTTTGATCGCTAAGTACTTCGAGTGCTCCAAACAAGCTAGCTTGGTCCGCTCTCACTGCTCTTCTTCTTCTTCCGGTGAGTGTGATCGTCCGCAGCCACATGTCATTTCTAGTTTGTCTGAAGAGAGACATCAACATCGTCATCGTCACCCTAGTTCTGCTCCTTTTGGTGTTCCTCCTCGAAAGGTTGGGTTGCCTTTGATTTTGTTGTAATATTCAAGCATAGATCATGTTACGAAGAGATCAGTAACCTTAACAATGGCGTGCCTGTGTTGATTTTCTTTTTGTTAATGTAAAAATTGTTATAACGAGATCTGTCTAGTAAGGGAAAAGCGACTTACGCATATCAAAGAGCCAAGAAAGCAATTTAGAACGTGCAACGTCACCGTCGTGGAACCGTTATAGGAACAACACTACAAGTAACTGGCTCGCAATAACATTAACAAGATTGTCAATAAATTGCAAGAAGACGCCGGTTCGGTCGCTTATCCTCAAAGGGCCCCACCAAGACGACCCCGAAGCCCGTCGACGAAGATTTCTACAAAATTTCCCGACCTCCTTCACACCACCGAGAGGGTCGGTGTCTCTCTCTCGCTTCCTAGTTAATCGCCTCCAATTTATACGGTTGATCTATTTACGAAGACTGTCACTTTGATGAATGCTTTGACACCTTCCTTGTCGCATTGGTTCAGAAGAAGACGCTGGGATTCATCTCAAGATGTCTGTTCCAGCTTGCTCCGCTAAGCTCATCGTTCCCAGTGCTAGTGATAACTCGAGAATGTTCATGCTTATAGTTTCTTTTATTATGGTATTGTTTTTTGCCGAAAAGTTGTTGAGAGAATCGATATATACATCGAGTGTGAGAACAAAAAAAAGAAAAAAATGAGTCGATATTTCTGTTGCTTGTTGACAATCTTGTTGATGTTGTTGCGAGCCAAATTACTCGTAGCGCTGTTCCTTTGACGGTTACGTGACGGTGACATCGCACGTTCTAGATTGCTTTCTTGGCTCCTTGACATGCGCAAGTCATTTTTCCCTCACTCTTACTTGCTAGAGAGACAAATCCCGTTATAATAATTTTTACATTAAAAAAAAGAAAATCAACACAAGCACGCCATCGGTAAGGTTACTGATCTCTTCGTAACATGACCTATGCTTGAATATTACAACAAAACCGAAGGCAACCCAACATTTCGAGGAGGAACACCAAGAGGAGCAGCACTAGGATGATGATGACGATGTTGATGTCTCTCTTCGGACAAACCAGAAATGTCATGTGGCTGCGGACGACCACACTCACCGGAAGAAGAAGAAGAAGAAGAGTAGTGAGAGCGGACCAAGCTAGCTTTTTTGGAGCACTTGAAGTATTGAGTGATCGGAAGCGTGAAAGAGCACCCCTGCATCTTTCAAAGGTAAAATGAAAGTGCAAAAGAGGAGAGAGAGCAGGTGAAGAAGCTCTTGAAAAGAAAAGAAAAGAAGGAGAGAGTTTTAGAAACGTAAAAGGAGAGAAGGCATAAAAGGTAGAAGCTCTTGAAAATTGAAAAGAAGAGAGGAGGTTTTCACCTGCTCTGCGGTCTACAGGCCGGCTAGAGAAAAGAAGGAGAAGGCTTCAGATTTTAATTTTTTTGTTTTCTATCCATGTCCATGTCAGAGGACATGTGTCACTCTCTCAGTAGAGCCAACTAAGCTCATATATGCCATGTGAGCCCATGACGTGATGAGCAGTAACCACCGAATATTTTCTCGCTTGGTACAGAATATTAAAAGGCAATTTGCTTCCGAAGAAGATTAAGTCCTGTACTTCTTCGTTGTACTGAACTCTTGACGAAAATCGTCTTGAGGGGACCCGAAATTCGGATAATTAGAGAGCAACCAAGATCGAGAGCGCAAAGCGCGCAAACGATTGATGGAGTAATGAATCTATGCAATTCTAAATGCAAGAAATCATCATTTCAGTATGAAATCTGTGGAATCAGAACATGGGATTGGATTAAAATAACATAGGAACGAAAAGTGTAAGGAAGTGTAAAAGATACGCCGGAGGGAAGGTGTGTCGTGCGTGTATCTTGTTCTTCGTCCCGTCAAGAACTTTACAAAACCCTAATGGATTGTCGGCGGTGGCTTCGTCCACTTTTCTAAAATCCTGCAAAACCACTTCCAATGCTTCACCTTTGTAACGTCCTTTCATTCACCAGCAGATTTCCCGTGTTTTGATAGCTCCCCCTATCGTCACCACGGCATGTAGGATGAGCATGGATCCCGTTCAATCCGAGAATCGGATCAAATCAGGGAATTAAACCATAGCCAGTTCCCCATTCGGTAAGTGTTCTCGGATGAACCGGATAAGTTTCGTGGATATAAAATCATGGAGTCAACCATAGCCAGTTCAATTTCCAAGTTAATGCTTTGAACCGCCGGTTTCACGCAGTTGACCTTGAGGAGTCGATTCCATGACGTTATTAGTGCATTTTCACGCGGCTAATTAGGGACCCATTGATGCTAGTCACGAAGAGAATATATTAATCAGTATAATTTGATTATACAAAATAAAGCCGAATCTTGTGTAAAATCGAGAACCTACCTAGGATCGGTCAGTTCGATTCCAAGCCGATTCTAAACATAAGCAGTTCGATTTCAAGGCTTTGGAATAGAGGCCATAAAGTCGGTTCTCATTTTCAATTTCACAATCGACCCACCTTGAAATCAGTTTTATGTAACGGCATGTCAGTCACGTGATGCCATTTTAACTTCCGCGGTTCTTTTCGTCTTTCCATGTTCGACAAACCGTTCACACATGTTCCTAACATCCTCGGCAACGACCCTTGATTGGACATTCACGATTTAGAATAATCGACCTAGCTTGTAACTGGCATGTAGGTCGAAAATGTGTAGAATTCTGTAAATACGTAAGGGCCTCTAACTTGTGTTTGCGTATCAAGTTTGTGTTGATTATTTATGTCATTTCATATATATAAAGTATTTTCATTAAAAATAAGTAAAAAATATGTCAATTCATATCACTTTCAAAATAAGTCGTATCCTATCAAATTTGAATCACTCGGCCAAGTGATGTAGTATTTGAGTCGTTTCGGGAATTGCTACTCTTTTGGATGGCTGTTTAGTTAGATTCGGGAGGAGAGAGAGAGAGAGAGAGGCAACCTTTAAAAATTTATTTATAATTTTCATGATCAATAATTCTTGTGTAATTTCTTGGCTCCTCCATTGTCAATTACTTTTGCTGGATTAATTACCTGAAGAGGATAATATTTCTTTCCTTACCAATGGAGTAAAGTAGAGTTGACCGACAGTTAAATATAACTAAGAATGAACAATTATAAGTTCCGTACGGATTTCATTTGAAACCTAAAACTTACTCATTGAAATAGGTTTTTCACTTTTTAGAATATGCAACCTATCATACATACTCTGGAATTTATAACCAAATTTCACATTTATTATTAATTAAACGATTGCAGTGAATTATCATCTTTAATGATAATACTTGCTGCTACAATCTATTTATCATAATTTATATTTAGACACACGAAAATATAAAATATTAACAAAGTAAAAGTCTTGATCATAAAATGGAAACTCATATTAGTGGTTCTGGATTATATAGAATATTACAAGATCGTGTGAAGATATAGACCAAGAAAATCATAAAACTTGTTCAAGATTCCAGATTTTAGGTTACACCTATTTACCCATCGAAACAGTTCCTCCTTTTTTCTGAATCTAAAACCTATCTCACATATCTTGAAACTTGAAATTAGACAAGTTCCTACCTGTTGGATTCTCCGGTTCCAAATTCACTCCTAAACATGACGACCATCCGGACGGAGAGAGAGAACAAAATGCGTGCAATCACTATTATCATCAAAACAAAGACCTCGTTCAAACATTTTTATACTTTACAAAAATGAAAAATTATCATGTCTCGTTGTGCAAAAGGTCTTGGATAAACCCGATGCATTCGCTCGAGCGCGGTTCACACGTACCGATGGATAGGGTGGACCCCACTTGGGACCCACGTTAAATTAACGACGGAGGTGAAATTGGGTTCGCATGGCGAGACTTATTGATGTTTACGTACATATTAGATATGAATAATCGCGAATAACGAAAGGAATATAAAAATATCTTTTGTTGGATGAAAATGAAGATGTAAGCTGGAAAATCAAGTCAAAGCACAAGCACAGTCAATTCTCTTATCCTCGACAGAGTATCGGGTGCATCCATCCAAATCACGCGAGTCTAATTTAATATCGATCGTCAGATCGCGTGAAACTCCGACCGATCCAACGGTGCACGAAATGGAGCTCACGTAAACCGGGCTGCAGCTAATACTGGCGCCATATTTATCCCCTCCCTCTCTCTTCTCTCTCTCTCTCTCTTAAACCCCTTTCGTTCTCGTTCGTTTCTCTGCGAAAAACCCTTTCGTTCGTTCTCAGCAGCACTCCGACCTGACCTCGACAAAATCCCCAATCATGAGCTCCTCCTTCCCCAACTCCACCACCACCACCGCCTTCGACAACCTCCTCCTCCAAACCCTAATGACCCGCCTCCAGATCCGCCCTCCCCCCCGCCGCCGCCGCCCGCCCCCTCCCCGCTGTCCCTCGAGGACCTCCTCTTCGACGCCGTCAACAACCTCTCCGATCTCGACGACGACGACGAGGAGGAGGAGGAGGGCGGCGGCGCCGACGATTCCGACCCCGGCAGGTCCCGGCTCGCCAGGGAGGAGGCCAGGCTCGAGAGGGAGATCGTCAAGGTCGTCCTCTCCGGGAAGACCGACTCGCTCAAGCCCAACTCCGGCCAGGCCGTCACGATCGGGGAGCACCACATCTGCGTCGGGTTCCACGAGGAGACCGGCTCGGATTACCGCGTGTGGGAGTGGCACGGCCACATCATGCTGTTCGACGATGAGAACGGCTACTCCCCCGAGTACATATACGGGAATTACTTCGAGAGGTTGAAGAGTAAGGCGCGTGACGTCAAGGAGGAGGAGGAGGAGGAGGAAGAAGAAGAGGTGGAGGAGAAGCAGGAGGAGAAGGTGGCCAATTTGGGGTTGAGGGAGTTGATCGACGGGGGTGATTCTGGCGGTGGTCGGATTCTTCACAGGAACTTGAACGGGGCTCTCCCAGGTTTTATGTGAATTCGTCCTTGGTTTTTATTAATGCGTCCATCGCGTGTTATTGTGTGTCTCTCTGTGCAGGGTGTTTTCTGTATGTTTGTTTTGGAGATTCGCCGTGTGTGAGTTTTACATGTATAGGGATCATTTGTTTGTTATGGTGTTGCATTTAGTTTGGTCGTGTCTGGCTTCCACATTGTTCGTTGCCATAGGTATGAGGCTCGGCTTCTTTGCCGGAGTATTTTTGGGCTAAGATTTTGCTTTTTTGAGTGAGTGGAATTTGGAAATGGATTTAGTTGTCCACCATTGGAAGAGATGGTATATGCCATAGAGTAGGAAGAAACCAAGCTTCTCGACCACTTTCGGAGAGAGACTGAGGCAATGCCATGGGGATCTCGAGTTAGGAACGAACGGACTCTTTAAGTTGTGTTTTTCGGGTGTGCATCTGTTAGATTCTCAGATGATTGCATTTGAAGACATAATGAAACGGGTATGACGTATTCAGGGAAGTTACTTAATTTCGCTTTTTTAAAGGAGACATGTTGGCATTCGGTGGAGTTATTGTGATCTTGTTGGCAAATAAACACTTTCCTTGATGATGATCAACATATGTTCAATAAGAGAACTCACCAGGATTCACCACGTAAACCGGAGCATATTTAGCTGTGTGGTTGCTAGGTGGAAAAGTTAGAAAATACCATTTAGGTGCACGTATGTGCCCGTGTTCATCTAGACGAGGTGGGGGCAGGGGATGGAAGTGATTGGGATGGAATACAAAAAGGTGAAAACAATATTGTGAAAATTTCCTCACCTCTTGCCAACCACCATTCCACCACCAACACCGACTTTGACAATACCAGCAACTATGGTACCACTACCATGAGTTTCACTGCTGTCTCTGTGAACACCTTGCTCTCCTCTGCCTCTAGCACCATCCCCACCGCTACTTCAACATATAGCCATGCCCACCAGGACCACTGCATATGTGCATTGTTTGTCGATTGTTTCTGGCTCGAATAATCTGGGCAGTCTAGGTCAAAGGTTATGTCACCTGAAAATGGTGTAGAATTTCCATGTATGTAGAATGTCTTCCTTCTCCTAGTATTACCGATTGTTTTATGTAGGACTGCATTACCATAAAAGTGAGGCTAGCTTCTTGATATTTCTTATATCTTTTGTCTTTCTTTTTTTCTTTCCTCTAGCCAGATTGTATTGACCTTCTGAGCATCTCCTTTTGTTCGTCCTTCCTTCTTATCAATCTTACAGGTTTTAATGGAGCTCGCCCAGATATCGCAAAGAAATGAAATAGGCTTGGAAGGAGATATTGCTGAATGGTGTTTTTTCCCCGTTCTCCGTTAGAAATGACGTGTGTAAAGCCTCCATCATCTCTCAAGCTCTTCAAGTTTCAGGTTTTGTGATTTTGCTGGTGTCATTTCTGAGCCATTATATACAAGCTGGACAATACAGAAGACTCGTATAGGCCTGTGTTGCAGAATAAAGAGGCTACTTTTCGTTGGATGTACTTCTGTTACAGTTCCTTTTCCCCTCTTGACCCAGTCTTGAGCTGTTTTAGAGCCCGTTGTTTGCTTTAAGTTCACACCTTTGATAGCCAAAAAGCTAATCGCAAGGCTAGATAATGACCTCGGTTTCATTGGTTATGTTACTGCTCATACTCTCTTGCATTTGCATTATTGGATGGTATAAGGTAAGAGAGTTTAGAATGAGAGATTCGAAACATACTTAAAATTTTGATATCATTATCTTGACTGAATGAATGAAAAGATGTCCATCATGGAGAAACTGAAGCAAAGGAAATTATAGCTCGAGGCTTGAGTTTCTGCTATAGGCATGTTCTGGTGGATATTTTATTAGAACAAACTCTTGGATTTACTGTTGCCTTGAAATGCAAATCGATGCATTGACACTGCAGAGGTCGAATTTCTATTCTTTTGTTTTTCTTTTTTAACAGTGGCTGTCGGGTAAGATGTGTATGGCCTATGAGAACATAAATCCTCCCTCCATCTTTGCTCTTTGTTCACTTGGTCCTGTGAATGGCTGTGACTGTTATACATCTGACGAACTCTATTGATCAAGACCTCCTTGTTAATTGGGAATTTGAAACCTATCTAAGAGTCAAGGATGGCATGTTGTTTGGTGATTTCTCGGGGGACTTAAGTTGAATACATTGAAATTTGACTCATACCATTGATTTTGCACTAGTTAGTGTAGTTGGCATGTTGCTATGTAAAGTGATTGCATGTTCACGAGAGATTGACTGGGATAAGTTACACCGGGCATTCAATGTCATTGACATGACATTTTTGAGCAGAAATATTTGCTTTCCAGTTCTGGCTATTATTGCTGAGTTTGAAAGAAGAATTGGTAGTGTAAATTCTATAATTGCCCTGGATTCATCCAACCAACTTGCTAACATAATGGAAAGCCCTCAGCTAAGACTATGGCTCCAAATTCAGTATGTTCAATGGTTCCTAGAGTCTTGGTTTGCGTTTATGGTAGTGTAGAATTGATTTGAGTTGGTCATGAAAAGTTTAGTTCGTGTTGGTCGAGTTACTCTTCCGGTTGGATTATATTGTAGAGAATGTACTAACACTTCCTTCAAATGAGAAGTTCATTGTGCAATTGCAATCGCTAACAAACTCCGGAGCAATTAGGGGTGAGCGGTTTCAGGTTCTTTCTAGGTTTCACTTGGAACTTGAAACCTATCCTCGGATATAGTTTCTTCATTTTTTGGAACCTGGAGCCTACCCGTCAGAATCTGGAACTTGAAACCTATCCTGTCACAGGTTTCAGGATTGGTTCTAGGGTATAACAGGTTTCAAGTTCCGACGAGTAGGTTCAACTATAAATAGATGATCATAACTACAAAAACATCATGCCTTAGGACAATCTCAGTGAGTTTTTTGTACCTTTTCCTAGGAGGCAAGGTGATCTGCTGTCAATGCATCTACTTGAACTACCCCATAGTCCGGTAAGATATGATGAATTCATGGACAAAGAATAATAAGCTAAATGAGACAACTCCTTTGTAATAAACGTAATGCCAGACCACTATCCTCATGAATTTGCCTATACTAAAGCTCAAAAGGATCAGGGAAACAAAAGGAAAGACACAATCGAAGTTCCATGAAGAGGAACTAGCAAACTAGCCTCTGAGATTCACGCAGCATCACGACTCATGACAAAAAAATTCTTGCAATGGCTACTTAGTTAAAGAAGTTGCAACATCAAATCAACTACACAAAAGCAAAGCAAAATGACTAGAAGCTGGGTTGCCCAGCTTTTATAATCTTGTGTTCATTAAAAAAAAGTGAAAATGCTAAAAGCCTTCTGTTCATTCAAAAATAATTTTTTCTGTTCCAAGAATAATAATGTGGATCCACCAACAACTTTCCCAGCATCTGTCAAGGGAAAGCTACTAAACAATTCAGAGATAATTGCAGATCGAATACCCGATAAATAAGCCAACATCTGTCAAGGGGATGGGATTGCTCTTCTTCATTTCCATCGCCCGACAATTCTAATTCCGTGATCGGAGTCATCTCCTCACTACCCTTCACCTCCATTGACATGTTATCTTAATAAGTCAAGCAACCAACACTGGCCAAGCAAACAATACGAGAACAGATTAACCGAGAGCACTTGAGCACTTGAATAGCCAAGAGCACTTGAACAGAACAGCCAAGCAAACAACACAATAACAGATTAGCATAGAGCACTTGAACAGCCAATTGAACAACACGAGAATAGATTAGCCAAGAGAACTTGAGCACTTGAATAGCCAAGCAAACAACACAAGAACAGATTAGCCGATAGCAATTGAACATTTACAAGTGGGCTCTCGAGCATTTACAAGTGCTTGCCGTGATTCAAATTCTCACTAAAAATCCTTCATAACATAGGGATAGAACAGAACATCCATCAATATGAAGTGATATTATCACGATTAAAACAAAAACCGCTTAGTAATAACAAGAGCAAAATAGCCACGGCTGCCTCGATAGAAGAACAGCCAAAGTGCATCAAAGTGTAAGTAAAAGTTAGATGCATTTGATGAACGAAATTGAATAGTGGTTCTTGTTTCAAGCTCATTCGGTGCGTATCATAGAACCAACTTTCCACTTTAGACCGAAAGCATGAAGATGCCCATTTCTCAACAATGATTGAACTCGGTCATTCGCACCTGCTATCAAAACAATTTAACAGACGAAAAGCATCGCGACTCAGATGTTTCCTGCTCACGTTGTAGACAAATTATCAGAACACGACCGGAGGTGGCTACCGCTGCCAACACGCAAATGCAGCGACAGAACGAGGAACTCACCAAATCTCTCCTCTCCATCGGTTTGCAATCGATACGAACTTCCTACGTCAACCTTCTCGCATACGGTGTTGCTCCTCCACCTAAAACCCGAGAGGGGGAGCAAAATGCGGGCACTTCCCGCCCAATTTCGCTTTCAATTTTTCACGTGAGGGGGAAAAGGGGGAAACGTGTAGAACCTCGCCATCTCATTTCATTGAAGCACAGGACTGAAGGTACAAGTCCACAGTAAGAACCTAAAAATCCACCACCTACATGAACAACTCGATTTGCTTCAAGACTAAGCAGTACGTACATGGAGAGAGAGAGACCACCAGATATTCAAACTATAAGAACCAGAAGTTCTCGACCCTAAACCCTAACATCAAAGCCTAAGCCTTCTTTGGAGATTTGGTGGCTTTGGACGGAGACTTGGGCTCCTTGCTCCCCTTGTCCGTCTTCTTCGGCAGGAGGACCGGGTTGATGTTCGGGAGCACGCCTCCGTGCGCGATCGTCACTCCGGCGAGCAGCTTCCCGAGCTCCTCGTCGTTCCTCACCGCCAGCAGCACGTGCCTCGGGATGATCCTGTTCTTCTTGTTGTCCCTCGCCGCATTGCCCGCCAGCTCCAGAACCTACACACCCCAAAAAAAAGCTCTAAGTATGACGGCGAAGGCACGCAAATGAGGGAAGATTGCACAACGAAAGCACATCCAAGATGCTCTGGACAGCAGCGCTGGTCTCAGCTTCGCGCTTCGCATCGCAGGGATTCGAGTTCGACCGAACCATCTCGTTAGAGACGAGAGCGCGAGTGGCTAAGGCGAAGCAAGGAATATTCCGAAATCCTCGATCGATCGCAAACGCGAGCTCCGAGCCAGTCGAAAACCTAGAAATGCAGAAGACCAAAAGCAGAGAGAGAGAGAGAGAGAGAGAGAGAGAGAGAGAGAGAGAGAGAGAGAGAGAGAGATACCTCGGCGGCGAGGTACTCGAGGACGGCGGCGAGGTAGACCGGAGCGCCGGTGCCGACGCGCTGCGAGTAGCGGCCTTTCTTCAGGTACCGACCGATACGGCCGACGGGGAACTGGAGGCCGGCCTTGACGGAGCGAGACACGGGCTTCTTCTTCGGGCCGCCTCCCTTCCTGCCCCCGGCGCCCTTCTTCGGCTTGCCCAGCGACTCCATCTGCCGGCCGGATCGGAAGCCCCGCCGCGGGCGTGGGGGTAGAGAGAGAGAGGAGGGCCGGACTGGGAAATGCGGAGGCGGGATTTTTTCCCCCGCGAGAGAGAGAGAGAGGAAACGGTGGGGGGGAAAAAAGGGGCTTTCGAGGGATTCGAACGGCGGGGGAGCGAGAAGATTTCCTGCGCGTGTGTGGGAGGGAGGTGGATCGCGAGGTGGTGCTTAAATGGAGCGGGACGTGGGGGCGGACAGCGGGAGCGGGCAACCCGGATTCGTCCGTCGGTGGGCACGGGCCGTTGGATGGGGAGCTCGTGAACGGTTGCGGATTGTTGAGGTGGCGATCCGCGTCTAACTGGAAGTGGCCGGTCACGTGAAGAGAGAGAGAGAGAGAGAGAGAGAGGGGCACTTGGCCAACGGAATCTGTTAACAAAACGAGCAACCGCAAAAGATGGCGGCATGGTTTTCAACTTCAAATGTGGAAAAGTCGGGCAATTCGGATGGATCTAGCTCTTTTGAATTTTCGAAACGGAAACACCTTAATTTTTTTTTTTTGGAAAAAAAAGAACGTGCCGGAAATTGTTTAGGTGATTTCGAATGTCATCGTCTGTTTTTTCTTGAAAATTCGATGCTTTTAATTGGATAGAGATGCGTTGATTGCTATCGAGATGGGTTTAACTAAAAAGACATTAAAAACAGCGGCGTGTATAGAAATGTCCATCTTCTAACATTAAGGAACGTGATATAGGTGACCAACGGATGGCTTCGAACAGGTCTAATTTAAAATATTGTCTAGACCAAAATGATCCATATATCTAATAGTCATGCAATTTGTATGCGTACACCATGAATGATGATTAGTTAACCCAATCTACACTCAACCTAGATACTTCCAAACAATTCACATTTTTCAGTGCATTGATTAGGCCACCATCAGCCTAACCCTACCGTTCATTACAGCCGACACCGCCCATGCGACATTTATTGGAAAATTTAGCGAGTTAGAAAAATAAAATCTAAAATATCAATGGATTAAAATGAAATCCGATGAGAAGATTAGTAAACTATTATCTTTTTTACCAAAAAAAAATTAGCAAACTTAAAATGAAAAAAATTCAAGATAATGAATCGATCGGGCAAAAATTTATAGTAAAAAAGGGAGCAAATTAAATTTATATCACATTCGCGTATGAACGAAATTGATATCTTTTCCAGTTTATTTACAGTTGTTCGTGACAAAAGAGTGTCAACAGCCCTCTTTAAAGGAATTAATAATCGGATCATTGCAAATTGAATGTGAGAAAAGACCTACCTACCTTTGTATTACGAATTTTCAAATATATTATCTTCTAGTAAATCGTTGTGTGATTATTTTATCTACCTAACAAATGAAAAGGGCAAAAAGTACTCCATTTTTTTGGGTATGAAAAGTACTCCATTTTAACTCCCGTATTTTTCGACCAAAAAAAAAAACCCCCATATTCAATCAACCCTATTTGTCTAATCTTTCCCACTTTTTTTTTGGTCGAATAATCTTTCTCACTTAGGAAGGATGCAAAGTCGGTCCACTTGAAATTGAAGATATCTCAATCTGGATAACGATGATCGATTTCAGTGTGGACAGATTTCCCCTCTAAAATCGGGGAATGACCCTGTGACTTCCGTTTCCAGCATATTGGAATCAAGAATTGGATCGGTTGGTTCTGAAACAGCTAGCTCTCAATTATACCCGGAAAACTTGCCCATTTTTGTGTAAGAAATCAAATTCTTATTATAAAATTAAAAGTAGCACCATTTCCCAGCAACAACCTATGTTGTTATTTATTCACGTTAAAGGCCAGGTTCAATTCTTAATGAATGTAGAAGTTTTTTTATTTTTCTAAAAGAGGTTTCAAAACTGATTTAGAACTGGTTAAACCTCGAAACTAGCGATTCCGGTCTTGGAATCGATGAACCAACTCTAGGCTGGTCCAAATTTGTGGAATTAGGAACTCAAAGAGTTCTTCGTACAAGCGGGCCTCCAACCTATTGGTGCAGGCTACTTCAATCCATTTCCCTAGTTACATCGAACTCGTTGCTCACCCCTCTGGATATCGAATATCAAGGGCGAGTTCTCCCTCAAATCTGGGTATATTGAGTCTCAAAAGCAAGTTATAACCACGAGCTTGGGGAGTAAAGGCTTGTTTGGCAACTTACTAAATAGTAACTGATTCTATTATTTTATTTTCAGAATCAGTTTGGGAATAAAAATCCATTTATTAAATTTTTTGTGTCCGTCAAAGTAATCGATTTTGAAATAGAATTTTGAATGCAATTAAAAAAAGTATTTGCATTTTCTTGATTTTAGAATAATTTTTTTGAACCAACGGGCGGGGCCTTCAACCTATTTTTGGCTTTTTTCGTTTTTTGGGTTTGTTGTTGTTTTTCGGATATCAAAATCGAGGGCGAGTTCTCCCTCAGATCTGGGTATATTGAGTCTCAAAAGCAAGTTACAACCACGAGCTCGGGGACTAAGGGCTTGTTTGGCAACTTATCAAATAGCAACTAATTCTATTCTTTTATTTTCAGAATCAGTTTGGGAACAAAAATCCGTTTATTAAATTTTTTATGTCCATCCACAATCAGGTTTGGAACAGAATCAAGAAGTAAAAAAAAGTAGCTTCTTAATTTTGGAATAATTTTTTCGGAACTGATTGTTTTTGGTTTTTTTCTTTTTTTGGGTTTGTTGTTGTTTTAAGCCTCACCTGGCCCAAGGCGAGGTTGACGGCAAGGCGGCTTGCAATCATGACCGGTGAGCCTCGGCGGCCA
Source organism: Syzygium grande (assembly GCA_024733475.1). Classification (NCBI taxonomy): domain Eukaryota; kingdom Viridiplantae; phylum Streptophyta; class Magnoliopsida; order Myrtales; family Myrtaceae; genus Syzygium; species Syzygium grande. The sequence goes on from JAMXDD010000010.1 coordinate 26,181,415, forward strand.
AGCGAGGCCGGCCCGCGGTCAGGACGAGGCACGGCCTGACGCCCTCGCGACGCCACGGCCGGTTCTTTGGTTGTCGACCGGCGGCCACCATGGCCAAGAAAGGAAGGGGAAATAAATAAATAAATAAATAAAAAAAAAAAAAAAAAGAAATATTAAAAAATTCAAAATATTATTAACAAAAAAAATTATGTAGTTACCAAACGCATTTCTGTTCTTTTTCTATTCTAAGAACAGAAATTTTGGACAGTTATCAAACACTTTCAAATGATTAGAAATTGTTTTCGGCAGGCACGGAATCAAAAAGAATCATTTCTGCCCAAAATTTGATTCTGGCACAGAATGGTTGCCATGCACTAATACATCAAGTTGGAAGGGAACATCAAAATCATTCTTTTGGAGAAGTTAATACGGTGAATAGTTCCCCTATTAAGGTTCCATTTGTTTCACAGAAAATAAAGAATTTAGAAAATATTTTCCAAAAAATAATCGCTTGTATCGCTTAAAAAAATTAAGGGTTAATACCACAAAAAACTATAAACTGGTACACTTGTGACACATTTACCCTAAACTATTTTTTTTACCATAAAAAACTCCGAACTAGTATACTTGTGACAATTTTACCTCGAACATACCACAAAAAACCCCAAACTGGTACACATGTGATAATTTTACCCCAAACTAATTTTTAATATTATTTTTTGAATTTTTTTGAATTTTTTCTGTTCTTTTCTTTTTTTTTCTTCACCTTCAACCTTTGGCGGTCGCCGGTTCGGTGACTGGCCAAAGGTGGAAGCTGGTGTGGGCTGCCCTTACCGGATCCGGCGAGGGGTGGCTCGCCGACGCAGGCGAGGCTCGCCCCCTCGCTGGTCGGGCGACCCTTGCTCGACGCAAGTGAGGGTTGCCCTCGCCGGATCGGGCGAGGGTAGCCCTTGCCAAATCGAGCGAGGGCGACCCTTGCCGGCTTAGACCTCTGGCCGGTCGCTGGACCAACAACTGGGCAAAAGTTAAAGATGAAAAAAATTAAATAAAAATTTGAAAAAATAAAAATAAAAATAATATTAAAATTTTAATTCAAGGTAAAATTGTCACATATGTACTAGTTTGGGATTTTTTGTGATAAGTTCAGGGTAAAATTGTCACAGGTGTACCAATTTGGAGTTTTTGGTAATCAAAAAAATAGTTTAGGGTAAAATTGTCATAGGTGTACTAGTTTGGGGTTTTTTATAGTCAAAAAAAATAGGTTTGGGGTAAATGTGTCATAATTGTACCAGTTTAGGGTTTTTCGTGGTATTAACCCAAAAATTAATGAATAAAAAAATATTTTTATTATTTACAAAAAATTTTAGATATAAATTGCTATTAATAATGAATATATTTTTCATTGACTAATTATTTCAAGCGATACAAATAATTAATTTTTAGAAAAAAAAATTCAAAATTATTTATTTTTCACGAAACAAACAGAGCATATACAAATAGTACGAAGCTCCCTCTCATGTCTAGATGCATGTTGATGGGATAGATTTATTTATCCATCATCCTAGTCATACTTAAAAAAAAAAAGGGAAAAAGAAACAAAAAAAAACCTCAAACTGTGCTTACTGCGATATATTTACCTACCCTGAAATTTTTTTTGTAATATCAAAAATCCCAAATTATGTCCACCGCGACACATTTATTTTAAAATTTTTCTTGTGATATAAAAAATCTCAAATTTGTACCTATATGACATATTTACCCTCAATCAATATTCGTTAGATGATTTTTCAGCCAAAATAATATCGTTGTATTTCATTTAAACCACGTGGGCGCCATATCAACATTTTTTATTATCTAGTGTCCAGGTAGATAAATTTTAACAGTTCCGTTAACTTAATTTTGATAGAGGGTAAACATATCACACAGATATAAGTTTGAGATTTTTTGTGTCACAAAACAAAATTTAAGGTAAATGTATCACAATCAGTATAGTTTAAGGTTTTTGGTTGCTTTTGCCCTAAAAAAATAAGGGTGATCTTGAAAAAAAAAATCAATATTTGCATTTCCTTCCATTTTTCTTGTTGAAGGAAATATAATGTGGGTATGAGAGAAGTACTTCCTTCTTCCATGCAAAAATTACCTAATTAGTACAGACGCCAAGTTAGTCTTAAACTTTTTAAAAACATTGCACAAAATTCCAATGGAGTCATTCCGATCAATTTTTGTCAGAAATTGCTCAAGTGATGGTCTAGTAATCTAAACCAGTTTCTTTTTTTTTTATTGGGGGAGAACCACAGCATTGCATTTGGTTATGGTCTTCTATTGATATTTGAGATGGAGGGAGAGGGAAGAAGAGAGAGGAAGAGCGAGTCGCTCCATTTTAGTAAGAAGAGGTTGTTTTTTTTTTTTTGGTAACAGAGGTGTCCGAGCCAGCTTGTGCGTGCACTTTAACTATTCCTCGGGGAAGACTAGTATAGCAACCCACCGCCGCCATGGCCCCCCACTTAAATCACAAGTGCTCAATTGGAGAATCGAACCTGAGACTAGTGCACCTAACCACACAATCTTAAGTACGCCTTAACCAACTGAGCTACCCATGGGTGGGTAGTAAGAAGAAGTCGTTTAGCCTCAATAAAAGGGAAAATTCCATTTTGGTACCCCAAGTGGAACCGTTTTCTCAATTTGGTATCCAAAATGAACACGGTGTCAAATAAGGGTATGAAATGCCCAATTAGTCTCAAATAAGGACTTGAAGTGCCCAAAAAATCTTAAATAAGGGCACAGGTCACCGGTGGGCAAAATTGCTCGCCAATAGCAAGAAGAATGTTATTGTTCCAACAACAAAACAATAACTTTTTATTATTTTTTTCCTTTCTGTTTTTCCTTTTATGTTTTTTTTTCCTTTTCCTTTTCTTTTTTTAATATGTCCATTTAACTATCGAGCTTCATCATCTTGAGTCATCCTTGGCTCGACCGGGCGATCGGACTTCCCATTAATCATCTTTAGTTTATCTTGGGCTTGGCTTACTGGACTCGGATTTGTCAAAGCCGTTGATCATGGGAGCCTCGATGGATCCACATTATTGAGGGCTAATTCCAAAAAAAAAGAATCAACTTTACCTATAATGACAATTCTACCCCGAACTTTTTTTTTATCTCAATAAAAAGCACCAATTTTTACTTGAATCCCAAATCTAGCCCCTATAATGTGAAATTTTCAAATTGTTCGGGCCAAATTTGGGATTTAAGTAAAATTTAGTGATGTTTTATAAGACACAAAAAAGTTCATACTAGAATTGTCACTCAAGGTAAAAGTTGATGTTTTCTTTTTTGAATTGGGCCTCATTATTAACGGCCGTGATTATTCTTGTTCCATGGACCGGGTCCAGGCAAGTCGTTCTTCTTGTAGAGGGCCTGTCCATATGGGCCCAACATTTCGGCCCACCCAGCATCCGGCAAATATCTGAGCAAGAGCAGCGTGGAAAAGTACACGCCCTCACTGTTAACACGTGTACGCTCCAGATTCGTTCCTCGACGGACCGCCGTCCATCTCGCCTTCCGATCCGCTGTCCCTCTCCCATCTTCTACTTCGTCTTCATCTTCGTCTTCATCTTCACGCGCTTTGTCTCTATCCTCTGTCTCTCAGTCTCATCTTCATCTTCATCTTGCTTCGATCCCTCATCTTCCCTTCGAATCGGCCAGGCATGAGCGTCGTCACCTGAAGAATCACCGAATCGGAGCCTCGATCCGCGCAGATCGCCGCCCTCGTTCGAGCCTTTTCCTCCCCTCCTCCTCCTCCTCGCCCGGCCGCCGTAGGCTCGTGTCGATACGCCGCCGGCCACCGTGGCGACGCCCTGAGGCCCGGGCGCTCCGTTGTTAGGGCCTCGCGAGCCGGGGGGGTTTTCGAAGAGCATTTCACCATGCCTTCGGTGCCCTGCGATCGCCTCCTGATCCCTTCCCTGACCTACTTCCACGGTGGCTTGTGCCCGCACCGCCTGAAACACCTCGAGAAAGGCGATCGGCGTGGTAATCTTAGTTGACATTAGGCTTTCCATCGTTACCGTCGGCGTTCTCTCTTCGCAGCTGCGTTTGGGTTTTTCTTTGCCTAGCTCTCTCTTCTGTTTGTTGTGCGACGTAAAAGTTTTTGGCCATTGACGGACTTGTACCGAGCTGTGCGAGTTGCTGAGGTTTTGTAACCTTTTCGACTGCCCTTTTGGCGCCGTCTTGTAAGGTATGGCGCTTTTTCTGTTGAAAGTCTTGTTCGTGGCTTGTGATTTGCGATAATCACCATTTCTGCGTGCTTAATTGATAAAGTGCCATGAGGAGCCAAAGGAAGATGGATAAAATGTGCAAAGCCGTTCGCTCTCTCTTTTTGCCAGTTTCTCTATTGGTTGAAAATTACAGGGGTTAATGTTCTATCCCTACAACCTTTGTTCAATTTGAAGAATGAATATTTCCTAGGATTCTTCAGCTTGTGAGCTTGTTTGTGTCCCAGTCTTACCCATGTGCACGAACTGTATGTTGTCGCTGTGTGAAAATCCTACATTTGGGTTTATTGGGGATTTGTTGATCACCATGTTGTATTCAGGAATCCTTTCTAGTGCTAATGCCTGAATATGTTGTTGTAGCTCATCATTTCCTTGGGGTGGAATTCCCTACAAATGGTTTTACAGAGAAGCATTGTTGGTGGATTTGAATTGTTTTTTTTTTGTTTATTCCTATGAACTGATGGGTGAACTTTCGGTTTTAATCTCTCTCCTTGTCATCAAATTCCCTTAGTCTCTGTGCACTTCAGTCACTTAGTATTTGGAGGAGAACATATATTGCTTTATCGTTTTTTGGTTATACTTGAACATTAAATCATCAACGGTTGCTGACTTTGTCTCCTTTTGCATTTCTTTCCCCTAGATACTCACATCGATGGACGGATGCTGTTCGACTTTTGGGACCAACTCGGTAGTCTGTGAAAACTCGATAAGTGAACTTGGCAATACTCTGGGTAATGTTTTGCATGTTGAAGATGGTGAAGTTGTAGTTGGTACTTTGAAAGCAGAGAAATCACATGGAAGTTGTGGGCTTAAGGCTAAGTCACATGAGAAGTTTCTCAATAAATGTGCAACTTTTCCATTGCCTGGAGAGAAGTTTTCTCCACATTTGTTCCCTGATGAAGAGGATTATGAGCCAGAATTGGCTTTGCAAGAACTTTTCTTCGAGGAGCACATTAACAATGTCTACTCACGTTCAATTTCCTTTCCTGTAAGTTCTTTCCCAGTCGTGGATGTAGGGCTTGCTCTACTTCCGATGGTCTAAGATCCTGCTTCCCTTACTGGGCTCCTATTTTTGCTTTCTAATTTCTGTCTAGTTTCTCTTTTTCGTTCTCGAGCCTTTCTTTTTTGCTAGTTTCTTTGTTTCTTACCTGACTAATGTTTTCTTGTTGGAAATTGTTCATTTTTCAACATGTTGGTTTTGTTTCCTTTGGTTGTCTCCCGTTTTAATGTGGTCTTAGGTACTATTGAGTAGCCACTGGATATAGCGCTTGTAGTGTTATCCTCGTGAACTAAAAAGGTAGCCTTCCTGCAACAAAGTGGAAGGAGCCGGGTGTTTGCATTTGTCTTTAACATTTCTGTAAGTTCTTTATGTCTATGGATGATATAGTGTCAGTTCATGATGACAGCTTGTTCTAAAGAGAAGGGAGAAGTGCTTTTATATACTTGGTTCTGTCCTTCTGGTGGTTCATACTAGAAGCATTATTTCAATATTTATCTAGCCACTGTCGGAGTCAATGAGAATGCGCTTCTTGTGACTTTCCTCTTCATGGTTTGCCATTTGCTATTTGTATGTGCATTTATCTGTTGCTAATGTTTTATCTGTTGCAGACCTCTTTGAAGCTTGTATCTGCCATGAAAGGCACTCGTGAGAAGCAAGGTACTTCTCCTAGGAAGCTTACAGTGAGATGGGCTCCTGATGTCTATGATCCACCACCAACTTCAGTTTCTCACTTTCTCAATAGGGGCACAAAGCAACAGAAGGTGCCCAAGAAGGATAAGAGAAATGGAAAGAGAGGCCAGAAGGGGAAAGACTTCTCACGAGGAGCATCTGGCAAGGACTCTTCCAAGAGGGACAAGAAAAAGAAGCAATCTCGCCGACCATCTGGGAGTTCCGATAGATGTTTTAACAAGCTGGACGATAATGATCGCTGTCTCGGCATTGCAGATGATGTGCGCCAATTTGATATTGGAAATCCTGTCCCGGACTCCTCCTGTGGGAGCAGCTTCTTCAAGAACTCTCTGGCTCAGGTTCACTACTCTGCTGCAAAGGCACTGTGAGATGATCTCTTTAGTTGATGATCTGAACTCTTCAGAGGTGATGTATATAAATAATATTAACAAGTGGTTTTGTTTGGCGACTATTTTAAGACCGACCGAGTTACTCATATTTGGACATCAGTTGTGTTGATGTTTTGGGACACCTAGTGCGAATGTTTTGTCAAACCACGGTATTAGCTATGTTGTTTATATATGACTGTTCAGTGAGCGTTGCATATTTCCGTATATCTGATGGACCCTTCATTTGGCCCTATGTACTCCGTTCTTTTGCGGAAACTGAAGAGGGCGTTTCCAACTATTCGTTGAGGACATTGGTGTTCGTAAATGAGCATATGTGACCAACCAAAAAGAAAAGGACAATAAATTCATGACTACTAAACCTTGTGCCGAGTTCCTTAGGTCATAAATTGCCTCAACACGTAGATAGGCACAGCACTGTAGGAAACTGATCTCGTGGTTTCTCTATTCGAATTGTGGTTAGTTTCTCAAGAATAAATTGTGTTCTGAGCCGGTTGGTATATAAGTAGTAACGACGAGCCAGTTGGTATATGAGCAGTGACGGATTTGCTTGGCACTGAGAAGCCACGACTCTCTGAGGATCGTCCTCTTCCGGTGTCATGAAGAAAGGAAGGCAATTATGTTGAAAACCTGCAATAAGTTGATACCATCTCAAATAGCTCTAGAACGTGCAAAATTCTGTGGAAAATTCTTATTGCTGAGCTAATTATAACCAGCTTACAAATGGAACACCTCTTGCAGGCTAGATCACCTTCAAGAAAAGGAAGCAGACCACCCAAGGTAGTAGAACAAACAAAGAGCGTGACTCGCTAGCCAATCTGCTCATGAATAACTATCCCTATTACAGGGTTTATGACCACTTTATGAAAGTGATTAAAGTCGATTTGCATCAAAACAGTGAAGCTGAATGATAAACCCGCAATTGTATCAACTTTGTAAAACCTTAGCTATAGAAGCACTAAATAGTTTTAGTACTAGCAGACCAACAAGGTGACGAATGGATGTCGTCTGTTCTAAGTCGTGTATTCAGCGTTTATTTTCACATAATCGTAGCTCAAATCGCAGCCCCATGCCTTCCCACTCCCTGGTCCATCACCTGTTTGAAAATAATGTGAAGTAGAACAACGGTTGCGTAAGTGTACAATGAGAAATCTTCGGTGACGAGAAAACAAGGAAATAAGAGATGAAGGTAAGAGTAACAGAAAGTAAAACAGAGTCGATCTATCTACAATTTCGGCATGGACGGAAGGATGTTGACACCTTACAGTTTTGGCAAGCACTAGAACTGTTAAAAGTGAACATGGAACAGGAGGTTGGGTAAGACAGCATGTCGATGCACAGAAGTCCATCGAGAGAAAATTTCTACAGTGTCCAAGGTGGTATTTTATTTAGGATAAAATGTGCAAAAGTGTTCATACATGTGAGATGCACGAACACTTTTATCACATGGGACTTTAAAACGCTTACCATATTTTACAATAAAGGGGAGGAAGCTGACCATTTTTCGCCCAAAAAAAATACCTGGAGCGCTACCCGGGGAACAGAAAAGTTACATCAGTTAACATGAGAAAGTAACCTTCACGAAGAAGCGAGCTTTCTAAGCCTCCTAACAGATCTTAGGGGGTCTTGAACTTTATCACACGGAAATATCTATGCTCATCTGATGAATCAGAGGAGCAATTTGCAGTGCGACTCTCCAACCACATCCACACCCACAACCGCGGACATGAAACGTAATGAACAAAAACAGATGCTTGCCACAATTTTCCCGGAATGCTACAGTGCTATCCCTCAAACTCAAGGGAGCTTGATGATGAGTGATGTTTGCTATCTTTATCCAACATATTGTATTAGGAGCAGAGTCAACATGATAAGAGCTAGCAACTTGCAAAAGATAAGGTAAGTACAAGATCTTACCAACAGAGATTTGAATTCCAACTGAACCATGGATCTCACCAGCCTTCCTGAGATAGTTGCTGGCCACATCCCTGTAATTTGTTCAGTTCATTTAGAACAAAGACGAATGAGACAGAAATATCACATGTTAAATTGGTGAAAATGACTTCTTTCAAGCATGCTCAGTTCTTGGGCCAAAAAACCAAAAATTATGCACACTCTTTAAAATTCAAAAGGCTTCATTTCTGCTAAGGTGAAGGGTGATGGGATTAAAAATATGGTCGAGCAAAAGGAATTTAGTTTAGAGTTCGACAAGAAATACATCCTTTCTATCTTTGAACCTAGCGATAGGTTACCTTCTCTAAAGAATGAAACAAAGAAACATAGTTCCGCAACTCTGTGAAGCAACCACTCACACCGATTATCTTGTATTTAACTACAGTGCTCAACAGATTTTCTTGTCGTAACATTCAATTAACATCATAGCTAAGCTCTTAAAATAAACCCTAGTTCCAACCACAGAATATGTTCTCTCCCTATTACCTGTTGAATGATTGTGGCTGTCCATCATTCATTAAAAGAATGTCACCAAGTATTATACGGAGCTTATTTAACTGAAATGGAACTCCAGCATAGCCAACAGCACAAGCGATGCGTCCCCAGTTCGGATCTCTTCCATATACAGCAGCCTAATTTCACAAACTTCACTGTCAGTTAGCCTGACAACCAACCTAAGCTGAATGCTCAAGTTTATTACCATACCTTAACAAGAGATGAAGATGCAACTGCCCGTGCAATTTTTGCTGCTTCAGCCTCACTGTTGGCACCAGTCACATTGACCTGCATCAGTTTGAAAAGGATAAAACAATCTATCAACCCATATCCTTCATACTCTATAGCTAAACTGCATCAATCTCGTCTGGTCACCAAAAGATCAGATAGCATTAAATATTCGGGTTGCCACTTAACAATGAAAATGTTTCTAAAGGAAAAACAAAAGGAGATCAGCCATCAGACCACGATTGTGAGAAACAAAGAACACATGCCAATTATCGATAATTAATATGTATAAGCATCATCAAGAACTGGGCATAACAGATTCATGACACATAAAATCCTTGCTTCTTTTTGCCCTTTCTTTTTCTTTGAGTAACAGAATAATTCCTTAATCAGTGAGGGACTATCTGAGTGTATTTCTACCACTTTACACTACAGTGTAGCTTAAGACCATCTCCAATCACAAAACATGAAAATAATACCTGATTTCGGCCCTGCAACCCTAAAACCATATAATAAGATGTTGTCACTTGACTGTATAAAAAAAAGATGCCGTTACTTGACATGGCGAAACTATGGATTTGCCAGAGTATCTACCTGGTGTCTTACTGAATTTATACTGCAGATATGTAACCAAGTATATTACACTCAATATATTGTGGGTATGATTCAGTCTTGCAATAAGATGATGAAAGAATCCGTCGCAAGGGTGCCTTCCACTAATTAATTTTTTTAATTGTGAGATTAAAAAGATGTTTCAAAAGATAAATTTCACACTGCTACTTGGGATATATAACATGCAAACCTCAATTAAGCACGTCGCTCCTTCTCCATCCCATGCTATTGATTTAGCAAGACCTTGCATCACCTGAAAATAATGTGTAAATCATCAGTAACATATTCCCAATTAACAAGATATCAAATAAAGACTATCCCGAGCATTAGAACAATGCAAATTGAAACATACAAAACGTCTCTTCATTAAGCTGCTCTGCTTGCTTTGAGTCTTTTCTAGTACCATCTTTAATTAATATATATAAAGATTGTGGCATTCATATCTAGCATTTAATCAATCAGTACATCTATCCCCATGCTTCGCAGAATTTTACAAACTAAAGCGCAGTTTAAACAAGCATTCACCTATACAAATTATGGAGTTTGAGACTCTGAGTAAATGAAAGGAGACGATGCATATTACATAGCATGCTATTAATAGTCAAAACCTCAAGACGTGCACCAAATATAAGCCACTGAAAAAGTTGCCTCAAGCTTACCCCATCAAGGCATGCTTGAAGTTGCATTGCCTCATCACAGTCCAAAGAAGATATCCTGTGTGATCCAGATAAGCCACTAGCCAAAGCAATGACAGTATCATTGGTACTGGTATCTCCATCTACCTGCAGGAAATCAACTACAGATGCTTTCAATTGTTAATTAGCTCATAAACTTCATTTCACAACCAAGGATACCTTTAAATAACTTGAATGAGTGGATGCCATATAATGGCAAAGATTAGTTGTTAATGTGACAATAAATGAAATATTAGAACTGAGTATATCTATGTAGATATATAAACAAAGACGGAGATGCATTACCATAACAAAGACCCCTCCAGTCATAACATCTCGATACAGCATACTCAGCATAGCACCAAAATCATGTTTAAATTGACAAAGCATAGATGGCAATGGGATAGATGAAATGGGAGAAAACTACAATAGACCACTGAGGTCAGTTACAAAGACACTAATAACAGATCAGGAAGACTAAAAAAGCCAAAACATGAGGATAAGAAACTCAGCACAAAGACCTCCTTAATATTCAGAAGGATGGCTCAGCATGCAACATCACCCCCACAAAAACAGGGGAGGTTGTTTCCAAGACTCTTACTACTCAGTCTTCCCCATAGTTTAGGCAGTTTCTGGTGAAGGCTCCTTCATGCGCCTGTTTCTGTACTTGGTAGATACTCCTCAGCGGGAGCAACTTAATCAAATTTCAAAAAGCAAGAAAATTTTTGTGTCTAAATGAATCAAGGTTTGCATGTGTTGCTCCAAAGACAAGCTTATGCTAATACAATGATTAATAGCCTCTTACACCATGGCCAAAGTTTTCATCTCTCAAGCTTGTACAATGAGAACAGCCAACTGTTATTATGGCCCATGTTTTATCCGTGACACCTAGTCTTTGGCTTTGGCTTTAAGAATGTGTTTTTTGCTACAAGTTTTTACTGGCCATGATTTTGCCTTGTTTAGCTATTGCCAAAGAGCAGTTGCAGTTTCACCAGAAAAAAAGTTTTAAAAAAAAGAATGCTGCAGTTAATACCAACAGCAGCCTAACAAAAATGATTACAAGTGACTGAAATACAAATGAGCAATGGTAAAAGGGAGTGAAAACTCTGTCTGTTTTAGCCCTAAATGGAGATAAGCTGTAAGCCAAGCCTAATTGTTGGTATAAAAATACTAACAAAGATGAACAGCTAACTCAGATCTAAGCTACAATTGAGCAGCCAAGCAGGAAAAGGAAAACTGAAATAGATTATCAGGAGCATCTACCAATGTCTTACAATTTCAATGGAAATCTTTCGAAGAATGATCTATACATACAGTAATTTGGTTGAAACTCCGGTCCACAGCAATCCGCACCATCGTTCTCCAAACATCACTTGTGACTAGAGCATCAGTTGTCACGACCTAACAATACACCACTATCAGTCAGTTGACGAGTAACTACAAATATAAAGAAACAAGTATAAAAATGCTTACACCAAGCATGGTAGCCATATTTGGGTGGATCATTCCAGAACCTTTTGCCATTCCACCAACTCTAACATTTGTCCCACCAACCTGTAAATTCCATAAAAGGAATAAGGTCGAGGATGATCAACACTCGGAGTACCATAAATTTCTACACCTCGGGAATTTCAACCCTCAAGGTAACTGGGAATCAACTTTTTTAATACTTTCCAAATAGGAAAATTGCAACAGAATAGGAATTTCGATTCCCAGGTTAAGTCATGGCTACTAATTATATCCTTGGTAAGTGTAAATGGGCAAACAAGTAGTGTCACAAGATATATGCACACAAAGTTCAATACAAATGTAGTCCTGTTAAAATTTGGGCCCCTTTGATATCAGGTAGTCATAAAAGTAAGATATGACAAAGGCTATTGCATAGTCAAAACAGGTATATCACAGATGTTGGACGTATCAGTTAATACATGATGACGACTCATCTTGGTGTCGTGTCAAAGATAATTGAAGAAGGCAAATGATAAGTACAAGTTTACCTTAACCTCAACGGCAACACTCTTACTCACAAGGTCAGTTGTTGTTATTGCAACGGCTGCAGAGTCTGCACTGCACAGCCCGGGGTAGAAAACTTTAACTTTTGAATACATATACCGTGGGTTACAAAAGGATAGTTTGGTTGAATCTACAAAGTCTCAAAACAAATGAATAAAGAAAAAGGAGATATTACGAAGTTAAGCAAAAACAATCTTGTAGGTATGCTAGAAGGTTATACACAAAACGAGAAAGTGACTTAAGAAATACCCTTCAGTAGTTGGTGATAGCGAATTAACCAAATCTGGAAGCGAATAGAGAAGAGCATCCTGCATATGACAGCGGTACGATAAACTATCAGTTTAATTCATATGGGCCACAAAGCAATGTCTTCTACCAAAAGTGTCCAACAAAACTTTGAAGAATTTATAGGTCACATGCACATGCTGAGTTGTGCAAGGAAGAAAGAATTTAACAATCACAAGAACTAACACTGTATATACCTTCTTAATTCGTTGACCTATTACACCAGTGGATTCAACCAAAATCTCCTCAGGACTTACTTGAAGCCGCTGCAATTATGTAGTTGTGATTTCAAACTGAATGAAAATTGTGACAAATGCACTGCCTCTCAAAATAAAAAGGTAAAGGTGTCACATACTTCAGCAAGAGATTTTACACAATCTATCACGTCCTGGTAACCAGCATCTCCCTGGAAAAAAAACAAAATTATTCAGCCAGTTGAAGCCCCAACTATTGAGGTGTTGAGCCTAAATCCAGGGGAAATTATATCATATGCCACTCTATGAACTTGATTTCTCTTTGTGAGGCGTATAAACTTCACTAAATGAAACGTCAAGCAAAGCAGCGCTATGGGTAGATGCAGTTGTTGAGAACTACACAAAGAGTCAGCTTACAGTTGCTGCATTGGCTTGACCAGCATTTATCAACACCGCACGTGCCTGAAAAATATGCATATCTAGTAAATCGGGGGTCTTTGAGGAGTCAAATCAGGGTATAATCTATGTATTATAATAAAGCACCTCATAGAAACAGTGACACATTACATTTAACAACAAAAGAAGACCGTTTTTGGCTAGGACTTTTCTGAGGAAGTACAGGTAGGGAAAACAACAACAACCAAGGCCTACCCCTCAAATGGGATTAATTACATGGATCCTTTGATGCTGTTGTGCTTTATCTTGTGTAAAGACGAACATTAAAAATCTTTTGTAAGTCTTATTTGACGTCCTTTTGGATTCTTATATGTACTTTAAACATTGCATTGCATGTCGCAAGACATCTTTTACTAAAACTCTCAGTGGAAGAATTATTTCACCATATTATTCTATTTTCTCCCATTTCAAGAATTCACACGAGTGCAAGAACATGCCCAATTAAATGAAGTTACACATTACTTACATGTGAGATCAAATATACATCTTTCCTTAGCATCCGTGCAACAGAAAAGCCAACAAATCCAACACCACTAACTCATCCCCCCCTCCTCCCCCCCTCCTCCGGACCCAATAAAGCAAAGGAGGGAAGTGAACAAATCTACAGAAAACAGCTGCTCAAAAAGAAATGGTAAACCGATCTATATGACGTAATCCAGCCATCAGAAAAAAGTACGACTAGTCATTGTGCTCCTAAATCTGATTAAGAAGAAATATAAAATACTATTGAGAACAACAGAATGCTTGCTTACAGTTCTCGACGTTTCTAATGTGTTTCTGCAGTACACAACAGGTGCTGCTGCAACTATGTTTGTAGTGAACGACCCTATCATAAATTGGGGTTGAATAATCAGCAAAATTTTCATAAATTCAGTCCCCTAAGAGCCCATGAATCTAGAAACATTTGCCAATTTAAGACAAACCTGCTGACATGGCATCGACATCACAAACAACAAGTGCTAGATCGGGTTTTTCTCCTTTGGCACGTAAACCACCAAATATGCCAGCAGCTCTGAATCCCTCTGCAGCAGTAACCCCTCCAGGGATCTATAGCCTCACAACACTTGGTTTGATCAGATAAATGTTGCCACAAATAAATACAACAAGTTCAAAAGAGATTATGACAACTCTTACATAAAATGTTTAAGCGGTTCAGGAATTACAGAGTAACAATCTGATAATGGGCATGGGCATTCCCCCAACCCCCCAAAAAACAAAAAAAGACACGTATTGTCGTCACCCTGTTCAACCATGTAGCTTTCAAGCTGCAAATCCAGAACTCATCGACAACCCGACACGTGCATGCGTGTACAGACATTGCAACATGAGCCCTTGCTCAGTAGAGTTTAATTTTCAATATCACAACCTACGATAGTAATGCCACGCCTCAATGAAAGAAATTTTTAATTGCTCGATTTGACTCGGTCTCAAAGATATCGCTGACCCCATTTGCTCGTTTGCATGAATATCACCAAAACAAAGGACCTTTATTTAACCCATGAAGACACACGGAAAGAAAAAACAAACTTAAGTAGAACCAAACCATTTGAACAACGCAAGTCCTCCCCATTCCTGGCACAGCTATTCCCATTTCAAGAATGGTCGATCCTTGACCATATACAGACAGGCACATCAACACCGGTTCATAAAAAAACACTAAACGGATGCTTTCTCACCTGCTTCCACGGTCCATCCGGGAGAAAAATTGGAGCTGTGGGAATGTAGCTCGTCGCTTCTTTTATTTTCGGGGAACTGCAATGAACTCCAAACTTCCTCCAAAAAACCTATAATCCGAAAGAAAAGAAAAGAAAAAAAATCACCCCCTTTTTCGTACTCTTCATATTGAGCCACCCAGTTCGCGGGCCACGTTCTTGAGCAACAAAAAATTGGATTTTTTTCGAAGAGCTGATAAGAAAGGAGTCACCTTTGGGCCGGCGACGCCGTGGAGCTTAACCGCAGCGTGATGCGGAGGAGGAGCAGGAGAGAGATACATCTTGTTTTCTTATGCGCGCTGCACAGGTTTCGCTAGGGGCTTTTGGAGGGTTTTCAGGACACGCGGCGACGACGCACGCTGAGTGGCAAGCTCTTCCCTCCACTCTCTGCTCTTTCTCTTTCCCCTCCCCGACCGGCGCCAAACTGTTTGACCGCTCGGACCCAGACAAAAGCGCCAGGACAAAACTCCCTCCTCGTCTGACAAGTGACCCGATACTGATTCCGTGCTAGGGTTTTGCTTTGGGGATTTCACGGTCAAATGTAAAGAAACCATGATGGTCAATCTGGCTGCTTTCTAGAATCTCTCGCGAAATCGTGTTGAGTCCGCTTGATCGACCACCGTGACGATGGTGAATTTCTAAAGGGAGGGCCGATCCATAATACTACATTTCAATTCGTAATTAGAAATTTTTTGAAGTTACGTAATAAGAGGTTAAATCGCCGTCGCCGGCAGGTCGCCGGAGCCCGCCGACATGGCCGGCGCTAGGTCGGTTAAAATTGCTGCCCGGCAGTACAAATACGAGAGATTGGAATGGCAATTGCCCTCGGACACTGACGATAGTGGGGACGAGGGAGGTGAAAGTCCAAAGCTAAAATCCGAACCCCACCAGTTCAGCGATCGACGGCTACAGCAACTTTAGTCGCGTTCCGGCACGAATTTAGGTAATAACTCGTTTGAATATATAGAGAGAGATGGTGTAAGATAAAAGCTCTTATTTTTTTAGTTAAAAATAAGACGGGGCGCGTTCACGCTTGACCATGAGACTTTGGCTGCGGGTCATTCAGTGGAAGCCGCATCCTCCCTCCGCCTTGGCCCTACGGCTCTGCTAGGCTTGGCGATTTCTGATTTTTTTTTTTTTGTTTGTTGAAACGGCAATTTCGTTTGAACCGTTACGACATGATGGGTCGGGAAAAAAAAATCAAAAACTGCTTGATTTTGCTCGTGATTTCGTTTCGAAGGTGGGAGTTTAAGCGTGGGATGTGTTTGTAGGAAAAGAGAAAAAAAAAATAAAAAATAAAAAAAAAAAATTGTCCCCGTTAATGTCAGCTATGCCATCTAAGAGGGAGGACTTTCGCATTGAAACTTTAGCATCTAGAATTGAAGCACTAGCATCAGTATCCATGAAAGCAATGACTGAAATTGATTTGGCAAATTTTGAGAGATAGATTTTGACTGGGAAGTGGTAGATTTTGACTGGAAAGTGGGGACAATGAAGTTGAGTGGAATATATACTGGGATTCAGATTTTCTGGTTGTGATGATAGATGGAAAAATTCTTCAGGCTCTGAATCAGTGTTTGTTTCCATGATTTTGACCAAAAAAAAATTGGTCCATGGTGACAATGCAATAAATTTAAGACTTTTTAGATACTTTTCCCTTTTCCTATGTTATAGCCTGTAGATGGGCTTGCAAATCTTTATCAACACAGCCTGAACATTTCCCGAAACACTTGTCACGAAGAGAGACTGCATCTAGTTAAAATTTAAATATGAGAAAAATTATCTAAAAAGTCATAAACTTGTTACACTTTTGCCAATTTAGTTATAAACCTTTCAATTTTTTCAATTAAATTCCAAATATTTTCACTTTTTACTAATTGAGTCCATTCGGCTAATTTTAATTAGAAATCTTTGACGTGGACACCGGTAATGCCATGTAGGATGATCGGCACTGATGTAGATAATTTTTTTATAATTTTTTTCCTTTTCCTTTCTATTCTATCAAGTCCGGCAAGGGTCGCAGTTGACCCTCGCCGAGTTTAGAAGAAGAAAAAGAAAAGGAAAGAAAAAAAAATAAAACAAAAAGAAAAGGAAATATTATTAAAAATTATCCACGTCAGTGCCGGCTGTACCATGTAGGACGGAAGGCGTCCATGTCAATGATCCAGATGAACTCAAATGGCAAAATGTAAAAATGTTCAGGATTTCAATTGACAAAATTAAAAAAATTTAGGACTGGATCAAAAAAATGCAATAAGTTCGGGATTTTTCTGTCAATTTTTGCCTTCAAGGAGCATGGCTCCATGTCAAAGCTTGCGCGCATGCGTGTCATTCGCCTGTCGATCGAGAGGTTCGTCTCATCCATACGTACGTGACAACAACATACATTGTACAGAGCACACTGAAAAATTAAAGAGCAGAGTCAAAGTAATTTATGAATTTAGAGAGTGGAACGACGTTGCTATCATAACAGTATCTGTCGATGCCTTCTCCTTTTCTTAAAATTTGGGATCTCCTTAACGAATCCACCTTGTTCTATGGCTACATCAAGAGATCATATGGATGACATGGCTTGTCGCGATATAACCGTCCAATCGCAATATCCAAGCGATATGCTTTTCGATTGATCCGGCATTTAAATTTCAAAAGCTCTCGCGCCTACACGCTTGATTTGGACTTCTTCCTCTATGGGTCCCCATCGCGCAAGGGACACTTTATGCATGTAATGTGTCGTCTAAAAGAAAAAAACAAGTTACCTATAGATATGCGGCCCTGCTAGCAAAATGATTGAGGGATGGGGTCAGAGAGTATCTGGTCCGCGATTCGATCCCCCATGAACACCACACGGGTTTATGTTTTCTTAGGCAGTGGGTGACGGAGAAAGACGCAACCCGTAAAGAACAGTAGATACGCCTATGAAGAGATTCACAGAACATTATATAATTAGAGGGTCTAGCTAATACACATTTTTTTAACATTAATTTGCTTCCTTAGTCGTCTTCAGGTGAATTGTATTGAGATGTTGGGTGCAAAGAACTTGACAACTTGGGAATCCGGACATGCATTGATATGGTGCATCTCTTTCCTGAATCTTATCTCCAAGACAATAACCTCGTTTTATTTTTAATAAATATGAAATATCGACGACGATGCTGAAGTTTTGGTGCTTTGTCTCTTGAACTGCTGTTGAATTTGATAATATTACTCTGTTTCCCAACCCCAAGAATAAGCCTAAGTCAAAGCTTGAGCGAACCAAATCCCCAAAAAATAAATAAATAAAATTTGTGGCGTTGAAGCCTTGAGGGGGTCATTCATGTACTCACATTGCAATTCAGGACAATTAATGTGCTTCCCAATCTCACAGCAATTTTCCTAAAATTTAGTTCCGTATTTTTCAATTTTATCAATTTAGTTATGAATTTTTATACAGTCCACATTAGCAGTTTCTGACAAAAATTAGTCGAAAGAAATATATTGAAATTTCACATAAAGATTTATGATTGAATTGATAAAATTAAAAATTTTAAAATCGAATTTGTATCCATACAATAAGTTTAAGATTGGTCGGAAAATTTTGAAAAACAGAGGAGAAGAGAAACGTGGCCTTACATGACAATTTTCCTCAAACTTGTTTCATATAAGGTAAGCACTTAAAAATGGCAGACCCATCATTCTACTAAATTACTACGCGATGCGCTGTTTAAGTTTGGGGTCCTTCAATAATCCTCGATCAACGACCGTTATGCGCCGCCTTTCTTAAATCCGCGATCCTCAATAATCCTCGATCAACAACGGTTATGCGCCGCCTTTGTCTAAATCCGCGGTCCTCGATAATCCCCGATCGATCGTATCGCGCGCACCATTACACCGTGTCACAACCGTCGCGCGTCGCCCGGCCGTGCTCGACTCGTTACATCTCGTGACCAAAACCCACGTAAATCGCCGAGTTCCAAAGAGGATATCCTACCAAAATTGGAGTGCACAGACCGAAAGCCTAAAGGGGTTCAGCCATTAAATGGAGGGAAGAAGCAGGGAAGTTGCCCAAAGGTCATGTATGTCATGTTTTGGTCCACCTTCTTCCCCGCCCTCACATGTAAAGACAATGCACATAATTGTCCCAGCAATTAATGACTTAAACCTACACCAAAAACACCCTCTCCCTTGCCCCATATAAAGGGAGTCAAAGCCAAAGCACTTGCATCACAACTTGAGTCTGACCATTCGTACAATCAAAATCTCTCAGGGGAGGAGAGAGTGAGTGGAGAGAGAGAAGGAGAAGAGGAAGAAGATGTCTCACCGTGCAGGTCGCCACCAGAGGAAGCCATCCCAGAGCGTGTTCCTCAGCCTTGGCAACCTACCGAGCCTCGTGACCGGCGACAGCAATGCCGGAGCCCCCGCTCCTGCTGCGCCCGCCGCCCCGCCGATGACACCTCGCGCGGCTCCGCCCTTGGCTGCTCAGCCTCCTGTCCCGACTCCGGCTCCGGCTCCGGCTCCGGCGCCCAAGCCAGCTGCCCCGAAGGAGAATGCTGCTAGAGCCGGTGCAGAGGCCAAGGATCTGGCGGATTAGAGGGGTTTTACCTTTGATGTGTTATGATCTGATAATTAAAGCCTTAGTCGAGTATCAAAGAAAGGGCATGGGAAGAGATAATCAAAGGTTGTAGTTGGGAGAAACTTTCGAGTTTCAATGAAGTGCTTTTCCTTGAAGAGGGCTTGATTTGTTTATTTCCCTTTCGATGTCGAGAGAGTGCGCCATGCCGAACGATCTTATTCTTATCGCATCGGCGAAACGATCAGATAAATGTTTGTTATACAAATATATAACATGATCGTCTCAATCATATTATAACGGTCCGTTATACGGTTGAGTCCGATTTCTCTAATGGATGATCTATCCAAACATTTTTAGAATCTTTAGTTGATGACTATGGAGTCCGCTATTATAACCTATAGTAGCTATTAACCCTTATTAACAGATCTAAAAAATCAATCATCCATTTGAGAAATCGGACCGTGAGTCCGCTTGTTTCGGAAATGCGGGTAGTTATTCATTCTATCTATATATGACGCAATAAACTCATTCGAATTAACGGTTTAAAATTTTTTTGAATTAAATTGAAGTTTAGAGAAAACCATTTATTGTGGGTTCACTGAATTCAAGCATGCCCCCGGGCTTGGTAGGACTTACCCGATATCAATTCATCTCTCTGTAATTAATGAGCCAATTAAGTTGAATATCTCCATGCAAATCCCGTAATAAATTTTAGGTTTCACACCACAAAAAACTCTAAACTGATACACCGGTAATAAATTTACCTCAAATTAATTTTTTTACCACTAAAAATCCCAAACCGGTACACATGTGACAAATTTATCCTCCATTGGTTTTCATTAAATTTTACCATCAAATTGCTGAGTTGGATAACACGTGGTAGTTGATAGATATACAGGTTGAAGGTTTTACTCCTTTGTTTTTCTATAAGTTTTCCAATTTATGATTTTTCTTGATATTAATCTAATTTAACAGGAGGTAAATTTGCCACAAATGTATCGGTTTAGGGTTTTTGTTAGTAAAAAAATTAATTTAGAGTAAATTTATTATAAGTGTACCGATTTAGAGTTTTTGGTGATCAAAAAATTAATTTAGAGTTTTTTGTGATATTAATCCTAAATTTTATATGCAAATAAACAATCGGCGGGAAGAAACGTCTTTGAATTCAGTCCCTCCACAGCAGTCGTTTTTGTCCTCTTCAGAGCCATCGACCAGTCAATTGTCCAAAATGATTAAATTACTCGATTATGGCTAATTAAGTCAGCTTGCTTTCCTTGTCAATGGTCAAACAGCGATTAGTTGAGATCCCAAGAAACGAAAAGATTAAAAAAAAAAAGAATGATTAATTACTCAATTTAGTTGAAGATGAGTGAAAATCTGTCTAATCATGCAAAAACTCGTTTTCAATTGACGGGATTGACGAACACAAGATGCTCCGTTTCAAAAGTTTATGCTAGGTTTGTGAAAGATCAAGAAGAGCACTGTTTGTGCAATTTTGTCCTTTGATTTTCTTTTTAGTGCAACTGAGTCCTTGAATGTCCTTAATTTGTGCAATATTGTCCTTTAGCTTCTCACTCTGGCAAGATGCGGCATTTCCGATAAGGCGAAGCTCATAATTTTGGTGAGCATACTTAACGCCAACTAAGGCCCCCTAAGAAATGTGCAAACCAAAAGAGGGAGAGAGGGGAAGAGCTAATCTCACAAGAACCGGGTAGATGCATACCCAATTTATCATAACCATCGAAACGTGGAGGTCTCATGTGAGATCTAGAAATCGAACGGTTATGATGAACTTACTCGGATGATTTCTTTACTGTACCTTTCCTTATTTGGTTTGAGCATTGAAATATCTTTGATCGTCCGCCATTCGGTTGCGTCATCACTGACAATGACATAACCATCATGCATTGGCAAACACAGACGAGATGCGATATGCACTCGACAAAAAGAAGAGATGCGCCGCAATATGCCTTGTTGTTCTCCACATCTCAGATTCGATGGGTCGTTCGGTAAATCAACAACTCTGTTTTTTGCATCACTGAGTCCAAATTCAGATGGAGAAGCTGAAGCTCTAAATCTGCTTCTATCCCAAGCTAATAGGTTGTCTAGAGTGGCAAAAACAGAAGGAGGCTGCAAGGAAGTATCTGAACCTTGTGAATTTCACAAGGAGCCACGAACTTCATAGCAAAGGGAAGTAGGAGTGCATACTTTCTATGCTGGTGTTCCCATTTAAGCGGCCACGACAAAAGTAACGACACCACGATGGAGGAAGAAAAACAGCAACCCTGAACATTCGGCCACTCAATCCAGTCAAGCGAAAACTTTCACCCCCGATGCACATGGTAAAGTCTCCTAATCTAATTAAATAATTCAATGTCAATGAATACAGGGCTTTGTACAAAGATCACGAAAGAATTTCGACTTGTTCGTCTCCTTTCATCCAACCCCGGTCCCAAACAACTTAACAACCAGATGGCGACCACACAAATCGTATAAAATTAAAAGGACAAAGAAGAAAAGTACGTCCTCGTGCCTACTGGCCTACTGGAGATACGGACTTAACAAACCCAAGTAATTGAACACAACTTGCAGATAATTAGGTCGACAAGTTGCCCCTGACGTGGCGCTGACACTAATGGTTCACGTCTGATTGGGTTGAACAAAGCGCCTGCCCAGCTTTTCCAACTGATCACCATTGTCTCAAAGAAGTTGCCACTCGTCTTCGCCTGCACACTCGTCACCATCGCCCATGGGAATCACGGAAAACGAATCGTTCCCTTCGACAATGTTGCCCTCAATCGAATCACCACCGTGGCCAACGGGCTTCGGTGTTCCGTGGGTCTGAGCCACCGTGAACAGTGGAGCGCCACTGGATTCATCTGCCAGCTTGGATGCGCGAGAACAGAAGTCATCGAAATCATCTGCAACCAGAAGGAGAACAATTGCTAATGAGAAACAAAAAAGGCATCGTGACAGGTAACGATCGGTGTGCCAGGAAAGCTCAGCTAAGAGCAGTCAAACCTTTGTTGCGACAATAGAAACCAATTGCCAATGAGGGATCCAGTGAGTCCAGTGGAATGTGTCTTATTACACTAGAACAGAAGTCCAAAAGAACAAATGAATAAACAAATTGAGAGTGAGGCAGAACAGGATGCAGAATATAAGAAATGGGCATGTCACAGAAGAAAGCTTACTTGCAGTGGTATGACGAGGTATCGGCGCCTAAGTTATCTGCACTAATGGAGCATACCTGTACAAACAAAATTTGTACATATCAGAGAGGTGCAGACATGATAGTAAAACTCTGAGCCAACGGTAAGCACCAATACAATTTCTTTTTTGGTCATTTCACTTTGTAGAAAAGTAACATGCAAATCTATTAGTTTTATCTACACTTTAAAATTTTGAATCAGGATATGATTTGTGATATTCTTAAATGTTTACAGTAAAAAAGTACAGGTATGCAAAATCGACATTCATTTACATAAAAGCCCAGGGAGATTTTCCATTTTTAGCAGCTTCCGTATTGCCTTTGCTTTGTGCTCTTCTAATTTAAAGTTATCGTGCACCATATGGAATTATTATCATGCACCACATGGACCCATTTAAGTCAACTGATTCAGTCCTTTAAACTAGAGTTGGCTGGGTAAACAAGTGAACATATGTTTTCTATTGTCCATGAAAGCGGCATAATTGTTATTTAACCTGTTGAATGACCAATAATTCTAAAAGAGAGTGAAAAGTGTAACCATTTGGGTACACATATTGGGTAGTGACACCTCCGGAGTTTCTCACCATCAGGCACAATATATAAGAATGCATAGAAAAGGCAAATCCCCTTATGATCATAGAGAAATCCCTGATCAATGATAGATAAATACTGCATATTTGATTCCACTCATAAATCATCTTCACCGACAAACTTGAGATTTGCTATCCCATGTACCGCCCTCATTTAAATGTAGCATGTGAGCATAGATCATTGACAAAGGAGCAGCACAGGGGAGTAGGTCCTAGCAAATTAGCTCAATTAATGTAAAGAAAGACATACTGGCTGAACGTCATGAGGATCAAGATAGAAAGCTTCTTCATCTTGCACACCAACTAAATAGGTAGATGCACCAGATTTCCCACCCAAGATGCCAAGACTCTGGGGAAAAGAAAATGTTGCGCGCAACAAAGGAATGTACCTGAGAAGAATATAGAGACCCAAATGATTAAATCAGACAAGTTTCTAGTGTTCTAGTCTATTATCGTTTAATCTCAAACATTCATGATTTCCGCACAGCCTACAAGTAATTACATGCTCTTTGAATCTTTGTCACAGGGGGCATTATAAATCCCATTAAAACATCCTGTTTTCCCTTGCACGCCCTCCAACATTTTGTTATCCTCATGCATAGCAAAGGTATCAGCAAAGGTATAAATTTCAGATGCTCTAGGACTCTGTTGCCAGCAATTTTTTTTCCATAAGAGAACACATTTTTCTAAGGAAAACGCTGGAGATTGATATATATAGTTTTGATTGGTAAAAGGGTGGGTGCAGTGATCAACACAACTAACCGGCCCCCCAAACAAAATATTTGGTTTGATCCATATTACTCATTCCACCTGAAATCCAAAGGTTCTAAATTGATATGCCTGTCGTGAGCCCTAACGGCATGCCATAAAAATCCAAAGCTGTCTGTGGACCATGTAAAATAGCAACAATTTCTACTGATAAAGAAAGTTAATTATAGAGGTCCATTAATGCTATGAAGCTATATATAGTAACAGAATATTAGCAATATCTACATGTTAAAGATTTTTTTTTTTGCAATTTCTGAGTAGTTGCTCTTGACCTTGTGAATCAATTGGACAAAAAAGTACATCTTACAATCACTCTTTCTCCCATAAACAACCTGCATCAGCGCTGCAAAGTATTCTAGTACTTGCTACAGATTTGCACTATAATAATTTTCGAAGCAAAATTATCCCCCTAATCCAAGATAACACATCCTCCACTCAGTTCCCTTAATTGTTGGGGCAGGCTGACTTTGTGAATTTAGTGATTTTTTGTTTTCGCCCCACCATTGTCAATCTGGTAATTTTTTATTTTTCACACTGACAGGTGCAGAAATCAACAAATTAATAGGAAGATAGCAACCCTGAGGAAAGCAAAACGAATAACATGTCAGCTTACAGAGGTAAAAGGAGTCCAAACAAAGTGAACATGTTATTGATCTGATGGAGAGTAAAGTTTAAGCAATGCAAATGCAGGAAAGGTACTCAAATACAAATGTAGAGAAGTATGAAGAATCAACCGTCCGGCAGGCACATACAAGAAACTGAAGCAGCAGTCTTCACTCAAAGTAGAACTATTCTTATTGACAGAATTATATAGTTATGCTTGATCACTTCTCAGTGATTTTACTAAAATTACCTCAAGCCACAGCTGAACTATTAAGAACAGAAGAAAGCTCATAAAAAGAAATAATCATGGATGGAGTTGATTAAGACTGCAAACCTGGGATTAACTTTTTCAAGACCGAGAACTAAGGGAACCAGCAAAAGAATAGGTGTCCATTCCTCGTGACCCCTCGAAAATTCCAAACAACATCTTCTTGCATCTTCAATGCACAAAACAGGAGCTCCACCACGTTCTCCATCTTCATCACCAGAAACAATATAAATGGCCATGGGAAAAACCCGTTCCACCAGATCAGCTGCCTCTCTCTTGCTGCGGACCAGATTCTCCCATGAACGGCATATTGCATATGGACCAACCCATGACCCAGCCGCAAGATCATAAGCTTTTCCCACTTGAATAAGATTGTGGATGGAGAAAGGAGAAACATTTGCATCACCAAAGAGATGCAAGATGTCAACATAATCTGGTTCACATGGCTGCCAAATCAAATTGGCAAAAACAAGCTTACCCACTGTGTACCTGAATGGAGTATATTACTAGTAAAAGAATAACTAAATTCTCTCATCAATTTTACCTTATACGAGGTTTTTTCTCCACGACCTACCCAGATGATGAAAAAGCAATGCCTGCAAAGAAATGACCAGTTCAACTCGAGAAAAACATGCAATTGCAGCGTTAAATCCCATTGTCGTCTGTTAAACTTGACTTTCTCTAAAAGGAATCAGTACACGAAGCAAGGTCACTGAAACAAAGTAACAGCAACACACCTGAGCAACAAGCATCTGACTACTCCTAAGCATGCAGCCCCAACCTACATCACTTGTATAGTTTGAGTCATCAATAGCTTCAAACCCTGCAAATATCATGGATTAGGATTTCTACAATATGAGAGCAACAGCTACAACAGCACTCAAGCCTCATCCCTAGTGGAGATATATGATGACGTGGGACCGGACATTCACCAAGATTGTTATTTTATTTTATTTCTTTACATGCAATTGTAGATTATATCTAAGGTAGTCGAAATCAGATCTTAGATGATTTATTTTCTCTTTTGTACTTAACTAATTTCCTAGTTTGAATTTCTAATTTCCTTTGTCTGTTAGGATTTGTAGTCTATATATTCGTTATGTTTTCATCATAAACCAGCTTATCCTTTGAATATCAATAAAGTTGAGATTTTTCTCTGTTGTGCTTCTGCTAGCACGCATATGTGCAAGTTTGCGAGTGCATTACTTGCATTCGCATTGCCACCCATTTCCACTGGATCATGTCTATAGTTCTAAAGTATCTACAAAGAAAGACCCTAATAATCAATAAAAAGAAGTTCCAATTCAAAGAAGATCAAACAACAAGAATACTGCGGAAGCAAACCTTTGCGATACGTCATTATGATTCTTGAAGAAAAATCTTGCTCGAATGCCGGCAATCCAGGGACTTCATCACCAGCAGACTCATCCTGAGATATCTTGTAGCACACACCTAGGAGCCATATATCGCTAGTCGAGTTAGAAATGCCAGTTCTAGCTATACCTAGAACGCGCTCTTGAATCCTCCTCATCGATCCACCAGTCACGACTTTTCTCACGGCTGTTGTCCAAGCATTTGGTCTGCTATGAAGTGCCTTTCTTGGACAAGCTGAGGACTCACTATGTGAATCAAAGATTGAGAAAGCAGAACCAAAGAAGGTTGACCATGAGGAATTCTTGGATGACTTACTATCTGGGGATCCTGCCTCGGGGAAAACTGATGGAGGACTCGTATTTGAAGTATCAGAAGGACTTTTAGACAAACAGTTTGAAGCAACTGCTTTCTCACAAAATCCTTTCATTACCTAGACATGGAGTACTATGCGGTACAATCAGCTCATGGAAAAAAGCTGAGTTGTGAATGTAATCTGCAATTCAGAAGAATAATGAGAAGCATTGTCAACACTAATTCTAACCAATCCGTCACAGTTTGCAAAATTACATGATCCAAGTAAGACATGCCACATCGCCACCACCTTAAAAAAGAAAGCAACACATATCATCTTCTCGAGAAAACTAATTCGAGGTGAACATAATTGAAATTACCATTCTCAAGTTGGAAAAAATGACAGAACACACTATATTGAAATAGCAGGATACCAATCAAATTAATAGAACTAAAAATTATTTCCTTGTTTTGATAAGCTGAATCCTGTAGGAGAACAATGCAACAAGTGTGAACAACCTACTTTATGGCTGGAAGCCTGGACATGGAACAAGAGTGTTTATGGTAAACTTTTGAAGTGCTCTTGTTCTGAGCACGTCATGGAGACCATAGATGGAAAGAACAGGATATTTGAAGGCCAGAAACTGCCACTCACAAAACTGTTAACTGTTATTTGTAGAATGGTGGAAATAACAACTTGAATTTCCGTGTACATCTTACTTTTTTCCTTCCTGAGTCTTCTGGTTGCTCGAGCAGTTTGATGTTCTCCCTCTTCGTTCTTTCATACACTTCCTACGTACCAAGTACTTCTCTTCCACTCGTTGAATGCTATCTCACAATTAAAAAATTGTACTCAAGCATCTTAAACTAGCCTCGACGATAAAAACAGACGAATGGAATCAACGATCCCAGAGCACACTTAGACTCACTGCAGTACCCCGAAATAACATCAAAAGTACCATCCTCATGGTAGATTCCATTCCTAAATATCTGCATCCAGAGCATCCACATGTGTCCTTCAGATTATATAGTCACATACTGCTCACTCTAACTCGCTCGCTCATTCTGGATTCTCTCGAGTTACTGATAGAGATAACACCAAATGTATATTATAGCAATCTGAATATCAGTTCTCAGTAGACTTGCTAACTCATCGTAAAGCATGAACCATCACAGACTGAAACAGCGTGGGGATTTAACAGCTTCTGTACCTCCATTCCATCTATAAAAATGATTTTCACTTCTTTAAAAATTACATACAGATTTACAGTCACCAGACATCAAGATGACCACATCAAAGGTTTTCAATAATGCTCATTCTACTCACAATCACGTATTCTATCTAACAACTAGAACTTGGAGCAAATTATAATCACAGACCATCCGAAAGAATTCCAATCTTCATGAATTTGTCAATCCAAAATCCCTTAAGAACTCCTTCCAGAACACAGTCTCCATCATTTACAGCATTGGAAAACGAACTAAGAGATAACCCAGATCAGAATTTGACCCTGGAGAAAACATGTCTAACTAAAAATGGCTCCACCAATCAATTCATTATATAGAGATCACCCACCAGGGTCCACCCACTCAATGTTGTATCGAATTCAACACTCCACGCCTCGGAACCTCAAAAGTCCCAATTCACCTCATTAATCCTAACCCACGACAAGCCAACTTCCAATCTTCTCGGGTGAACACTCGTAACAATACACAGCCTATGAATTAAAAATCCCAATAGGTTGAAGAGACAGATAGAGAGTGATCATCAAAAACTTCAAAGAAAGAAAATTGATCAAGAATTTCTCCAGAAAAATAATGGGAAAGCCCAGACCAACGAGAACAGACCCGCACAAAAGGATTTCTCACCAATCGCAGTCCTATCGCTCAGCAAATAGAGCCCCCCGGCATCAAAAGCACGAAACTTTAGCACGAAACTTCAGCTCGAGAACATAAAAACGAAATCTTTCGGCCGAGAGAACTCGCCGCGGCCGAAGACGGCGGGCGGGCGGGCGGCGCCCGAGGGCTGCTGGCGGCGGCCGGCGGAGATGGCCGGAGGTGGGTCTCCGTTATTTCGGGGATCCACGCAATCCTCCACGAACAAGGCGAGAAGAAGCGACGTGTTCCTGTCTGTCTTTTGTCTTGGATTTGCGCTTCTGGATTTTCGATGAAGTAAAGCTCGGGTCAACTGACTCAACCTTCGCAAAAACACCAATTTTTAAGAACATAATCTCTCTCTTTTCTTTTTTACTTTTTACTTTTTATTATTATTTGGCCCACTAGTATTTGTGATTATGCAACGAACTGGATTTTCTAGATTCTAATTTGAGAAATCCCCTTGTCTTAAAAGAGATCCATGGATTTTCTGGATTCTCAACAACTTCATATTTTCGTTTATTTTTTTTCCAGCAATAAATAAGTTCTCCATCTTCTTTTTCCAAATAAAAATAAGAGCATTCCCACTTCCCAACCAGTGATCCACTTGAAAAGCTCCAAACAACATTTAGTTTAGACCGATATCTCGTGACATATTTATTTCAAATTAATTTCGAGTCATAATTTTTTTAAATTGGTGCATACCCAAGTTAAGTTTCATGTAAAAAAAAATTACAAATTTGGTAAACCCGTAACAAATCAATCAAAATTTTTTGGGCGAAATTAGGAATGTTAGCAAATTTTCGAAATGTCAGAGAGTTCTAAGGATAAAATCCCATTTCATTTTCATTAGATTCAACTTTCCTAAAACGACGCTCTTTAGAAGATCCATTTATGTTAAATTTCGACGTCGGAACCGCGTTGTATGCCGATCGTCCGAGTTGTTTATGCATGCATTTCCACGTTAGCAATTCAACCAGGATATTGAGACTTACAGTTGTAATATTTTGGGATTTTTTTGACATGAAAATTAGTTTTGGATGAATATGCTATGGATATATTAATTTGGAATATTTTGCACGAAATTTAATTTAGAATTAGATGTGGCATGAGTGTATCAATTGAGAATTTTTTTATAATATCAACCCTACATTTTAAAAATCACAAAGTTGGTTATTTGCAATATTTTTTGCTTCAATTTATAGACCAAACCGACGTCGTTTTATACAATCATGAACTCACATAAAAAATAAATCATTTGTAAGTTGTAAATTTTGCCCATTATAATTTAAGAGCATTGACATTTATAAAGGAGTCGAAGCTCTCATGAGGGTCTCTGCAGCCTGTCTGCTTCATCGAGAGATGGCAGGCTCCACATATGCACACCATATTTTAACATGCTATGGTTTGCACGCCTCATGCCCCCCTCTTCCCATCTATTTATGTCTTCCTTAAGGGAAGTGTTATCCTCTAAAACATTTGGAAATGTCAAGATTCGTAAGAGGCCCATACGTCTTGCTCAGAACGATTGTCCGTCGCGGCTTAAGAGCATTGACATCCATGGTTAATTTATGTTGGTAAAAGTTAGCTTTACTGCTTTTAACATGGAGCACATGTAAAACAGATTCGATTTCTATCATGTCTATGAGTTTTGACGATTAAGCTGGGTTCATTATACTAATCACTATTAGTATCAACCTCCAAAACGCTGCGTTTCCTTCTCTTCTTCTTCCATGCCCGACCGCGAAACACACTGCTACTAATCATCTTCTTTGCTTCTACAAGAACTCGCCCGGCTGTTTTGTTTTGCATGCCAATCATCTCCTTGTCGGAAGCCCGCGATGGCTTTCTCTCCCTGCCTCAAGTGCTTCTCTTGGTCCCTCCCCCACCCACCTCCGCTCTTCCTCCTCCCCCATAAACCCCTCATCCTCCTCCTCCTCCTCCTCCTCCCCTCCCCTCCTCCAACCACTCCGCCGCCGTCGCCTTCGCCGCCGCGCAGCCCCGCGACCACCTCTCCCGCCACCACCTCCCTCCCGACTTCACCCCGAAGCAGCTCCTCGACGCCCTCCGCCGCCAGAGCGACGAGACGGCCGCGTTCCGCATCTTCGACTGGGCCTCGAAGCAGCCCCATTTCACCCCCACCCCCTCCGTCTACCGGGAGGTCCTCCGCAGGCTCGCCAAGGTAGGGTCTTTCGACTCGATGAAGCGTGTCCTCGATGAGATGAGGCTCGCCGGTAGCGAGGTGGATAGCGGTAGTTTCTTGATTTTCGTCGAGAGTTATGCGAACTTCGACATGTTCGACGAAATTCCCGGGGTTGTTGAGATGATGGAGCAGGAGTATGGGACTAAGCCCGATACCCATTTCTATAATTTCTTGTTGAATGTGCTTGTGGATGGGAACAGGCTGAAATTAGTTGAAACCGCACATTCGGGTATGGTGAATCGCGGCATTGAGCCGGATGTCTCGACTTTTAATGTATTGATCAAGGCTCTGTGTAACGCCCATCAAATTCGGCCTGCCATGTTGTTGATGGAGGAGATGCCGAATTATGGGTTGTCGCCTGATGAGAAGACGTTCACGACCCTTATGCAAGGTTACATTGAGCAAGGGAATCTGGATGCTGCTCTGAGGATCAAAGCACGAATGGTGGCGGCTGGATGCTCGGCAACCAATGTGACCGTAAATGTACTGATCAATGGGTTGTGTAGAGAGGGAAGGATTGTTGAGGCGCTTGATTTTATTCAGCAGCTGTCGAGTGAGGGGTTTTATCCAGATCAGTTCACGTTCAATACGTTAGTGAATGGTTTGTGTAAGGGCGGACACGTGAAGCATGCTCTAGAGATCATGGATTTGATGCTTCAGGAGGGTTTCGATCCGGATGTTTTCACTTATAATTCCCTTATTTCTGGGCTATGTAGAATAGGTGAAGTTGATGAGGCAGTGGAACTTCTTGAACAGATGGTTTCCAGAGATTGCTCTCCTAACACTGTTACTTACAATACACTTATTAGCACATTATGTAAGGAGAACCAGGTTGAAGAAGCTACGGGACTGGCTCGTGTCCTTACGAGCAAGGGGATTCTACCTGATGTCTGCACGTTCAATTCTCTGATACAAGGTCTCTGCATGACGAGAAACCACCATGCTGCAATGGAACTGTTTGAAGAGATGAAGAACAAAGGTTGCCAACCTGATGAATTTACTTATAATATGCTGATCGACAGCTTCTGTTCTAGAGGGAAACTTGAGGAAGCATTGGGTCTCATGAAAGAGATGGAATTGAATGGTTGCGCTCGAAATGTCGTGATATATAATACCTTAATTGATGGGTTCTGCAAGAACAAGAAAATCAAGGAAGCAGAGGAGATTTTTGACCAGATGGAGCTTCAAGGCGTTTCTAGAAACTCGGTTACTTACAATACCCTCATTGATGGCCTATGTAAGAACAGTAGGGTTGAAGAGGCTGCTGAGCTTATGGACCAGATGATAATGGAAGGTTTGAAGCCAGATAAATTTACCTATAATTCTCTGCTGACATATTTCTGCAAACATGGTGACATAAAGAAGGCAGCAGATATTGTGCAGATGATGACTTCTAATGACTGTGAACCAGACATTGTCACATATGGAACGCTAATTGGGGGACTGTGTAAAGCTGGTAGAGTCGATGTTGCAAATAGGCTCCTCCGAACCGTCCAGATGAAGGGAATGAATCTGACTCCTCAGGTATACAACCCTGTTATCCAAGCTCTGTTCAAACGGAGGAGGACTACAGAAGCCATGAGGCTTTTCCGAGAAATGTTGGAAAAGGGTGATCGTCCAGATGCGATCACCTACAAGATTGTTTTTCGTGGACTTTGCAACGGGGGAGGACCAATTGGAGAAGCAGTTGATTTCGTGTTGGAGATGACAGAAAACGGGTATATCCCGGAATTCTCGTCGTTTTATCAGTTGGCTGAAGGTCTTTGTGCTTTATCCATGGAAGACACATTAATTAAGCTTGTCGAGTTGGTCATGGCTACAGCTAAGTTCTCGGAAGGTGAAGTTTCCATGATTAGGGGCTTCCTCAAAATCCGTAAATTTCAAGATGCCTTGGCTACCATTGCGAATATATTGGGCGATGAGCGATCACAAAGAGGTCATTGGCAAGCACAACCTAAGAGAAGAAATTAGGAGACTTCATTCTAAGATAGGAGTTGACTTTCTACAATTGCTTATTGACATTGGAAGGAGAGTAACATCGGAATTGCGGTGATTGCAGTTTTTGTCTAGGTTCTACAATATGTGGCAGCTGTTAACAAGACTCAATGCAAGTAGCTATTGCAAATGTGTCTCTCACAGTGTTGTGGTACAGAAGCTGATGCGCAATTTACAAGCGATGGAGGACCTTGGTAATTGCAATTACATTCATAACATGGGTAAGGTGTAAGGTTGGAGATAATGCAGAATGCATCAGGCTAATCCCCGCTTCTGCAGAGAAGAGATTAGCAACTGCAGCCTTTGATTTGACAGGGTGAACTTGTAGGAGCTTTTCGCTGATATAAGCCTCAACTTTCATCCTCAATTTTGAAGGAGCAAGAGCGAAGACCAAATTGATACCCAGTTTGCCGTCTTGTAGGACTATTTGCCCGTGTGCTATTAGTTTAGAACATCCTACTGCTGGAGCTAAATTTGAGGTTTAAGGAAGCCATTAGTAAGCAACCTCTGTGTAGTTCATCTTAGATATTTCGCATCTTCTAGTCGTACATGAGATTGGAAAATTGTGATTAATTTGGCAAGGTCGATAACCAAGTATGACCATTGTCTCTTGCGAAGTCTTGGAAAATGCTTCTCTCCGAGTACATAAAGGTCGTGCTTACTGGCAAGAAGATTAAGTTCAGAAGAGTTGAATTTTAAGTTTACTTCCTTCTACCTGGTCCTTGAGAACACAACTGCCGGATATTCGACGAAGGTCCGAGTTACCATGCTCATATATATCAATTTACCTTTTTCTTTGCCTGTCTATGATCTTTTGCTTCCCGAACCTGGTTACTCTGAACTTCAGATTGCCAATACACATTGCACTCGGGGTATCATTTTACATCTTTCTCTGATTATGCTCTGCATTATCGCCAACCTAATTGATCGGTTGATTTTTGGCCTAGCATGTGGTTAAACACTACGACCATAATGACATAAAAAGAGGAAGACTGTTACTGAATCTTGTAGCAAGCTCATTGCAATATAATGCGGTTCATTCCCAAACTTTCTTCGCTTTTGAATCAAGCCAGAAGGATTTAGACTCAAACTCGATAGTACGGGGGCTGTAAAGTTCTTGTTTCAAATGAACTCTGTAAATGCACTTCGTATAATTGTGGTGACCATTCTTTTGATCTTCCACCATGATTCCCATGCAGATATTCTCTTTACAGCTTCTGAGACCAACCTGACAAATCTGTCGATCTCACTTGTAGTAGCTGGAAAAGTTCGGAATGTGTAGTGCAACACTTTTTCCCCCAACGATGCTGTCTGTTACGTGTTGCAGGTTGATGTTTATTTATTAGTCACCATTAGATTTAAGTACTCATTGAAAGCAACAAGTTGCGGACGCTGCGAGGACCTCGATCTGAGGTCATCGTGCCCTTGCATGTCCTCGGCAGTTTGACGAATGAGAGAGAGAGAGATGCACACGAGACACAATCGACAGACGAGAGAGACACTAACAAAAGGATTGAGGGTGGAATAAAGGGGAGAGCGAGAGACAAGACGAGGGAGGAGTGGCGGCGGCGAGGGCCGTGGCAGCGGGTGGTGGACGCATTGGCAGTGGTGGGCTGACGGGTTAGGCCTTGGCAAGTGGATGTGTATGTACGGCTTCTAGGTGGATGATGAGCATAGCAAAGTGACGGGCAATGGGCATTTGGGAAATAGGAAATGATAATTTGGCAATATTTTTGTGTAGTGAGATGGAATGTGATGCATAAACTTAAGGCTGAGGTCATAAAAAGGTCTTTTGAAAAGGATAAGTGCATTTGAAGTCCTAAAACTTGTTACAAAAGAGCGATTGAGTCTTACAACTTTAAAAAAATGCAATTAGGTCTTGATACTTGTCACGAAAGTATAATCGTATCCTAAAACTTTCAAAAACTGCATTTCAGTTTTGAAGCTTGTCACGAAAGTACAATCGTGTCCTAAAACTTTAAAAAAGTGCAATCAAGTGACAATTTTTAGGACTGTTAATGCACTTATTCCTTTTGAGAAATAACGGATGCAAATGGGTATATGTACAAAATCTGAGGATGGCTTTTGGTATTTTCCCTAATTTAAAGGAATTGAAGTTAAAAAAATTGTTTTGGTGAAAATGCACATTATTTCTTTAAACAAATTCAAAAAGTAGTACGTACATTTTAAAATCCTATTCGGCCCTCTCGAAGTGCTTTAAGATATAATGAAAGTTTTCTTTTTTTGGGTCTAAATAGAGAGAATGAAATAAAATCACCAATCATTGCAAGTTTCCAACGTATGGATTGCGTATATAAAAAAAGACAAACATAACAAGAAAATTTAAAGACAGATACTCTAATTTGTAGAAAATTTCTAATCACCGAACTGGCTGGCCTAGAAAGTAAGGTTAAGGTATAAGTCTCTAATAGTTATTTTTCTTAAATTATTTGTGAGAGTACCTCAAGCGCTAGACGCCGCTAAGGGGGTCTGATCTTGCTAGCATTTCGATGGTGCTGCGATGATGGACTTACCTATCTCCATGACTTGCTTCTAACCGACAAAGGAGGGGCCATAACTATTAACCGACAAAGGAGGGGCCATAACTATTAATTAGCATAATATAATTTTTAAAAGGGGAAATTTTAAAAAAAGGATCTGAAATGGGGTCATTTTCACAAAAGAGGGTAAAAGTGGAACTTGTCTCAAATCAAAGTTTTGAAATTGCCAATTCAATTTCAAATAAGGTCCCAAACTCATTAGCTGACCAAATTTTTGCTGACCAACGAGCCCATTCATCTCCCATGCATATATTGTTTATCTTTCGTGCATCTATGCACGTGAGACACATAAGCTCACCTTTAGACAAAGATGACAATATCCACTTTAGGCTTTCTTTTGAGAAAAGGTCTCATTTTAGACTCCAATTTGAAATTTCTCCTTACATTGGAAAAGTTATATTCTTTGGGCTCTTGAAACTTGTTCGGGTGCAAAGTTGGCGAAAGTGTGCTGGATTCAAGTTTACATATTTTGTCTGTGAATGATGAATTACCTTTTGAATTACCTCCTGGACATATATCCTCATAGAAAATATCGACCCACGGGATTGATAATCTAGCAATAAGTATCTCTACTATCTATTGAGAGATTACACGACATTTATTATTCATGAAAATTATAACTAATAAAGACCAAATCCTATTCATGAGTGATTATTATCTCCTGACCGATGTTGTCCGTTCCCTTCCTCGCAGTTAGGCAACCCTGTTGGCGGTGCTGTTTGTTCATCTATCGGTGAAGGCAACTTGTATTCCTTGCTTTTGCCCCCAAACAACAATGTACAAACTGACCACAATAATGATTGCACCTATAATCATGATTTAACATAATTAATTAGCATAATACAATTTTTAAAGGGGTCCGAAATTAGTCGGTTTTGTCCAAAGAGGGTTCAAAATGGAACTCGTCTCAAATAAAGTTCTGAAGTTGCAAATATAGTCTCAAATAAGGTCTTGAGCTCATCGGCCTACCATCGAGCCTGTGCATCTCACGTGCATCTCATGTGCATCTCACGTGCATCTTATGTCTCTGGGGCCAGTCATTGACCATAATTTATACTATTTAGGGATACATCTTATGTCTCTCGGGCCGGTCATTGACCATAATTTGTACTATTTAGGGATGAATCACACGACCGCGATATTCGGAGCTGCCATGGCCAACATTCTTCCAGCCATCACCTTCGTCATGGCTTACATCATGCGGTAAATGGTGGTTCTTTTATGATATATAGGTTTCACCTTCTTTTGATTTTCAATGGGACCATACGATAACACCGAATGGTTCCACTTTTTAGGCAATTAATGACTTTTTTTTATCACTACTGGCGTAGACTTGAGAAGGTGAAAATGAGGAGCATTCGGAGCCAAGCTAAGGTTTTTGGGACATTTGCAACAGTCACTGGAGCCATGATCATGACACTAGTCAAAGGCCCGGTTCTCCAACTATTTCGAACACAAGGAGGGACAACTAGCAGCAACATTCAAAACTGGAGTGATAATAGTGGGATCAACCTCCAGAATTCCATCAAGGGTTCTCTCATGATCGCAATTGGAATGTTCTGTCAAGCTTGCTTTGTGATTCTCCAAGTAATCATTTAATTTAGCCAATAGTTTCACGTTGGACCAATGCATTTTTGTGCGTTAAAAGGCTAATCATAAACAACAATAGCACACTAACTTGCATTGGCATGGTTTTTTTTCAATTTCCCACAAGCAACGAGACTAAAAAAATATCCTACCGAG
Source organism: Syzygium grande (assembly GCA_024733475.1). NCBI lineage: Eukaryota > Viridiplantae > Streptophyta > Magnoliopsida > Myrtales > Myrtaceae > Syzygium > Syzygium grande. Next base: position 26,218,391 of record JAMXDD010000010.1, read on the forward strand.
ATATCTCTCACGGCTTGGATATGCTTTTTGGGGACTATTGAGGGTGCCGTTGTGGCTCTAGTCATGGAAAGAGCAAACACTACCGTTTGGTCCATACATTGGGATGCCAAACTACTTGCGGCTAGAGATGGCCACGGGTCGGCCCGAACCGTGGCCACCACTACTTGCAGCTATCTACAGTGTAAGAATTTGCAACTTCATGATTATTTAACTGATTTTCCTTTACAAAATAACTTGGAAAATTAAGGGAGAAATTATAATGCCTACCACTATTATAACTTCTTGTCATCGGTTATTCTTCATTATAATGCCTAACACTATTTACTTGTGACATTAAGCTTTATTTATTTTTATGAGTGGGATGGGAATGGATGTTGGTGAATTAGTACGTGGCGCCAGTTTCGACCACTGACTTTGTGCAGCTTGCACTAGGCATTAATGTGAGAATCATAAGCTTATGTCATCGTTTATCCACTTCTTGCTTTAAGAGAGCAACAAATTTCAAGAGGTTCTATTTTTTTTAAGAGTTTCTTTGTTATGCTAGCAGAAAATGACAAATAAATTGAAATGAAATTACCCTCTAACCTTTTAGCTATTCTACTTTGGATTTTTATTCGGTACACTTGTAATGTGCAAAATTATCCTACCAACAAGATTAAGGCACTAACACACATCAAACTTTTAATTGTGCTAATTGCATTCATTTTGTGTAATATATGAGCAGCATATTTACTAAAAATCCTTGTTAACTTTGAAACAAGAAATTTACCTTCTCTTATTTGTTATTAGACAAGTTATACCATTCTAGCAAAAAATAAAAGTTATACCATAATTGGTAAATGCAGGGAATAGTTGTGCTAAAAGATCAAATGTACTGAATAATGGCATCCCCTAATTCTTGGTAGTGTGATGTATCTTTTGAAAGGATTGGCATGTGCTGGTTATAATTTGTTCCGCAAATTATTAATGTATTCCAGCCCAATTTGTGATTGTTAGTCATGAGAGTAGATGTAGGCTTGTGAATAAAATCGAACCACTATATATCTTTGTGTGCTGCTGTTTTCTTCTTTTTCAATCACTTAACCACAAAATCAACTCACGGTATTGGAAACATCACCTTAACCTAATCTTTACTTAGTACTCACTTTTTTTTTTTTGCAAAAAGTATAAAGACCTTAAAATAACCTATTCACCATCTCCCTCTAGTTGTATTGTTGGCTCCAACAATTTGCGCCCAGCCTCACTAGGTGGTTCGGCCACGCTCTCTTTTCCTTGACCTTGCCGAAATTTTCTTGTGTCGTGCGTATGTCATACATGCACTTGCCGTGCATGTGTCATGCGTGTGCCATCCATTTAACAGACATGCGCCATGCATGTCCTATACACGTCTTCTAGAAGGTAGTTGACTCAGGTTTAATGAGGTGTTTCCATCTAAATTTCTAATTTAGCCTTAGATTAGAAATAGGATTTCCAAAGCTTATTTTTTTGAGGTAAGTTAAATGCCAAGACAACTTATTCAAGGTCAAGATTCGTCGCGCACACTCACAGACGCTCGTATTCAGTCTTGGCCAACAAGAGACTCTGGTGCGCAGCTTTCGAAATGGACGAGTGCGCATTAATCTACCATTGGGTCATGCTTAAATTTTGTGGAGAGTACGATTAAACATCAATATTTAGTTTGTCCAACGGATTGGAAAATTGTGATTAATTTGGCTAGGTCGATAACCAAGTACGATGATATTGAGAAAATATTCATTGGTTACTAACCACCATGTCATCCGCTTATGTGGCACGCGTGAGCTTAGTTGGCTCCATTTAACGCGAGACACGTGTCGTCTGAGTTGGACTTGCTGAAAAAAAAAGAAAAAGGCTTTCTTTTCTTTCTGTCCGGTAGAAAAGAATGGAGCTGAAAATTAAAATCCCGCGTAAAACAGACTCTCTCTCCTCTTTTCAAGGCCTTCTTTACTTGCTCTTCTAGGGAAAGAACAACCAAGACACCCTCTCTCTCTTTCTCCACCACCTTTGCCGCTCCCAAAGAGCCCCGCCGGTCGCTTCGAGCTTAGATTTGCGCCCAAGAGGGAGAGCCCCATGTCGCTTCGAGCTCAAATCTGTGCCTGGCATGTCGCCTCCCCCAAGAGCCCCTCCATCGTGTTTGCGGGATCCCGAACTCCTCCACCTCAACTGTTGCCTCCGGAGCCCATGGGCGGCTACAATGTACTATTCATCGGCTGACTCCTCTCTCTCTCTCTCTCTTTCTCACGCACCAAATTCCTAGCTGTTTTCGATGCGGCGATCAAGCACAAGGTCTACGCTTGCGTCAGTTTGGGGAACCCTAGCGATGTCTACCTATGGCCGCGCCATCTTTCTCCGCCTCGTCAACTTTTGGGCCTTCATTCAATTGCATGCCTATGACGAGCTCATCATCATCTAGTAAGGTTTGTCTCGATGTGTGTGCGATCTGGGTTTCAGTTCAATTCTTCTGCAATGACATCTATTAATTGTCACACCCCAAAACCTACTATGATGAGGGTTGACACGGCCGTCCTTCCACCCGAAAGATGCAACCTCAAACCACAAGAAATTCGACTCTCAAAAGATCAACGAGGAAAAGAACTCTCATGGGAAATTAATTTCCCTTCTACATCATTCGTGATCCCGTTGGCAAGAGTCCAATTCGGACTTTTCTAATATGGCTCGGGTTTCGTTACGCGTCATCGATCGAATTTCAAATCAATCGACATTAATTTCGGGCTATGATCAACACAAACTTCTGACTTTCCTCATGGACGGTTTTAGTTTCACGTGTAATGGCCGTAACATATTTGAATCCGAATTAGAGATCCATCAAGCCCATCACATCAACCATCATCACCATGCATTTTTGGCAAAGATTGAGAGGCTGTTCAACATCCTCAGATTCACATCCATTGCCAAAGAATAAACAAGTTAACAGAGATATCTTCATAGTTCTAAGTTCTAACCCTTTGTGGTGTGATGCGCGTACGTGAATTTACATTCCATGGACTTCTTAGCCGAAGAATTCGATGCTCCATTAGGTAAGATTATCCAAAGGACTGAGATGGAGTTACTGGATTTGATGTCATTAATACAATTTAAAGCTATGTGAGTTGTGCTCTCAAGTCTAGCAGAGAGGAAAACTTAAACTGGTTCATTGCTTTGCTGTTAGTGGTATGTTGTTACTAAGCAGGGTCCTTTTGGTTCATCTGTCGTTTAGTTAAGTTGGGTATCTCAACCATTTTCATTTTCTTCTCAATACGACAGAAGATAGATATATGCTAGTGCTGGTAAATTTTGACATTCTGGGGTCATACGGTGGGCTCGAGGCCTTTTTTAGCTCTGCTCCCGTTCTAGAGACGGAGAGCTCCTTGATTGTCTTTCTGAAGAATGATCGACACTTCTTTTAACCTATTACTTTTCCTCCCCTTTCCGGCCGTCTCTTTCTGTTTTTTCCTTTCCTTTTTTGCTTTAATATTGATTTCACTACTGATCATTTTTACCGAAAAATGTCGGTGAAATGCCTCTTGGAACATGGCTCAATGAGTAAATCGATAAAGGATGCGAATTGTTCTTTGCTGATTCTTGGATTGAAAAACGTAAACAACAAGAAAATTAAAGCTATTGAGACCAGAAACAATTGATAATGGCGACGTAAGGACTATTGGAATAGAAAGATAAATTGAAAATAAAATTGTACAACTGATATTCATTGATTGATTGGCGATCCTTTCTGTAAACTATAATTCATGTGTTTATACTTACTATCGGCTAGTTAACAACGATTACTAAGGAAATTATACAAGCTTTACATGACTTCCATGATTTAGTATCACTTATCTACAAACAGTTAATCTCGAGGTTATCGATCCTACTACTACGGCTTCATTGCCTTCTCTTCTTTGATGGTTACTATCTTATAACCACATCCGAGATCCACTCCACTATAGAGCAGTCGTATTCCTCCATGTCTTCACAGTTATCCATTACCGTCGGACACTTAAGCTCCGCTACTTGACGAGTTACATCAGATTCACTTCTTTATAAGTTCTTGGCGGTTACATTCGAAATCATCAGCTCCACTACTCAGGGCCGTCATTTCATTTTTCCACCCCTATCGATGGTCATGTCCACCGCGGTTCTTTTGTCGGCGAAGTTGATCTTCGATTGTCGACATTTGCTTCATCTTCTCACTTCATCCATTAAAGTTGGTCAACTCGGCGATTTTTGATTCTGTCGGCTGTCTACCGAATTTCTTATCGATTTGGTCACCGACGGCGGCACTCGGACGTTTTCTTGGGGTGGAAAAAAAACGGTCAACTGCCGACAAGATCGTATCGATCAAAGATGACTTTAACCTCTTCTCGACTAAAAAAAAAAGGAAAAAAACCACCAAAAATCCCAAACTTTACCCCCTGTGACACAGTTACCTCGAACTTTTTTTTGTGACACCAAAAACCCTAAACTTTGCTATTTGTGACACATTTACCCCAATATACTGTAGCCTAGGGTATTTTAGTATTTTTCTCTTTTTCTATTTTTTTCTATTTCTTTTTGTTTTTCGGCGGGGCTCCCCTCGTCGGTGAGGTCTCCGGCGACTTTGCCGCGCGGTCTCCGTGAGCCCTCGCCCTCGCCCGGATCCGTGAGGCGAGCCTCCCGATCTCCTCGCCCGGGCTCCGTCGAGGCTCGCCCTCGCTCGCCCAGGCGAGGGCGAGCCTATCGGCGTCGGGCGAGCCTCGCCGGCGTCGGGAGAGCCTCGCCGAAAACCTCGCCGGCGAGGGCAGGCCCGTCGGAAAAAAAAAATAGAAAAAAAATAGAAAAAGGGAAAAAGACTAAAAATACGCTGCGGCTGCGATATATTGGGCAAAATGTCAAAGAAAGAGAACACAAAACAAAAAAAGAAGGAAAAAAAATGTCTTGCGGGGGTAAAAGTTTGGGGTTTTAGTGATTTCAAAAAAAAAAAAGTACGAAATATTAAACTGAATAAATTTAAATAATTAAATAATCGGAAAAAAGAGGGAAAATTTAGTCTCGAGCCCGCCGGCGACGGGCGATCGGCAGTTGGGGCATCCCTTGCAGGCTTGCACGGCGAAGTCATCTCCAGGTGCGCCAAAAACGCTCCTTTCGCCGTCGCCGTCCCGGCCCTCGTCCTTTTCCTCTCTGGCCCTCATCTCCTTTGTCCGATCCCATGATTCTTTCCTCCCTTTTGATCACCTGGGACTACTCCTTCTTCTGCTGTCCCAATTTTTCTAAATTTTCTTGAACACGTTTTTGTTGATGTCGATGATTCTTCTCCACGTCGCGTAGCCCATCATGGTCCTCGCCGGCCGCACGCTTCGTGCTGCTTTGACCCCACCGTCGTGGACCTTACCCGGCGCCCGTGCGGTTATATAGGCGGTCGCTGCGACCGCGAAGTCAGGGTCCGGGGAGGGAGAGATGGATTCCGCAGATTCCCGCCGCGACGAGGAGGCTCCGTTGGTCGCCGCCGAGGCCCCGCCGGCTCCGTCGCCTCCGAGGGGCCATGCCCGTGATGTCCATATCCTGAGCTGCGGGTTCCTGCTCATCTTCAGCGCCTACGGCGCTGCTCAGAATCTCGAGAGCACCGTGAACACTGTGAGTTTTCCGAGTCGATTTCGTTGGAATTTTGGGTAAATTGAGAGAAGAAATCAACGGTCGTGAGATGAAAACCCAGAGGCAGATTTTGCACTTCTGGGTCTGAGGTTGCTTTTAGGAATGTTTTTTTTTTTTGTTCGTTTGACTTTGCGTCTTGGTTTGATGAGTTTCTTGATTTTTGTCGCAGGCGGATAATTTGGGCACGATCTCGCTTGGGATACTGTACGTGTCCTTCACATTCTTCTCGTTGGTGGCTTCTTTGGTGGTTCGTTCATTGGGTCCCAAAAATGCTATTCTTCTTGGGACTACTGGGTACTGGCTGTTCATAGCAGCGAATTTGAAACCATCCTGGTATGCCCTTCTGGGTCTGTAGGTTGTCTATACTACTCAGTCCGATTGCTTATAAATTTTCCAGCCCCGGTTTTTTCAAAGAGTCCGTGAATTTGTTGTATACATTGGTCATGCCTTTATTCCTCCACAATGGGGGTATATGAGGTTGCTCGCGGTAAACATAATAGCCTCTGAGCATCTTAATGAGATGTTGTCGCAGGCAGATCACTATGTTTTAAACTGTGGATCTGTAGATTAGAGGGGTATGCAGTAGTGCTATCGATCTTTTGGCCATCATAAAGCCCCCTTCTTGCCAAAACAAAATAGAAAGTGCCAGATAGAGATGGTGAAGACATCCTTAGTTTGCAAATTAGACGGTTCAGTTTTGGGCTGAAAAAGAAATTGACAGTTTACGTTTCTGTTCATTTACTCATAAACTTTGTGGTGGACTGCACATTCTTCATCTTTTAGCTGTTCTTGATGCAGGTACACAATGGTTCCAGCTTCTTTATATCTCGGGTTTGCTGCGTCAATAATATGGGTTGGGCAGGTGGATTTGCTTCCTCTTGATTTGTGTGTAAACTCAGTCTGTCTTTATTTCAGGTCCACTGCTGTTATCTTGCTACCGGTTTTTTCCCTTACCTAATTTTTTTCTATCAGGGGACATATCTCACCTCGACTGCACGTACTCATGCAAAAGATTGCAGCTTACATGAAGGAACAATTATTGGTGCCTTCAATGGAGAATTTTGGGGAATGTTTGCCAGTCATCAGGTCAAATTTGCTAGTTGATTTTTTTAAGATAGCCTTTTTATCTTAAAGATCCAGCATGTTGTCCTGATCTTTTGGACCATGTCTTTGCAGGTTGTTGGGAATCTAGTATCGCTTGCTGTTTTGAGAGAGGAAACGGTATTTGGCATCCTCCCCTTTACTCATTCCTTCTTTTTTCTATCCGTTTGTTAGCTTTCTAATGTCACTAGCTGTTTTTAGAGAGGAATCTGCATGGAGCATTCCCTTACTCATTTCTTTGTTTTTCGATTCTTTTGCTTGTTCATTAACATACATAATCACACTGCATGATTTTTTCTCATTTTGTCCATTTATAAATGGCAATCAATGCTGCCTTTCAGTGAGATCCTTTCTTACGAATGGAAAGATGATTATAACAAGTGTGTCTGCATTTGTTCTTATCTTCCCTTGATTCTAAGAGTGTCATTATCCTTCATTGTGGATTTTGTTTCCCTTAAATGTAGGACGGGAGTGCAAGTGGAACGACATTACTGTTCATTGTGTTCCTTTGCAGTATGACCTTCGGCACAATACTTATGTGTTTCTTGAGAAAAAGAGACAGTAGAGAAGAAAGAGCTTCCCCAGAATTCCCTGCTAGTTTCCGTTCTTCTCTGGTGTCTCTATCAAAGTCTGTGATTACTCCTTTGTTTGATGTACGAATGCTTCTGGTAATCCCGCTGCTTGCATATTCAGGGCTGCAGCAAGCATTTGTTTGGTAAGTACTACATTACTCTGTATCTTAGAACATGCATATGCCAGTCATTGATTTTTTGATTTGATGCATGCAATTTCTTGAAAACTTGCTTAAGTTATCCTTTGACATGTCCAACGCGCCTTAAACAAGTGACAAGTCATTTTCTCCTTTAATTATAGCCATAAAGCAAGTTCATTGAAGAATTATTACATGGAGCTACAGTTGTATGCATACCCGTCGGTACTTAAACACCAAGTAGTCCATCCCATAAAGCACTGTCACCCTAATGGAGATCGAATAATTTCTGTGAAGTTGTGAAGTTTTGCATTGGTTTTACAATTGTCAATTCACACCAAGTAGTGTTACCATTTACTTGAGTTCATAGTAAGTACCATGGAAAAAATTGCCAATGCATAAATTACAACAGAACATACTTAAACAAATATGTCTGGTTTGATCAACTTGTTAATGAGAAGTCAAATAATGGATGCCTGCTAAATCTGTCTTAATCATGCTTGTTTTATTCTCCGTTTCTTCCCATCAGTTTCTATGAGAACATTTTTTGAAGATACTCTAGATGATTACGTTAATATGCCAGTGATGAGTTGAACCAAGGTTGTGCACAATATGATCTCAATCTTAAGAGGAGAAGGTTCTGTGACAATACAATCGGCTTATCTGCATGGTACTATATGCAGAGTGTAAGATTGCTTGATGTGGTGATTCAAGGTCTTTAACGTTTCATTTAAATTGAATGACTCACGTGCCTTCAGACCTTGATGTTTGTTACATTGCGGTTTTCCTAAGCACCGGTTAATAAACCATCTTGATATCTTAGGGCTGAATTCACAAAGGACATTGTCAAACCAGCTCTTGGGGAGTCTGGTGTAGCTGGTTCCATGGTTGTCTATGGGGCGTTTGATGCTATAGTAAGTATTTAAATGCGTACAGGATTTGAATCTTCACTTTCTTCTTTTGAAGCTATAGTAAGTATTTAAATGCATGCAGGATTCGAAACTTCACTTTCTTCTTAGCTGTTGACAATTTCATTACTTTTATGTCTTTTTCTACTTTGTGAACAAACTAATTTTGCAAAAGTATTATGGGTGGTGTTTCCTTTTTTCCTTTTATAGTTTTTACATGTACATCATGGACTATTGAGTGTTATATTCTTGTTACTGCATGAATCCTGCAAATTATTAGTCCATGAGTGATTTTTGTACTCGAGGTCTACTTGGAGAGCTATTCTCAGGAACAAGCTACCATTAGGACCTAATACTGGAATGGCAGCAACTAGCCTGCCTGAGTTAAAAAAAATTTCCAGTTGGTTGATCTGTAAAAGCGGTTATGTTAGCTTACATATCCATTGCAGAACTGTAGGTTTTTGGATATACTGCAATATTATAATCTATTTTTTTAATATGTGTATCTTTCTCAGTGCTCCCTGGCTGCTGGTCGTCTCACCTCTGGTCTTACATCAATTACTTGGATAGTTTCCGGGGGTGCTCTTCTTCAGGCTTCTGCGTTCATCTGGATGTTGGTGAAAAGCAGGTTCTCTCTTTACTCAGATTGAGTTCTGGAGCAAATTCTAATCAACATTGTGATCTGAAGCATCTATTTCCACTGTTGTGATGTTGTAATGCAGCTTTAGCGGAGTGTTTCAGATTATATGCCCTCTTGTACTGGCTGGAATTTTGGGAATTGGTGATGGTGTTCTTAATACACAACTGAATGCTCTTCTTGGATTGCTCTTCAAGAGAGATACGGTAAGAAAAAAGTTGAGACACGACTCTTTCTAGTATTCCATGCATGAACATAAAGTAGGATGAAGGATTCTGCCAATGAATTTCAAAACTTCAAACGATCCCTTGTAAAGAGTCAAATTAGGCACGTTACTCACTTCAATTGAACTTCTGAGTTGTGATCTACAAAATTTGATCTACCATCCGGTATCAATATCGAGAGCTTGTGTGAGCGTGCATTTCTTTGTATTGTCGCTTGCCTAACTTTTCAGGAAGCAGAGTGCTTGCATTACATGTATTTAATTTATAGGGTAGGTGTATCTGAGTTGTTTCTTTCTGATTTCATATGAATCATCATCCAAGCATGATTGTTTGTCCATGTTGATTGCTTCTGGGGACAGGAAGGAGCATTTGCGCAGCTAAAAGTCTGGCAGAGTGCATCGATTGCAGTGATCTTCTTCTTGAGCCCATACATCTCGTTGGAGGCTATGTTATGGATAATGCTTGCCGGAGTCTCTCTCTCATATTCTGTGTTTTTGTACCTCTCTCTTAATGTAGAAAAAGCATTCTCCCGTTTCGGTTCTTGAAAGCTTTGAATCCTCACGTTTCACGCTTCCAATATTCGCATCACATGGAAAAGTTGTATTCTCTGGGCTCTTGGACCTGTTCGAGTGCAAAGTTCGCGAAAGTGAATTGAGAGTGTAATTATCATGTCTGTGAATTAGCATTCACCTTTTGAATTTCCTCGTAGACATATATGCTCTTTGAAAGGAAGAGGACACGGGTAGAGTTTCAGGTGATAAGTAAAGAGAATCACTGTCCTTTTCCAAGTGGGGTTCCATGAGGCGGTGGGGTCATATATTCATGTCATTTTGGCTGTCATCATAATCTCTGGATTTGAACGGACAGTTCATTCCTGAGAAAGCACAGATCTCGGCATGGCTACTTCATGAAAAGTGTAGTGAGAGCGTGGTCGGCTCTCTCTTGTTGTTATGCGTGGGTTGAGATGGAAGTACAATATGAGACAGAATAAATAAGAAACAATTCCATGAGTGGAGTACACGTACTAAATTAAATCCAAACCATTGAAAATGGGGGGTTTTATGTGGATCCTCCCATTTGATGTGACGGTCAAGATTTGATTTAGTTTAAGTACTCGGTTCTCCGAATATCTTCATCTGTCCTCTGATCGAGCTAATTTTATGTGTTTTCACATTAGCGAAATATATTTTTCTTAATTTTTAGATGCATCTTGTTGCTATCGATATGCTAACTTTAGTTTTCTTTCCGGTTGAAAGAAATACTATCCACCAAAAGGCTTGGGCATTAACATATGAAAAGGGAGCAGTCGCTAGGCCGTGGTGTTACGTGGGATCGGGGGAGCATAGGGATGGGTGAAGGATTCGAAACCTCGAAGAGCTACAAAGAGTAAAGGAAGGGGGGAAAATGCACTTGTCGCCCTCAGATTTGAGGGAAAATTGATAAAATAATCCTAAATTAAACCTTTCAACTTGTCCATTTATTCTTAAACATTTTGACAATCTGTCAATATAATCTATTTAGCCAATCTTGACCAGAAATTGATGACGTGAGAGCCGGTTGTCCTACGTGACATAACCGACGCTGATATGAAAGATTTTTGAAATTTTTAATTATTTTTGGAATTTCATTTAACATTTTTATTATTTTTTTCTTTTTTTTTTTTGAGGGCCTATGGGGGCCACTGGCCATCAGTTGAGGCTTGGCGACCCCCTGTTGGCCACTAGGCGAGGGCCCATGAGCCCTTACCAATCATTGGCAAGGCTCGCACCTAAATCTAAGCGAGGGCTGCAAGGCTTTGCCAACCATGATGCATGAATGATCCACGAGTCCTTACTAGCCATGGGGGCGTCGTCGACCACGTCACTTTGTGACGGCTAAATTTTTACATTATCAATTTATAGCCAAAATTGGCTAGATGGGCTACATTGGTAAATTGTTAAAATGTTTATAACTAATTTGATCAAATCGAAAGGTTTATGACTGAATTGGTATAAGTGCAATAAGATTAGGACTTTTTGGTAATTTCCCCCATGGCTGGCGAGCCGTTAGGTGTTCAACGGTCACTAGTCAGTGACCCCATTTTTGAGGCCGACCCTCGATCCAAAAGTCCATTGTTTGTTGGGCCCAACGGTCAAATTCGGTTGACAAATCCATAAAAAAAGTTGTCGAGCTTGGCTTGGCTTGGTGCTTTCTCAAACTCGGCCGGGAGCTAGGCATGGCTTGTTACCCAGCAGGCCGTGCTGGTACACCCTTGTTTGAATCGGGCTCATGCCTAGACACGGGCTTGATCACGTCAGGTTGTTGCGCACCCTAGCCGACATGGCCGTTTAGCTAGGCCTAGCCTACCAAAAACAATGGCGACACTAATTTGAGTCACTCAATTAAGATACATGTGAATGTTGGTCGTGCAAGTGTCACGGGCCAGTAGTTCTTTGATTGTGGAATGGCCTATACAGCGCTTGGAGAGTTGAGAAGACGTAAACTAGCCTTCATTCTATAGTTGTTCCTAAAAACGGTACGACGAATAGAATCCTTGTATTGGTGTCACGCCAGCCTGGGTTCCTAAGATCCAGGTCCTCGGGTGGGCGTCATGAGAATACTTTGGATATAACAACTGATTTCGGCTTGCCATAACCTCATTAGGAGAGTAGCATTAGTTATTGACTAATTTGTGCACGGGAGGCCAACCTCCGCTTTCAGAGCTCCTAAGAGTAAATTCATTTTAACTCGAACTCCTAGTACAAACCATCCCGATATCACTCCCACAAACTAGTTTTGTCATCCCTTCTGCATCACTCGTTCTCTCTCTCTCTCTCTCGCTATATCCACGATGTCCTCGTTTTGCTTACGTGGTGCCACATCGGTAGTCCATGAACACCTTGGCAACGCCACGTCAGACACCAAAGAATCCGATTGGACAAATTGAGAAACTTCAAGGACCCCGCCTGGAAATAATAAAAAAAAAAAAAGTTGGAGGGCCGATTTGTGGAAACAGCAAAAAAGTTTAGGCTTCAAAACCCTACTTAAAAATAAATCTCTCCTGCTTCAACCGAATATCATTATTCACTCGGCAATTTTCTCTACCATCATCGTTCATGATCAGTGCGACCTCGCGCTTTTTTTTTTTTTTTTTATTTACCATCCTTCCTTCCTCCCGTCCCGTGCCCCCTCGCGGACAAGCAGCGAAAATCACCGAATTCCACAAACCGCCCAAAATTGGTCGCATGACGCCCCGTTTCACGGTGTCGGCGATCTCCGCGTTTTCGCTCGTCCGAGGAAATAAAGGGGGATCGAAACGATAAAGCTCCCCCGATCTTTATCCCTCCCTCGTCGAATCTCGCCGATACCCGCCTTCCCGGAATCCGATCCGGATCGACGACCACCACCCCCACCCCGGAAATCGTCACCCGGCCGGGAATGGCGGCATCGAGGCGCCTCCGCGACCTGCAGTCGCAGCCGGCGAACAAGACCTGCGTCGACTGCGCCCAGAAGAACCCGCAGTGGGCGTCGGTGTCCTACGGCGTCTTCATGTGCCTCGAGTGCTCCGGCAAGCACCGCGGCCTCGGCGTCCACATCTCCTTCGTCCGATCCGTCACCATGGACTCCTGGTCCGAGATCCAGATCAAGAAGATGGAGGCCGGGGGCAACGAGCAGCTCAACGCCTTCCTCGCCCAGTACGGGATCCCCAAGGAGACCGACATCGTCACCAAGTACAACACCAAGGCCGCCGGCGTGTACCGCGACCGGATTCAGGCGCTCGCCGAGGGCCGCCCCTGGCGGGACCCTCCCGTCGTGAAGGAGAGCCCCGGCGGGGGCAAGAGCAGGCCTCCCTTGGCTCAGAAAACCGGCGGCGGCGGCGGCGCGGACGGCGGTTGGGATAGCTGGGATAATGACGACAGCTTTAGATCTTCCAGCGATATGAGGCGGAATCAATCGGCCAACGATTTTAGGGGCGGTGCTGGCGGCGGAGGGAGAAGTGGCGCTCCGGTGAGATCTAAGTCTACACAGGACATCTACACTCGGTCGCAGTTGGAGGCGTCCGCGGCTAATAAGGAGAGCTTCTTTGCTCAGAAGATGGCAGAGAACGATTCGCGGCCCGAGGGGCTCCCACCCTCGCAAGGCGGAAAATATGTTGGGTTTGGATCGAGCCCTGCGCCTCCCAGGATGAGTAACAACAATAATTCACAAGGGGACGTGCTCTCTGTTGTATCCCAGGTTTGTTGTTATACGGAAATTGTTGGTGATTCGTTTGATTGGTGTAGTGTAGGATGCATTGTTAGTGAATCGAGGATTTTGTATTTTGCAGGGATTGGGTAGGTTGTCATTGGTCGCGGCATCAGCAGCTCAGTCAGCTGCAAGTGTGGTCCAAGCAGGAACGAAGGAGATCACTGCTAAGGTATGCAGAATTTGGCATACTATTGGTTTGGCTTATATTCATCTGGACAAGAAGTTGCCTCTTTGAGGTATCTGAGAATGTAATCAGCTGGAACTAGGCCAGCAACAAGTTCAGCAGTATTGATTTATTGGGGAAGATTGGCTGCAGATTTTTTGTTCTTGATTTCTTTCTCGTGCTTAACATTCTCTATCGTCATGGTAGATTTTGCTCAGAAAAGACTAACTGAGGAATAGTTTTTCTTGCCGTATGCTCGAATCTTTCTCTTGCATGCTAATGGCGCTGGTTAGATGAATCGGTGGACCAAAGGGTGCAATTGGGATGGTAATTATTTGTATGGATAGTGATTGGAGCACTGACCTTTTGGAGGGTTTTAGATGATAATGTTACAAAGTAAGCTAGCTTAGCGCAGAAGTTTTGAGCAAAGTTAAAGCATGTGGGTCATGAAAAATACAAGTCTTATATAGTATCGTAGACATCTGGTATATCTTGAATTTGCAGTTGTTTGAGAATGTGTTTCAGACGACTATTTTGAGTTGACCTTTGGGCAGAAATTTTAGTGACTCTTGTTGGTATGATTCTGAACAATGCAACATAATCAGACAACTTAATTCTTGATATTTAGGAGCTCACTTACAGCGGAAAACTGACATTTTGATAGTGGCATCATTAGGCGAGTAAGGTTATAGGAAAAGACCCACTATAGTTTTCTTTTTCTTTTTCTTTTTCTTTTTCTTTTTCTTTTTCTTTGGAGTGAGGGACAATGTCAAGGACTACTACTACATTGTTGCAATTGCCCTTGTGTTTGTGGATTAGGAATGATATACAGCACTCGTTTCATTTTGCTGGAGAGATATACCCTTTACTTGGGGCCAATACTGGATGAGTATTCTTGCTCTTTCCAGTCAAGCAATTTTATGGAGCATGTCTTGGGTTTCTTTGCAAAAAGGTTAAACGTTACTTGAATGGTTTGAGAATTGTCTCCACTGGTTCTGTAGATCAACGACCATATGTTAGATGATTCCACCCCCTAGGACTCCTTTTTATCTTGTCAAATAGTTTATTAGTTAGTGGGTAGAGCACTTACGTTTTCATTAATATTGTGAGTTCAGATTGGCCAGGAATTGCTTTAGTTTCTTGGACTTTAAGTACCTTCTTTTAGTAATTGGTTCATAAGTTGTCTTTTCTGTGTGACTTTGCCTCAGAAGTTTATTCTGTGTTATTTCCACCACATGCTTTCAAATTCCTTAAAGTCATTGTGTTTTATTGTGGGAATGTAGTCACTCTTGAAGCAAGTGATACTTGCATTATGCCCTGTTCTTTCCCTGCGTCACTTTGCTCTTTGAAGTTAATTTGGTGTCACTTTGCTCCCTATACTTTCACAACCTGTCCTAGTTTTCCTTGCAATCCTTACTATTGCTGTACTTCTGTGTGAATGTAGTCCATCACTCTTGAAATCCTTCCTCATTAGTCACGTGCATAAGGAGTAATTGAATCCCATCCTAAAAACATAAGGATTTGGGGCAAATGTAGATAGCGTAAAGGTAAAGGACAATGTTTTCCTACTACCAAAACAAAAAGAAAAATAAAAGGGAATTGCAAGGGAAATCTAAAACAAAATAATTTGAGCTGGCAAATTGATGTGGTTGTGGAGTGAAATATTCGTTGGTGAACTTTATCTTTTCCCTTTAGAAAAATAGAAAAACCTGCATCTTTTTTTCAATTAGTTGTACAAGGATGATGAGTCCCAAATTAGTGTCCCGATTAAACTGATAGTTTGAAGAGAGATCACAATGAATAATGATGATTCAAGACAGATGAATTCCTTTAGGCGTCATAGCCAGCACATCCCAGGAGTTCTTGAGCACCACACTAAAAAAAGAACTGTGTCACTCAATCCGAAGGCAAACAATTGCTAAAACTCAATAAACTTCATTCACTCCATGGTTTCTATTCATTGGAGAGCATGTATTTATAGATAATCAAATCTCACTCCAAACTGAAGTAGGAAACCTCTAGACAAGAAACATAATTGAAATAGGAATCTTAGTACAAGAAATGTATCCTACTTATAATAAAATATGAAAATTAATATATTTTTAGCAGTACTTAAATCTTAATAGTTAGAATCTCTCCCAGTTGGCACTCTCGTTTGAGTTGTGAATTAATACAACTGTCCATCATAATCAAAGCTTGGTAAAAGCATCAATATTTGGACAAATATCAACTTGTTTAATTGTGTGACTGCATCGAGCATCAGGGAAGTAGTTAGAGTTCTGGTTGCATAATGGGCCTTGTTAAACTTTAGCTCGTTAAGTATTAAATGGGTGTTCTTGTTCTCTGCTGTCAGCTTCTGTGTTTCTATGTCAACATTAGGTTGCAGAAATGTGTAAGCAATGATGTGATTTGACATTGGTTTTTGTAAGCATTGTTTTCTCTTATGTACTTAAAATATGTAATGGGTAGCTACTCCATTTTTCCTTCACATTTTGTTAATTTTGGTTCAGCCTGTAGCTCTCAATGATCTTAAAGAACTTATTGCAGATTTTACGAAGTTTAGGCATTTTGCTTTTCTTATGATTTTGCTTGAAAGGCTCCCTGTATTCTCTGTTGCCCAATAGCTAAATTTTTATGATCTGAGGACAACTTAGGACATTTAACTGACCTTTTTCCATAATGGTTGTTGCCAAACTATCATCTGTGAAATGTCGACCATTTGCTGGCCTTTTAACTGTGTCGATGATGATGGTTTAGTATCTTTTTCAGATTCTTTCATATATGAAAGCCACAAGTCTGCAGGCTGTTTTTTTGTTGGAGTAAAATCTATGATCTTTGTGGTTGTTAAATTGGAGCATTTGTCTGGGTGTCTTTCTGGAAGATTTGACTGGTTCTTTTGATTCTGTTGATATGAATTGCTTTTTGGTTCAATTTCACTCTCCTATCTCAGCATTTAATGCTGGGGTCCAGATGATTCTTTACTGCTGGACTTGGGTGTCTTTGAGGATTAGAAGTCAATGCTGTAACTCAGTTAAAGCCCTTTTCTGCTCCTACTATTGACTCATAAAGTGCATGCTTTTAGTTTGATTCTCTGGTCTTGATTATGATCAGCATTCTTATGATAAGGATATGTGAGCATTTTTGTTTGGTTTTTCCTTGATGGGTTGAATGAATCTCCTTCTTTTGGTTAGTTATATTGAGATAAATCATTTTACAGGTGAAGGAAGGAGGCTATGATCACAAGGTGAATGAAACTGTCAGTGTTGTGACCAACAAAACTACAGAGATTGGACAGAGGACGTGGGGCATTATGAAAGGAGTAATGGCGATAGCTTCCCAGAAGGTTGAGGAGTATACTAAAGATGGCGTGACCTGGAACAATGAAAACTGGCAACGAAACGACAGTGAGAGAAATGGATATTATCAGGAGTTTAATAAAGAGAGTAAAGGATGGAATGCTTCTTCTGGAGGGCAGTCTTCTTCAAGTGGAAATGCTAAAACCTTTAGCTCGACCTCTTGGGACGATTGGGACCACAAAGAGAATAAGAAGGAAGAAACAACAAAGGGAGGCACATCTGGTAACAATGACAGTTGGGCTGGATGGGATGATGCGAAGGACGATGGATTTGATAACTGGTATCAGAGTGCCCCAAATAGGGAACTGCTGGTCACAATGGGAAATCAGATGCCACATGGACAGAAGGAGGCTTCCTTTAAGGTATATGACAACTTCTCTATCGTGCTTTGAAATGCAAGTTTGTGTGGTATCAATTATTGTGAAAGTTCATGTGCATCTTAATGCTAAGGACTCAACGCCCTGTTCTTTTTTATTTATATATTTTTTTTAAAGAGAAACAGGTTTTCACATCTTGAAGAAGCTTCTTATATATTTTTTTCCCCCACTCGTCATACGCAGTACTTAACTTCACATAGACTGATGGAGGTGTCAGTAGTGTTGAGCTCTCAGCATCGACCTCTCTGCTCTATCTGACTTGTTCTAATCATGAACTATATAACAAGCACAGCTTTCAATCAGATAATATTTTATGTGGCAAGGTAGAGCATATTATATTTTCTCCTGACTCCATTTTATTTGTGACTTTTTGACAAGATTGTAGTTACTCATCCGATGGCGAGTAAGATGGAGATTTATTCAATAGAAGGTATCAAACAGCTGCCGATAATGGTTTCTAAACTTTCTTTTAGGTTTTGCGTCAATGTTTTCTTGTGAAATTTATGGACAGCTTTGGCATGTTCCGAAGTAGTTTATGTATGTATAACTTTCATCAAAGGTTGAGAGAAGACTGATTTTTGTGAGTACAATATCATTATTTGTAACTGGAATTCTTTTAAAGCAATTCAACGGTCATGTTGACTTTAGTCGGATATAGTGCTTCCTGTGATTATGTGTTCCATGTTATTTGGTTTTTGATTCATAGTTATAAATTTGTTGCCAGTCCAATACTGTTAAAGATCAAGCTATTCTGGGGAGAGTTAACATACCTAAAGTTCATCAGGTCAAATCCTCCATTTCGAGGATTATGCAAAGTGGGTGAACATGCATCATCACATTTACAAAGATTCATTGTCCTAGAAAATGGACTATTGATGTTCTGGCATTGGTCTTAGAGGTGGTCTATCAAAGATGTGAATTTAACTTAAGTTGCGTGCTTATATGAGTTGAAACTTTGAAGGAAAAGAGAACGGTAAAGTCTATTCCCTTATTTGTTTTTGTTGGTCCTTTATCTTTAGCATTCGTTGTTAACATTGGACCACGAATTTTTGTTTGGATTGATATTTTGCTCGGATATCTTGATTTTTTCTTCCTTCTGAACTACTAGTAGCTGGGTGAAGAGCAACTCTTTTGGCGCACAAAGGATCTTATACAATCTACATACTAGGCAGATGATCCATTGTTGAAAATTGATAACTAGGCATGTTTACTATGTAACATTACATCACACACACTGCTTATTTGACCGATATTGCCGCACTACAAGTCAGTGACCAACCTCTTTACAGTGACTACACAGAAAAGGTTACATAGGTCTTCTCTCGCCCCGCCAGGATGCTCAAGCGCACGATTCTGCATTTGCGCTGTTGATGATCTTGCAATTTTTCTCGGGAATCTCGTTGCTTTGGACCACACCCTGCTGCACCACAAGTACTGAGGATACGAGACCTTCGTCTGATTGAGCCAAAATGCTTCCTATGAGCCCCAGTTCGTCATGCTCGATCTCATGGTTAGCCAGCTTTGCCCCCATCCACCATGGGAACTTACCCTTTCCTACCACAACCAAATCATATTCCTGGCTTCGGCCTATTGCCATCAGTGTTTCCGCGAGGTTGTTGTTCGCAGCCTTCACCGAGTAGTTTGTTGAGCCATGATTAGTCCGGAATTCCTCCACCACCGCCTCATCCATTTCCTGTTCGAGATCATTTACTTCTGATGTTTACTGCTTATTTCATCAACTGGCAATTTTGAAATTGTTCTTAAGAAAGCCTCAAGAAAGCTTACCTTCTCCTTCTCTTCATCACCTGGCTCTGCGGGGATGCACCGTCTCTCCTCGAACAGATTTAGGGAGGAAGAGCCTGGGACGTCCATAAAATCCTTCCCGGGTTCATCAAAGAACCTTATAATGCTAACTTTGACCATCGGATTGTTTGCCATCCTTCGCACCAGCGCCAAAGCCTCGTGATCGTCTGGTCCGCCAAAGAATACGACACAAATCCGTCTTTCCACAATGGCTTCCTGCTCTTCGCATTGCCTGAACTCGTCGCCAAGCCCGCGGTCAAGGAGTATGGCCACAGTGCACAGCGCACTTTCGAGCACTTTCCTGTTGACCTCTCTCCATTCGTAGCTCACGCTCTCTATTTCCTCCTCGTTCTCTCCTCTCCATTGCTTGTGAAATGGCAAGATGATCATTTTCGCCCTCTTCTCTTGCGCCACGTGGTTAATGTCCTCGTGCATGGTGGACAAGACCGAGATGGCCGTCGAGTGGTGGATAGTCAAGTGACTTGCTTGGCTGTACGCCCGAAGAGCCACTGCCACTTGGTCATGAATGGTGCCATGACAAAAGCAGTTGATGAGGGGAAGCCCGTTCTTCCGAGCTCGCCTGACCATGATGATGGATGATGGACAGTCTGTGAGCTCGACGAGCCGGACTACGTGGAGCCGGAGAGGGGGACTCAGACTGGTCCTTGTGAACTCCATGAGTTTCATTAGCGACGGTATGTTTCCCGGTCCATGTATGCAGGCGAGCACCCGGAGCTCGTCTTCCGAAAGGTGCTGTTGTCTTCTCAATCTGCGAACGACCAGAGGAGGGATGATTTGCCTCGGTTTATAGATGGCCATGACTATAGGAGTCGTCATGAAGGTGGTGAATATCGCCATGAGGACTAAAATCGCGAACACCTCGTCGTTCAGGACCTGTTGTTGACAAGGAAAGAAAACAAAACAATCTCTTCATACACTTAAAAAACATTAACTTGATAGTTTGACTCAATAAACCAATTAGTGTACTGATGTTTTTTTTTTTTGGGGATAATTACTTAGTTCAACACGACAAGGATATTTTAGTCGTAAATTAACTTTATCCTCATCATTCTGACAAAAAGAAAAAACTTAATAGTCATCACTACTTACATATTTAACTTCTGTTTCCAATCGAGCACACTGATTTTATTATTTTCTAAATGATTTGCATTCATGTCAACCCCGATGAATCTGCTCATTTCAGGAGTTCAACCTTTATAAATCATTGTTTTTACTAGCAAAAGGGGTGAGAGAGGATGACCATCGCCCATTTTGAGACCATTTAATTTCAAAAAGAATTTCAATTTTTGTAAAAATTAAGAGTGAGTTTTGGTAAGAGGAAGAACAAAAGAAATTTGAAAATATGTTTGTATCCCATCATATCACAAAAAAGCAACTTTTTGGTACTTCAAATCTCTCTATTTCGCAATTAGCACAAGACAATGAAACACCAAAACTTATTTTCAGTCTGTAACTTAATAATTTTTTTGACAATAATTATTCTTTTTTGTTAGAAATATCTTTAGAGTTTCTCCAAACCAACTTTTCAAATTTATTTCAGATCTCACGAGAAAATGAAAAAAAAAGAAAGAATTTGGTAAAACATTCTTCACCAACTAAAGGAACCCTTCTTTGGATATAGTGCTTCTTTAAAAGGATAGAACACACCGCAATCCCCTTTTATTCCAAAAGCGATCGCCACGGATTTGTTTCACTCACAAACAAAACCTAATCTCCTCAATATCCCAAAAAGAGGGAAACATCTCGAACATACCACAATACAAAAGCATAACAAAAAAGCAGGAAAAATACATGTCATCCTTTATTGCTTGCGCGGACCCACACAACTTTAGAACAACTCCGAAGAAAACATATAATCATTATATTCCGAGCTACGGCTCTAGCGTGAAAAGATGAAACGAGGGCACATAACGAATTTATAATGTCATGATTGATCTCCCACTATCAGAAAAAGCAATCATATCACAAACCCTAATTGGCTGATTTAGTCTTATTCAATGTGTAAGTGCTGGTTTTGTGGAGATAAAAGTCAAAAAGGCACGTAGCCACCGCAATGATGCAACCTCTCCCAATGTCTAGTGTCTTTCTAGGGCATATTGAAGCTTGGTTTTGACAGGGTCATTGGCAAATCATTTGATCTACACCACTCCAACAAAAGCTAAACCAGACCCTAAGAACAAGCATGTTGTTCAAAGAGTTCTCCTCCTCCCCAAGATTAGGACATCTAGTGACATGGTTTATAGTAAAGTACGACATGCTTGCCGCTGAGAAAAATATCTATTAAGTGGGGTGTTACCCATTTGGTGCATTAATCCATATAATCATGACTTTTGTGAAGCTCACAGATCGAAGTGGCCATCGTTTTTATGCACATTAAAGTTGGAAAAGACTATCAAGGTTGACAACCATGTCTGTGGAATTGATACTGCGCCGTATGTCAAGCGATAGCCAAAGGCACGGTTTGGGGCGTGACTGATTGACTAGTACTTTCTTATGCACTGAAGGGTTAACAAGAAGGGAGTTTGGTAATCTTGTGGACCGCCATTTAAAAGATAAGTATAAAATCATTTATGTACATAAGTTTCTGAAAGCCTGAATATACTGCCAAAAAGACAAAGACAACCTGAACTCGAGAATCATCATATACATTATTTAAAAGAAAATTGATATGCATATGATTCGATCTTACCTTATGAGCATACCCAAGATGTGAAGTTTAGTTGCATTATTTATACGCTAACTTAAGCATGAAGTTTCTCAGTTTTCTTTTCATTTTATTTGTTGGGAAGAACAACCTAGGATGCTGATTGTCTAAATAGGAATCACTGACCAGCAACTTAGGAACCCTAGCTACCATCACAAAGGATTCTTTCTATACATTACCTTGTGGAATGGTTTATTTTCACATATTCATGGGTCCGGAATTTACTTACGGTGGGCCTTTTCGCCATCTAAAGAGAAGTTCTCACACATTACGTGTTCCGATGAAGGCTTATACGTCTAGCTATGTCCCCTGGAGCTAATATTTCATAAGTTGTTTGATCTTGCTAAGGGTGGAAAAAAGGAAGTTTAAAAGTCAGAGTGTAAAGTGCACCGTGGAAAATCTTTGACAAGTCAAGGGGAACATGGATCAAAACACTATTAAAAGGTGAGAGACTAATCATAGCTTGATTAATGTGAGCTATACTAAAACTAGGAAATTCTACGAAATCCATTTACAAGATAATGTGGTAGAGTGTAAGTGAACATTTAAACAAAGCATTTGAAAGTCCCTCATCGATTTGTCAACTAACCTTATACACCAATCTTAGCTGGATAAAGACACAAACACTGGACTAGTGCAATAAAGATTTAGGCACATATATGCGTCAGAGAGCTTAAAAAGTAAGTTTTGCCGTTCATGGATGAATTAATTAAACTTAAACATCCATTTTTTGATCTTGTCTCAAAATCGTGGGAGAAGGGAACACTAACCTTCTTTTCTTTGCCAATGTTGAGAACAATGAGCTCCACCAACCCTCTAGTGTTCATCAACACGCCAAGCGCAATTGAGTCCCTAATGGGAATCATACACACCATTGCCACCACAAATGTCCCTAGAATTTTACCAGTACATGCCATGGATATTACCAGCACCAACAACCCCCACGCCTCTGCCCCCCGGATCTTAGCAATGTCGGTCTTCAACCCGCTTGTCGCGAAGTAGAGCGGGAGGAGCAAACCCAACACGAAGTCCTCGATCCTCTTGATCAATCTAGTTGCGAACACGCCTCCTTTCGGGATCATCAAGCCGAACATGAAGGCTCCGAAGATGGAGTGGATCCCTATAAGATCCGTCATGAACCCGGATAGCATTACCCCGGCTAGGGTTACGCAAATATAAGCCTCGTCCACGAAATCGTACTCCGGCGAGCACTGTCGGGCCATCCAGTTCATCATGGGCCGGATGACAACAAACATGAAGCCAACATAGGCCATACCTGAAATGAGGATCCACAAGGAAATCAACGGGCTTTTCGGGCCGCCGCTGCCACCCCCGGCAAGCGCCACCGCCAGGGCCAGCATGATCCAAGCAGCGACATCATTGAACGCGGCGGCGGCCATGGCGGTCTCGCCCACTCGGGTGGTGAGAAGCTTGAGCTCCGCAAGGATGCGGGCTAGGACGGGGAACGCAGTGATGGACAGGGCGACTCCCATGAACATAAGGAACTGGCTGTAACCGACCTTCTCTTCCCCGTGGACGAGTTTGCGGAGGATGAAGGTGGCCCCCATTCCAAAGAGGAAAGGGAGCGACATGCCGGCGAAGGCGATGCCAAAAGCATTCTTGCCGCTCCTCCGGATGGAGCCCAAGTCGAGCTCGAGGCCCACTAGGAACAAATAGAAGAGTAGGCCGATGCTCGCCGCGGACTCGAGTACTGGAATGCTCCACGAAGGGAAAACTAGGTTCAGGAAGCTGTCGAAGCGCCCTAGCGCCGACGGCCCGAGCAGAATTCCACCCTGAAACAAGAGATCCAACCAAAAACATGTCAAGCGTGTTGCGTAGCCTTTACGACATACAGATTTTTCACGATTCTCCTATGCTGGTCATACGATGCCTTTACGATTTTCTTCTCAATTTATGTGTTCCCTCTCTATAAGTATGATTTCACTAGCGTTACTTATATATCACAACCAAAAAGGCCAATTGAATAGCAATCATGTACCAAAATCTCAGCAATCACTTTGGGTTGGCGAAGTGGTTTGAGGAGGAAGGTGAGGAATCGGCTGAGGAAGAGGACCAAAATGGTTTGGATGATGAGCAAAGGGAAGGCGTGGCTCAACGGGTTGTCTCCTTGCCATGCTCCGTCCGACGATATCCTCACCGTCGTCATGTTAGGCGACAACGTTGACATGGTTGATGAGCAAACTTCTTTGAGATTGGGATCGATAAGGGTTTCGATAATTGAGTTTTCACAAAATCTGAGGATGCCTTGGGCTATTTAAGGTCGATGGCATGGAACTTTCAATTCTGAATGAACGCTAGCTTACTTTAAGTGCGCCTAGATTCACATAATATGATATCATATAACCTAAAATAATTTTTTTATGGGGATAACTTTGCGTTCCACCGAAGGGTTTTGATGTTAACATGTACCGGGTAAGGCTGTAGCCGGGTAGGTTCCATCATGTTTTGTGTTAGAGCAATATAATATTAATGCCTAACATATAAATGGAGTTTTTTTTTTCCACGAAGTTCTAAACCTATTGCATTTTGCCAATTCAGTTCTAAAATTTTCAATTTTACTAATTGAGTCTTAAACTTTTTTACATTTTGCCAATTAAATCCCTCAGACTTTTTTTGATTGGAATCACTGATGTAGACACCAAATTTATATTCATTGGCATAGTCGGTGACCGACATAAATAATTTTTCATAATATTTTTTTTTCGATTTTTTTAATTAATTTAATTAATTTTCTTTTCTTTTTCCTTTTTTTATTTTCATCTCTTTTCTCTCTTTTATCTTTATTTTTTTTCTTGTGGCCGATGAGGGTCATCAGATCCTCACTAGCCACTGGGTGAGAGCAGCAAAGCCCTTGTTGGCCGTCGGTGAGGGTCACGACCCTCGCTCGACCTGGCCCATGGCCTTGAGTCGAACTCGAGCAGCCATGGGCGAGACAACCTCACTGGTTTGCGGCCACCATGGCCATGAACCCAGAGCTCGACCTTGAGCAGCCATGGCAATTGCAAGCTCGAGATCTGGCAACCATGGCCACGAGTCGAGCTCGAATAGGCATTGGTGAGGTAGCCTAGCCGGTTCACGGCCACCATGGCCATGAATCTAGAGCTCGAGCGGCTATGGCAACCGTAAGCTCAAGTTCTGGCAAACATGACCACGAATCGAGCTCGAGTAGGCATTGGTGAGGCAGCTTAGCTGGTTTGCAGCCACCATGGCCACAAACCCAGAGCTCGACCTCGAGCGGCCATGGCAATTGCAAGCTCGAGTTTTGACAACCATGGCCACAAGTTGAGCTCGAGCAGGCATTGGTGAGGTAGCCTAGCCGGTTCACGGCCACCATGGCCATGCACCCAGAGCTCGAGCTGCCATGGCAACCGTAAGCTCAAGATTTGGCGGCCAGAGCTTGAGCTAGAGCTCGAGCAGTCATGGCAAAAATGAAAAGGTTTAGGACTAAGCTGTCAAAATTGAAAAGTTTTATAAATGAAATGGCAAAAGTGTAATTGATGTAGAACTTTTTGGTTAATTTTCCCATATAAATGCGACTCGAGAAAATTCGAGGTCAATTTTATTTTAGATCTTTCTTTTCAATTGTTTACATGTCGCTAATCAATAGAACTATGCTGATTTATTATGTGGTATTCTTCCCTAAATGTCACGATAATGCAAGTGCCTATGCCAAACTACTAAAGCCGAATACAATCGAAAGTTTCGCCCTCCCCGCACCACTAGATTGCAGGCCCGGTCGCTACCATCGTTCTTCCCTTCTTGGTTCAGCTTGCATGTGACAGGACATATCTCAAGTCACTCAATAACGTTGCTATAAGTGTATGTTGAATATGTGACCTCTCCCATCTATTAGCTAAAGTTTTTCAATCAGACGCGGATCGCGAATCGACATATTACTGGAAAAAAAGAGCTAAAAGTCGACCGGGTCAATGTTGTCTGGACACGAACTGCATTGGACATACATTTGTTTTCTTCTTCTTTTTTTGGGGTTGGTGGGTGGCAAATTCAAGCTTGGTGATTGGAGGACTTGAATGTGGACAGAGCACAAGCGATCCACTCCTATGCGGACAATATTGAAAATTCCAACCTTATCGCTGGGAATGCGAATCGGAGATGCGATACCATCAATGAAAATGAAAAGAGGAGGAAGAAAGAAACATCTTCTCCAAATAAAAATGTGTGCTTAAAAGCTGGGAATCGCATCGGCCTCATCACTTGCAGGGGAACAAATTCCTGTGAGTGGCCGTGGCGCCAGACACGTGTGCCTTGAAACGCCACTGACGGGATTAAGAAAATTGGGGAATTCGTAAGAATCCATGCAACAACCGACATAGTATATTTTAATACGCCGTGTGAGAAGTGTGACCCTCTCTTGTTTTTCTTTTCATGACCATATTGGAGATCTGCGGCCGTCCACAAGCTCGCTCCAATTGCAGCGGTATCTCCTCCCATCACTACGCTGGAATAAGTCCGAGCTGAGTACTCGAGCCGGAGGATTCGAACTCGACATGCGAAGGTGTGGATCGAAGCAGAACCACCGCTCGCGGATCTGGCAAAGCAGGAGGGTCCCCGTTCCCAACTAAGAACGCGATCACTGCCTGGTTTGGGAACTCAGTGGTTCATCATTTTATTTTTCCTTAAACTTAACGATCGAAGGTCTTAAAGTTGGGTTTTTTTTTTTTTTTGGTAAGGTCTTAAAGTTGGGTTGATAGCGATAAAAACCCTAAATTGTGATCATCATGACATTAGTACCCCAAGCTTATTTTTATGTCACAAAGAATCCTACATTATAACCACCATGACTTTAACACTCCGAACTTTTTTTTTTTTGTGTTATCAAAACTTATAAATTTTTTCCACTACTATATCAATACCACAAACTTTTGTTACACTGATATAAGTTTGGGATATCAATTACACGTAAAAAAAAAAGTTTAGAATTATTGGTGTCATTGTGGGTAAAATTTAAGATTTTTTTTCTGTGATAGGAGGAGGGTGTTTTTTCCTCGGACCTCTCCGTCTGATTGACTGAGCGTTGACTTTTGGAAATGATTTCGCAACTGTGGGTGTAGATGGAGTCTTAGGCTCTCTGAAACGCAAAGGGCAAATCTCGAGGACTGGTCTTCTTTTCTTTGTTAACGATAGGAAGTTCAATTTAAAAGTTTAAACTGATAAGTAAAGAAAAGCAAAACCCCATTATCAAGGGATGTGCAAGATGGATTTAGAGTGACTAACGGGGAATCTGATTTTGGTATTATTTTAAGAAGTCCAGCTCAAAAGTTTAAATAGAGAAGTGAAGGCTAAAAAGTTTAAGCGGTTCAATTCCATATGTGTATAAAAAGCATATAAATCCCATTGGTAAGCGATGTTGGATACTCCAATATATAAAACTGAAAGAAAAATAAAGTCTAGTGACAAGAAAATTACTTAAAAAGTTATAAACTTATTGTAATTGTGTTAATTCAGTTATAAACCTTTTTTTTCTAATTGAGTCCTAAACCTTTTATATTTGTGTCAATTTAATCCATCTGGGCAACTTTGGTCGGCCAGTGTTGATGTAGACGCTGGCTATCTTACGTGGCACTATCGACGCTGATGTAGACAATTTTAATATTTTTTCAAATTATTTTATCTTATTTTTCCTTTTTTTTATTTTCTTTTTATTTGTTTTTTATTATTCCATTCTCCTTCTTTCTCTAGTTAGTTGCCGAGGTTCAATGACTAGCTAGAGGCGAGAGCCGGCAAGGCGAGTCTTGCCCAGGCCGCTTGATGGGCGGGCGAGGCTCACCCTCACTATGTCTGGCGAGGGTTCGAGCCTCATCGGCCATGGGCGAGGCCCAATCTTGCTAGATCCAATAAGGTCATGTCTCGCCTAGCCACTGGCCAGGCTCAAGCCCTCGCTAGAGGTGGCAAGATCGCGGCCTTGACCTTGTGGCCTCTAGTGGAGGCGAGGGAGCCCTTGCGAGAGGGCTAGGCACGGCACAACTTCGCCGGATCTGGCGAGGTCATGCCTTGCCCGAGGTCGGCGAGCCCACTGACCCTCACCTCTGGGCAATCGTCGAGGTCCGGCGACCGGCTAGAGGAAAAAGAAAAAGGGAATAAAAAAAAAGAAAGAAAAAGAAAAGAATAAAATTCAATAAATAAATAAATTTAAAAAAATGTTAAATTATTATTAAAAATTATCCACATTAGTACTGGTGGTATCACGTAGGATGGTCGATGTCCATATCAATGTAGGCCGGTCAAAGTTGGCTTGATGGACTGAATTAGCACAATTGCAAAATATGTAGGACTTAATTGGCAAAGAAAAAGTTTAAAACTGAATTGGCACAATTATAATAGGTTTGTGACTTTTTTGGTAATTTTCTTATCTAATGACTGATAATTTCTTCTTCTTCTTCTTTTTTCCATTAAAACTAAAGGAAAGTAAGAGGAAAACTTTGATGAAATCTGCCAGAAGAGATGGAAAATGCTCGGTTGCTTTGGTAAATGGAGAAAGGAATGCACCATGGATGCGGAATTGAACTGAAAAGAGAGATGGAGACAAGAAATTATTTGATGAGCGTGTTACTTATACTAAATCGAATCTAAAACCTTCATATTTGGTTGAGGCCAATGTTCGTTAAAGTGGAGTATATAATATATATGCTTATTTACCAAAACCGGGCATCTGCGAAAAGGGTCTTTCTTTGGTTCCATCTCTTCCTGAAAAGAATAACATACCATTGATTGATTCTCTTATTAGCATGAGGTCCTTATTGTGAAATTATATCTCAAATTTAAGCCCGTTGCTTCAAAATCCGACCCAATGGAAGTCCAACCGCACGGAAACCCAAATTTGCATGTGATTAGAACTTGGCTGCTGACTTAGGTCATAACCGAAATGAAAGGCAAAACACCAGTAAAACATTGGAGTCAAACTCCATGTTTAGGTCTGGCTAAGGAATTCCAGTAAGTCCGACTCGGTCACACTAATATATATTCGTTCAGCTTATATAAATCACACGTTCTTTTAGCATAATGGTATCCGATTTTAGCTTCCGACCAACAAAGTGACCCTCCTTTGGCATTAGATAAATCGTATATTCTTTTAAGATATTCCACATATCTTAGCTAACAAGAATAAATATCATATCATTTCGATCGATTTTCAAATGTGATTACGATGATTCAAGTAAAAAGGAAAAGGAATTTTTTCTTTGTATGTCACGTAAAGTTGGGTTAAATCTGGTTGATCCGACCCAACTCATAAATGAATTGAGCGATGAGAGAGACACAGAAATTTGTCTGTTAAATTAATTTATTAAGTGATGTGATGCTTTATAAGTGAAGCGGTTATCTAAGTCCTTCGCTTTTTAAGCATCCACCAGAATTTTGTCATAAACAAATTTAGTAAACGAATCTATAATATGGCTACGAGCCTTCTCTGCATGAGTCTCCACAAAGAGTGCCGTTTGACCAATGAAAAATTAACAAAAAGCATGTCGGTATCAATATGGTAAGATGAGAAAAAGGCAAAATAAGTTCTCCAATCCGTTTATTTGGTGAAAAATTAATAGATTGAAAAATATATTCCTAAAAACGATCGCTTGTATCACTTATAAAAATGAATAAACTAAAAAAAAAATTCATCATCTAAGAAAATATTTAGATATAAATTACCATCGATAATGAAAATATTTTCAGTTGACTAATTATTTTAAGCAACACAAGTGATAGTTTTAAGAAAATATTTTCGCAATCATTCATTTTCTATGAAACAAACGGAGCATTAAACTAATAGAATTCTTCTAATACTAAGAATGGAATATAAATAAGATCTTAGTCAAGGATTACCATCACCAAATTTGCACTTTTTTCAAAGATTTCCAAGAAAAAAATAGAGCAACTGATTTAATTCAATAAATAGAAGTTATTCGAGTTAAAGATTCATGGTCAAAATGAAGAATTACTGTGCAAGTCCAATGAAAGTTCTAATAAAGTTTAGGGTTAATACTACGAAAAACTCCAAACTGGTACACCTATGATGATTTTACCACGAACTAATTGTTTAACCACTAAAAATCCCAAACTGGTACACTTGTGATAATTTTACCCCGAATTAATTTTTGATCATAAAAAATCTCAAACTGGTATACTTGTGATGAATTTACCCTCCGTTAAAATTGATTAATATCACGGAAAACCAAAAATTCATAACTTGTGATAAATAGAGGATAAAAACTCCAAACTGATACACTCGTCAACTACGAAGCGTCATCAAACTCAGCAATTTAACAGTAAAATTTAACGGAAACTGATAAAGGGTAAATTATCATGGATGTACCGGTTTGAGATTTTTGGTGATCAATAAATTAGTTTAGAGTAAAATAATTATAGATGTACCAGTTTGAAGTTTTTTATGATAAAAAAATTAATTTGAAGTAAATTTATCACATGTATATTACTTTGGGATTTTTCATGATATTAACTCTAAAGTTTATATAACACGTTTATGTCAAACTATTTTTCAAATCACAGAAATCGTAAAGTGGTGCCATCCTCTCAATCCGTGTGTAGTTGACGTGATAGCTCCTGGCTGGCGGACCCATTAAGAACCTGCGCAAAACACTTGATTTTGCTGAGTTTTAGTTGGTACGGTGTAATGAAATTTTAACTGTTGAATAAGTGAGCTAAAAACAGCATCGTTTTGGCCCAAAATGGTCATATTTGGAAAGGCTTCATGTGGCAAGAGTCCATTGTGTAATTGGCCACGTTCTTGCCACGTCCAACTACTATGGGGGACAGTTTACGGCAAAATTGGACATAATGCTAATGAAGGATAAATTTAGGATAGCGGTACCACTTTGGAGTTTATGGGGGCCGAAAACCAGTGTTGGATAGATATGTCCAAGTGATATCAACTTAGGATTTTATGTGCTATTAGCCCTTATTTAATCACTTCTAAAAAATGATTGACACGTTTAGAACCAAATATTTTGGGAAACATAAAATTTTAGTATCTCAAAATTAGTAAGTGACTTTGCCCTGACCACACATGAGGGAGAGTAGCATTATATATATATATATATATATATATATATATATATATATATATATATAAACGGGCTAAAGTTGAATACAAAAATTTAATGTTGTAAATCTATTATTCCTATTTTATCATATAATAAAACATGAAATAACTCTATATGAGGTAATGAAAAGAAACTAATACCAAGCGCTTATCGATTCCAAGATTAGCAAGGGGATTAGCAGAGTGATTTCCTCCCCGAAAGTTATGTTGTACTTTAAACTCAAAGTGAAAGCGCAATAGTCTTTAGTTATCTTTAAGCAAAGCAGGTTCATCATTATCAATCATGAGCTTTGGCTTAACTAGATCAATGATTGATATAGAGTCAATATCAATGATGACCTAATGAAAACCAAGTTGTTTTGCGAAATTAATTCCCAACCCCAAAGTCCAAAGTTTTGCTTGTGTCGATGAACATATTCCTACAAATGCGACAAAACCACCAAGCCAGTCACCCCTTCATTTCTAAATAAACCTCCTACACTAGCAAGTCCTGGGTTGCCTTTAGAGGTCCCATTAATATTCAGTTTAATCCATCCGGAAGGTCGAGAATCCCATCTGACCAAAATTGGAGAAGTGCATGATACACTTAAACGTCTAGTTATTCACAGATGAACCTTTCATGATTTCCCTTGTGTATGACCAAATTGCTTGCACCGGATTTGAAGGAAAAACAAAGTTGTATTGAAAAAGTAATTTGTTTCTCCATTGCAACAAAGTCTCGCACCTACTCCAACAATTATGCTCCAATCATGATGAAAATTCAATCGCCCTTTACTAGCGAGATTTGAATTCGACCATTGCAACAAATTCATTGAAAAGAATTCTCTTAAAAATTGTTGTGGGACAAACTCAAGCCATATCCTACGGACAATTGGATAATCCCTTAGAACATGTCAAGTTATTTCGGCATGAGACTCATATGTCAAGCAATATGGATTTCCTCCCAAGTAGCGAGACTGTCTTCAATTCATTTGCCATCAGTCACTTATGACCCGTAAGAGGAAAGGTCTAACACGTTGAGGTCCCTGCTACTTTCAAATTGTGGACCATATACTATCGGACTCTTAATTGTGTGCCCTATTAAATACGTCACACACTGCCTTAATAGAGAAAGACCCACTTCCAGTACCCTCCCACGTAAGAATATCGGGAGAACGATATTAAAAGTGCCAAAAATTATATACAACGCTCATTTTAGTGTCAAAATTTTTTTTCGTATCACTTAAGTATCAATTTTTTTAAAAAATGATTATTTAAGTGCTAACTCTGATCGGGATCGCCGAAAATCCGACGTGGCCATTTTTTATTAATTTCTCAGTCCGATGTGGCTCACCAATGTGCCCGGTTAGTATATAACTCCTAAACAACATCGTTTTTCCCCTAAACATAATCCCTAAATCGATTTTTTTTGTTTGGAACCCTAAATCGATATTTTTTTTGGTTGAAAGAGCCCTAATATTTTCACGTTCTTGAATGTGCTCTCTTCTCATGGATCAATCTGAAGGACTGGTGGTGGTCGGCAACGAAGGCTTGAAGCTAACAGATTTTGCTTCGTGTTGCCCTCTTCATAGCGCGCTTCCATTTCCACCATGAGACCACCAAGAAGAAAAAGAGATTTTCAAGATCCCCAAAGCGGCTCATTCCCTTGCGGTAGCCAAGTCCGCAAAATCACAGAAATCGGCCTCTAAAAACCCTAATCCGGTGAGTAATTGCTCCTCCCAGGAGCAAAATTCGAGATCGGAAGTTCGTTTTGGCGAAGAGGGACGCAAGGAAACGGGAATCCAAATATAAACGAGTGGCGTTTGAAGACCGTGATGGGCGAGGCCAAACCTGGACAAGTGGGTTGCGAGCGATGCATGCTTGTCCATGACCGTCGTCGGCGTCGTGCGGCCATATCTGGTCGGCTCGATTAGTGCCGGCGACTCGGCTGGTGGCAACGATGAGGGGAGGGGCGAAAGTCGAACTCGGTGGAAGGGGCTGACCAGATGGGTTTTTCGAGCAAGAGGGACTGGAGGCGTCGGAGCAGGCGACGCCATTGTTGCAGAGAGGGAGCTTAGAGAGAGAGAGAGAGAGAGAGAGAGAGAGAGTAACGAAGGAGAAAGATGAAGAAAAAAAAAATGGCGATATTTTCTTTTCTTCTTCGTGGGATAGCATCCAAAAAGCCAACGTGAACTGGTTTTTTAATAAAAATTACCAACTCATATTAATTTTTTAATATAAATGTCATGCAACATTTTTGGCTGGAAATTCTTGCCGGAAGTATTTAAATGATCGTTTTTTCTTTGATTTGGTACTTAAGTGAGTCGACGAAAACTTTTGGCATTAAATGAGCGTCGTACAAAACTTTTGGCACTTCAATTATCCTTCTCTCCAAGAATATCATCGCAACCAGAGGCTAAAGGAGTTTTCGATAGTTCTAGTGCGTAAAATTATATCTGATGGTATAATTCCTTGAAATTTCCGAAAACTTCAATTTCTATTCAGCACATAATGGCAAATTTCTCTGTCCATCTCCGAAGGAGATAGTTGGGTGATAACAATATTATACATTGGCTTCACTACTCCCACTTTCAACAAATTTTGGAAATGATTTGATTTTCTCCAACACACCCAAATTCCTATACAAAAGCCATACGATCTCCTCGGAACACTATTTATGGGACGAGAAACGCGTCCAGCACAGCACCCCCCATATCCATCATCATACGATATCATCGATCTCCTTCAACTTATTGGGCTCGCTGCTCTCCACCTTGGACGCGGGAGTCTCCTCCCCATGGCCCAAGTCATGCTGCTGGATCACGAGAACCGAGCACGCGATCCCGCGGCTCGACGACGCCAGCACGTCCCCGATGGGCCCTAGCTCGGGGTGCTCCGCCGGGCGGTCTGCCAGGTCCGCCACCATAGCCGAAGGGAACCGCCCCTTGCCCACAACTACGAGGTTGTAATCCTTGCTCTGGCCGATCACCAGGACTTCCTCAACCACGTTGCCCGCGACTTTCTCCGTGTAACTCGCCGTGCTGTCCCACCGCTCTCGGAATTCTGCGACTGCGGCCTCGTCCAGTTCCTGGACCATTAGCACGAAGAAACGGTCAATACTAGGAAAATTTAGTACGCTAAATCATGTGCTCGTGTGTTTGGATTATTAGAAGAATTGCAAGAAAAAAGAGAGGGTACCTTTTCCTTTTCTCGATTCATATGCGCGATCGAGAAGCTATAGCTCTTCTCTCTGCATTTGCTCAAGGATGGCCTCAATGTAATTTCGCTCCCTTCGGCCTCCGGTTTCTCCACGAACCTCACCACGGTCACCTTGACCGCGGGGTGCTCCGCCATCCGACCGCCCAACTCCAGCGCCTCTCGATCATCCGGCCCACCGAAAAACAGGATGCACACCCGCTGGACCGCCGACATGTCAGGCCCAGGGGTCTCGGACCGGCCCCAGAACCCGTGGTCCACGAGCACGGCAACCGAGCACGGGGCGTGCTTCAGCACCCTCTGGTTGACCCCTCTCCACCCGTGGCCCACATTGTCCTCCGTGGCCTCGGCCCCCCTCGCCCCTCCGGGACTTGTGGAACGGTAGGACGATCATCGCAACCCTCTTCTCTTCAGCCACGTGGCAGATATCCTCGTGCATCGTGGACAGTGCCGAGATCGCTGTAGTGGGCCGGACCAAGACCCGACCCAGTTGGCTGTACGCTTGGAACGCCCCCGCGACTCGGTCGTGCCACTTCCCGCGGCGCGGCAAGTTGAAGAAAGGGAAGCCATTTCTCCGGGCCCGCTGGACCATGATGATGGAAGACGACCGCTCGGTGAGCTCGACGAGGTGCATGATGAAGAGCTTGAGCATGGATTTCTTGGTGCTTCGGATCGACTCGATGAGGCTGATGAGGGAGGGCACGTTCCCAGGGCCATGCAGGCACGTGAGGATCCGGAGCTCATCCTTGGACGAGTCATCGGTGTTTGACAAATCGCGCAGCTTGCGGTGCGTCGGAGCAGCGCGGGCAGGCTTGTAGACGGCCATGACGGTGGGTGTGGTGATGAAGGTGGTGAACAGCGCCATCAGCACTAGAATTGCGAACATCTCATCGTTAAGAACCTGCAGACCACACCAGAACAATCTTGGTCACATATTTTAGAACGATCATCGTATAATAATGCGAATGTTCATTATGTCTAAAATCAAAGGATGTCACGGCATAATTGACATAAGGTTTCGAACTATATTTGACTCCTATTTCGAAATAGGACCTAAGTTGGCTCATCACTCACGCGCGGTCCAGATTTACCTAAATGGCAAATTGCCAACATCGTCTAGGGGCGGACAAAAATGGGAATTGTGGTACTTTTTGACTTTCGTAACAGATTCACGATTAGGCATCTAGGGACGGATTTGATGGTGACCCGCAAAGACAATAATTAGATGATGACGTGGGCGTGTACAAAGCCATGGTCTTAAGACCTTTCAAGAGGAGGGAAACCAAGGGGAAGTTTAACACCTATTCTTATACGAATTTGCCACTTGACTAAAGTTCCTTTGACCCGTCACTTATACTTTACAGTCCTTTCTAGCCAAATTATTCTTTGTTTCTTAAATATATAAGTGGGATCATGATGTCAAACCTAAGTTTACACTGCAGATGGGCATTCAGATAAATGAGTCATATCCAATAGGGTTAATATCACGAAAAATCCTAAACTAGTATACGTGATAATTTTACTCCAAACTAATTTTTTGATCACAAAAAACCTTAAACTGGTACACCTATGACAAATTTATCCAAAACTGATATATTTGTGACAAATTTTCCCTTCGTTAATTTCCGTTAAATTGAATTAACACTATAAAAAATCACAAACTAGTACACCTGTAACAAATGGAGAATAAACCATAAAATCGGTATATTAGTTAACTGTGGCGTGTCATTTAATAAAGTAATTTGACTGTAAAATTTAATGAAAACAAACTGAGGATAATTTGTCACAAGTGTACCAATTTAGAGTTTTTAGTGGTAAAAAAATTAGTTTATGATAAAATTATCACAAGTGTATCAGTTTGAGGTTTTTCGTGATATTTAATCCTATCCAATATCCAATAACATCGAAATACACAGCACAATGCGAAGTGCGGTGTATCGAGTTGAGAGCGTCCAAAAACAAGAAATTAATGAAAATGAATGATGGTATATGGAAGGATACGTGGTACCGGACGCCTTTATGGGAGTCAAAGGCCACTAAGATTATAATTAGTCTTAATTAGTCTAAAGTGCCAGTGACTAATTGTACCCGTGGACTAAAATTCTCGGCACTATCAAATTAACCTTAATTATCAGCAATTTTACACTAAGAAAGTACTAGACCAACATCAAAAGCGAAATTTACGATCACTTTAAAGGTACTAAGAAAGCAAGCATGAGTCACGTAACTACTAGCTTAACTTCTTGTGGCAGCGTATGACGAATCGGTGCACCAATTTCTATAACTCCGTGTTAAATCGAATGGCTTCAGAAATCCCTACTCTATCGCTCATGCAATATTTTATCTTTTTGTGACCTTCCAGGTTCATATAAACAAGAAATTAAAAACAAGCAAAGGAAGAAGACATGATGGCTACGATGTTCTACAAGTCTTGCCGACTAGTGGGTTCTATAAGTCAACCAATAATGCACTTCAAGGACGGAAAAACAGGGGCGGCTCGCCTAATACTGTTTTTAGCGACGGGAGAGTCGAAAGTCTATTTCGTGGAAGCGTCGCTCCACTTACGAGGGGCCCCCGTCTGATCGTCGAGCACAGTTGTCTCCAGCAGGAATAGTATGAAGACTTCATTTTCATAACCGCAATTCATTTAATGTGAAAACCCCAGTACTAAAGTTCGCTGTGTTTTTAAAATGTCGTCAATATTCACGAAAGAGATCATTGAAAAGCACAAAGAGAGAATGTATATAGACGTATGTGTACGTAGAACTCTGGATAAATAATTTACCTTCTTCTCTTTGCCGATGTTGAGTACAATGAGCTCCACGAGCCCCTTGGTGTTCATCAACACCCCCAGCGTGATGGCCTCCCGGGCCGGCATCGCGAACATCATGGCCGCCGCAAATGTCCCGGCGATCTTCCCCGCGCATGCCGTCGTGATCACCAGCGTCAGCAGCCCCCATGCCTCCGCGCCCTGTATCTTGGCCACGTTCGTCTTGAGCCCACTCGACGCGAAGTAGAGAGGCAGGAGCAGCCCAGTCACGAAGTCCTCGATCCTCTCGATTAGCCTCTCCGCGAACTCCCCGCCCTTCGGAATGGTCAACCCGAACACGAACGCCCCAAAGATTGAGTGTATCCCGATCAAGTCTGTCATGAACCCCGAGACCAGCACCCCCGCCAGCGTCAGCACGATGTAGGCCTCGTCGACCACGTCGTGCTCCGACGAGCACCGCCGCGCCACCCACCTCATGGCGGGCCGGACAGCGACCATCATGAAGGCCACGAAGGCGACCCCCGAGAGGAGCACCCATAGCGACACAAGCGGGCTCTTGTGGGCCCCGCCCTCGGCCCCGTCCCCAGCCAGCGCCACCGCCAGGGCGAGCAGGATCCATGCGGCCATGTCATTGAAGGCAGCGGCTGCCATTGCCGTCTCGCCGACCTGGGTGGTCAGCAACTTGAGCTCCGCGAGGATGCGGGCCAGGACAGGGAAGGCGGTGATGGAGAGCGCCACCCCCATGAAGACCAGGAACTGGCCGTAGCCGACCTTGTCGGCCCCATCCACGGTGCTGCGAAGGACGAAGGCAACCCCGATGCCGCACAAGAAGGGGAGCGATATGCCCGCAAGGGCGATGCCAAGGGCGCGGCGCCCGCTCCGCCGGACGGAGCCGAGGTCGAGCTCGAGGCCGACAAGGAAGAGGAAGAAGAGGAGGCCGATGCTCGCGACGGACTCCAGGATAGGCGTGCTCCAGGACGGGAATATCCGGTGCAGGTAGGCCTCGTTCCGGCCGAACGCGGATGGGCCCAACAGAATCCCACCCTTCAAAGTTCATTCGAAAAGAAAAACACATACAAACACAAATTAACTTTTACCAAGAACCAAAGTCAAACACAAAGAGAATCAAAAACATTAGAATACTTACCACGATCTCGGCGATGACTTTGGGTTGGCGGAGGGGCTTGAGCAAGAAGGCGAGGGAGCGAGAAACGACGAGGATGAGCGTGGTTTGGACGATGAGGAGAGGAAAGGCGTAGTCGAGGGGGTTGTCGCCCTGCCATGCCCCGTTCGAGGAGGTCTTGATGGAGGTTATGTTCACCGCCATTCTTCCTCTTTCGGCGTCGCGTTACTATCTTTTCGATCGGTGATTTCGGCGTCTGTGATCTTCGAAACTCTTCTAAACTGTGTTCTGGATCGTCATCAAGAGGGAGGGAGAGAGAGAGGGGGAGAGAGAGAGAGAGAGGCTCGTGAAGAGTGCAATGAAGTGAGCCAAATTTATAGGGGGAGGAGGAGAAGGAGACGAAGCAAGAGTTAGGCGATTTTGGCCAGACACCATTGCTGAGTTGAGCGGACCCAATTTGGGCAACCCCTTTTATTTTTTTTTTTATAAAAAAAATTAATGAGTAACTAGGGTATATTCCGGCGGTGTAAAAAGAATAAATTATATAAGCGACTTTATACACCATTGAATTGAATAGAGTATAATCCTAAAATGAAGGGCCCGCAAAGCTGCTTAAGTGAAATTTCCTTTACATCGACAATATATGATCTATTTTGCCATTTTCTTAATTGGTGAATAGCTATTATTTATTTATTCATATTCTTTTTGTCAGTCACACTCTAAATCTCAACTTACTCTCAGACTTTTGCCCTGCCTCTTGCAGGGCGTAAAAGTCGAAACCCATATCTGAAATTACACATCCCCATTCCTAGCCTCCACCGTGAGAAGTGGGGATTCGAACTCCCCATCTCTCCCTTCTCAAGTAAGAAGAGTGGCCACTGAGGTTGTGTGAATAGCTATTAGACATGTGTATTTCCACGACGATCTTATTCGACCGGCATACACATAAACAAATATGAATTTAAGAAAACCCTACCACATTTCGTAATTATTTTCTAATAAAAATTATCCAATTCTAAAATTTGGTCATGAAAAATTATTATATAGTAAACGGTGCGTACGATCTATTATGTCTATTTGTTTTACTAGACGAGAAGGATGGGAAAATATAACGAGCAAAGCTATTTATCCGAACACTGTCAAGAGAACTCTACATTCGGCTATGGTATATTTTGCTTACGAGCCTGCCCCATCCGTCCCGGCAAGGCCACCGGAGGGCTATGCACCACAGCCACCCGATTGACTTATGAAAAGGTCTTCTCGAGATGGGCCGGCTCGTCCCGGTGATCGCCCGATGTGCCTGAAAAAGGTAATTTTCGTTGGCCCGGTTTCGGGGGGGGGGGGTGGTCTGGTTGGGTACGATGAAGCATTTGGTATGACCGTTTTCATGTGATGTGCGAACAAGTAGGCTCCCTTTTCCCACGGCAAAGCTAGTCTGGTTTTAATGTAGACTCATATGGTGTAGAATGGTCACAAGGACAAAAGTTCACCAAACTGAGCAATCTAAACCAATATGCTCACGGGATGGAAATGAAGCTCCTCGCCCCCCTTTCCATTAAAGCAAAGCTATGCTTGCTGATGGCAGCCTAATTTCAAATTTCGTGAAAGATTCGTGGACTTATTCGATCGGGCTATACAACAAATCACCGAAACGAACTCGAAATTAGGTTTCAACAAACGGCATGACGAGTGCCCCCAGAAACGAAGAAATGTTTTTCATAGCGTTTGATGTACATGTCACGAGGGCAGGCGGACAGTATATTGGAAAGTACGAATAGTCCCTTTTTTGGCTGCTACAACAATGACCCGGGCACTTTTAACAAAGTCAATTATAATCTCCACAGATTTGAGATAAGATAACACGAGGCACTATCTTCCCGAACTCGAGGTAATCAACAGAGAAGTTGCAACGTCGTCATCCTCTTCATCCAAGACTTTTCATCGTCTTCACAGTAAATTTCGTACCCTTTTCGTGTATGACGTGGACAAAATAGACACGATGATCGCTCAACCAATCAAGTCCCCTTGGTCCACGTCCGAAGGCAAAAACCAAATAGGGTTTTTTCACCTGTCTTATGGGGCAACTTCCTGGTACAAGTAATCCCCCTGACTTTCCAAGACGTTTTCTCGTTTTGACCTCGTTTTTTCCTGCGAATTATATATTTCGGAGATAACGATCAATTCCAATGAACGACTTCGCCAAGAACGTAGGCGCTCGACACAAAATCCCATAAAAAATATAAATGTCCACTTCTATTACATGGGGCTCAAGGTTTTTAGGGTTCGTGGCAAGTTCTGTCCCCTGCACGTCTCCTGTTCATCGTCACCTCTTGCTTCTTTGCACCCCGGGACACGCCATGACTCAACCTCGTAATTTGCTAAGCTTAAATGTGGACGCGACTGATTTTGTGGAGTTGACTATTGATATATGCATCTCATATGTAGTACGATCATATCAAAAAGAAGTGTCTTACTTATAGTATCATGAGGAAATATCATGACGAGGAAGCTCACCTTAAGTAGGCCTAACTAGGGTTGATGAAATATTCTCTTAGTCTTATAGATCAAATAAGGCACGATTCAAGACTTGGATAAATAACCTAAACAAAGAATTGTTTGTTTTTAGTTACAAGTAGAGTTGAAAATGAGGGTACTCTTTAATAAGTAGTAAACATGGTCTAATTGAGTTAGCTGGAAATTACTGATATGAATGCCAGCCACTGTACATGGCATGACTAGCACTAACGTGGACATTTTTAATAATATTTTAAATTTTTAATGGTTTTTTTCCTTTGTTTCCCTTTTCTTTTGTTTTTTTTTTTTTGTTTTTGGAGTTAGGGCCAGTGAGGGTGGCTAGCCAACCCCTACTAGCTTTGGGCAAGGGCATTGCGGCGAGGGTCGCCGTCTACCCTCGCCGGCCCTAACTCCAAAAAAAAAGGACAAAAACCATAAAAAAAAATTCAAAATTTTATTAAGATATTATTTAAAAATGTCCACGTCAGCACCGGCTATACCACGTAAGATGGCTGGTGTCCAAGTCAA
Source organism: Syzygium grande (assembly GCA_024733475.1). Classification (NCBI taxonomy): domain Eukaryota; kingdom Viridiplantae; phylum Streptophyta; class Magnoliopsida; order Myrtales; family Myrtaceae; genus Syzygium; species Syzygium grande. The sequence goes on from JAMXDD010000010.1 coordinate 26,259,491, forward strand.
CAATTTCCATTCAAAATTGGCCGGATGGACTAAATTGGCAAGAAATGAAAATATTTATAATTCAATTGATAAAATTAAAAGGTTTAAAACTGAATTGCAGAAATACAATAGGTTTATGATTTTTTTGATGATTTTTCCAAAAACACTACACTTATATCCTGTGGTTGACCTGTCACACCATATTTGCCATGCACTCAACATAATATAGTTTTTTTTTCATAAACAAGCACATTTAAGCTACAATTTTAAATATGTTTTTTTCGGGCTTTATTTGGTGCGTCGCTTGTGATGTCACATTCAATTTTTTTTTCTTTTTTAATTTAACTATCTGTCGGTAACTCCTTAATCCGTACCACAGCCAACCAAATATTTTTCCTCGAGTAGTGCTATACACGTTATATTTAATGATTGCCGTGTATGCGTTTAATAAGTAATGCTTGGTTTCTTGAAGTTGTGAAAGCGCACATTTATCACCTGATTAGCAGCAATCGTGGAAATATTCGTGTTCATGCGGTACACATCATGTACTATGCTTGATTCCGTGATAATTTAAGAACACGAATTGCGTGTTTGACTTGAAATCCTACGTTGTGCTCATCCCATCTCACGGGGAAAAGTCATCAGGCGCTTCGGTTTCACCAAAAAGTCACCGGACCGTGCAATAAGATAATATAATGTAGCTTAGCTAGAGGGCTAGTGACAATGATAAGTTCACATAAATTATGGGTCGGTGCTGATATCCCGTCAACATCATGGACTGTGCTTTCAACGGTGAAAAAGCTTACCTTAGGTATATCCTTTTTAATGTCATGGATTTGATAAAGCACGAACCAAAGCTTGATTATAAAGTCCGAACACTACGTAGAGTCGAAAACAAAAGTACCCTCTTGAATCATTAGCAACATTGGTTTCAAGTGTTTACTGATTTGAACCCTCGAGATCACTGGGTGGTCAGTGGTCTCGAATCGTATGGGATGAATCTAGTTTTGCAACATCGCATGGTTTTTCGTGTGCTATGTTACGGGTGGAGCCAAATCAATGTAAGATTTGTGAATGAGAACGATTTGAATGCATGTGCAGCAATTATTAGAGCCGGGAAGCTTGAATACTAAGGAAGAAGGATGCACCGGTTTTGTGTTGCTGACTTGTTACACTATATTTGGGAAAAATTACCAAAATAGTCCTAAACATATTGCAATTGTACTAATTCAGTTCTAAACCTTTTTTTAATCAATTCAATCTTAAATCTTTTGTATTTGTGCCAATTCAATTCATTTGGTCAATTTTGATCGGCCGACATTGACATGGACGTTGGTCAAACAGCGAACATTGATGTGGCAAATTTTACAATTTGTTTATTTTTATTAATTTTTTTATTTTTGTTTTTCCTTTTCTTCTTCCCCCCTGGCCGAACTTGCCAAGGGAGACTTGCCGGCGAGCTGACCTCATCGGCCAGTGGGGAGGTTTGCCCTCGCCGACACTAACTCTGCCCTCGCCATAGCTAGGCGAGGTCGAGCTCGCCCAGCGGCGACAAGGGCAGAGCTCACCATGGCTAGGCTACCCTTGTTGCCGCTGGGCAAGCTCAACCTCACCCAGATCTGGTGAGGTCAAGCCTCGCTGGTGCTGGCAAGGCGAGCCTTCTCAGTTTTTTTTTTTTGGCCTTTCCTTCTTCTCTCACAGAGCAAGGGCTAGGGCCAGCGAGGTCCTCGCCATGGCTAGGCCGCCCTCACCGCCATTGGGCAAGCTTGGCCTTGCCAGATTTGGCGAGGTCGAGCCTCGCCATGGCTGTGGGCGAGATCAAGCTCGGCCTCGCCATGGCTGTGGACGAGATCAAGCTCGCCCAGCGATGGCGAGGTCATCTCACTAGCGAGCCTCCCCCTAGCCGAACCAGCTAGGGGGAAGAAGGAAAGGAAAAAAAAAGCGAAAGGAAGAAAATAAAAAAATAATATTTAAAAATTACCACGTTTGTGATGGTCAATCGGCTAGCGTCAACGTCAGCGCTAGTCAGTTAAAATTGGTTGGATGGACTAATTGACACAATTGTAAAAGGTTTAATATTGAATTGACACAAAAAAATGTTTATAATTGAATTTGCATAATTACAATTAGTTTATGATTGTTTTGATCATTTTCCCACATATTTGCGATGCACTTTGACATTTGGGCTTCATTCGGTGGGTCGCTCATGATTTAACATCCAAAATTTTATTTTAATTAAATAATTTATCGGCCGCTCCTTAATCAGCACCACAACCAATCAAAATATTTTCTTCAACTAGTGCTCTATATGTCATACATAATGTAATTTTCATGTAAACACCTGGGAAGTAATGCGCAGTCACCTGAAGTAATATTTTCTTCTCTGAAACGATCATTTAGGCACTTCGACTCGCACACGATCCTGTCTAATGTCCCCCCTTTTCTCTCGTGTCCTCACACTTGGCACTGAAAGAAGTTCTGAATACTCTAGCCTACCTAGGGAGATATTGGCATCATTTAGGCACTTCGACTCGCACACGATCCTGTCTAATGTCCGCCCTTTTCTCTCGTGTCCTCACACTTGGCACTGAAGGAAGTTCTGAATACTCTAGCCTACCTAGGGAGATAGTGACATTGATGGTTCTGAATACTCTCCAGCCTAGCTGGGGAGATAGTGACATTGACGGTTCAGAATACTCTCTAGATGAGTTCACATAAATTATGGGAGGAAGCGCAATTATTTGTGACATTAGATTCAATTAATTAAAGAGCATGGTGATGATCGCTCGGTGCTTACTTTAATGGAGTGCCATTAAATATGGTCTTATCTAGCAATATATATTAATTGGGGGGGCAATTATGCTGATTCTATGTTGAAACGTGGTACGCGTTGGAGCACTCGGGGGAGCTTTCAGCTGTTCAGTTTGCGACATTTGTTTCAATGAGGATTTCATGCCCTTAATCAAGAAATTAAAGTACGAATCATTGCTACTTAGGCTCCGTTCATTTCACGAAAAAATATGACGTTTTCAGAAAATCATTTTTTAGGAAAATGATCATATTTTCCGTCGTTCAGCTGAAACATGAAAAAGACCCGAAAAATATTTTTCATTGTTTGGTATGAAAAATCTGATTTCATTTTATTCCTTGCACTATTTTTAATAATTTTTTAATTTTAAAAAAATTCAAAATTTTAATTTTTTAAAATAATTTTTATATTTGCTTTCTTTTCTCTCTTTTTTCTTCTTTTCTTCTTTCCCTGTCGATCGCCCACCACTGCAACCAGCCATAAGCAAGGCTCGTCCTTGCTCCCCCAAGGCCGATGACCTCAAGTGAGACTGAGCCTCACCTCGCCGGCCTTGGGCGAGGCCAACGCCTTGCCAGATCTAGCTAGGCGAGGTGAGGCCTCGCTCGCTTGAGGTTGGCGAGCTCAGGCGTGGTCTAGCCTCGTCTCGCCTCGCCGGCATCGAGTGAGGCCTCGCTCGAGCTCACCTACCTTGGGCGAGCAAGGCGCCAGCCTCAAGCAAAGCTGGATCTAGCGAGGCTCAACCTCCCTCGAGCTTCACTGGCCTTGAGCGAGGTCGAGCATCGCCGAATCTGGGTAGGTGACGTTGAGCCTCGCCTGTGGCCAGTTGTCGGCCGGCAATCAGCCCGAGAAGAAGGTCCAAAAAAAAAAGAAATGAAAAGATAATTAAAAATTATAATTTTTTTAAGAAAAGAAAATTAAAATAATTAAAATGAATGGTGAAAGAAGAAAGGGAGAAAATGTTTTCCTCTTTTCAAAAAAAGAAAAACATTTTCCACACTTTTGAAAGTGTTTTGTCCATTAAGAGAAAACGATTTTTATGGTAGTTTATTTTCCGTGAAACGAATGCCAAAAAATCGAAAAAATGATTTTTCAAAAATGATTTTTCATGAAACGAACAAAACTTTAGGGAAGGTTCGATCTAGTGCTATAACCCTTCTTTTTGATCTGGCATTGATGCGCCTTTTGACTCGGAAACTTTTTATAAAACAAACATCTCCACGAGATTTTGTTCTTCCTTTTGCTCCGCCATGGTTGGTTGCGCGCGATCGGGCGGGATTGCATCAAAAGCCACAACACAGTAGAACGAATGATCATTTGCATGAGCATTGTTTGACTATATGATGTCGTACATGTGTGGTGGAAATCAATATAATTTTTTAGGATTACTAAGCCTAGGGAATGTTCGTAGTGGAAACTATTTTATGCATTGGCGGTATTGGATAAAGTAATACTATGTACATTACAAAAGAAGGAAAAAAGAAACGAAACTCAGCCGTAGGGGTTCGCTGAGTGATTATGCCCTTGATTTGGATCAAATGAATCTGGTATTCAAATTACAACGTAACCCATTGATAGTGAATTTGAGAGTCACAACGGCCACCCTATGGGTAGGCCTTACTTGATGCATGAGAACAGGATAGTTTTTACTCTATCGTTAGAACGTAAGTTGATAAGTAGGCGAAGAACCTGCCATTGACTGGTTTGAGGGTCAATGTGCGTCTCAACCCTACCTTTTTATCATTATTAATCTTATTTATATGGAAAAAAGCTACAAAAAAACTTCAAATTATGATCACTGTAATACATTTACTTTGAACTTTTTTTATGACATCAAAAATCATAAACTATACCTACCGTGACACATGTACCCCAAACATTTTCTTGTTACATAAACAAATTTTAAATTTGTACCTATATGACACAATTACTCTTCATCAAAATTTTATTAGATGATTTTTCAGCTAAAATAATATCGCTTTTATTTCACTTAAGTCATGTGGGCGCCATATTCCATGCAGGCAGATTTTTAACGGTTTTCATTGATAGGATTTTGATAGAGGATTAATGTATTACATAGGTACAAGTTTGAGATTTTTGGTATCATAAAAAAAAAGTTTAGGGTGAAAGTGTTACAATAAGCATAGTTTAGAGTTTTTCGTGACTTTTGGCCTATTAATATTAAGGGAAAAAATCACTAAAAACCCTAAACTTTGCCCCTCGTGACACATTTACCCCGAACTTTTTTTTGTAACATCAAAAACCCCAAACTTTGCTATTTGTGACACATTTACCTTAATATATTATAGCCTAGGGTATTTTAGTCTTTTTCCTTTTTTCTATTTTTTTTTTTTTTTTTTCCGGCGAGGGCAAGGGACCCTCGCCCCGCCCAGGCGAGGGCTGCCCCGCCGGGCGTCGGCGAGGCGAGCCCCTCGCCCGCGTCGGGCGAGCCTCGCTCGACGCCGGCGAGGGCAGCCCCGCCAGAAAAAAGAAAAAAAACAGAAAAAAATAGAAAAAAGGAAAAAGACTAAAATATCCTAGGTTACAGTATATTGGGGTAAATGTGTCACAAATAAGAAAATTTGGGATTTTTGGTGTCACAAAAAAAAGTTCAGGATAAATATGTTACGGGAGGCAAAGCTTGAGGTTTTTGGTGGCCTTTTCTCTAATATTAAACACCTTTATTATGAGACCATCATCATTGAGAATGGGGTTGATTGGAGCTTCACCGAGTGCCATGAGGACCACCTCAGGGTGAGGGGTTTTTTTTGGGGGTGTCGATACCTCAAGGGGTTCACTGTGCTCTTTCTCGTGCGTTCAAGTGATCGATTCTTGATGGTTCGAGCACAACCCAAGCATCCGTTATCACGTAAGACAAGTTTTGGTTTTAACATCCGCTAGAATTAGCTAAACCTTAAGGTTCGGATATCCATGTTATAAAAAATATAGTAAAAGTCACAAGTTAATAAATATTCCGAGAACCATTATTCCGGAACATTCATGGCTTTAGATTCACTCAAAGCCTAAGGCTAAACTCAGGCAAGGAAAACAAAAGATCAAAAGTGGACCAATAATAATGAGTGAGATCTCTAGAGGGTCGATTACGATCCTCTCCCGTGCTTCATAACCACTCGGGATTGGAAAATTTTTGAAGTGCTTTCGGATCACCATATTTCTATTCATAGAAAAAAGATATTAATCATAATGCGTTGAAGTGTTATTAATTTGTTTATATATCTTTTTTAAGTGATTTGAATTTTAGTGCGATGATTGACTTGTTGAACAAACGAGAATCGTACGATCTCTCCCGAGGGCCGCGACTGGCTCATGGATCGATCGAGGAAAAGCTGAAGAAAGCTATCACATCACGTGCACTTCCTCTTTACCTATCCTCTTTACCCATCAGGACATGAAATCAAACGTTGTCGTCATTGCGCTTAAAAGGCTAGGAGCGAAGGGCCACAAATTCCTGCCTGGGTAGATCCCATTTGCTGTTCCTTATCCTGCTCGAACATGTGGCGCACGAAATTGGAGAATTTGTGACGGTGTGCTGGCAGAGATTGTGCACTAGAAGAACAGTCAAGATAGGCCCGATTTCAAGGATAATGTACACTTTGTTGGCAAAATAGTGGTCGCCCCCATTGTCATCATTCTAAACAAAGTAAACTGGAGAAGGCAAGAGTAATTTCGCTCTCGTTCTATCGGTCGGCACCTTCCCTACCTTCCCTAAAACAGATGCACTTGTTTTCGTAGAGGTGCATCATTCCCGTGAAGATTCGAGCACAGCTTTATCATTGATTATGTTAAAATATGTCTCAAATTTAAACTTGATAGATGAAATTCAATTTGAGATAAGTTGAATTTTTGTGGAGGTCCGTAGCGGCGTTGCATGAAAATTATATTTCCCGTTCGGTGATAAGAGTCTAGGTTGTCGAAAGATTACTGTTTCGTCGTGATAACAAATTGGTGTGGCCACACGAAGTCAATTTCCTTGACCGGTCCAATTTGGGGCTTGGCACGTGGGTAGATATTTTATTCATGGATATTCTTCCTCCGTTAAGTCGGGCAAAGAAAAGATGAAATAGGAGAAAGTCCAATCTTGGACCTAGTTGACCGAAGCTCACAGAGATTTTTTTTCCTTTTTTGCTGACAAATATGTGATCGAAATTTGCACTTCCTCGGGCAGGGAGTTGCTTCGTTGGTTACGAAGAGTTCTTGAAGCGTCATTATCACGAGTGCTTGGCCGCAGGTTTATCCGTTCGTGAAGTACATTAAAGAAGAATTAGTGTTTAAATTGTTTAAATTTTATAGTAAAATTTATGTATAACTCCTTCGCGAAATTAAGAAATTATTTCGTGAGGAATTATGGAGTTAAACACTGCATGAGTTATTGAGTATAATTAAAGCTTGTGAAATACTTAGAGTATTTGAGTGACTCAAGTGTGGTTATAATTTTGAAAATATCACTCGATCTATAGTGGAATTCCGTACTGCTCTCCCTATAAACATAAGCCACTACGATCAAACCACGTAAATATAGTGTCCAATTTATTTCCTTATTCTGTCTATTTTATTGTTCGATCACTAGGCTTCCGCAACAATTGATATCAGAGCTTGGCTTGGTTGAGTTGAAGTGAATCGATAACGACAAAAGAAGGAAAAATGAGAATAGACAGATTTAATGGGAAGGATTTTGGCTTTTGAAAAATGCAGATTGAAGATTATCTATATAAGATGAAACGACAATTGTCCCTATATGGGGAGAAGCCAGAGACGATGAAGCAATCTGGTTGGGAATTGCTATATAGACGAGCTTTGAGTGTTATTTGGTTGACATTCGCTTGTAACGTCGTGTTTAACATCATGAAAGAGAAGACCACTGCGAATTTGATGAAAGCCCTGTCAAGCATGTACGAGAAGCCCTCTGCAATCAATAAACTCTATTTGATGTGACATCTATTTAACTTGAAGATGAGAGAAGGTGCGTCAGTTGCTAATCATATCAATGAATTTAATGTGATTGTTAGTCAATTGAATTCAGTTGAAATTGACTTTAAAGATGAGATACATGCTTTGATTCTATTATCCCCATTGCCTGATAGTTGTAATACTATTGTTACTGCTGTTGATAATTCCTCTGGGTTAACAAGTTTAATGTTTGATGGTGTTCGAGATTTAATTATGAGTGAGGATTTTCATAGAAGAGAATCTAATGAACATGTATCTGCTGCGTGGTTATCTTTTTGATGAACTAAATGTATGTAGGTGCTGTGACTTAGATCAATGGTGGAAAATGAAGTTCAATATAGTTGTAAGAAAAATCACGGACATTACAGAATTAATTCACTTAGATTTTTGTAGGTTATCGCAGTTTCCTTAAAGAAAGAGTGTCGGATTTATACTATTAGTTGTGGATAACTACTCGAAGAAGACTTGGGTGTTTATACTTAGGCACAAGTTTGATGCTGTTGTTAGGACCAGGTAGTTGAGAACTTTGATCGAAAAGAAAACTGGTAAGACGATCAAGCATGTGCAAGATGACAATAGTATGGAGTTTTGGTCATAGCTGTTAAATAAATTCCGCATGAAGGAAGCCATAGTGAGACACTGCATTAGTACTAGTGAACCACTACATATTGCAGAATTGATTAGCAGAACATTACTAAAGACGGCCCATAAAATGCTTTCTAGTACTCGTATAGCTAGGAAATTCCTATCGAATGCACTTAGTACGGTAAGCTACCTAAAGAATAAATCTCTATCGATTGCGATTGGATGTTAGACTCCCGCCGAAGAAGTGTAGTTAGGTAACGTTGCTAATTATTCTGTTATTAAAATATTTGGTTGCCGATGCTATGTTTGAGTTAGTGATGGTAAGCTCGATGGAAAGGCAAGAAAGTGCATGTTCCTAGGTTATACACAAGGTGAGCGGGGTCATCAGTTATGGTGGTCGAAATTAAATTCACATGTTGTCAGCAGAGAATTTACATTTAACGAGTCTCTAGTACTTTTAACTAGGAGTGTTAGTGACGAGGGGTGTCAATAGGTCAGGTTGGGTTGAGCTTTTATGATATCCAACTCGAAATATACAGGGTCACGCTTGACTCTTCCCGACCCGACCCAAGACCCTGTTCCACATCTACTCCAAGAATAAGGTTGGGTCGGGTCGGGTTTATGGTTTTTTTTTTTTTGAACAGGGATCAATCTTTTCCATTTCTAAGCTCCTTCCATTCTATCGGCGTTCACATCCCACCTAATCCATTAGTTCGAGATCGAAACCCAGAAACAGAAGGCCAAATAGCTAAGCAGAGATTGTTGGAATCAGACTCATTCCTTAATTCGAAGAAGAAGAAGACAAACAATAGCAGCAGGAAGTGAGAAGACCCAAGGATGAAGATCACCGTAATGATCGCCGACGAGCAGATCATCTCCTTCGATGTTGATCGTCACAAATCTGTACTCCCCCACCCCTGTTCTAAACCCTAATTTTGTAGTTGACTCGCATTGTCCTCCTCCTCTCTTCTGTAATCTGTGTAATTTACACGCTTTCGTTTGTGTGATGTAGGTGGAGAATGTTAAGGCTCTGCTTGGAACCGAAGACGAGAGCGGCGACCACTGCTGCTCTAGCGGAGAGGATCGATGGGGAGACGGAGGTTGCCAGGGAGGTGGGGCTCAGTACTAGGGCCTCGACCTAGGCAGTCACAGCGAGCGCCGTGAGGGCGAGGATGAAGGCCACCATGGCCATGCGAAGAGGAGAGAGAGAGAGAGAGAGAGACGGAAGGGTTGTTCTAGATGAGTTATATTTGGTGCGAGGGGTCAAAAAAGGCCCTAATATAAAAAAATGACCGTAACAAATACCCACATCTAAACTCCTTTTTAAAAAAAAGACCAAGAAGACCGATCCCAAAATACTCTAAAATTTTGGGTCGGGTCAGGTCGGGCCTGTTTAGACCAAGTTGGGTTGGTTCGGGCTTTTTTGACACCCCTATTAGTGGCAGTGTTTATACAGATCTGAACAATGTTCAGCTTGATATGGAGTTGCAATCAGAAACTCCTGAGGTAGCGGGTACTAGCAAAGTAATTGACACAAATGGTACTTGTAGTGAGTTGAAGCCTGTAGAGCCAACAGTTGCTGTAACTACTGATATTAACAATGTGCGTTTTTTTTATCTCCTAATAGATATAGATGCAACGACGGTTTTGTTTTATCTGCAATTGAGGAGGTTGTGTCGGAAAATCTTTGTGGAGCAGTTAAAGGTGTATGTAGAGTCGGAAAATCCTTATGGCAAAATTCAAACAAGACTTGGATTTGAAAGATATCTGTAACGGTTGAGCGCATTGGGACTTTGAGAGAGTAATAGCGAAATTGGAATTCTATCAAAGCGATAGTTACTTAGCTCAAACGTTGAGTCAAGATGGAGATTGTTAAAATATATCTCGAGTTTGAATCTAATAGACGAAATCTAATCTAAGAAAAGTTGAATTTTTATGGACATCCGCGGCAGCATTGCATGAAAATCATATTTTCCATTCAGTGATAAGAGTCCAGGTTGTCGAAGGATTACTGTTTCGTCGTGATATCAAATTGGTGTGGCCACACGAAGTCAATTCCTTGACCGGTCCAATTTGGAGCTTGGCACATGGTTAGATATTTTATTCATGAATTTTCTTCCCTCGTTAAGTCGGCTAAAGAAAAGATGAAGTAGGAAAGTACAATCTTGGACTTAGTTGACCGAAGCTCACAGAGATTTTATTTCCCGTTTTTGCTGACAATTATGTGATCGAAATTTGCACTTCCTCAGGCAGTGAGTTTCTTCGTTGGTTACGAAGAGTTCCTGAAGCGCCGTTATCATGAGTGCTTGGCCGTAGGTTTCTCCGTTCACGAATTACATAAAAAAAAATTAGTATTCAAGCTAATTAAATCTTACAGTAAGATTTATGTATAACTCTTTCATGAGACTGAAAAATTATTTTGTGAAAAACTGCATGAGTTATTGAGTGTAATTGAGACTTGTAAAACACTTAGAGTGTTTGAGTTACTCAAGTATGATTGTAATCTCCTTTGTATCGCTTGATCTACAGTGAAATTTCATGCTGTTCTTCCCATGAACGTATGTCACTAAAACCGAACTACGTAAATCTAGTGTCCGATTTATTTCCTTATTCTGTTTATTTTATTGTTCGATCGTTTCGATTCCGTAACAGATCATATGGGGAGGGACCCATTTTATTAGTGATTGAGACGTTATCGGTCCTCATAGTCTATAAACTATACAATAACTTGCCAAAAAGGAAATAGGATGAATTCATTAATCAAAACCCTTTTGCGATTCTCGTGTAAATGGAACAAATTAGGCTTTTCAAACAACTATGGGTGGCTATGCTTCATTGGACGTGACTTCGTCCATAAACTCTCTACTGGTCATATTGGAAGACCCCATTTGAGAGTAGGACTGACGAACGTGCAACACTACTAATAACATTTCTCTCATAGGCTAACACGAAATTAAGGATCATAGAGAAAAGCCTATTGAAATTTCTAGAAAGAACTCGCTGACTATGTTTTATCCACTAGAGCTTCGCATACTGTGCTCTGCTTGAAATGACTTCTACTTTTAAAATTTTGTTTTTTTAAATATCAAGCAGCGTATGTGCATTAGCTTTTTTTTTTAAGTGCATACTGCTCGAAATCTTGAGAAGAATAGTCTTATATGGACATGTAGACTTGGATATAATTTTTCGTGATTTTGATTTTTACGATTGAGATTATTTTTTTCAAAAAATTTGGGGGGAAAGTGAAAATTTGCTTTTGACTTTGTAGAAGTCCAACAAACAAAACCCTAACTTTAGACAAGATCCCTAGAGGGATCCCGTCGTAATGCATTATATCTAAATACATTTTGTCCTAACCCATTGATACCGTAAAAATTTCTCAATTTATGGCGAAGATGTGTTTAGTAGTCCAAAGGCTGCCAATCCCTCGAGGCAAGGTTTGTCGAGAATCGAAAAAGATACTATTTAATGGACAGGGTTCTTTTAAAGTTAGGGTGTAAATACATTGTGTAAAGTTATGTCGGATCTGTTCTTGTTTCTTGTTTCTTTTCTTTCCCTTATTTTCTCTCCTTTTCTATTTGTTGAGAGTACTTGGCTAATAGGGGCATATTTGTCTATTTCCTTTATTATTTTATATATTGCTGCAATAAGGGTAATATTGTAATTTTTGGCCTTTTTGGCTTTATTATAAATAGATAGCTTGGGGTCACATAGACCTAACCAAGCATTCAGTTCAGTTTTTTCCTCTCAACATGGTATCAAAGCCAGATCTGAACTGAAACCCTAACCCTAATCTCTCCTCTGCGCAACCTTTCTTTTTCCTCTCTTCACACCTTCACTCTCTCCCACCGCAGTTCCTTCTCATCTTCTCCTTTGCTCTCTTTCACAGTGTAGGGCAGCACTAATGAGGTGATTCTTTGAATCTAGTGTCTGCCCTAAACTTCACCTCTATGACATAACTACAACTTCTTTGTAGTCCGCGATAGGTGGTTCAACTTCTTCTGCGATTTTTTGGATCTTCTTGTCTGGAATTGTTTCTGCCTTGCCGCTGGCCTACAATTCTCTCATGTGTGAAGACCAAAGCACTGCAGTTCGTGGATTTTTTTTTTTTTTTCAGATTCTTTGGGATAAATTAGAATTATCGATTTTTTTCAAGTTTTCAAAATCTTGAAAAAAATCGATTTTTTTCTTCCCTTGATCTGATCTTGCTGATTTTTTGGAGGATATTTTTAGCCTACTACCAGTGACAATGTCTGATAGTTCAGTTGAGAACCCTCCACCTACGAGGAGATGGCCGTGATGCATTATATTACTTTCGCTACAATCTCGTGGAAGCTTGACGGCACAAATTATTTGATATGGTCTCGATCTGTATTCTTGACCATCGCAGGCCGTGGGCTTACAGGTCATATCAACGGCACTTCTGTGAAGCCGGAAACATCGGGTGCTACTCAAGACAAGTGGATCTCGAATGACTCTTTGGTAATGTCTTTTTTGCTTAACTCGATGCAGCCACATATTGCAAAAGGATATTTGCTTCTTGATACTACGGCGCAAATTTGGTCAGCTGCTAGGGATACTTATGGTCAAATCGGGAATGATGCACAGGTGTATGAACTTCGAAAAAGGGTTCATGACACTTCTCAGAAGGAGATGACTATATCTCAATATTATGCTGAGCTTCGGAGTTTATGGCAAGAACTAGATCATTATACCGATTATCAACCAACTAATGCTACAGACATTGCTGCCTACAAGAACCATGTGGACAAGATTAGAGTTTATGATTTCTTGGCAGGATTGAATGTTGAATATGATCAGATACGTGTTCAAGTCCTTAGCCGGTCTCCATTCCCCACTCTAGAACAGTCCTATGCCCTAGTTCACTCAGAAGAAAGCCGCAGGACAGCAATGCTCCAGTCCTCTACTATTGATCGATCTGCTCTACAAATTAGTGCTGGCACTATTACTAAATCTGGTTCGTTCTCTCGATTTAATGATAACCCTAAGGAAGTTGTGAAGTGTGAATATTGTCATAGGCCTTATCATACTAAGGCTACCTGCTGGAAGTTACATGGAAAACCTGCAGATTTTGAGGAAAAAAGGGCACAGAGAAAGACAAAAAACAAAGCAAACCATATTGAAACTGTTACTGCTACACATACTACTGATATTGGTTTATCCCAGGAAGAACTTCAAGCATTTCGACGTCTACTGAAAGCTTCTACTACTGCTGCTTCCTCCACAGTTGCCAATTCGTCTTCCCATTTTGCTTCAAATTTAGCCACTTCAGGTATCTTCTTTGGGGGGTTTAATACATCTGTTGTTTCTAGCCCATGGATCATCGATACAGGGGCTACAGATCATATGACAGGTTCTTCTAGTCTCTTTCATCAATACACCCCTACTTCCGGTAGAGACAAAGTTCGTGTAGCTGATGGAACCCTTTCTTCCATCGCTGGAAAAGGGTCTATCAATTGTTCCTCCACTCTTCCTTTGTCTTCTGTTTTACATATTCCATCATTCTCTACTAATCTCCTTTCTATTAGTAGTTTGACTCGAGACTTAAATTGTAAAGTAACTTTTTTCCCTTCTTACTGTATTTTCCAGGATCTGGTAACGGAGAAGGAGATTGGATATGGTAGATTGGATGGTGGTCTTTATATGCTCGAGGGTAGTGGGGTTTCTACTTCTATGACATCTACTATGCCCCATCAAGTTAATTCAAAGATTGATGGATCTCCATCGGTGTACTGCAGATTAGGTCATCCCCTTTAGGAACTTTAGAAAAAGTTTTCCGAGTCTCGTTTCAGCTTGTAATAAAGATGAGTTTTTGTGAAGCTTGTGTCTTTGCTAAACAAACTCGTTCTACATATTCATCTTCAAATAATAAAAGTCTTTTCCCTTTTCATGTGATTCATCTTGATGTGTGGGGTCCTTCCCGGACGTAATTCTATTTACGGTCATCGATGGTTTGTTACTTTTATCGATTGCCATTCTCGTGCAACTTGGGTTTATTTGTTGAAGCATAAGAGTGGCGTTTTCGTTATTTTCAAATTTTTCACAAAATGATTCAAACTCAATTCAACGCCTTTGTGAAAATTCTTCGCAGTGACAATGGCATCGAGTACTTTGAAAGTCGATTTCAAGGGTATCTCTTTGATCATGGCATTATTCATCGGACCAGTTGTGTTGATACCCCAGCACAAAATGGTGTTGCCGAAAGAAAGAACCGACATTTGTTAGAGGTCGCCAGGTCTCTTATGTTTGCACGTCATGTCCCCTCTCAGTATTGGAGTGATGCTATTTTAACCGCTGCCTATTTAATCAATCGGATGCCGACTAGAATTCTTGATTTTCGCACACCTATTGATGTTTTATTGGGATCATCAACTTTTATTCTTCCTCCAAAAATTTTTGGTTGTGTTTGTTATGCTCGTAACACTACCTCTAAGAGTAAGTTGGAACCCCGCGGTCTTCGCTGCATATTTCTTGGGTATTCAGCTACTCAAAAGGGTTATAAGTGTTATCATCCTCCTTCTAGGCGCAGTATTATATCTATGGATGTGATTTTTCATGAGTCTACTTCTTATTATTCCGCTCCACCTCTTCAGGGGGAGTGTCCTAGTGTAGAGGTGTTGCCAATTCTAGATGTTCCTAAGGATATTACTTACTCTTCTCCTTCTCTTCCTCCAATAGTCTCTGATCGTTCTCCTTCTCAAGGAGAGAACGATGCAACGCAAGTAGAGAATAATGCAATACTTCAGGGGGAGATATCAGAGGTTCAGGGGGAGACCACACCTGTTAAGCAAAGGATTGATATCTTTCAAAGGCCGATTGATAGTGGGGAAACATTGAAGACATATCGTCGTAGGAATTCCACTACCAACACGCAGGTTAAGACCACTAATACATTGCCTATTCAGTCATCATCTCCGGATCCGGATTCTACTACTCCTTCTGATGAGGTTTCTCCTTCTGATCTTCCTATCGCACTCCGAAAGGGTATTAGAACTTGTACTCAACACCCTATATCCAATGTTGTTTCATATGACTCTTTGTCCAGCTCTTATAGTACTTTTGTATCTACTTTATCTTCTGTTTCTATTCCACGGAATTGGCAAGAAGCTTTTGCAGATGAGAAGTGGAAGACAGCAATGGTAGAGGAAATGCATGCTTTGAAGAAAAATGACACTTGGGATCTTGTTGTTCTTCCTCCTGGGAAACAACCGATAGGATGTAAGTGGGTGTTTGTAGTCAAACAGAAGATGGATGGTACTGTGGACAGATATAAAGCACGGTTGGTGGCGAAGGGATTTACTCAGACTTATGGGATTGACTATCAAGAAACCTTTGCTCCTGTTGCCAAGTTGAATACTGTTCGAGTGTTACTTTCATGTGCTGTAAACCAGGGATGGGATCTTCAGCAGTTAGATGTGAAAAATGCCTTTCTTCATGGGGAGTTAGAAGAGGAGGTATATATGGAGATTCCTCCAGGTTTTTCTTGTGATAAAACTCAAGGTAAAGTGTGTAAGCTGAAACGTGCACTTTATGGTTTAAAGCAATCACCTCGAGCTTGGTTTGGTAGGTTTCAGAAAGCTATGATCTTTGTTGGGTATAAACAAAGTAATGCTGATCATACTTTGTTTGTGAAGAGATCAGATGCTAAAGTCACTATTCTTATTGTCTATGTAGACGACATTATTGTCACAGGGAATGATATTGATGAGATAAGCCGGTTGAAGAATTTTCTTGGACAAGAATTCGAAATAAAGGATCTTGGAAAGCTCCGATACTTTCTTGGGATTGAAGTTGCCAGATCTTCAAAAGGCATCTTTCTATCCCAAAGAAAGTATGTCCTTGATCTTTTATGAAGTTGGGTTATTAGGATGTCGTCCCTCCGATACACCTATTGAGGTCAATACTGTCTTCGAGAAAAGGATGGTGATCCCGTGAGATAAGGGTCGTTATCAGCGGTTAGTGGGCAAGTTGATTTATTTATCACACACCGGAACCGATATTGCTTTTGGTTTGTGAGCCTAGTGAGTCGGTTTATGCATGATCCATACTCTACTCATATGGATGCTGTTCTTTGAATCCTTCGATATTTGAAGTCGCTCCCCTAAAAGGGATTCTTTTTATCTCCTCGTGATAGCTTGAAAGTTGAAGCCTATACAGATGCTGATTGGGCTGGATCTCCGACCGAAAGTCTATTTACGGGTATTGTACTTTCTTAGGAGGGAATCTTGTGACTTAACGTAGCAAAAAGCGTAATGTAATTGCTCGATCTAGTCTTCAAGAATTTCGTGCAATGGCACATGGAGTTTGTTGTTATGGCTTTTAAAGGATTACTTGAAGATCTTGGTGTATCTGTTCCTATTCCTATGATGCTATATTGTGGCCATTAGTATTGCTCACAAACTGCAACATGACCGTACAAAACATGTGGAGAAAGCACTTTATCAAAGAGAAGTTGGAAGCGGTTTAATTTGTATGCCATTTGGTGATCAACTTGCGATGTGTTACATCTTAGGGGGCATCCTTTATTATTTTATATATCCCATTTTGTAATTTTTGGCCTTTTTGGCTTTATTATAAAAGATATTGGGGTGGTTGCATATCACCATATTCATCATCATCCCATTTTGTCATGTGTGAGAAAATCATTCATATCAAATGCGTGAATCATTCAAAATTCGACACGTGTGCGATGACATAAAATTAAAAAATTAGATTCGGAATGTCTCTTTCTTTTCTCTCTCTCCTCTGAAGAAGACCGACACACGCAACATTAATTGCCTTCTCTCTCTTCCCATTTGTAAAAGAACTTTGTTCCAGATGAGGAGGTCCTCCTTTTCTCTCAAATTTCAAATTTCACTCCCTCTCTCTGTGTTCAAAGACACACTCTCTCGCCTTCGGCTCCAGCACGTCGCGTCCACTGTCGGTGCTACGAGCCCCATTGCTACTGGGTTTGAAGCTCATATCTACCTCCGGCACTTCGGCTCAAATCCGCATCCGGCATGTTGTGACTCTTTTTCTTGTGGGTTTTGGCTTCCAAAACTAGGTGCGACACATTGTTTAAATTTTATAGTAAAATTTGAGTATAACTCCTTCGCGAAATTAAGAAATTATTTCGTAAGGAATTATGGAACTAAACACTGCATGAGTTATTGAGTATAATTGGAGCTTGTGAAATACTTAGAGTATTTGAGCGATTCAAGTGTGGTTGTAATTTTGGAAATATCACTTGATCTATAGTGGAATTCCGTATTGCTTTCCCCATAAACATAGGCCACTATGACCAAATCACGTAAATGTGGTGTCCAATTTATTTCCTTATTCTGTCTATTTTATTGTTCGATCATTAGGCTTCCGCAACAATTGATATCAAAGCTTGGCTTGGTTGAGTTGAAGTAAATCGATAACGATAAAAGAAGGAAAAATGAGAATGGACAGATTTAATGGAAAGGATTTTGGTTTTTGGAAAATGCAGATTGAGGATCATTTATATAAGATGAAACTACAATTGCCCCTATATGGGGAGAAGCTAGAGACGATGAAGCAATCTAGTTGGGAATTGTTGTATAGACGAGCTTTGAGTGTTATGTGGCTGACATTCACTTGTAACGTCGTGTTTAACATCATGAAAGAGAAGACCACTGCGAGTTTAATGAAAGCCCTGTCAAGCATGTACGAGAAGCCCTCTGTGATCAATAAACTCTATTTGATGCGACATCTGTTTAACTTGAAGATGAGCGAAGGTGCGTCAGTTGCTAATCATATCAATGAATTTAATGTGATTGTTAGTCAATTGAATTCAGTTGAAATTGACTTTGAAGATGAGATACATGCTTTGATTCCATTATCCCCATTGCCTGATAGTTTGTAATACTATTGTTACTGCTGTTGATAATTCCTCTGGGTCAATAAGTTTAATGTTTGATGGTGTTTGAGATTTAATTCTGAGTGAGGATTTTCATAGAAGAAAATCTAGTGAACATGTATATGCTGCGTGGTTATGTTTTTGATGAACTAAATGTATGCAGGTGCTGTGACTTAGATCAATGGCGGAAAATGAAGTTCAATACAGTTGTCAGAAAAATCACGGATATTACAGAATTAATTCACTTAGATTTTCGCAGGTTGTCGCAGTTTCCTTAAAGAAAGAGTGTCGGATTTATACTAACAGTTGTGGATAACTACTCGAAGAAGACTTGGGTGTTTGTACTTAGGCACAAGTTTGATGTTGTTGTTAGGACCAAGTAGTTGAGAACTTTGATCGAAAAGGAAACTGGTAAGACGATCAAGCATGTGCAAACTGATAATAGTATGGAGTTTTGGTCAGAGTTATTAAATAAATTCCGCATTAAGGAAGCCATAGTGAGACACCGCATTAGTACTAGTGAACCACTACATGTTGCAGAATTGATTAGCAGTACATTACTAGAGATGGCTCATAAAATGCTCTCTAGTACTCGTATAGCTAGGAAATTCCTATTGAATGCACTTAGTATGATGAGCTACCTAAAGAATAAATCTCCATCGACTGCGATTGGATGTCGGACTCTCGAAGAAGTGTAGTTAGGTAATGTTGCTAATTATTCTGTTATTAAAATATTTGGTTGCCCATGCTATGTTTGAGTTAGTGATGGTAAACTCGATGGAAAGGCAAGAAAGTGCATGTTCCTAGGCTATGCACAAGGTGAGCGAGGTTATCAGTTATGGTGGTCGAAATTAAATTCACATGTTGTCAGCAGAGAATTTACATTTAACGAGTCTCCAGGTACTTCTAACTAGGAGTGTTAGTGGCGAGGGGTGTCAATAGGTCAGGTCGGGTCGGGCTTTTATGATACCCGACCTGAAATATACAGGGCCACGCTTGACTCTACCCAACCCGACCCAAGACCCTGTTCCACATCTACTCCAAGAATAAGGTTGGGTCGGGTCGGGTTTATGGTTTTTTTTTTTGAACAGGGATCAATCTTTTCCATGTCTAAGCTCCTTCCATTCTATCGACATTCACGCCTGACCCAATCCATCAGCCCAAGATCAAAACCCAGAAACAGAAGGCCAGACAGCTAAGCAAAGATTGTTGGAATCAAACTCATTCCTTAATTCGAAGAAGAAGAAGACAAACAATAGCAGCAGGAAGTGAGAAGACCCAAGGATGAAGATCACCGTAATGATCGCCGACGAGCAGATCATCTCCTTCGATGTTGATCGTCACAAATTTGTACTCCCCCACCCCTGTTCTAAACCCTAATTTTGGAGTCAACTCGCGTTGTCCTCCTCCTCTCTTCTATGTGTCTGTGTAATTTGGCGCTTTCGTTTGTGTGATGTAGGTGGAGAATGTTAAGGCTACGCTTGGAACCCGAAGGCAGAGCGGCGACTGCTTTCTCGTGGAGAGGATCGACGAGGAGACGGAGGTTGCCAGGGAGGTGGGGCTCGGCGCTAGGGCCTTGACCTAGGCAGTCACGGCGCGCGCCGTGAGGGCGAGGATGAAGGCCACCATGGCCATGTTCGCGAACTTCACTGCCGCCATTGCCACGAACTCAAACTCGAGCTCTCGCGCTAAGAGAGAAGAGAGTGAAGAGAGAGAGAGAGAGAGAGACGGAAGGGCTGTTCTAGATGAGTTATATTTGGTGCTAGGGTCAAAAAAGCCCGGCCTAGCCCGACCGTAACAAATACCCACATCTAAACTCCTTACCCAAAAAAGACCAAGACCTGATCCCAAAATACTCTAAAAATTTGGGTTAGGTCAGGTCGGGCCTGTTTAGACCAAGTTGGGTCGGCTCGGGTTTTTTTGACACCCCTATTAGTGGCAGTGTTTATACAGATCTGAACAATGTTCAGCTTGATATGGAGTTGCAATTAGAAACTCCCGAGGTAGCGGGTACTAGCAAAGTAATTGACACAAATGGTACTTGTAATGAGTTGAAGCCTGTAAAGCCAACAGTTGTTATAACTACTGATATTAACAATGTGCGTTTTTTTTATCTCCTAATAGATATAGATGCAACGACGGTTTTGCTTTATCTGCAATTGAGGAGGTTGTGTCAGAAAATCTTTGTGGAGCAGTTAAAGGTGTATGTAGAGTCGGAAAATCCTTATGGCAAAATTCAAACAAGACTTGGATTTAAAAGATATATGTAACGGTTGAGCGCATTGGGACTTTGAGAGAGTAATAGCGAAATTAGGATTCTATCAAAGCGATTGTTACTTAGCTCAAACGTTGAGTCAAGATGGAGATTGTTAAAATATATCTCGAGTTCGAATCCAATAGGCGAAATCTAATCTAAGAAAAGTTGAATTTTTATGGACATCCACAGCAGCATTGCATGAAAATCATATTTTCCATTCAGTGATAAGAGTCCAGGTTGTCGAAGGATTACTGTTTCGTCGTGATATCAAATTGGTGTGGCCACACGAAGTCAATTCCTTGACCGGTCCAATTTGGAGCTTGGCACATGGTTAGATATTTTATTCATGAATTTTCTTCCCTCATTAAGTCGGCTAAAGAAAAGATGAAATAGGAAAGTACAATCTTGGACTTAGTTGACCGAAGCTCACAGAGATTTTATTTCCCGTTTTTGCTGACAATTATGTGATCGAAATTTGCACTTCCTCGGGCAGTGAGTTTCTTCGCTGGTTACGAAGAGTTCCTGAAGCGCCGTTATCACGAGTGCTTGGCCGTAGGTTTCTCCGTTCACGAATTACATTAAAAAAAATTAGTATTCAAGCTAATTAAATCTTACAGTAAGATTTATGTATAACTCTTTCATGAGACTGAAAAATTATTTTGTGAAAAACTGCATGAGTTATTAAGTGTAATTGAGACTTGTAAAACACTTAAAGTGTTTGAGTTACTCAAATATGATTGTAATCTCCTTTATATCGCTTGATTTACAGTGAAATTTCATGCTGCTCTTTCCGTGGACGTATGTCACTAAAACCGAACTACGTAAATCTGGTGTCCAATTTATTTCTTTATTCTGTTTATTTTATTGTTCGATCGTTTCGATTCCGTAACAGATCATATGGGGAGGGACCCATTTTATTAGTGATTGAGATGTTATCGGTCCTCATAGTCTATAAACTATACAATAACTTGCCAAAAAGGAAATAGGATGAATTCATTAATCAAAACCCTTTTGCGATTCTCGTGTAAATGGAACAAATTAGGCTTTTCAAACAACTATGGGTGGCTATGCTTCATTGGACGTGACTTCGTCTATAAACTCTCTACTGGTCATATTGGAAGACCCCATTTGAGAGTAGGAAAGACGAACGTGCAACACTACTAATAACATTTCTCTCATAGGCTAACACGAAATTAAGGATCATAGAGAAAAGCCTATTGAAATTTCTAGAAAGAACTCGCTGACTATGTTTTATCCACTAGAGCTTCGCATACTGTGCTCTGCTTGAAATGACTTCTACTTTTAAAATTTTGTTTTTTTAAATATCAAGCAGCGTATGTGCATTAACATTTTTTTTAAGTGCATACTGCTCGAAATCTTGAGAAGAATAGTCTTATATGGACATGTAGACTTGGATATAACTTTTCGTGATTTTGATTTTTACGATTGAGATTATTTTTTACAAAAAATTTGGGGGGAAAGTGAAAATTTGCTTTTAACTTTGTAGAAGTCCAACAAACAAAACCCTAATTTTAGACAAGATCCCTAGAGGGATCCCGTCGTGATGCATTATATCTACATACATTTTGTCCTAACCCATTGACAACGTAAAAATTTCTCAATTTATGGCGAAGATGTGTTTAGTAGTCCAAAGGCTGCCAATCCCTCGAGGCACGGTTTGTTGAGAATCGAAAAAGATACTATTTGATGGACAGGGTTCTTTTAAAGTTAGGGTGTAAATACATTGTGTAAAGTTATGTCGGATCTGTTCTTGTTTCTTGTTTCTTTTCTTTCCCTTATTTTCTCTCCTTTTCTATTCCTATCTCTTCTCATCCCATTTTGTCATTGTCCCGTGAGAAAATATTCAGTGGTTGCATATCACCATGTCATCATCCTATGTGGCATCGTGAATCATTCAAAATTCGACACGTGTGCGATGACATAAAATTAAAAAATTAGATTCGGAACCTCTCTTTCTTTTTCTCTCTCTCTCCTCTGAAGAAGACCGACACACGCAACATTAATTGCCTTCTCTCTCTTCCCATTTGTAAAAGAACTTTGTTCCAGATGAGGAGGTCCTCCTTCTCTCTCAAATTTCAAATTTCACTCCCTCTCTCTGCGTTCAAAGACACACTCTCTCGCCTTCGGCTCCGGCACGTCACCTCCACTGTCGCTACCACGAGCCCCATTGCTACTGGGTTTGATAGTCGACGAAGCATGTGCCTTGGACAAAAACTTCAAGCGTTGGAACCCCAAAGTGATCAACAGAGAAAAGCGAAAGGGGAACTCACCTGTTTCGTGGACTCCTCCAGAGACCGGCGGATTAAAACTAAACATCGATGGGTCAATCGTCGAAGGCGAGAGGGTGGGTGCCGTCGCCGGGATCTGCCAAGATTCTACTGGGAGAGTTGTGGGTGGTTTTGCTAAAAGTGTGGTAGCCTCCTCGGTGATGGAAGTTGAAACCCTAGCTTTGCACGCGGCTCTGTTGTACTTAGAAGACGAAACTGATCTGTGGAAAAGCAAAACTGATCTACAGAGGAGTGCTGATCCGCACGTGGTGGTGAGTTCTGACTGCTTATCTTTGGTGGAGAGCATAATGGGCCAGACTTCGGGCCCGTGGGAGATTCAGGCCATCATTGAGGAATGCAAACAAAAGCTGTCTCGGTTAAAAGCTGTAGAGCTTGTCTACCATCCCCGCGAATCAAATCAAGTGGCAGATTTCTTAGCCAAAACACATCGCAAGAAGCCCTACCGCAAGATTGGCTTATAAAAACGCCATTATCTCTACGGGATCTTTTATGTTCAGAAACCCATAACTTATGTTATCCTTTTGTTAGTTAATTAATTAAACATTTTATCTTTTGACCAAAAAAAAAAAAGTCCAAAGTCGAGTTTGCTTAACCATATACTTGGAAGAAACTCGGAAACTTCTCATAGGATGTTCGTGAATGAGATAACCTTTTTTGCCGTCTGTATCTCCCTGTTGTCGTTGATCTTGCCAAGCAAAGCCACGAGGATCCATCTGAGTTCTGGCTGCTTGATTGGATTTGTCTCAGTTGAGACGACACACACTGGCTTGTTTTAGAGTGTCGAGATACAAAAACAATAACTATAAGCTGAGTAATCATTGGCTTATTTTCTTGTCTTCTACAAAGACAATCGATGAAAAAAGTGTGACGCGATCCAAAACACGATAACGCAATGGATCATCACAAAAAGAGAGACAAAGTAACGACTCACTCTCAGACCTGATTGCTTCTCAAAACATACACCATAAACAATGCTTTCTTTTTTCATGCACCGATCACCATTGTCTTTCTCTAACGAGGCTCTACGCGAGCGTGTACATTCCAGATCTCACTAATCTGTCCATATTTGCTTCCTTTACCTATCAACCATATGAAAGTTGTCTCACATGCGAATTAATATTTGAAAAACCCATTAAGTCTGTCTTATTTTTGCGTTAGTTTTCATCGAAACCAATGGAGGTTCGGTCTCCTTCTGAGCGACGCGTACTACATTCATTTCACTCAAAACACACACTATAAACAATGCCTTCTGTTTTGCCCGCGACCGCCATTGTCTTTCTCTAAGGAGGTTCTGCGCAAGCATGTATACTAGGGGTGTAAATGGTTCGGTTTGGTTCGGTTTTTCAAAAAAACCGAACCAAACCGAACCATTAAGGGTGCCCCCTTGAACCGAATCGAATTTGAACCGAACCGAATTGAAACCGAACCGAAAAATCGATTTGGTTCGGTTCGGTTCGGTTTGGTTCAAATCAGTTTTCGGTTTCAAGTTCATTAAGCACAAAGAGAGAGGAGAGAGGAGAGAGCAGGGGAGAGAGAGGGCAAAATAACCCTAAACCGAAGTGTTTATTTTAGTTCGGTTCGATTTGAACCGAACCAAAATGAACCGAACCGAAAGGAAACATTGATTTATTTTGATGATCCGAACCAAAACCGAAACCGAACCGAAATGCACGAAATTTTCGGTTCGGTTCGGTTCGGTTCATATCTCGGTTCGGTTTTTCGGTTCGGTTCTGACACCCCTAATGTATACTATATACCAGATCTCTTCATCTGTCCTTATTTGGTTCATTTACCCATCACTCAAGTTAGCCAAGAAATTTGCAGTGTTAGTTGAGAATTGTGAATGAAGAGAAAAATAATATTCTATACATCTTCTAGTGAATAGTACACAAGCCTATTTATAAGCTTTACATAACTACTATCTAAAATAATAAATAAATGAAGATATGCAGAATCACAAAATAATATACAGAATCACAGAATATCATAACTATATATCTCTAATATCCCCCCTCAAACTCAAGATGATTTGAAAGATATCAACTTGAGTTTGGAGAAAAGATCCAAAACACACCCAGGTGGATGTATCTTGGTGAAGACATCGGCAGTCTGTTCAACAGAGAAAGTAGATATAAGTCGAACAGTGCCACAAAGAATATGATATCGGATGAAATGACAGTCTATTTCAATGTGCTTGGTGCGTTCATAACAAACATCATCATGTGCAATTTGAATAGCACTCCAGTTGTCGCAATGAATTACCGTTCCGTTATGATGACGCACTCCCATGTCTTCAAGTAGCCACCCTAACAATAATAACTCCGATGTTGTATCAGCAAAAGCTCAATATTTTGCTTCTGTACTAGAGCAAGCAACAGTGGTTTGTTTCTTGCTACGCCACGAGATAAGTGAGTTGCCCAAAAAGAAATAGTAGCCTGGAGTGGAGTGACGATCTTGAGGGTCACCAGCTTAGTCAGCATCAGAATAAGCTGTCAACTCCAAGATAGAGTGAGTAGAAAAATAAAGACCATGAAACAACGTACACTTGACATAGCGAAAAATTCAAAGAACTGCAGCAAAAAGAATCTTTCGAGGTGCGGTCACGTACTGACTAACAATATGAACAGCGTAAGTGATGTCATGACGTGTAATGGTGAGATATATAAGACTACTAACCAACTGTCGATAAAGTGTAGGATTCGAAAGAAGAGTTCCATCTTGTCATTGAATTTTGCATTCGACTCAATAGGTGTAGAAGAAATCTTATTATCAGTAAGCCCAACTCGATAAATAAGATTAGTAGCATATTTTGCCTGAGACAAACAATTACCATAAGCATCAAACGCAACCTCCAAGCCTAGAAAATAGCTGAGTCGCTCAAGATCTTTCATTTTGAATTGTTTACTAAGATATTGCTGGAGTTTGATGATGTCGATTTGATTATCGCCAGTAATAACCATATCATCCACATAGAAAAGCTGTATAATGTACCCACGATGTGTGCGCCGAACAACGAGAGTATGGTCATAAGAACTGGATTTAAAACCAAAAGATTCTATAGTTGAGCTAAACTTGGAGTATCATGCACAAGAAACTTGCTTCAATCTATACAATGCCTGACGTAATCGGCACACTTTATTAGATGAATGAGAGTATCCAGGAGGAGGTACCATATAAACTTCCTCTGTGAGATCGCCATGAAGAAATGAATTTTTAACATCCATTTGAAATAGAGGCCAATGTTTAACAGCGGCAACAGCAAAAAGACTGCGAATAGAAGTAAGATGAGCAACAGGGGCAAAGGTCTCATCATAATCAATGCTGTACTCCTAAGTAAAGCCTTTTGCTACTAGCCGAGCTTTTATAGCGATGCATTGTACCATCTACCTTGGTTTTAAATTTATATACCCATTTACTACTGACAGCAGACTTACCAGGAGGTAATTCAACCAAATCCCATGTGTGAGAGCTTTCCAAGGCTTGCACCTCATTTGCTATTGCTTGCTGCCAAAGAGGATTAGTACTAGCTTCTTTATAGGTGCAAGGTTAGTGAAGAAAAGCAATGGTAGAGTAACAATGATAATCACAAAGATGAGCCGAAGGTTGACTTACTCTGGTGGAATGACAAACAAAAGTAGATGGAATGGTTGAAGACATAGGATCCTCGGTTGGCGCAGACATCAGAAGTTGCCGGAAGTGGGATCACCAGATGGGCCTGCATCAAGATGAGAAGAAGACAACTGTGGAGAGGAAGATTCACAAGTTGAAGGTAGTACAGGATTTTCCGGGAATAAATCCACCGAAGGATTGGTAAAGAAAGGGACATGAGTAGAAGATTCAAAGGGATGAATGGATGAGAACATCTTATGTTCCCAGAATGAAATATGACGAGACGCATGAAGACGGTTCGAAATAGGATCCCAACATCTATATCCTTTGTGTTCAATGCCATATCCAAGAAAGCAACATAAACGAGCACGGGGTTCTAACTTTGTGAGTTCATATGGAAGGAGGTGCACAAAACAAGCACTACCAAAAACTCTAAGACGACTATAATAGGGAACCTTGCCATCTAAATGCTCACAAGGAGAAATGTTATCTATGACAGGGGATAGAGTACGATTGATAATATAAACAACAATGAGATAAGCTTCCCCCCAAAACTTTTCAGGACAAGAGGCAGAGATTAAAAGAGTTCAAGTAACATCCAAGATATGCCTATGTTTACGTCCGGCATGACCATTTTGTTGGGAAGTTCTTGGACATGAACAATGAATAAGAGTACCTTATTGGGAGAGAAGTCTAAGAAATTTCGTGTCTCAATATTCCATGGCATTATCGGTACAAAAAACCTTGATATCTTTAGAAAATTGTGTTTTTATCATGGCAACAAAATCACGATAGATATGAGTAAACTTAGATCGATTTTTCATAAGATAAAGCCAGGTAAAACGAGAATAATCATCAACAAAAATGACAAAATAACGATAACCTCCCATGGTAGGAGTTGGAGAAGGTTCCCAAATGTCAGAGTGAATTAGATCAAAGGGAGCATGAGAGATAGATTCACTAAGATCAAATGGCAAGGCATGATGTTTTCCTAATTGGCAAGGCAAGCAATCAAAATGTTTATCATCAATAGAGCCTAAATGACCACTTGAAATCAAGGATTTTAATCAAGAAGAGGAAAGATGACCTAACTGAGAATGCCAAGTTTCATATGACAATGTGACAACATAACTAGTTAAAGAGTTGGGAATATTTAAAGAAACGAGTTCAAATAGGCGTCCCACTCTACGGCCAGTTCCAATAGTCTATCCCGTCCATTGGTCCTGCACATGACAACCATGAGGAGATAAGTGAACATCAAAGCCAAGTTCACATAATTGTCCAATTGAAATTAAATTTGGAGAGAGTTTAGGAACCATAAAGGTATTAGGTAAGGACAAGGTGGATGTGGAAATGTGCCTTGTATGACTGGCTTGCATTAAAGAATTATTAGCTGTATGGATAGTAGGTGCACGTAAAGGGAAGGATTTTGACTTAAACAAATTAGAATTTGATGTCGTATGATTGCAGCAATCGAAATCAAAATACCACGAATTGGAGTTACCTGAAGCGAAGGACATAGCAGGAGAAATATAGGAGCTAAAAGTACCAGATTCTCGAAGAATGGAATGGAAATCCTCTAGTGAGAAACTGACCGACAATCCATTGGGAGAAGCATCTACAACAGCAGCAATGGTTGATGGATATGCATATGAACCTCAGCTTCAGAGTTGATTGATCAGCCCAATAGGTTGCTTATATCGTAATCGATAACAATGGGATACCATATGACCACGTCGATGACAATGCTTACAAAATTTATCCATCATATGCACTTTACCGTGTTAAACATAGTAGGTTGGACAATAAATGTCAAGAAAACAATACCTAGAGAGTAGATATGGAGAAAATAAGCCCAAAAATGAACTCAGCACGCCGAAAAACCTTAGGAGCCGGTCAAAAATCACCGAGAACCGGTCAGAAAACAATTGACCCGATAAAAAATGTGACGGAAACGGTTCGACCGGTCTGGTCTGAACCGGTCTAAACTGGTCAACGGTCCAGTCAAAGGTGTTGCTGTGGTGGCATGTGGATCTCCCGCGCAGGTCCTTTAGGTAGTGCGTGAGGGCACATTCGATGGCTTTTTGGTGGCAAAACTTCACGGGCTGGCTTGACGGAGAACAATGAGTCTTGGGTTTGTGTTTGTTTTCCGAAATATGCAGCAGAAGACGTCCAAATCACAACAGAACAGTGGTAGGTTTCTTGGGTTCGAGATGCAGCGGCCCGTAGAGGCGCATGTGGTGGCGTCCGGCGTCCGTTGGCTACAAAATTTTAGTATTTCACTTGTCTGAGGGTAGTAAGTATGATGGTAGTGACAATTTTTCTAAATGAGTGACAGAATTATGTCAAATAGTGACTAAAAGCTTCGTTCTCGACGAAGAATCAGTAGTGACGCGGCTGGTTGGCGTCATGATGGCCACCGTGTAACAGACTCAATGGGTGCACCTCAGATAACACTAGCTCTTGATAACACCGGCCTATTTATAGGCTTTATATAACGACTATCTAAAGTAACAAATAAATGAAAATATACAGAATTATAGAATAATATACAAAATCACATAATATCACAAATATATATCTCTAACAGTGATGATGCGAAATTATGAAAGTAGACTCAGTTACGTCTTGCAATTTGAAAACCCATTTAAGCTGTCTTATTTTCACGTTAGTTTTCGTCGAAGCCAATGGAGGTTCTGTTCATCTGGGCGACGTGTACTGCCTTCATTCATGGCATTAAGGATGACCACAAGTTGGCCAAAAGAACGAAGATAATGAATCAAAAGATGACCACATGATCTGATATAACCTAAACTCTTTGTTTGGTAATATTATGGATATAACCTAAACTTGATGCAAATGAAGATGCGATTCTTATGATCCGTTCCTAGAGAAAAATCAAGGGATGGGTTTATTTTAATATTCTTTTTCTTCCCTGTAGTTAACTTAAACTGTTTCGACCAAAATTCACCGGAATAAAGTGCTTTGTCCCTTATCCTATTAATTCTTAAGAATTTTTTTTAAATCAAGTTCACTTTCTTTGTAATTTGCGTAATTGTATTGTTTTAAGGTTAATATCACGAAAAACTCTAAATTCATATAGTTATGACAAATTTACCCAAAACTATTTTTTTGATAACAAAAAAACCCCAAACGGTACATTTGTGACAATTTTACCCTGAACTATTTTTTTAACCACCAAAAACTCCAAACTGGTACACTTGCGATAATTTTACCCCGATCTAATTTTTGATATTATTTTTTCGATTTTTTTTCATTTCTTTTCTTTTATTTTTTTTCTTCATCTTCTTTATCTTTAACCTATGGCCGGTTGCCGGTCCGATGACCAACCAGAGGCAGGGGGCGGCAAGGTTGGCCACGACGGTCGCTGGCGAGGTCAACCTTGCCGTTGCTGGGCAAGGCCGACCTCGCCAACAACTGGCGAGGTCGGCCTTGCCCACCCCTAGGGAGGTTCGACCTTGCCAGTTGCCGGCGAGGGGTCGTCCTCACTGTCGCTGGCGAGGCTCGGCCCCGCCGGGCTAGAGGCGGCTATCGACCTCACCGGCAATTGGTGAGGTCGGCCTTGCCTACCCCTGGCGAGGTTTGACCTCGCCAGTTGCCGGCAAGGGGTCATCCTCGCCAGCGACGGCAAAATCCCAACCGTTCCGTCCAGCGATCGCGAAGCCGCATCGCTCCGGAGCGCGAAGTGTTTCTCTCTTGATTTTCCCTTCCCCGATTGGAAGACTAGAGCCATGGCCGACGTCTCTCTCAAGTGCGGCGATTGCGGTGCTCTTTTGAAGTCTGTGGAGGAAGCTCAAGGGCACGCCAAGCTCACCTCTCACTCCAACTTCTTCGAGTCCACTGAGGCCATCCTCAATCTTGTCTGTAGCTCCTGCAAGAAGCCCTGCTGATCCAAGACGGTATGCCGAATCCCCACCTTTTGTGGCGTTTTGATCTGTTGTGCTGGCCAATAATTTGGTTTCTAAATGACGATGAAGTCGGCCTCGCCAGCAGCCGGTGGGGTTGAGCCTTGCCAGCGACGGCGAGGAAGACCCCTCGCCAGGGGTGGGCAAGCCCAACCTTGCCATTTTCCGATGAGGTTGGCCTCTCCAACGGCCAGCGAGGTCGACCTCGTCGGCCACCGTCTCTGGCCGGTCGTCAGACCGGCGATTGGCCATAAGTTGAAGATAAAGAAAATGAATGGGAAAAAAAAAAGAAAAGGAAAGGAAAAAAAAAGATAAAAAAACAAAAAAAATCGAAAAAGTAAAAAAATTATATTAAAAAATTAGGTTGGAGTAAAATTGTCGCAGGTGTACCAGTTTAGGGTTTTTAGTGGTCAAAAAAATACTTCGGGGGTAAATTGTCACAGATGTACCAGTTTGAAATTTTTTTATAGTCAAAAAAATAATTTAGGGTAAATTTGTTATAAATATACCAGTTTAGAATTTTTCATAGTATTAATACATTATTTTACTTGTTGTAAATTTAAATGACATGACCATAATAACGTGACTTAAATTGACACGTGATTGCTAATAATTTATTGCTTACCTGACACAAACCAATTGTACCTCGACTGAACTCAAGCAAGGGTCAGTAGGCCCTTGGTCATGCCCTGATCATTTAGGTGATAGCTACCCTCACTGAGATCTTGCGGTGGTGAGAGCGCCGCCACAGAGAAGGTCGATGGCCCTCTCCTATCTTAAGGATAGCCTAACTAGCCTTAATCTTTCTTAGGTGAGAGCCAGCAAACCCTCGCCCATCATCTAGGGGTGATGAGTGATAACGAATAAAAAGAAAGATTTAGCTACCTAATCAATACGCGCCATGTATCTCATTTGTTAGGGATGATTAATTTCAATATAGGTAAGTTCCATAATAAGAACTCAAAACCTACCTTGTTAGAGTCGGTTCCCAATTTTTTGCACTTATAAAAATCTCCTTGTCTCTCTTTCATTATAAGAGACAACACTATTATAGGGTGTTGGTTCCCAAGTTAACCGAAGAACCTCCTACCTTTTTTTCTAGTTTCATTTTGTTATTTAAATGTTGTGTCATATGCACTATTTTTCTAAAAGTTCTCAATTAGGACACTATATGGCCGGCTTAAGTTCTCACTTAAAAATCAACCAAAAAAAAATTTACTTAGTTAAAAGACTTGCAGGGCTTGATTTTGGAACCGGCCTTGAAATAGGTTGAAGGCCAACAATAGGTCAAAGCCAGTTTCCAAAATTTTCATTTTGGAACCGAACCGGTCCTCGCATGAATTGGCTTGAAACTTGGCTAGGTACGGCCAATACGGTTTGGTTCACGGGTTGAATGACCCGGTTCCTCACCTTCACCCTCTATCCTCGACTGATTAACATTCTTACGTAATGGGCTTTTACAAGGAAACAAGCTACTTTGATAATCATTTCAAGTCATTCATTCCCGACGAGTGACTTTCTAGCGAGACCTCCACTTTAAACTTATAAAAATAGAGGAATTAGCGGCGGAACCAATATTCAAAGGTTTGACTTTTATCGACCCTGAAGATTGTTTGACTGCCATAATGATGACCGTTGCCATTTGTCAAGGCCTGCAGCCGCTTGTCATGATATCTTGCTATTGGTCGTGATTGTAATACCACATGTATCGAACCATAACAGACTGCCAAGATCGCTCCTGTCAATAAATAAATTTAGACTAAGCAGTCAGATAAGTTTGTAGCTGAATCTTTCTAGACTTGGACACTTAGACTTTCCTCGTGCTTACTTAAACATTGGAGAGTCAATTCAGGTCAAATAACCAATGGAGGGTCAGTGTCCTTCTGAGCAATGTGTACTGCATTCATGTCGCTCAAGACATGCACCATAAACAATGCTTTTTTATTTAGCGCCAATCGGCATTGTCTTTCTCTAACGAGGTTCCAGGCAAGCGTGTATATCCGCATCTCTATTTGCTTTATTTAGCTATCAACCAAATGAGCCAAACAATTTGTAATGTTGGTACAGAACTTTGAAATTCGTCTCACTTACGACTTAGAATTCAAAAACCCCTATAAGTTGTCTTATTTTCACATTAGTTTTTGTCGAAGCTAATGGAGAGTCAATCTCCTTCTGAGCGACGTGTGATGCGTTCATGTATGGCATGAAGGATGACCACAAGTTGGCCAAAAAAATTAAAGATAATGAATCGAAAGAAATCCTATGTATTAGTCCCAAGGTTGTGATGTTCTGATATAGCAAAAATATATATATTTTTGCCCAATGAATGCACCATTTGTATGATCCGTCCATAGAGGAAAA
Source organism: Syzygium grande (assembly GCA_024733475.1). NCBI lineage: Eukaryota > Viridiplantae > Streptophyta > Magnoliopsida > Myrtales > Myrtaceae > Syzygium > Syzygium grande. Next base: position 26,292,174 of record JAMXDD010000010.1, read on the forward strand.
TCCAAGGGACGGGTTTTTTTTTTTAATGTTCTCTTTCTTCCGTATAGTTAACTTAAGCTGTTTTTTTATTGGGAATGTAAAGTTGACCACAGTGAAGTGTTTTGTCCATCCTCCTGTTCTTAAGAACATTTTCACCTCCAACTCTTCAAACGTGGAATGAAGTTCTCCAATGGTTTTTACAATAGAGTCCCCAACCTTTTGCTTAAACTGTTTCTGCAACGTCAAATTAGATGACATGACAATAATGACGTGACTAGAATTGACATGTGGTCGCTCATAAGTTGTGGCTTACCTCATGCATACCTACTAACCTCGATTGTACTCGAGCAAGGGTCAGTAGGCTCTTGGGTCATGCCTGGATCTTATGGGCAGGAGCGCCGACACGATGAAGATCGATGGCCCTCACCTGTCTTCATATCATTCTTATCGATGAAGCAATCTAATGTTCACGAGGTTAGACCTTATGACTAGTCAATCATCTATGGAAGGAAGAAGAGGAAACACCGAATGCTTCAAACTTTATGTGACTATGAAGTCGGGCCTTTGGAATGATAGGTGCATGGCCATGGAATCGCTTCCCTCCCCCTTTAGGGAATCCCGTTAATGGAAAACGAGTCGGCATTTACTTTCGCCCAACCGTGTTTCCGTAGCTTGAGCTTCAGTTACATTGCATTGCCCGGTCGTAGGCACGCACAAACAAAAGAATTGGACTTGACGATGTGTTGGGTCCGAGCTCCGGTGTAATGTAAGAAATAAAAAATAGTTCTTCACAAGATATATTATAATATCCAAAACATGTATTGTACTTGTGAAGAAAGAATTAATGCATTGAAAATCGTAAAATGTGCTTTTTATATGCTTGGTCAACCCAAGCCATTCATTTCGGCCCAAAAGCCCAACCATTGTCAACTGTTTTCGAGGCCGGACTGGACCGGACTAGATCAGTTTAACTATGGATTGAACCAGCACACCCTGTACACACATAGGAAAATGCAAATGAAAATGCACAGCGAATCAAATGCCGTAGAGTCCAGGCTCTTCTCATGGCTTCCGGAGAAGTAGTACAGTGATGGCGAAGAGAACTGATCACAGATGCTTACCGACCTTATCAAGATTACCTATCCAACACATAATCTTTATATTCGACCAAAAAAAAAAACACATAATCTTTATCTTTCCGTTTGAATATATTCGGAGGGTATGGAGATCCAAAGCGAGTCAGAATAATTCTCAAGCTGAATGAAATCAACAAGAGGCTGGCAATCTGGAAATTCCATTTTACTTTGAGCACCAATGACGTGAACAACTGAGCGCATCTAACGAGTCACTGCCATTTGCTGGTAAAGATCATGAGCAATTGGAACTCGACACAACAAGCTTCACCACTGAAACCACTCGCTTCCCATGAAAAAAAAATCAAAAAAAGGAACTCCAAGATCCAGATGACATAACTCGAATTTACGGACGCATTTCGCTCACCATCCCCTCAACCGCCGAAGCCGTACAGGGTCCGGCCCTGACCTCTCGAGGGCGTAGACGACGTCCGTGGCGGTGGCGGTCTTGCAGCAGGCATGCTCGGCATAGGTGACGGCGTCACAGATGATGTTCTTGAGGAAGATCTAGGACCCCACGGGTCTGTGCGTAGATGAGGCGGCTGATGCGCTTCACGCCGCCGCGACGAATGGCGGGCTTGGTGATGCCCGAGAACAGTGATCCGTCCGTTTGTGTTTGGTCGGTTGAGAGCACTTGATCGAGGAGGTGAGGTACTCTCTTAAATGTTTAATGAATAGTTAAATTATGGAAGCACAAGTAGACATCTCAGTGGCTGTAGTTTAGTGGTAAGAATTCCACGTTGTGGCCGTGGAGACCTGGGCTCGAATCCCAGCAGCCACATTGATTTAGGGCTTTTTTATCTTGATCTTCTTCTCTCTTGACGAATTAAGGAGTACTTTATTTGCGAAATTTGGGGATTAGGGTTTAGCTTAATCGGGATATGTAGATGTTTTTTTTGTCAATTTGGAACGCATGCGAGGTGTACATGTGCTCAAATCAAATGGTTTGTGACAAAAATTGCCCTTGTATTTAGTGCGAAGCACGGTACGTTACGCGCACATATTAATCATTTGGCAAAAGTTTATGCTTTTAATGAGATTGGGGGGGTCAATTGAGACGAAATCACCAAATTCAGGAGTGCTTTGATATAAACTCCGCTCTAGGTTGAATTTTGAGAAAATTACCTTACTTTAGCGTATTTTTTGAAATCTTTTCAAATTTCAATTATTGGAGCAATTTTATATGTTTCGAGGAAAATGCCATTAATTGGCTCGAAAGATTTACGATCAGCGAAATACACATTCATCAATTATAAAGAATTGGTTTTAAGTAAGACCTAAAATTACTTCGTCTGAGGATTTGTGCAAGCCTCGACATCCTTCGAACGTAAAACACACAAAGCGTAGAGTCGGGTATTTGGTTCAAGAAACATTAAGCAATTATGGGGTACTGAGCGTGCGGATATTAGCACATTAAAATAAGGAACACTGTCTTAACAGCCTACCAAGTGTATACATCTTGACAAATGGGGCGGCTCCAATCGGAAGCTTAGGGTCGGAATGGTAACCATTCTGTTCTAGAAATTAAATTTTTGCCAAAAATTGATTTCTGGAGGAGAAATCTGTTTGGTAAAACATGACTAATTCTGCTCCAGAAATTAATTTTTGGAAGAGAAATCTGTATGATGAAACAGGAGGAAATTTTCTTGTGGAGAAAGTCCTTTTTCCCAAAAATAGCTATCTACATTTGTGAAGATTTGTTTTCTCAGCTTCGCAAATATGTCTATATTTAATGTCGAGTCTAAATACATCTTGGAGGCATATCACTTTGTTTCTAAGAAACATGCCTTGGCAGGGTTTGTTGAATTTGGTTACTTGTGTTCTTGAAATCTAATGCAAGAAACAGCAGTTGAAAGTCAAGTTGTGAACAGATAATTACCAAATCTTATTAAGTATTTTAAGCCTTTCGCACATGATCTCCAGCAGGTATGCTACTGCCATCCTAGATTGCAATGTCGGGATAATAAACTTCGTATATGGAGAAGATAAAATTCGATCAAATAGATCAGAGAAGGAAAATACATGGTAAGGGCTTAAATTATGTGATTCCTATTATCTCATTTTCCTGTTACTTTAGATGCTATAAGGGCTTTGTGTGGGAAATTTTTGCTTACGCTCGCATTTCCTTTCTCTTGAATTCTCCAAGAATAGTCAACAGAGGGAAGATTAACTAAGTTGAGTTGGTGATTGAACTTAGACCATTCTCCAAAACTTTAGCGAATAATTAAGGGAAAAAGAAAGGTAATGATAAACTTGAGATTCGCATGTGCAAAATAAACATATTTATGTTACTTTTAAAGCAAAGCAAATGGAGATCCAAGCATTTGTAAAGTCTCAACAGCCGAAGATGGCAAATTTATAAGAATTTTTCTGTCATTCACAAGCCCAACAAGAGAAAGTGCAAGACCTAATGAGAGACTAAGAGTACTAGCACCCCAATTCGCGAGCTCCCTCTTCGAAAAATGCTTCCTCAAATCAAGAAAAGCTTTCTAGCTTCAGTTGCTCTAACATTGTTTCCAACAGTCCCTCGCTTTGCACATGTTACTTGCTCAAAATTGATAAAAATAATAAGAAAACCTGACATTACTCTAAATTCAACAGGTAAGAGGAACATAAATAACACACCAATTACAGCAACTTTAGACCATTCAATTCCCCAAAGAGACATTACATGAAAGCAAAGCAAACAATGTCAAACATGAGTCACTGGGCATTCAGTTTTTTTGGTAGCACACATTGCAAACCTAAAGCTTAGAGAGTATCCTACAATTCCCAAGCCATCACAAAATACCAGCAAACCAGGTCATCTATTGAAACACAACCAAGTCTTCTTATTTTAGATTAATCGAAAGTGCCTAGTAGCAAACAGGTCATGGAACAAAGAAGTAAATAGTTAGAAGCAACAGGCAAAGCTCGCAAAACAAATAGCCACCCCTATTCCACTGCTACCTTGGTTAGCCATAGACAAATTAACAAGTCCAAATGACTATAGAACACGACCCAAAATTTTTTTTTGACTATAGAAAGTAACAACAACAACATCCACAAAATCTATGGGGTGATCTAGATGTCCAGATTAGGACCAAAAGATACAGGGAGAATCAACACAGACTAAACTTGGAATAAAATACGACACGCTATATTTACCTTTTGTATAGCTCCAGATAAGCTTTATGGATTAACAAAGACGTTTTACTAGGCAATGGGATCACAGAAGACTAAAATCATCCTTTGCTTAAATAAGAAGAAAAAAGGACAGAGATTTTTGTTCTTCCGGTTGCTCTTGAGCATATAACTGGATGTCAAAGCACATTGTATCAAGATTGGACGATCAATCGCATACCCAGAGAAGCTAATAACCACGGCTCAAAGTCTAAACTGTACAGAATGATCTGCATTCTGCCAATATCTACACCTAAATTAAAGAGTCAAATCAACCAAGAAGATTTTAACATCCCTGAAACACATCTATGGCTCATTCTTCAGGCATTACATGAACATTCAACAAAGAATCAGCTACAACCTATGACAAATATCTTCCTTTCTGACCTCAAAACAGCACATGGAACACGTCAGCTAAACATAATTCATAACTTCATACAGAAACCAATTCACCTAAAACAACAAAAAGCCAAAAAGCTCTAACCTTTAATCACGGCCTTCATCCAAAATCATCTAAGCTTCTCCTTGGCCAAGCTCTTCCTCGCAGTGTCCTTGACCTTCTCTATGTACCCTTCAATTGGCAGCGTGAGTGTCGCCATGAAGCGGTTTGCAGGGAAAGGTGTCAAATCTGGCACCAGTGCCGCCTCTCACAGCTTCTCCGACAGCGCCTTGATCGCCTCCTTCTTCATCTGCAACAAATTACTCTCCATAGCCTGCCTCGCCATATGCCTCCTCATCCAAACCCTAGAATACTCCTTCGCGTGAGCTGCCTTCCATCCTCGACCGTGAGCCCATACTTGGAATCTTATCCGCATCGACTAGTCCCAACGAGATCAAATCCAAGCCGGGGTCCCGATTATCTCGGGCTTCTCGGAGACGAGAATGTATTTTTACGTCCCTTTCTTCAACATGTCGATCTCTTGTTGCCGGTCCCTTGTTGATCAGCCCCACACAACCCACACATCATATTCTCTTCAAATGGTAAATCCCGCTGACCAACTTGAACCTCAATCTCAATCCACAAAGATGCTAACAAGTTCTTAAGCGATCATTCTTCCAAGATCTCGCTCCCCTCCCGACTCGATCAAGCGAGATTCACGCAGTCGCTGCGGTCCCAAATGGGCGGCCGTGGTCGCCGCACCGTGATTGCATCAAGGAAAAGCACCACGAGAGGAGATGAAACAGCTTGGAGGAATAAGACCTGCAAGCTACGATGAAGAAGTCAAGAGACTTTTAAAGAGAGCGAGGGTTAAAATCGGGACCAAGCAAGGGTGGCTATTATATAAACAAGCGAGGGAGGGAAGAAGAGCACGAATCAAGAGAGTCGAATCGCCCTTTGAAGAGAGAGTAAAGAAGGAAACGGCCGTAATGCATACCCTGGAAGCCTTTAACCTACAAAACTAGCTGAAGCTTTTTTGGCCCAAAACACGATCTGGAAGCAAAAACTCATTCTCAGAACAAAAGAGAATGTATTTTTACCGAACGCTTTTTTCCGTATAATAAAAAAATTCCTTCAAAATGCATTTTAAAATTTTTAACAAATACATTTCTATTTCTAAACGCATTGAAAGGTAAATTTTGGTCTTAATGAATTCCATTCCAAAAGTGAGTATAGTCCATTCCTGCCCTGCGGTTCTAAGACGAATGTAAATGATTTTTTCGATTCCGTGTCTTAAACAATTTGATTCGAAAGATTTGGGGTTTTGATAAACTGTCCAAAAAATTTCTATTCTTAGAGGAAAAGAATAGAAATAGCTTTAAAGGATATGAAATTTCTGTCCTAAATAATATTTTTAAGAAATGTGGCGGAATTTTTTAATTTTTTTCTTATTTGATTGGGCTTATTTGGCATGAGGGATACTACTTCGGCCCAAGCTGCGTGGGTGGCTATTCTAGTCTTGATCGCGAGGAGGGAAGGAGAGCACGAAACCGAAGAGAGTCGAACGTCTCTTGAAGAGAGTAAAGAAGGAAATTTGGCCAGAATGCATTCGGGAAGCCAGAACCTACAAAAACTAGCTTCTTTTTTTTGGCCCAAAACACGATCTGGAAGCAAAAACTCATTCTGGAACCAAAAAAAGAATGTATTTTTACCAAACGCTTTTTTGCTCCGGAATACAAAAATTTCTCCAGAATGCATTTCGAAAACTTTTTAACAAATACATTTCTATTTCGAAATGCATTATGGAGCAGAAATTTTGTTCCAGAATGAATTCCATTCGCGCCCTTAGACTTCCCCTATGTGAGAAAAGCTCAAGTAAAGGGGTGCTTTGATAAAATGCCCTCAGTTCAGTGAGCTAATTGCAATTTTCTCCTTCTTTCAATCGACGCTGTCTTTTCTTTCGCGGAAAACGACAGCGTCGTTGGTTTCTCGATTGACTCCGAGTACGAGACCTCCACCTTCCCCCTTTCGCTGCCTGGTTTCGCAGCGACGACGGTCGGACTTCCCTCGAGGGCTCGCGGCGGCTTCCGATTTCGGTGCATCTTGAAGTTCCTGGAGCGCGAGGAAGCCGTAGGGTTTCGCTCGGGCACGGTCGCAGCGGTACGTCTCTTTCGATTTCGTATTCGTCGTCGATCTTACCTCGTTCTTCGTCCCCGCTACCTTGTCCGAGCCTTGGGTTTCGGGATCTATGGATCGACTTAGCCGTGCACGGTAGTTTTTGGCTCTGCCTGGTGTGGACCTACCTGGGTCGTCGCAAGAATTGACGAGCGAATGAATGGGCCCGTGAATTTTCCTGATCTCTGTGCGGATGAACTGTCTTTGATCGAAACTGGTTCGTGTGAGTAAGGCGAATGGGATGCCATTAATGCTCCCGAAAGAAAGATAGGAAGATCGCGTGGATTGCGTAGTGCAGTGTCGTGTGAATCATATATGTTCGTGTCCGGAGTAGACTGTATATGGTGGCTTTACTGGCATGCTTTGGGCTTTTTTCGTAGGTTGTGTCGGACTAATACATGTTTAGGGATTGCCATGTTTGAGCATTTGCCTTTTGTATGGATTCGTACTCGTATGTTTCGAAAACAATTCTTGGATGAGGTATTCAACTCTATGGCCGAAAAAGAAGAAGAAAAATTGAGATATTCTACTCAATAAAGGAATTAGAAAAGAAATTTGATCAGGTTTACCTTCTCTTCTTTCTGAAGTGATTGGATCTTTTCATTTAAGTGTTGGCTAAATAAGTAGTTTTCGGTTAGTCTATAGCCCATGAGTTGTCCTATTTTAATTTTTCGCTGCTTTCTTTGGGTTTGTGCTTGATACTGCAGTAGCAAAACATGTGATGAATGGCCTTTGCCCATAGTGTTTCCCACAATTGATTTCGGACTGTGACTGTTGTAGTTCGACTTTCACAGTACTTTTCTGAGATATCTTCTACTTGGATTTCTATTGAAAATTTTAAGCATCCAATATCTATGACTGCGGTAGCTTATCATCCACTGCATGACAGTTCATCCAGTGGTCTGGAAAACATGAATGACCTCTTTATGGTTAAAGCTGGAGGGTTGCTTCTGACAGAGTGACTGACAAATCATAGAAAATGGTTGCTTATGTATTGTGAATTGGAAGGCCAATTTTTTCGAGTTCTGACTAGGTGGACTGTATGATTCCTTACTAAGTTTGATCAAGTCCTAGATCGGCCTAAAAAGGAGACCTAACTCACTATATGGTGGAAACTTGTAACACAATCTAGTATTGAGTCAAATTGCTAATTAGATCATATATTTGGTCATTATGATATGTGATTTTAACTCAATCCAGTATTATGACTGAATTGCTCGATGCTGTTCTCCTTCTCACACCTTTGAGTCAAAGCCTTTTGTATATGCATTGTAGGATCCCTAACAATTTGAATCAGGAATGGTAGTATTGTAACAAAACACCAAATAGAACCACTGCTATATATTGGAGGATTTCTAATTTATCTACTTGTGCATACGCTGGTAAATTCTCGACTGTACTAAGGTGCGATGAACAATAAAGGAACTGCTTTTTATGATTTGAGTATGCCGGAATTGAGAGCTCCTTTTTTCTTGCTTGCTTTATATGTTGTGGTGGATTGGATATTTGGTATAGACGAAATTGTAAAATTGAAATTGGGCAGAAGGACAAGAAGCAAAAACTAGGTCGTAGAGAGACAGTTACTATTTCTTTTGCATTGTTTGGTGTTTGAATTCTAAAAATAATGTATTACATTAATATCCTCAAGGATTTTTCTGTAGTTTCCATTTGAGTGTGAATTACCTATACTATATTTGTGTAGGATTGATGCATTATTGGATCTACGGATGCCCTTCTATTATCTGAATCTCAAACTGAAAAGTGCTTGCTCTTTTTTTTGTGATGTGTTGAAACATTGGGACATGCGTTCATAAGGTTGAACGCTAGCCAAACAATACTGTGTTGCTTTAATCTATTACATTGACACCTTTGTTGTTTTCTCCCTCTGTTTTGATACAGATGATTGATGATCGAGACCTGGGTTTCCTGGCCAACTTTCTTGGCATTTTCATCTTTGCATTGGTGATAGCATACCATTATGTGACGGCTGACCCAAAGTATGAAGGGAATTAGGGATATGTTTCCTCCTTTTTTGCTGGGTTATAGTTAAGAAAATGTAGATCGAATGTCATTTCACTAGTGGACAGTACATTGATGTAGTGAATGGTTGGATCTGAGACAAGAATGTTGTAAACGTATTAATAAAGATTGCTGTTACTTGACAAATGCATACTGGAAGCTTTTGTATCTCTTCTCCTTAGATTGACACAGATGAGTGTGATCCTTTTACCTATCAGGCTTGGCCTCTGGAATGCATTAGGTCACAAGGTTTTTGACTGGTTTTCCGGTAAATGATGTCAACAGCGTTCTGTTTCCCTATGATTTTGAGCGTAATATCCATAAGGATTTTTTCAGTCGGTCATGGATTTCATGCTTTAATTTTTCTAAAGTGAAATCATGAATGCCTTTTTATTTTCATAGTCCAGCTTTCTGTCGTTGAGTTCTGGACTTTTGAAGTCACTGTAGTAGTCATGAGTGGTACATGATTACACTTTTAGTTAGAGGATGATTAACATTTGCAGATCTACATTCGGAGATGTTCACGAGACATGTAGGATTCTCCCTCTGAAGAAGCTCCCTTACCATTTCCTCCATGATCATTGTTTCTCTCATCAACCTACTTAGGCAAAAGCCCAGGCCCCCAATGCATAAAACTATTTGGCTCTTGAGCTCCTCCAAACCTTCTTGAGCTTGAATTCTTGTTGCCACTTCATTTGATCGGCAAAGAAATGAACTTGTAACCTTTGCAACATCTCCATCATCTGTACCTGAAAATATAGTCGGGTTTCCACTTTGCGACTTCCCTAATTCGATGTCACAAAACATTTTCGTCTTCTGCAATTCTGCGTCAATTGCAGAAAGGGACTTGAGTGAAGTGACTGCACCAAGGAATTGGATTGAAGTGCCTATCATTTTCTTGAAAAGCTCCAGATCCTGTTCCAATGGCTCTTGAATCTCCTTCCAAGCAACACCGATGCCCAGAGATAATCGTTGGAGAGACTCCAGTTGGAAGCTGGTAAATTGTATGAGGTCTACCATTTTTGACAAGCATTCCAGAATCTTGAGATAGCATTCCCCTGGAAAGGGGAGGAACCAGAAGCTAGGCTCTGACACGGCCTCTTGTGTCAGAACTCCATACATGGAGGTGCGGGTTCTTAGATCCTTTAGCTTTTCCTGAAAGTTATGGAATTTTGAGTCTGGCCATTGTTTCTCTTCCGAGCAAAGAACTATACCCTCAATGCATTCGCCAAGTTTTCTCAAGCTCGTGGAGAGTTCAACCTTAGCAAGGGTTGACGCTCTTGCAGGTTCACAAAGTAGTTCTACTATGATGTAGCAGATCAGTCCAATGGATGCCTCTGTGATTCTGGCGATTGCGAACTGCGTTGGGGGTCCATAATCTCTCCGACCCAGGATCAGCAACGCACCTATGACTGCTGAAATGCCACCCGCTTGGCCATACATTCTGCTGTGTCTGAGGAAGCTAGTGAAAATAATCCATGGAAGAAGAGGTAAGAATCTCAGGTGTACAGATTTTCCGCAAATGAAGTAGCCCAGTAATCCATACACTGATCCCATGGCCGTGCCCTGCGCTCGCGCATTCGCAACAGTGAAGGTTGGTTGCCTTCCTGTCACAAAACTGATTGCAATGGTGAGTCCTGACCAGTACCCATTTTCCTTGTTATATATCAGACCGAATAGCACGGCGAGACCCAGAGAAAGTGAGCACTTCAATGCAAAAATCAAACTTTGGCAGCTCGGTTTCATATTTAGCCTTGTCCTCCTCCCTCCGCAGGAATACTTAGCTTGATTTTTTTCTCCAGACTGTTGAGCGACAGAATCCTGGCTCTTGAAATTGACGGTTTTTAGAATCTGTCCGAAAATCACGTCATGTTGGAGGATTTGGACACAGTGAAGGAAGAATAGTGCTGGTAGGCTTTCTTGGGATGCGGGGATAGTGGTAAAGGGCCGGAGGGCTTTTTCAATGTCGTCTCCCTCGGTCTCGGGAGCTGTTGTGGCATCACAAGGTGCGAAACATCTAGCTTGCTCGAGTTTTTGCCTCAAGTGCAGTTTAATTTTGGGTGAAGCCTTTTGAAGTTCTTGGTCTGCCATGCCAATAGGAAAAGAGGAGCAAGAATTGAGGGCCATTTCCATTCCTCTCAACGGCAGCTCTATTTCTTGCAATCTTTCTCCTAAGTTGACAAAGTTTGGTTTTAGGAATCTTATTCCCGGTCTCTCCCATGACACACCTCTCTGTTCAGCAGCAAGTAGCGTTAGCTAAAAAAACTAGTGAAAGAACTTCAGATGTAAAATGAAAGGATGGGGATGGTGAAGCTTAAAAGCTATAGCAACTTTATGACGAAAAATCAGTATGTAATATTAAAACTATATCTGTAGCCCAAGACGAGTTTTTTTTTTTTCATTGATTTTACTGTCCTTTTGTTTTGTAAAATTCTCTACTCAAGTTTTGAAAACTCGGAAGAAAGAAGTTGCAGTTTTCTGAAACTTGAAGGTGAATGGCTGTTCAAGGGTACATCGAGAGTTATCCTTCTTGATTACCTCGTGTTCTTTAATACTTTGAAGGAGCTTCTTTGCTACTTTGGAAAAGCATGCTGCTTGGGAAATCAAGTCTACTGCAGCCGGGTGTCCCTTGGCAAAGAAACCATCTAAATAGAGATTCAGCCTCTCTGATGCATTCTCGGTGTACAATCGGCACATTTTCCTGATCTGCAAGAGGTAACGACTATTGTCAATTCTAATCTGATGCAGCATAACTCTTTACTACATCAAGTACAAGGTCGATGCTGTCATGCTTGCATTGGGCTTAAGTTGTAGCACATCTCTTCACAAATCTAGCACGGCCTTTTTTTATCATCCTTAATTGTTCTTGTCCCAGCTAACTCAATACCCATCTTATTTGGGCACTGGATGTTCTAGTTTTCGTTGTAGGACAGCAGTTTTTTTTATGAGGAAACGATAGGGTACTGAGCAGTTGTTTCTCGTGACTTTTCATTAAGCTTGCTCAGTGACAATCGACACTATATTGTGTGATGTCTCCTTTTGTTTACTTTTTGCACTCAAAGGACTGACTTGACAATATCTGCGTCCGTTTCGCTTAACTTTTCCAGACATGGAGAATTGCTAGTTGGATCGTATTGGCTCAAATGGGCCTAATCAGGGGGGTTCTAGTATTTAGATTCCCAAGCATAAAGTGCTAGCATTATATTCCATTAAAATCGGAATATGGATCAAGGAATTATGGTACATAAAGAGAATATGAATATAATCTCCTAAGAAAAGAATTAGCTTGCTTAAGTTACAATTAGTTGTGGATTCGTTCCAAGGAAAGAACTTCTGTCAAAAGGCTCTATATGCTTTCTGAATTGTTCTTCGACAAAGTGGGACTTCTCCTGCTAGGTTGACAATGTTTAAGCTTTTGTTCTCTTATTCTGATTTTGGCCTAATTCATTTTGTATGAAAAGCGCGTTCGATCATCTTGTGATTCAGAATCAACTTCAAAAGGTGCATAACATCGTTTTTTTTAACTAGTCCTTTTCACTTCTCCTTTTCCTAATAACATAAATTAGCACAAACAGCTTGGTTTGTGGAGAGACTCTTACGATTGTACCGATACATGATCAATGCATTCTTCATATACTGAGTAACTCAGCACCTCAATTAAAAGACTCAACAGCACCCCAGTAGATTAAACTTGTATATAATCTTTCAACCAGAAACAAATCAGTTAAAATCCACCTTCTGATCATTTTTTGGTTTCATGTGGAATGCTGCTAATGTGTTCAGATGTGTGTTCTCATCCTGAACTGTTTCACTTATCATTTCATGTTATAACTCCATAGTAACACTCAGGCCTGTCCCTGATCATGGGACTGTTGGACTCAAACTGAGAATCCAAGATCATGGGAGTTAACTCTCAAGGGATGAGCATTTACCTCACTGCATGCAAGCCAAGGGTATGGGAACAACAGAGCAAGCACTGAAGCCAGGGCGCCAAGTGCAGTACTCGATGCCACGTGAACCGGGTGCATCACGGCTCCCGCGTTTGTTCCCCCTATGGCGGCTCCTACATAGATGATCACCATCTGCCCAAAAGCAATCCTTTTGGACATCAAATTAGTCGACTCGGGCAGTGCGACCAGAAAAGCACCTAGAGACACCGCCGCAGCAGCCAGGCCAGGAGTAGCAAACCGGGCAGGCCCGACCAGCCACAAGCTCAACACCGAGAAAAGCATGACCTGAGTAGTCGCATAGAACGCGTTCCATACGCCTCTCAGAGCATCACCGACCGTTGCATCCGACACGATCAGAATGGTCGTCACGTATGAGAAGGCCGGGTATGCTAAGAACTTCCGAACATGGGTCGGAGCGAAGAGGGTGGTGAACCCAACAATGGAGCAAGCCAGGGCCGTGTGCACGGCCGACTTCAAGCGCGCATGCCGCACTGCGTAGTCTTGCTCAGCTATTCTTGAGGTGGCCATATTGAGGAGACAGTGTTAATTTGGCAGTGTTAATGAGCTTTTGTGTGGACAAACAGCGTGCAAATTTTTTTTAGTGTAAGGAGGAGGTGGGGCGAGAGAGAGAGAGAGAGAGAGAGAGAGAGGCTTGGCAAGTTTGTGTGTTGCAACACAAGCCTGCTTTAAGGAGCTCTTGCTGGGTGCCTTAGTATAAGCAATGCCTGAAGAATCTTGGGTAGTGATTGCAAGGTGTAATAATTCACTTCGATGCTCTCTTTTAACTTTGGAGCGGTTCAAGCTCTATAGCAAATATCTTGCCTGAGCATTTTGGTTTTCCTTTTTTTTTTTTCGGCCGAGCGTAAGCCTTTTTGTTGACCGGTTGTTTGTTAGTAAACTCAACCAGTCTTTCGACCAAAAAAAAAAAAACTCAACCAGTCCATGCTTATTACCCAGATACATACATACATACATATATTTGGCATGTGTGCCTCATTTTGTGAATTGTAGATAGTTGTCTTTTCAAAAAGTGAAAAATGATGGGGATGGATGAAGAATCTAGTTGCCCTTTTGGACTTTGCCATGAGAATATTGCGCCCGTTATAAAATATTCTATTTGAATCATTGTTACTCAATTCACTCTCAGGTGTATAGATCCATTACCGTAGCCCTACCAGTATGCCAGAAGTCTGAAAGAGTATTTATATGAGGTAACAAATGTCCAAAGCACAAGTTTGTAGAGGTTGGCTCATGACATGAAACAAGTGACAACACTTGACGGTGCAAATAGTCGAGTAATAGAAGGCAAGTTCTTGAATCCTCCAGGACGCATAATGTGGTGGTATTCCTTGACCAATCAAAGCCATTCAACTCTTAGGTTGTTCTCCAGATAAAATAAAAGGAACTCTTAGGGTGTATTTGTTTGAGTAAAAGAATTTTTCACAAATTAGTTTTCTAGACTTTTATGTGTTTGTTTAATTGAAAACGATCCATCAACGAAAAACATTTTACGATCAAAGAGAATATGAACGCTTAAAATTAGGAAAATGCTAATCTGAAAAGGAGAAAAACATTATCCTAATAAATAATTTCCTGAAAAGCATTTTCCTTTATCATAAAGTTTTTCCTGAAATAAACACCCCATTATTTTAGATTTTGTTTTAACTCCTTTTAATCTTAGTAGTGCAGGTATTTTGCTCTTTGATATTCTAGAAGCTGAATAATTGCGACTAAGCTTTTGAGAAATAGCTCATCATATGGATCTCGACCATCCCGCCACCGTCCAATTAAACTTGTTTGAGTACAATGTCTCATTCTCATTATATATGTTCATTGTTCACGTAGCAAGTCAAATAGCGTGGAGATATATCATATACTCATCTACATAGTGGTTTGTTTTCTTTCCTTCATACAGAATCGTCTTCTCTTTCTTATGATTCATAGTGGCTGGACCTCATGTGTGACAATGAGACTGTTGTGATATAACGCGAAAACGCTAACGGATCTTGCAATTAAATTAATACGGAATCACCAGAGAAATAAACGAGGAACAATGAGGACACCAAAGATTTACGTGATTTGATCCGAGTACCGGCATCTACATCCACGGGAAGAATCGGTAGCAGATGATTTACTACTAAATCGAAAAATTACAGAGTTTCAATCGCTCTCACGCTCGAGTATTTTCCATACCTAAATTAAGAAAGCAAACTCATAAGTATTATCTCACAATCTTTAATAGAGAATACATTTAGAAAGCTCACAAAGAGAAAAAAAAATCCAATACTCTTCTTGTTTGCTCTACGTACGCTGAACCAAGAACGCCCTTCACGTTCTGCTCCGTTTGTGCTTCGTACGGCAGCCCCGTCGCGCGGCTTGTTCGTGTACGTTCCGGTTTCTGTCAAGAAGAAACCCCCCCACGTCTTTTATGGATGCGGTCAACAAACCTAGTCTTGACCGGAACCCACCATTCGGCTACCGCACGAAGAAGATGAAAACCCAAGAGCAAAACTTGCTTTTGTCTTATTTCCTCTTATCGCTTCCCTGGGCCCACAGGTGAACAATATGACCCCTTCATTTAATCTGCCCAGAAGAAGTTCCGGTGCTGCAAATTGCGTCCAAGGAACGCAGCTCGATCAAACTCGGACTGGTATATCATTTTCAACCGATAAAACACAAATCCTCAAATTGCATCGGATCACGTATACAGACTCAAACTCGAGACATAATTTAAGAGAAATAATAGACTGGACCTTGGAAAATGACTATCTATATACGACCTTGTTATTGTTTTTGGAAGTGCTAATTTTCGAACGAAAATCTTTTTCCAAAAATGATAAATATATTCCTTTTTCCTTTGGCTTTTTGGGCTTGGCCAACTTTATTTATCTCATTTCTGACGAAAAAAAACTTTATTTATCTCGTGGTACCGTGGCATTTGATTTTTGACTTCCTTTTGTTTTGTCGTCTAGCTTTTGTTTCGCCAAGACAGAGACCATGTGCATCTCATCCCACATTTGAGGAACTACTGGTAGACTCGGGGCCTGTTTAGTAACGTTTCTATTTCTCTATTCTTTTATTTTTGGGAATAGAAAAAGAATATAAATCCGTTTAGCAATGTCAATTAGTTTTTTTGTTCTCCAAAACAAAAAAAAAATGGTCAGGGAATAGATTTGGAACATAAATTTTCTGTTTCTGGAACAAAAAGAGAAACAATAGTGAAACAAGATCAACTCTCTCTCTCTTTCACAATATATTCTCATACTAAATTCTAAACCCTAAACTTTAACTCTCAACCCTATACTCAGAAACGTTAACCTCAATACCCAAACCCTAAAACCCATAACACTATAATCAAAAACCCTAAATCCTAAACCCAAACCCTAAACCTTTTAAACCTCAAATCCTAAAACCTAAAATCCCAAACCCAAAAAAATCCCTAAAACCCTAAACCCCAAACCCAAAACCCAACACTAAACCCAAAACCCAAATCCAAAACCTAAAACCCCAAAAAACCCTAAAAAAACTCAAAACCCACAAAACCCCGAACCCTTAACCCCAAATCCCAAATCCTATACCCTAAATCCCAAACCCCAATACCCGAATCCCTATAACCCTAAACCCAAACCCAAAACCCAAACACTAAACCCAAAATCCCAAATCCAAAACCTAAAACCCCAAACGTAAACCCTAAAATCCAAAACCTAAAACCTCAAACCCCAAACCTCAAAATCGAAATCCTAAAACCCTAACCCCTAACTCTAAATCCTAAAATCCTACACCCTAAATTGCAATTTTCTTGACCATCACTCGGTATTTGCTTTGTTTATAAAGAATAATTTTCTTTATGATTATATTAAGGTCATCCAATTTTATATCATAATATATTATTCTTCTATTTCTAGTTCAATTTTATCCAAACATGAATTGTTAAGTTTCCTAAATTACAATTTTCTATCAAACCACCATATTTTTGTATTAAATATTTACTTGTCTATAAGGAGTAATTTTTTAAATAATTTTTTTTTTTATAATTATATTAAGGTCATATTTTATTTATTTTTTTTAATTCTATATCATAATATATTCTTATTCTATTTCTAGTCCAATTTTATCCAAACACAAATCATTAAGTCCCCATAGAAAAAACATTTTTTTATAATTAAATGAAAAAATTAGGATAGAAATTTTTAGTGTTTTACTATTTTTTTTTTTTTCTACTCCGGGAATTTTAAAAAAATTTTTTTATAAATAATTTTTACTAAAAATAGAAGAAATTATTTTCTAAACAAAAATTATTTTTAGGAACATGGTAAACCTTTTTAAGTAAATTTTTTTTTTAGTCCCAATCAATCATTTTTTTTTTTTAATACCAATTTTTTTAAAATATTTTTTTTTTGGACTGCTTCTTAGGACATTATATATTAATATATATATATATATATATATATACATATATATATATATATCAATGGATGAAACAGTACATTGCGTTCTAGGCATCAAATTAAGAAACCAGAAATGAGTCGGTTTTCATTTTGGCAACGAGTTTAAGTAAATATGTAAATCATCCAACTTTTTACACCAATTTTTTTATCATTTTTTTATCTAATCACACATATATAAGGATAGTGATCTAGGCATCAAATTTGAGTCGGTTTTCACAACTTGTTCGCTTTTATCGTTTCTAATCACAACGTAAGGATAGTGATACGAATTTCGACAACTTGTTCGAAAGCGCATTAGATTTATTTTAGATCACTTGTTTACGAAATTTATATCCTAACTCTATAGCCATATATACCTTTTTGGTGAAATACGACGATAATACCACTTGACCCAAAGTCTTGATAGCTCTTGCTTCACTCTATAATATGAATTGATTAGATAATGGCTCGAATATTGCCCTCCCTCCTTTATTAAGTGAATGCTCGCAACATTTTATCTACTATCCTTTTTTATCTAAGGGCGCGCTTGATAGCTCGGATATAACCTTAGATGGGTTATAAGAACTTCCTATCTAATGTATGGTCATGCGCTTTGGAATTCGATTATGGGCTAGGCTATGAAATTCAGGATTTTGGGGTGGGAAAATTTCATCCCAACGGAATAGACTATGAAAATGCAGGAAGTTTTTTCTTTTGAAAGAAATCTTGAGATGACTTGGAACAGGCGAGGAAAGAGAAAGGTTGTACTTTTTGAGGAGAAAAGTCCACCACCGCCACCTCCTCCAGCGACCCCCTCAATCCATGACATCGACCGCCACAAGATGCTCAAAGATAAATCGAGTACCAAATGGCACTACTTGGTTCTCTGTCGTAGACACAAGAGTGGCATTGATTTGCTAGGCTTGAAGTGGACTCTGTCGTATAATAGATCGAGCTGTCATGCGAAAATCGCTTAACATGTTATTAGAGTTCGGTTCATTCCATGCCTCTAAATATGCCTGAGTTATATGCCGGTCAAAAATAGCTCGAGGCAATTGGAGGGAAATATAAAAGCACTTTCGGAATAAGTGCATGTACATCCACGAGTTCCCAATCCTTAATGAATGTAGTACAACTGCTGTCCTGCGCAACACGAGAATGCGACCTTAGTGGAAGAATCAGAAAATATGCTAAAACTTGGTCGTGGAATCATTCGATAATGACAATTAGTACAAGAACCATATGATTCATTAATGTACTTCGAGCTACATTGCCGAACAAGATTGGGCTCGATGTCGCTTCAACCATACCCACTCACCATATGTAGCTCAATTTTTTATCCTAGCGAGCCGAGAGAATCATACAAGAGTATTGACAAATACATTCAATATGAAGGTTTAAATTTTTAAGACAAAATGGTTTCTTAAGAATAAGAGTGTAGCATGAGTCGCTCTATGAAAAAAGCCACCCAACTCTCGAGCTCGAGTTCCATCTAGCTTGTAACATGTCGAGCCAACTGGGAGTTCGATCTTACTTCAATTCAACTTATTGTGGCTCATAACTAACGTACTACTAAAAGTACCATTTTCGTATTATCTTCTTTACGTGGAAATCTAGTTCAACCTTGATCCCAGCTAAAGCTTGGTGTACAAAGCGGTTTTAGAATAACGCACGTAGTCGGGTCAAGCTGAATTGGTCGACATCTCTCAACTTCAATTGAGCTTAAACTCGAAAAGCATGCTTGATCGGACGTATGAAGAGATAGGATTGACAGTCTTTTACGCCATTTCAATAATTGCCACGCGGGAAAAGGAGTCCTCGATTGATTAGCGACACATCGAGAACCTGGTCGACTGCCAAGTTCATAGGAATCCTCTCGATAGAGGGAGGTAATCATCGGATCTCAGCCACACCACACACTGGCGGCGATCCCTTTGCCCTAGGGCGAGGGGAACTAGGAAGGAACCACAGAAACCCTCCACCTGAGCCAAGTTGAACCCATACACTTCGATTCATCAATGTTCGATAAGAATTAACTCACACCCGAACCATGAGAACGACACGTTTGAGATATGGACTCTTACAATAGCTACGAAATACAAGGCCACGCTTGGTTTTGGTTGATACGTCCGCTGCACCTTTGAATGATGTGATGGGATTCGATTTCGTGCCGGACAGCTTCTGGTTCCAGTTTTGCCATGCAATTCCAAGTTGACAGGCCTCTGATATAGCTGGTGATCAATGCCGTTTATTATTATGGACATTCACATACGTACGTTGATAGATTAGCGTTGCATGCCCTTTGTCTCCTTCTCATCTTTTGTGTGGCGTGGAATCTATGGATGTTGGTCTTGACTTCTATAATGTACGTTGCCAATGAAAAATTCTCTTTCTACTGGTGGCCTTGTCATCATGACACGCGTGCGTCTCATGTCTGCATAGGCAGATTATTCTTTTTTGACGTGCCAACAACTTAACGTAAATATTATTAGGGAAAATTGCGAAATCATCTTTGTTTTATTGCACAGGTATCAAACATGGTCCATATTTTCAAAACCTAGCTGAAAAAACCATCCTCGCTTTTCAGATACCATTTGAAGTTGCATTTGGGTTTTAACCCTACTTACGAATTAGGTATTTTACCCTTCCCACTGTTCCAAACCTATCCACCGCAATGCTCGTCTAACCAAAACCCTAACCCAACCTGAGCTGAGCCCCTCCTCTTCGGTGTTGCCCCCGATTGCCGCACCGTTACCACCCTGCCATCTCGAGCCAAGCCACCACCTTGTCTTCGCTAGTCACCCATGACGCCTCTCTTTTTTCCTTATGTTTCTCATTGTTTTCTACCTAGCATCAATGAGGGCTCGATGCCAGATATGATCGAGCTTGCTCCCTGATCTGGTTGAGCTCCCCCGCAGCGTCGAGCTCGACAGCAACCAAACCCGGTGGAGGGTGTCGAGGGGGCCTGACCGTGGAGAAGACAAATACGAAAAGGGAGATCAGTGGGGAGAAGACAGAAGGATGCGAGTGGCTCACTGGAGGCCTTCGTATATAAAAGTCAAATTGCCGTTCTAGATGAGGCCTTCGTATATAAAAGTCGACCCATCTTTTGTTATTAGACCCGTTTGAAAATCTTTCATAAGATGTGTAATATGTGAATAGTGTGCTCCGCTTTGCAATGCACGAGTAATCACGTCATGGGCCTTTAGTGTGTGACTATAGCATCCTCACCGTGGGCCGCGGGCCTATAACCTCAGGGGTAAACTGGTCATCAATGTTGCAACGGCCCTCGACCCCTAACACCACCGCGGCACGGGCGCCATCGCACAGGTGTTCACATATCGAATTTGGATTTGGAATATGTGTCAATTGATGCCATAGAGGAGTATAATAGCTTCCGAATCCGTGTATTTGAAATTCATGTCATTTTCGACTTTGTCAATATTTGCTTTTGTGAGTATTACCGGCTAGTGTCGCACGATGGGGCGGGGAATACCAATTTGCGTCCCACCCATTCCCAATCTCTTGTTGGAGTTTGGTTGTTTGAGAGAATACCTCCCGTGAATTAAAATACCAAATTACGTACCCAAAAGTACCAATACAAAGATTTCGTAACAATGCTAGGTATCTTACTACTGGTTCACAAAATTAGTACATTGTACATTCGTTGAGAGATGGGGCCAAAAAAAAAATATCTTATTGAGTGTTGAATATGATCCACTTATTTACATTATAATCTATCACATTATTTAATGGGCCAATTTTTGTAAATCAGTCTCACCATCTCACCATACAAGCATTCTCAAAAGTATGAAAGAATGATGTTGAAATAATGTACAACAAAGTCTACAATTAATTTACAAAGTCTATATATATATATTAAACAATTGTTATAAACTCTTATTAAATGTTGAATATGATCTGGTCGTTCAAAGATTAATTTCTCATCCCCAATATCACTTAAAATATTGGTGGTGATGTTGGTGTGTTTGTTTTAGATTATTTGTATGTTTTGAATCTTTGCCGTGAAACCTAAACTATTAATCATAAACACACACACACACACATGCTTGGTTTTTTTTTTTTTTTGATCGGGTATATATATGCTTGTTTACATATCATTACTTACATATTTTGCAAGGTTTCGAATAGCCCGCATTAAATAAAAGTCCAATCGCAGCATCTGCAGTATTTGCATAAAAAGAAACATAACAAATAAAAAGTAAAAAGTGGTCCAAACCTTAATCAATCGAACTCCTCAAACTCAATAGTAGTATACACGAGTGGCGAAAGTGCTCGCAACTGAACATCACTTGGACATGCAATTTCGTTTTTCTCAACGACAAGATCATAGAGGAGGAGGAGGAGGAGGGGGACAACCCCATTTTAGACGCAAAGTTAGATTAGACTAATCTAAAACATTCCAAAATCATGATTAGCAATTGATTAACGCTAACAGAGCTGCACGTCCCGGTCATTTCATGTGTCCATTTCACAAACCTTGGAAAGGACTAAAGAAGACTATCATGTCTGTACCTTGGAGCCACGACGCGGTGATCAAAACCGTGTTTTCCTCCATTCATGATTAGAGAAAACTTCCTCCCTAGAATCCCGATCGTTAATGGATATTATTAACGTATACACATGAAAATTTCCTCTAACCAGAAATGCCATAGTACTAAAACTTGATTCGTAAAAGTGATGCGGCCGAATTTCAATAGATATCGGAAATAGACAACAAAAATCCGTCATTTCATTTCACGGATCTAACTCTTTAAAATCAAACTTAGCAGTACGTATGTCCACATAGCAATGACAATATCCTTCCCCCCAGAAAAAAACGAACCGGTCGTTGCCCCACAGTTCCCAAACGTTTCGTCCACGCTAAACAAAGTCGCCAAAAAATCGATAACATTCGAAGAACTTTCCTTCGTCTCGGAACGCTTAGTATCCTTTTATAGAAACCTATATTGATTCGATTAATATATTGCGAACCTCTTTTTGATCTCTAGCAAGTGAAATCTCTCTGCTGCTCCTAGGATACATTATACACACAATTCAGATTTCCGCCATGGACGGAGAACATCACCACCACAACCGCAGGTTCGAGCTCGACCCACTGATCATCGGACTCCTCGGGATCATGGTCGGAGCTGTCGTGGTCGCGACCTACCACTGCATCCTCGTCGGCCTCCCCAGCAGACGCCATCAAGCTCCACTTAGTAGTAATTCCAATGAGCACGATCAAGAAAGTGATGATCGAGCTCAGAGGGCAAGACGGGCCAGGCCGGGCCTTACCCCGGTGGAGCTGGACCTCGCTGTGATCTGTGACGACAAGGACTCGAGAGAGGAGGACGCGTGCGCCGTGTGCCTTTGCGAGTTCGACGACGGCGAGTCGGTTCGGGTGCTGCCTGAGTGCATGCACTACTTCCACGCAGCTTGTGTCGACGCGTGGCTCTACTCGCATGCCAATTGCCCGCTGTGTCGAGCCAAGGCGGGTCCTCCAGCGGATGTCACACTCTCCGTGGCAGAATTCGGCGGCGTTCCAGCGCCAGAGCATCATAGAGAGGCGGTTCTCGGGAGTTCGGATCCAGCCAGCGGTAGTAACAACGAGGTGTAGTTCCAAGTTTTGAATGAGAGAGATTTGAAAGACAAAAAGTTATCTCGTCGGTTGGTGAAATATGGAAGTAAATGGTGGCTGTTACGCGAAACAGGATTGTATTTTTCAATTCACTGAAGTAACGCTACGTTGGACAAGAAATTGGTAATTCGTAAATATTCAAATTGAGACTAACGATTTGGTCGATAGGACGCGCATTTATAGAGAATTACCAACGTCGATCTTAACCGATGAAGCCATTCGTGCATTATAATGGTAAATCTCCGGGCTCCACACGGATTACTATGTCGTAGCTAGTTAGGTTTGTCGCGTCTGAGATATCGGCGATTCCTATAGGATACAGAGTTGACTCGGTTGGTAGAAGTCCCTTTTTTCCTTGATTTTAGATCTATGCATTAGAATGAACCATGAGTCTTCATCGTCATCGATCGCCACGTGGATTTAAAGAACTTAATTTCCAACTCCAAATGGGTAAGCCGTTCACACGGCTCCATTGCGTTGGAGTTCAAGGACCTGTATTAGCTCAAGGAATCTGATCTTTGCCACGAACCACTCGCTCTTGCTTTTTGACGGCACCAGGAGAATTTGTTCGCTGGGCCCAAGCAAGAAACAAAATCCAGGCCAGCCCAAATAATTCATTTGGAATGTGAATACTGAACTATCGGTAAACTACGACTTCATTTAATACAGTTTAAGTTTTTAGAACAGTTAGCAATGATCCCACCAAAATCTCACATGGTATCAAAGCTCAGATTGCCAACAAGTCTGAACTCAATAGTCACACGGGAGCTTGCATCACATGGGAGCTTGTGTCTCCGACTCAGGCCCATTATGTGAGAGGGGAGATTGTTAAGATTGTCCCACATCGATTGTGAGTAGGATTGGTGGTCAATTTATAAGTGTGAAGGAAAATCTCACCCTTTGAGCTGGCTTTTGGAGTGAGAGAGACCCAAGACTACCCAACAGAAGATACATACGTGTTATGAGATACGTTACAACTATCGCAAATTCGATTAAGCAAATGTCCAACAAAAAGAGGGTCCATCGAGCACGAAATAACAAATATAGAATTACTTACAGATCTCCTCCATTGCCATCATCATCACATGAAAGTCATGTTGTAGAGCACGGTCATCATGTCACCATCGTCGCCCCACCGCCGCCGCCGCCCTGACCGTCGAGCTTATCACCGAAACAAGTGTACTACCAAGTCGTATAGCTAGGATATAGCAAGTTGTGCGTATAGCGGCAATGAAAACCACAACTTTCAACATAAAAGCTTACATGCTCTTTAGAAAAAATATAAAGTAATCACATGATGCAAGTATAATGCTTTCTTTCTATCTTGTGTTTTTCAATTTAGCAATGCAGCTAAAGTTGCATCCTTACTGAACTTTGCTCACGATGTTTTGGTCCTCAAAGTTATGCGCTCGTTTTCTAGGTGGTCCCCCGGAATCAAAAGTCCTCATTTGACTATTTATAATTTGCATTTCTAAGTAGACCCCATAATTGCATTAAACTCCCCCAATTAATCGTCACACTGCACTTTGAGCACCTCCTTTTTTCCTCAATTTTCGATGTTTTCATCCGCCATCATATTTCAAAAAGTATCGCCCTGACGGAGTTTTTCAGAACCTTCTTCGAAGTATTTTGTAGGGCCAAGAACTCTTAATCATATGGAAAGGGTTGAAAGAGAAGAAGTTGATATATCTTTTTTGGTAGGTAGAAAAAAAAAAAATGGAGATAGGTGCACTGACAAAAAATCACCGGCAAGATCTTTTCTTAGCACTGGGGGTCATGAGCAAGACACTTATCCATTTCCATTCCGAGTAGAACATTCATGTGTAGGAATGTCTTGATTGCCCGAAGTTATATAGAAATAATGACATGGAAATATCAAAAATATATGCGAATCGAGTTCCATATCGAAAACATAGCTCTACTTTTAAAAATACGAGTTTTCCACTTCGTCTTGGCAAAATTGTGCACTTCTACTAGTTGTCATTTTTCTTTCCATAAATGCCACAGCCCTAACTCAAGCACCACCCACGTCCAAACCCTAATCACGAGCCCCCCCGCCGCCACCGAGGTCTCTGGCCAGTTGCCCAGCATCCTTTGACGCCACAGCGAAGTCGCACGACCCAATAGTTGTCCCTTTGCCCGTCCTCCTGCCCGGTTCCCTCAAATTCTCTCTCACAAAGGAGGTGCACTACCGGCGGGGGGCTAGGGTTCAAGACCCCGGTAGACTCAGGCTGATGAGAGGTCTTTAGGGCGGTCTAAGGCTAGGGTTTTTGGAACTTTTACACAAGGGATGATATTTAAGTCATTTTAGCGGGGCTGAGTTAGCAACCTTAATATGCTTGTTATTGGAGTGAAAACTCATATATATGTTTTTGTGTTTTTCCCAAATGATTTCACTTGGGTAAGTAGTATTAAAATCTTCGCATTTCCCCCCTGAATTTCATGCATAAAGGTTGGAGGAAGTTCTCAAGCATTAATTGGATTGGTTGTTCAAATGGCTCTTGGGTGTGGAGATTTGACTATTATTATCGCTAGATGTGTCTGCTCGAATAAACAAATGTGGGCTGAGCTGCACTCTCCATTTCAGAGCATAAACACACATCTTTATCCATGCATGATGAGAGCCACTAATCTCTCCCTCTCCCTCCTCTTTCTCTCCCACCACAATGCTTAACATCGCAGAATTCTTGTAGGTTAAGGAATATGTATCACCTCTCTCTCTCTCTCTCTCTCTCTCTCTCTCTCTCTCTCTCCAAAAACAAAACCTAAAAAGGCAAAGAACAAAAAGGAGTATAGCAAGATGGAACAGCAAGAAGTTAATATATATAAATAACTAAAAGAAGCCTCCTTTATTTTTGCTCCTTCATTCCACTTCCTCTTTCCTTTTCTCTCCACATCTCTCTGCAACTCTCTCTCTCTCTCTCTCCCCCTCTCCCTCCCTCTCTCTTTCTCTCCCTACCTGTGTTGATGTGATTCTCCACTACATATTTCTTCAAAGCCAACCCATCAAGCTTTACAAAAGAAGAGAGATCAAAGAACAACAAAGCAACCATGGTTTTCTCATCCCTCCCAGCTTATCTTGATCCATCCAACTGGCAACAGGTGAGGGTTTTCTTCAAACATGGTTTATTTGCTTTGCAAGAAAAAGCTAAAATTTTTCAAAAGATAAATATTCTCATGTGTTACTTTTGTTAATGCCTTGTTTGAATATACCAGAGATATTTGATTTCTTGCTTTTCTTCCACACTTTTTCATAGCAACCAAATCATCACCATCATCAAGCTGGAAATAGTGGTCTCAACACTCAGCTCCCATCAGCTCCTCCTCCGCCGCCGCCGCCGCCTCCTCCTCCACAACCCCATGGAGGACCTGAAGGCAACCCCGGCAGTTCGATCCGGCCAGGCTCGATGGTCGAGCGGGCCCGGATGGCCAACATACCCATGCCGGAGGCAGCGCTCAAGTGCCCGCGATGTGAGTCCACCAACACGAAGTTTTGCTACTTCAACAACTACAGCCTCTCTCAACCAAGGCACTTCTGCAAGACCTGCAGAAGGTACTGGACACGAGGGGGGAGCGTTAAGGAATGTTCCCGTTGGAGGAGGCTGCAGGCGGAACAAGAGGAGCAAAGGAAGCAGCTCCAAATCTCCCATCACAAGTGGCGGCAGCGACCAACAAGCCAGTGGTGGCTCCGCTAGCAGCATCTCCTCAAGAAGCAGCGGCGGTCTCACCGGCGACATGCTGAACCGGGCGACGGCACAAATACCAGGCCTCCGCTACATGTCTCCAAGCAGCTTGAGCAGCCTCGGTGAGCTGGGTAATTCGGGAGAGATGGGGCTGAACTATGGCGGGATTCCTGGTTCTATGGTTGGGGACGCCGGGAATTTGAGCTTCCAATTGGGTGGAAACAGCTCGCTCTTATCGATGGGAAGCATCGAGCACCAGTGGCGTCTGCATCAGGTCACACAGCAGTTCCCCTTCATGAGTAGCTTGGACAAGCACACCAATCTGTACCCAATGGATGCTTCCACGAGTGGCGTTGAACCGTCAGGTCTCGCAGGTCATCATCATCATCAGGTCAGGCCAAGTCTGTTCATGAACTCGGGGGCTTCTCAGATGAGCTCAGTGAAGATGGAAGACATCAACCAAGACCAGTTGAACTTGTCAAGGCAGTTGATGGGGAATTCAGGGGCTAATGACCAGTTCTGGAGTGGTGGTGGTGGTGGTGGTGGTAGCGCATGGACCGATCTTTCGGGTTTTAGCTCTTCTTCTACAAGCAGTGCTTTATAGAGATCATGCCTTTGCAGCCTTAGCTTTGTCCAGAAAACCTTCCTTGCTTTGAAGCTTCAGTTCTTTTTGTTAGTGTAGCTTCAACTTCAACAACAAAGCTCCAATACTTATCTTGTTCGCAGCTATAAGTTGCCCACAGTCGGCCTACTAGTTCAGGAGTTACTGAGATTTTTAAGGGCGAGCTTTGTGTTCTTCACTGAAGAAAACCCTAGAATTGTGTCTGTTTTCTTTTCTTATTTTCTCTTTTCCTGTGGTTTTTTCTTTGCTTGAATCTAGATCGACGATGTGTATGACATGTATAACATGCGTAAGAGACGAACCCGCAAGCTGCAACTACATCCATGTCTTGCTAGTGTTCTTATGCTCAAGGTGATGTACAAGACAAGGCATTGGGGGCCGAAAAGTAATGTAATACAAGTTTTCTTCACTCCATTATGTGGATATTTTTAGTGTCTAAACTTATTATTCCCATCACGTGGTCATATACGTTCACTTATTATATTACTGAATATTTGTGGGAGGAATGCGATTATGGTCAGAAGGTCTCTCTTGTATAATGACAGTTTGGCTGGTATGGAATCGATATCTTTCAATTACTTCACTTCGCCATTGACGTATTTTATTCAACTCGAGGGCAAGCTAGTTGATGTAGTTTAATCTCTCTTACCTTATGGCCAAAAATAAGAAGAACACCTCTTATCCATTTGATCTTGCCGACGAGAAAGCATGACTTCTTGGAGAAATGTTAATTTAGAAGACAAAAGTTGCATCGGTTTACTCTACTCAGATCATGACACGTCTTTGATCTGGAATATATGCGTTGCGTTGATAGTCTGTAATGATTTGTGGAGAGTAGATTGAGTTGAGCAATGCGAAAGAATCACAGTTATCCTTGCAAACGAAAAGCTCAGATGATGTTCTTTGCGACGAACTCGAACACCATTTTATACAACGAATGAGGCTTGGACAAAGACACTTGTTTAAAAGATCAAAATACGTCGTGCCTTCGCCATCAGAAGAAAGATTGATTTCTACAAAGTTATGATAATGAGTTTCGTGAAATTATTTTAGAAAGTGTGTTTTAGCTGATTCTCAATTGAACTAGCAAATCACGAAGATATTAGATCATTTGACTGTTATGTTCTAAGATATATGTTGTGAAATAACTAAAAAAGACAGAGCCTTAGAATCATGATTTCCTAGAGGTTGATCAAGTTGATAAAATGGCCGAAGATAATAACCATAACGTCTCACATTCAAGTCCTATACAATGCAACCTCTTGGAGAGCGATATGTTGCAAAAAGACCCTAGATTTATTACTTCTACGCTAAACTTTTTATGTAATGACTCATTCACTGGTGAACAAAATCAAGAGATGGATGATCTGATGCCCTTTTAGTTAAGGTCGCTAGTAACACTATAAAATTTTCTTACTATCCGATTACAGTGTGAAAAACAATTTAAATTGTCGTTGTTTGATGATTGACATAGGAGAATTCAGTTTTGCAAGTAGTTTCGTGTGTGTATATGTGTCACCCTTCATGTGCGATCACGTTGAATTTTTTCACATTTTAAGTGGACGTTTTCATTAGTCTATATCACTTTGCATGCTGTGTAATTAATAATGTTCGATAAATTTCATTCAGTTAAATACATTGAAATTATTTTAACTTTTCATTTAGTTTGAATGAATTTTCAATCTACCATTTAGGTTATAACCCCATCATCATTTCAAACACAACACGGCACCCAAACATTACTCTGGATCTTTTTAGAATACGATTTGTCTAACATAATATCATAGCACAAACGCGAATATGAATGACCGACACAACTTATATTCATATATATTCCGTCTATATTATCCCCATTATTCCGCTTGTTTTTCTATATGAAAAAACTATCAACTTGACATGGTTACCACACATATACGACGTGTTTGATATGTATACTGTAACTTACACAAACATGAAAATACTGAAAAAGATACTTCGATTGTCGAGATTACATAATCTATCTCGTTTTCTGTGGATAAACTCTTGTTGGGAATGATTTATCTAACACCACCAAAGACCCTTCTTCCGATATAACACAACATGTCTATCCGGGTTTGTTTCTAGAAATTTGGAGGAGATCTTACCTAGGATGTCCCCCACAATGTCATGGAAATCTTTGGGGGTTTTCGAGGAGAAAGAGAAGGGTTTTCGGTCGCATACACAGAGGAATGATTTTGGAATCATGCAAAGGATGTACTTAAGCAATAAACAAATAATATATGGAGACTGTACTGACTGTTCTTTGATTGGTCGGTCGGTCAGATGAGAGTGAGACGAAATCCAAGAGAGAGAGAGAGAGACAGAGATGAAGCGTTAATTACGTGATTTTGGGTTGGTGGGACAAGACCCTCGAACGACGCCAAAAGATTTTGTACCACTCAAAACCCTAACTATACACAAACACACCCCCAAAATCTTTCACTGACTTTCAATTGAAAATTACAAAAAAAAAAGAGAGAGGCACTGTTTCCACAGTTATTCTGGTTTAAAGTTAGAAAGATTTTATGGGGTCCATTATCAGCTGTTTTAGAATATTGTATAATTAGATAAACACACGATTTCATTATTTAAAATATATTAGCACAAGGCCAGAAAGAATTTTGAAGGCATAACCTTCTACTCTGAGACTGGAAAGATTTCGCGGGAATTACTAGCGGTATTTATATTCACAAGGGTGTGTAAATCCGACTAATTAAATTCGAGCATGCGTCTCTTACTAATCACGACCATTTTGATTGCGACATGTGTTTTTCATCGAGTAACAAACTTGACACGATAAATACTTTAGGTGAATCTGAAAATACCACATATACAGGTATATCTAGTGTACAAAATTTAGATAGTCACCATCAATTAAACTCGAACTTTGTCGAGTCATAATAGGGCGAGGCGAATGCGAGAGTCAAAGAGATTGGATGGCGTCGCCGAGCGAGGGAGGGAGGGAGGAGAGGAAGGGGGATGTCTTGGAACCGAACCGAACCGCCCCTCCACTTTCGGCAACTTTGACGCGCGTGAATCCGCGTGCCCTTCCCGACTCACAAGAAAACAAACCCTTCTTTTGTCAGTTTTTGGACCAAATCATCCCTTTGGACTCTTGCTGGAACGACCCTACCCTCCCAAAAAGCAAATTTTGCCCCCCCTCCCAAACTTAATTTCCATCATCAACGTGAAAATCATCGATTTTGTATCTGCTAGTACGAGTTTTAATTTGGTGGGTACCATCTCTAGATCCGCGTTTGTCGAACAATGACGCGCAATCTCAATCCCCAAAAAGTAGGGGAGGCTTGAGTCCACTTCTCAGACGACCATAATCACTCAATGTCACATTACGATGATATGACTTGGTGTGATTTTCTTCGTAATTCAACCTTGGACCACCCTTTTTCTGATTGGGTGGAAGAAGTGAACTTAGTTTGGAGCTTAGAATCTAAATGACGCGTGAAGTCATGGTCATACTTGATAAGAGATGTCGTTTGCAAAACCTTAATGATCTCGGAGCTACCTGTTGTGGGTGCATTTCACTATCAAGAATTGTCTCGTAATTATTGTTGTAGGACTATCATACTTTTTGCTGTTGATTGTAAGCCACGATTTGCATTCCTATCCTAACACTTCACACGCTTGAATTGATAAGATGGTTAGAGCTCATGATTTGGGCATTTGCCACTTCATGTGCACAGGTTTCTTCATTTCTGATACACCGGTGGGTTGCGGTGATAGGGTTGCATAACTATAAAGGGACTAAATAATTATGGCTTAAACCAAACATTCAACAGGGAATAATCTTTGTCGATTGCACCTCTCGCCCTTTTCCTCGTAATAGCAATTACCAAAGCTTAAAAGAAAACATTGTAAATATGAATACCAACAAGATTGATTAGCTGTAAATACTACATTCATTTGTCCACAATCGATCCAGTAAGCAATGCTATCTAGATGCAAGGTACCCACAATGTAATGGCAATCTAATAAAATCTATTAACAACTAACAATAAAAGAAAATTCTCGCTTACTACTTTTCCAATTCAATAATTACAAAAGAAAATTTACTAGGTTAAACTGGCGACACAATCAAAATACACACAACCATCAAAACATGGGTGACTTATTCGCTTTAAGGTAATTCCTCAATCGAAATCCTCGCATACGGCAATTATAGACGACATTCGTGTTTACATAGACAACAAAGCCAATAAAAATCTACGACATGAGTTTGCAGTCCCTCATGGGCATGGAGCCCTCGCGATCTTTTATCATCGAATCAAAATGCAACAGATCTCAACCTAAATAGTTGTGATCTTTTACTTTTTCGATCCAATGATGAAAATACGCGGTGGAGGCACGACACCATGAAAGACTTTTGAACTTAACCCTAGGCATATGGTCACGCCATAGCCATGGGCAAGATGATTATATGATACCACCATGATTCAAAGGAGGAGGCGGATTCGTCATCATGAAAGGAAAGGAATCTTCGTGTCTGGATTTCACCTTTTGCAAGACCCAAGGCAAACCCTGCCTTGCTTACCCCTCAGCGAATCATCCAAAGCCATTCAAAACCACCATGTGAAAAGGCTTTTCTCCCCCTCTTTCTCTCTCTTTCTCTCTCTCTCTCTCTCTCTCTTTCTTTCGAATTCTGCTTATGTGATCCCGAAATCGTCGACGTCTATGTTTGTGCGCATTCCACAAGACACTAACAGCGATAATAACGAAGGATTTTAAAAGAAAGTGGTACGAACGACAGCACTCGAAACAACGGCTCAAACTTCCAAGCCAACGTCAGTTTCGACTTTCTTCCTCCTGACTTCCATTTCTTTCATGCTACTGTCACAACATGGATGTTCGTGCCCCCCTCTCTCTCTCTCTCTCTATTTTCTTCTGCAGCTTTTCCTTTTTGCTCGTAGCGTCCCTGTAGAATGAAATCGTTTCTCGTTGACGACGGGATGTTCATACAATGCAGCCGCGTTCAAATATGCCGCCGACGTGATTGGCCTTTACCATGAAGGGCCGCCTATCTCTCGTGAGTTTATTTCGAAGCGAATCTTGGAATAGCTGTTGCAACATTACTGTGGCATACTTTGCCGGTGGAAACACCTTTATGACCTCTATATCTCGTGAGGATTACAGTGACAGGTTTAGAAATTTTAGATTTTCATATCACGAATTTAAAGAATAGCAATCGTTCAATCCCAATATTCTATAACAAGAACGAGACTTGTAAGACAACTTCAAGAGAGGGTCGCCAGCTCCGGTCGGCCTTTTTTGCCCTTTTACGAATAAGAAAAATCATGTTCAAATATTTTGAGG
The DNA here is from genome assembly GCA_024733475.1 of Syzygium grande. Classification (NCBI taxonomy): domain Eukaryota; kingdom Viridiplantae; phylum Streptophyta; class Magnoliopsida; order Myrtales; family Myrtaceae; genus Syzygium; species Syzygium grande. The sequence goes on from JAMXDD010000010.1 coordinate 26,324,690, forward strand.
GAAGAAATATCACTTCATCAAATAAATTTCTTAATACATTGTGAATTATGCAATATGAAATGCACATAATTGTGTCACTCTCACACAAAATGCTTATGTCTAAACTGTGAAAAAATTATACAGACTTATATTTGATTTACACTTTCTATACACAAGAGCTACCTCCACAAGTGACCAGTTTCGTTTGTCTTGGGTCATTCCTTTTCTTTTGTTTCTTTTGGCTCGAGCTGGTCTTTGACTCTTCGGACCGACGGGACAAAATAAGATATTCTGAAAGCCGTAGTAAAAAGCTCCAAAAACTGTCGGAATAAAGCAACCGAAATATCAAATGGGTCGAAAATAATAAGATGCCGATAGTCAAATTTGTAAAAGTGTCAAAAGTATGTCGAAATGAATAGATTTTAGAGGGTAAAATGGCTCAATCACCTTTTGGCCGTCGAACACTCGATATTAGGGTTTTGAATAAGCTTTCATGTGCTACTTTCGTTCTTCAATGATAATCAATTGGTGTTAGTTTGGGTCGAATATAAAGAATTAAACTTTCAAGTACTTACGAGTAGAGGTGATCAACTGATCATGGCTCTTGTAGCTCATGAGGCCAGCTTGGGTCGATAAGGGGGAAAATGGAGCGAACGGTCCATTGGGTTGTGCTTGAGAATTTGTATGTAATTGATATAGTGCACTTTTGATTGTAGTTAAATTTTCATGCGAATGATGTTCATAACTTGTAATCCACATGTCATGAAAATATATCCGTATGTAATTTCTTTTAAGTGGGCAAGATTGACGAGCCAAGTTAGGCCCATCTACAGCATGTGATGTCCCATAATTTTAGGAGAAGTTAGAGGTACTTATAAATCAAATTAAGGTTGGACAAATTAAAAAATGGAGAAATTGATCTTCAAAGAATTACCTGAGAAACAAGGAAGGTTTTTTGGTTTTGATTCTGCTCTTGACGCCGAACAGTTGATTGGATGAAGAATAGTACTGTTTTAGGTTAGTAAGGGTAGTTCTAAGAATGTCTCTCCCAAAAATTTAAGTGATTAGGTGGAGAGAGATTATATGATTATAAAACCCGTTGAAATCCAATAGGATCATAGCCAAGTAATGTGAGATACTTTATCACCCCCTCTTACGTGCAAACCAAGCTGAGAATAGCATGTGGAATTGAAGAACGAGGAGCCTTTCTCACGAAATAATTCTGGGAATGGTTTGGTGATTGAATTGTAGAAACCATAAAGCGTTTGCTGAGTCAAGGAAAAATTACCATAAAAGTCTTAAACCTGTTGTATGGATCTCAATTCAGTACTAAACTTTTCAATTTAGCAAATATAGTCTTAAACCAATTGACGATTTGCCACTATAATCCTTCTAGCCAATATTGATCGAAAATCACAGACGTGAACGTCTGTCACAGCCAACGTTATCGTAGACCATTTTTTAGTAATTTTCTTTTTAAAAAGATAAAAAAAATTGTAAAAATTGTCTATGTTAGTCATTCTAGCCAAAATTAGCAGAAAGAACTATATTAGCAAATCGTCAAATGGTTTAAAACTAAATCGAACAAATCAAAAGATTTATGATCGAATTGTCATTTATATAATAAGTTTATGACTTTTTTTGTAATTATCTAGCTGAGTTAGTGATCCCTTTACTCAATTGTAAAGCTCACCTACTTGTGGGTTTTGTAGGCCTATTTAGATTTTAGGAGAATTGAGCATGTTGGTGACTGAGATCCTATATTTAACAGTATGCAGTGGAAATTGATGATCTTTCTTTATTTGAAAACTCCATTCTTGTTGGCACCTAAAAATATCCCGGTACATTCAAAAAAAAAAGGGTGACACTATTTTGGCTAAGACACTCCTTTTTTCCAATAAACTTATCGAAATAGCCTCCTGTCTCCCTCTCTCCTCAGTTTATTGTTTCTTCTTTTATTAGGCTAATCCACAAAACTACATTTATTTCTCTCATCTCTCATGTCAGTTTCGCAATACAAATGCTCCATTACACCCAACAAAATATCGTTTTACCATGCATCTTGTTATCACTTTGCCTAGACAATGTTGTCAATTTTAATATATAGTCGCATACCTTCAATCACAAAATGTTTCTATTTATGATAGCGTACGAACTCACAATTAATTGCCCATTTTTTTTATCAAATAGTATGGGCAAAACTATATTTCAAAGTTGAAAATTAAAATTCAATTTAACTATTTAGCCGATCTTTATAAAAAAAATGGAATAGAAAATTTGATCAAAATATGAAAAAGGTTAATTTGTTAGAAGCATGATTAAATGTCAAAAATATTTATATGTAGATCATACTAAACATTAACAAAAAAAAAGGCACATAAACGGAAAAAAAAAATGAAACTTCTTGCTCTTCTAATCGTACAATGAAGAATGTAATTAATATCGATTATAAACTGAATCTCATATCAAATGGATTAAAACTTTCAAATATGCTTAAAACACTGTTCTGAAAATTCTGATGTGACTTTGAAAGTGAAGAAGGTGTAAATAAATTGTCAACACTCATCTTGCAATTCTTATAAATCGTAAAAAGCTCAAAAGAAAGCACAAACCAGTGATATTTAACTTTAAAACCCTACGAACTTATTTCGGAAAAACACCCACAATGTCAAAATCGGCTAGATGATTATATGGAATTTTAATTTCCTACTTTGAAGTAAAGTTCCCTCAAACCATTTGATAAAAAATAGGCAATTAATTGTGTGCTCATAAGCCATCAAAGCTAGAAATTTCTGACATTCTAGGTAACTTTTGTGATTAAAAATATGAAATCATAAAGTAAAAGTAACAACATTCTCTAAGCAAAATGATAATAGGATGTAGGATAAGATAATATCTTGTTGGGTGGAATTAAATATTTATATTGTGAAACTGATAAAATAAGAGAGATGATAGAAATGAAAGGCAATTTTGTTGGTTAGCTTGATAGAAAAAGAAATGGGTTGGCCTGATAAAAGAAGAACAATAAATTGAAGAGAGAGGGAGAGAGGAGGGTATTTCTGTAAGTTTATTGGAAAAAGGAGTGTCTTAGCTAATATGGTGGTGGAAATAGCGCCACCAAAAAAAAAAATCATATGATTTATCGAGAATGTGACCAAGCTTTAATTGCGTACCCTTCTCCCTCTAGGTGATTTCCCCATTTTCTACATTATAGTCATTATGCTGCTTAAACAAACAACTAGTATGCCCTCACATAACCTTTATGCAGCCGAATTGCTTTTAGAAACTTTCAAATAGAGCCAAGCCATCACAATAATGCTTACCAAACTTATCAACATTTTGCCCTCGATCTTGTAGTTATGTAAGGTAGGGTTTTCGGCAGGGCCACAAAACTGGGCGATCCCAAAAATTAGGTACGAGGCAAGAGCCTCATGCTTTGTGAACCATGCTTTTTTCCACAAATTTGAAAAACCCAATGGTCCAAATCTACATTTTATCCTAGCTTTAATCGTGAATCATAGGGTATAAATGAACATTTTTTTTCTTTAAAAACGTCACCGTGCCCAAGTAAGGCTGAACGACGGTTTACTCAACCGGCTTTTCTAGATTTGGACTTGCATTTGTTATTGTCTTATATTAATATATATGTAAAGAGAGAGACAAATCTTTATTTCAAAAGTTGATCACGTTACCAGGGAAAAAAGAGCGCACGATCTACACTATACTTTTTAACGGGCGCAACACCGGATACGACAACCGACGCGTCCAGCGTTGCGTGCTAGATGAGATGCCACAATTCCAACCTCGTAGGGGTCGTGTCACGAATTAAAGCGGGGCCTGTCGACTCCATGGGCTAATTTGGAGATTCCAAAAGGGGCGGTATTCCTCCTTGGATGCCATCCTCCCCCCTCACCTGGAAAGGCGAGTGTGTCAAAGTGTGATTTGACAGGTTTTCGAGACGACAAAGGGAAAGATAGGGAGGCCCATCATGCGGAAAGGAGAGATGGTAACAAAGATGCTAAGGTCCTTCGTAGTTTCAAAAGAAAAGGAGGAGGAGGAGGAGGAGGAGGAAAAGGGGGGGTCCAACTCCAATCCGCGTCCTCTTTATCTCCTTCGACAGGGCCGAGTCAACCGGAAACGACAACGTTCCGGGCAGATCGCGAAGGGAAACGGGAGGTCGCATGCATGTAGACAGACGAGGCCCGCTTCGCCGTGGGGCCCAGGGGGGGTCGGGGGAGGGTTACGTAAGAGGAATGTGCGCGGAGGTGGGAGGGATGGGGAATCCAAGATGTCTATGATTGAGGGCGCACGTGTGGAGGAACGTGAATGTCCATGAACAGCTCTCGGAATCTCTCCCTCTCTTGCCTTATCTCTCTCCCACTTAGAAGCTAAGATTGGATCAGTCGGAAGGGTGTTGATTCATAGAGAGTGACATCCCAAATCACTTTCCTTCCTTCCTTTCTTTCTTTTTATATTTTAATTGGTTATATCCACCACATCATTCATGACAAGTTCTCGTGACAATTTCAGCGACGAGCATTCTAAGTTCATTCGATAAAGTTAACCGATTACAATTTGAAGAGAGAGGAGGGAGGGGGGGGATCTTTCGGTCATCTTCGGATTGATTGAACGATGAGACAATTAAGCGCGTTGATGCATGAGTTGGGTAGGGCCGGCGCTAAGAAAAAAATTTGGTCCCGCCAATGCATGGATGTGTTTTATCCATTATGTACAGGTTACGTGCTCATGGTGAGACTGGGATGGCATGACATGCCATGTGGTAACGTTGATGGAGCATAAGGCTCGCAAAAAAAACATGGCGACTTGATAAAACGCCATAACATGACTGGTGTGCGATGACATGGTAACATAATACGATATGGTAAAGTGACGTGACGTAATAACACGATAACAGTGGCGGTATATATAATTGTAGCCTGAGTTTCGGGAAGAAGGCTATTGGGTTCCCCATGGAAGTGAAGAAAATTGAAATGTATTAAAATGTTTGGGTAGAAAGCTATATGAATTATCGGTTAATTTCCCAAGTATTTGCCGCTTGGGATGTTTTCAACTTAAAAGAAGCCAATTCCAATTAGGTTATCAGTAAAGTTATGTCATGTAGGAGACTCTTACGAGCTAAGTAACCGGAGAACCTCAACTAGGCTTGTTCTAAAAAGTTAATTGGAACTTCTAGAGTCTTTTTCCGTATGATTTCTGAACAATGTGGTGGGTAAACCAATCACAACGAAGAAACGACGTGGAACCTTTGTATTTTGTTTCTGTGATTGGCATTATAAACTAGAGCAATCTACCAATTAAATCTCTCATGTAATATGTTTTTTGGGTTTCTACTGATGATCGTTCTAAATTCTTCAAGCTAGTTTAACATAAATAGATCGTATCATTTGGAAAATTTCTCTCTTGACAAACTCTACAACTCGGGCGTATTCGAAAATAATTTTTGAAATTGGTTTACGACGTGATATGCTCAAACTGGATACACTCTTGTTCGGATCCTAGATGTCAAGTCTTACTGACAACGAAATAATTTGCGATCCATGAATAGCATAGATCATGTAAGGTCCAGAGCTCACTTGCAAATCCGGGAAAATTGTCTAAAAAGTCCTAAACCTATTGCACTTTAGTCAATTCAGTCCTAAATCTTTCAATTTTACCAATTGAGTCATAAACGTTTTTCACGTTTACCAATTGAGTTTATCCAGCCAATATTAACTAGAAATCGCTAATATGGATGCCAATTGTCTTACATGACACAGTCAACGCTAACGTGTGTAATTTTTAAAATTTAAAAAAAATGAGTTTTTTATTATTATTTTCTTCTTTTTTCTTTCTTTCTTTTACTTTTTTATTCTTCCCAGCCCAGTGAGGGTCGCCGACCAACCCTGGCCGATCATAGGGGAGTGCTTCGAAACCCTTGCCCAATGGCCGATGATGGCCAACGAGGGTTGTCAACCCTTGCCAGATTTGGTAGAAAAAAAATGAAAAGAAAGAAAGAAAAAATTTAAAAAATCATAAAAAAATCAATTTTTAAAAAAAAATTATTTATGTCAGCACCGGACGTCCTACGTGCATTACCGGCATCCATATCAGCAATTTCCAGTTAAAATTGACTGGATGGACTCAATTAGCAAAATATAAAAAAAATTTAGAACTCAGTTGGCAAAATTAAAAGATTTAAGATTGAATTGCCTAAAGTACAATAAGTTTGAGCACTTTCTGGACAATTTTCCTTGCAAATCCTCATATAGCTTAAAAGCCACTATGTTATTAGAAGATATGTTCCTCTGGCTCATTTGAAAAATCAGGGGCTCGAAAATGTTAGAGAACAGAGAGTCTCCCGACCATTGTATCTGAATTCGAAAAATAGTATCCTCGTACCTGTTCATAACTTGTCTTTTATTCAAAGTATAGGTTAGACATGCTCAAGTTGAAAATTGGGAGCAGCATTCGCACGAATCGGTAACATTCCTCACTTGCAAAGGCAATCAGAGAGACAATCTTCACTATATTTGTGTTTATCTGACTTTGATAATGAAATTAGGCCTTATTGAGGGCCTGGCCCGCCCATTTGGGAAGTTCTGAACCAAATTCGATGAGATAATTAGGGTCGGCTTCTTGAGTGGCATATTCTATTTGTTCTGTAAACATATCTTCCTCTTTGTGGAGTAACTATTACATCCATCTCATCTATATTTTCATTATACCCCATTAGCATTCTCCAATTTCATTCAAGCTTTGCACATTCGTTCTGGGAATTACCCAGTTCTTTCAATTAAATTTAAATGTGCATTTGTTTCACTAAAGAATTCATGATAAAAAAAAATATTTTCATGAAAATCATCTTCAAGAAAAATGGTTAGCTTTCATTTATTTGGAAGTTAAGGAAAGTGATCTCCTTCTTGTCAAAAGGGAAAGTTGTTTTCCCTCAATCTAATCTTGTCATTTTCGGTCTATGAAAAAATGACTTATTTTCCGGCATCCAAACACTGAAATATCGAAAAGTAATTTCCTAGAAATAGTTTTCCTTCAAACAAACGGACCGTAAGATAAGCTTTCATTTCCAATGCCCCTTCCCAAGTATTGTGAACCCCGGCTTCTAATTATGTGTTACCACACTATAAAAAAGCTACGGACTATGATAAATCTGAGAAGTAAAAGGATCAGCAAAGTTTCCTTAAGTGTCTGCTCAGTGAATAAAGATAGAAATAGATGAAATCGACTTCAGAATGACGCAACTGAACTTTTTCTATCAGTGAGTCCCAAATGCTCGAAGCAACTGTTAGACTGTTACCAATCGATAAAAATGCTATTTCATGCCATCATCCAATGATCTGTCCTCTCAAACATGAAAAGAATAAGGGAACTCCATAAGCATTCAAATCATCTACCTGTACCTTTCGCGGATTCCTCTTCCCGTCTGCACCCGTGGGAATGGCCGAGTTAGTGGCCACTTGTCCACCAACACACAGCGCTCTTGAATCTGAAGCAGGAGGATCTTGTGCGAGGTAACTGGGCCGGCAAAGTGCCAGGTTGCGATTCCTTCTGTAACCGCCGGCGGCTCTTCTTTCTGCTTCTAGAAAGTAACCAAGGGATTGAGCACCATTGATGGTCACGGCATCCGTGTTAAGTTTCGTGCAAAGAGAGAAGAACCAGGATTTGGACTTGTAACTCCTTTTATCTCTACAACTTTCAGCAATTCTGATCCTCGCCGATTGTCTCGGAAGTTCTAGGATGCTAGACGCACCTATTAGGCTTCCAAGTGTAATGCTTTTGTCATGGAAGAAAGACCCAGTTGACTGAAATTGATAGCATAAAAAATCTCACACAAAAGCATGGAGAAGCTTGGATACAAAATAAAGCAAGTACATATCCAAGATGCATGACAGTCCCATGAGAACAAAAACTTAACTAGCATAGCATGTAGAGTATTGGCTAACAAGCCAGGTATCAGGCATCATCTAGAGTATTGCAATACTTGATCAAATGGTTAAAAGTCAAACTGGACTCCTAGAATTAGGCCATTTTACACAACATCATCGAGAATGTACAGTCAGTGAACCATATAGTTTATCATTTACACGGGCAGAGGTTGTTGGGTTCGAGTGAAATCTAGTTGATAATCCATTAGTAGTTGATGGAAAAAAGGTTCAGGTCAAATGAAAACCAGAACACGTGAAATTAGAAGAGCTTTCTATTCTAGACTGCATTCCGCTGTGGATTCCTATTATCGACAAATAAACCAAAGTTCTTCGGTGTTTCTTCGACTCCTCGATACTTGCTAACTTATGACATTAGGACTTTGACTTGCTCTTCACCTAAAGGATGGGAAAGAACATATGTTCCTTTCCAATCTCAGACTGGAAAATAACAACACAACATGAACAAAACAGTTTCCCACATTTACCCACATTTGCATGCAATGAGACTCCTTGTCAACCAAATATTACTGAAGAGGAGCTAAGCAAGAAAGTCTCTTAAGCATGATCAATGATAATGCTGAGGACAAAACATGTACCACTAAATTTAATGAGCAACCTAAATAAATTATCAATTCAAGTGGTGGAAAAATTGGGTTTTGACAAGCCAATGCAGCATCTTCCTCAAGATGGATTCGGAGCACACAAAAGACTTTCATTTCTACCGAGATCAGGTACAAACTCAAGTGCCAAGAGAATGATCGCAGACTAGTGGAGTACTTGATGCGAGACATTTCTCATTTCAGCCATGTAATATAGGCCGTCTCTTAACAGGAAATCAAGATTCAACTTACAAGTGATTTTACAGGAAATTAAGATTTAACATGTCCCAAACGGCACGCGCCTATAAAATACAAGCGCAACTCACGTCTGTATCAAGATCCGAAGAAGTGTCGGGGATGGAACTGGGAGAGCCGGTGAGGAGAGTGCTTAAAGAGGCTGATCCGGAGTACCCACGATTCCTCACAACCCCAACCCTCGCATTCAACGGCCGCAGCCCCAGGGGCCACCCGCCTTCCTGAACACGCATTTCATCAAACATACAGCAGTCAAAAGCCAGGAAAGCAAGGAACACTCCAAACGACACGATGCTCGCCATTAGCAGGAGGCTAACAAGAAAGCCAAACTAACCTGCGGAGCCATGAGTCCGTCCTAATCCTATCACCCCGTCAAGGAGAGAGCGACGGGGACTGCTGCATTCTAAGAGGGAGACGAGGATGGTAAAGTCATCAAGGCCAGAGAGAAGTGACCACCTTTCTCTGCTTTTCAAGGACCCCCAAGCAGCAGCTGCAAAAGCGACAGCGTCCAGTGAGGATGGCTTTCAAAAGGGACGATTGAAATGGCACACCCCCTCCTCTCAGACCCAATAAACAGAAAGAAAAGGCAGGGCGGCAAAGTAAGACGGTATATCCATTAACAAGCCCGACAAGCATTGAGTAAAAAAAAACGCAACGCTTTCACATGGGTGAGTCCAGGCCGAGTTACTTCGACAATTTAAAAACTGGGACACAGAGAGAGTGTGTGTGTCGGCATAGAGAAGGACATCTCACGGTTGGGTTGGGTCCTCCGCAACTAGATGGATTCGGCTGGTGGAGGGGAGCCAAGAGTTGGAGAAATCTCAGTACATCTGACAGATGAGATGAGCTGGTCCCCTGCATCCACGAATTCAGCTGGTGGAGTCAGGAGTGGAGTGCAGAGAAGAGGAGAGAAGGGAAGTGGGAAGGTGGGTCATCTTTTTAAAGTTTCGCAGAGAGAGAGAGAGAGGGGAAAGGGGGCACGAAATGGAATGGACCTTTCCCAAGGGAAAGCGGGGATTGTGCTACAGCGCTCATGACCTTTCCCTTCCTAAATTGTTTATTTAGCCTAAAAGAAGAACATGAAAAGAGTTTTAAAAAAAAAGAGTATGAAATGGACCCTCGTTAACTCCTAATATGCACCAATTTTGGGTTTATCATTCAGGTATTTGCTTTCGCTGAATTAAAACGGTGGGACAAGGCATCGAATACTCCATTCATGTTATCATTAAAATCTCACTTTTCATATAGATTCTGCTCATAATAATTCATGTCACTACCGATTTCTTATATAAAAAGAACAGTCCGATAGAAAAAAAGTTCTTGGTAAGTATATATTGCGGGTGAATTACTATTGAAAAGATCATTCACCTACAATCGCACATGCTACTTTAAGTGGCAATTAATTGTTTTTCTATCATGACAACATTAAACAAAAACCATACGAGTGACCATATGTTATTACGTTAAGTTCAAATTTCGATGCAACTAAAAAAAAAAAAGTTCAAATTTGGACATTCCATGGGATCCACCTCCTGGATTTACGGATGCGTTGGTAATTGCTTATCGTGGTTTGAAGAGGAAGAAACAGTTTCAAGAGGAAGAAACAGTTTCACGGTTCTGAGTTTGAAGGGCCGGGTCTCTCTGTTCGGTTTGTCACCAGCCTACACAAGGCCACGGACACCAACAAGCTGAAAAGGTTGTCAGTACAAACTTTGGAAATATGAGTCACAAATTCACTCTGTAATGAGCAATTACACGAGTAAATTCAGGTATAACAAAGAGAGGTTGGGATGCCGGGACACAGCATATGGTTGGTTTCCCGAATTTCCTGTGCCTCCCACTCCAAGAATTGATTATCGCTATCTGTGGCTAAAACGACCGTTTTGTTACGTACAACGTACGACTGTGGTCACTGAGAATTGTAAGAGCTAAGGAACGAGGACTTCATCTGTGCCAGTAAGAGAAGGGTTACTCTTCACGGAGCACGGCTTGCACCCGGACGATACTCCCCAATACCCAGCAAGTCCTGCACGAAACAAGATGAGACATGTTCAGGAGAGAAACTAGGATATGCATCTACAGAGAGTCGAACCAATTTATCTACCAGTGACTTGGACAGCCCAATATATCAGTTCCAAGATACCAAATACGCCGTCCTTCCTTTGTTACGTGCTTGCAGGTGAACATAAGCTATATATTTCACATCACATGCTTACAACATTAATAAGCTAAAGGATCAGGACAGTCAGGACAGAAGCTGCACAACTATTGACCATTTCCCTGCCCTAGCACGACACAATAAGAAGAATACGAGCCGCCTTAGAAGCAAGACAGCCTTTCTTAAATAATATTGACTCAAAGGATGCACGAAGTCTCCCGCTGGCCCATACTGAGGTAAAGATAACCCACTGAGAGACATTCTGCAGATCCTCCAATTGAACGTTATCAGAGCAATCCCACTTTGTCTCAAATGTTACCAGTAAATTGAAAGAGACTTTAGTTCCACAATACGAGAAAACAGGGCTATGGCAATGAAAGTATCTAGCGACAAAATAGCTCCATCACTATAGATGGCCTATGCCACTGTAGTCCAAGCAATTTGTCGCCATTGCTCCACCCTAGTACGACAATAAATTAGTTACGTTGCGTCCAAGCAAATCAAATCCGAACTTCAGCAACAAAACTAAAAATTTATCGCACTAGGGTGGAGCAATGGAGACAAAATATAAGTTCCATCTCCCTTGTTTTGCGAAAGGGCGACACGATCCTATCTTTGTCGCCTTCCATAAGACTGAGAACTCATCAAACGTGACAAACTAACATACTCGAGTTGAAGCGTGTGTGTGTCTATATATATACACGTACTTAAATTTAGAATAACTATTAAGGTTATTGTAACAAGAAGTACCAGATGTCATAATCGGTAACTAGATTTTATGCTTCGGACGACGTACTCAACGGTGGCTAAAACCAGAACAACCTAGTGAAAACTCGAATGCCCAAAGGACCCATCCATAACCCAAACCAACACAACTATAGTAGAGAAACAAAAGCTGTAAGTTGAAAAATCTGTGGAACAAGTCAATCATGAGAGCTCCAGATACAGCACATGGACACCAAAAGGCTGTAACATTGGAAATTGTTGATTAGCTCCATCAGTTGCCCACTTGCTTGCATTGTTTTTGCCAATAAGGAGCATTAAATGCTTGCCACTTTTGCAATTGAAAGTATCAGACTATATTATGCAAGTACGAGCTAAGCAAATGAATTATGGATATTGATATAGATTACCTGGCACGCTTTATTTTTGGCTCTAGTTTCTGCTGTACTAGGGATATCGTGATTTGGTTTTGAAAATCTCTTCTCTCGCCGCTCACATGAGCCCCAACCATCAGAAAACCGACCACCCCTAGTAAAAGGATCATATGCAACTGCAGGTGAGATTTTTAACAGTAGAGAAGCAGCCTTAAATAGTTGACTAAATCATGCCTTCATGACAGAATCATCCAAAAGACAGAACATACTGCATGTATGCTCGGACGACAAACTCAGCGCGCTGTACATTCCTGTTCTCATCAAATTCAATCGTCTTATCTCTGATTTCGTAAGAAAGATTGAAGTAGAATGATATTTTTCTCCAACCTGTAACACGAAGTGCTTCTCGTCACATCTATCATACCATCTTAAAACTATAATACCTGATAAACTACCTGACTTCTTTATAAACGGGTTCCCAGAAATCATTGTGTAGTCAGTCTTCTCCAGAATCTGTCCGGTTAAACAAAAAGAATCACGTGTAAAAAAGTTATAGTAGATCTGATTATTTGCAAAAATAACACAGATCAAGCAGTCAAGAAGCAACAACCGACATCCTTGGATCACAGATGCAGGGGAGACTGAATGCATGTGCACTCTGTGCTAAGTACTCATTCATCATCTCATCTTTCTGTGAGGCATCTAAAGAAACCTAATAAAATTGAAAATAATGACTATATTTAAGCTATGCAAGTTGGCCAGTTTAGGCATCATGCTTTAAACAAGAAGATATTGAATAAGAAGGTGGACCCTTAAGGAGAGAACAGAAAACAACTAGCTTTACTCATGATGGCTAGTAGGAAGATGCAGGAAAAGAAAATGTTTTGAGCAATCTCTATAGCCTTTTCATAATTTCCAACTAGGTACTTTCTCATCAACCGGTAATTTTTCTAATTTTCGTTGATATTTATCTTCTGGATATAATTGATGACTTTTTTCCTTTGAAAAACATTTATCATTTTGTCATGACCACACAAATGCACCATTCTGCAGCATAGTTTCTATGCATGGGCCAAACAATACCGGCCTCTTTCTATAAGTAAAGAGATGGTTTTCCTCCTTTCTAGATAGTATTTCTTGAGTACAACAAAAGTACAAAACGTAAGGCCAACATCTTCTAAGAGATAATAATGCAGGGGTTTTAGCTCTAAAAGTTCTTGATTCATCATGACAACAAATGACCCAGCAGCAACAACGATAATACCGCCATTAACATCAATATTAGGAAAGCCTTTTCCTGCTAAGTGCAATGTAGAGCGTTGCCAGCCTTACTGCTATCCTATAAAATTTTGTCCTTAAGCTTAACTGATATTTGCGATCTCAAAAGTTGCCAGATGTGCCTCTCCATCCCATATCTCCTACTCATGTCCTGTGAGGTACATTCCCATCAAGTTTTCCATCCTTCAGTATATTATTTACCAAAGCTGCTCGCTCTTTGGTATCTATTGGTCTCTACTTATTACTGTTACTTCGTTTTAACCTCTTCCCTCACTGAATTGCACTTTGATCTACTCCACCATTTACTTACTTAGACTGCTCATGTGTTATACTGTACTTCCAGATAGGATATTGTACAAAAGACACCCAATTTTACCTAATATCTTGTCTAGGAAATGACTAAATCCAAGATACTGTACAGGCATATACTGATCCAGTGAGTGTTTGGCTTGCATTGAATAGGACTAGAAATCAAGTTCTTTGGGGAAAAAAGAAACCGAAAAACTGAACCAAAGGATCACTGCCAGCAACCCGGCAATGGCAGCTGTTGTTGGACCATGGCCGCTGCAGCACCTCCACGACAATTGTCCTCAATGGAAAGTTTTCTCCTAACTCTACTTATTCCCATCCAGGTTATTATCTAGTAACAGTATTATCAGCTAAGAGCCTAAAAGCATAGGAAGAATGAACCCGTCCACAGTATTTCGTGAATGTATAATCTTCTACTACTACTACCTCCGCATAATGCAGTTCACATCCTAAAACTGCAAAACATGACGGCGATAGTTATTCATAGAATCCAAAGCAACAGGACAGCACACACAAAAGAGTCACTATACTGACGTGTTTTCCCCATAAATCTCCCCTAGTAATTTCTATTCTGCTACCATAACAGCATGAACTTGAAGGAAAACGGAAGTTCACGGGAATATCCAGTAAAAACGCACAGACTTTGCAGGTGCACGAATCTTACAGTACAGAGCACGAGAAAATCGGAATCCAAAGCTAAAGGCAACAGACAATACCGCCATGGCAGCATTCTGATACTCCTTGAACAGCGAAACCGTAGGAAACTTCCCATTCAAGCAATGCCTCATGACCTCCTTCTCCTCGCTCTGCACACGGTACCCCGGCGAGCTCATCGCCGACCTCGAGATCTCCGGCGACAAGTACGCCTCCGGCGGCGAGCGCATCGGCGTCGTCGGCGTCCGCTGCGCGCTCCTCACTAGCGGCAGGGGACTGGCCTCGCTCGCTCCGTAGCCGCAAGACCTGGTGATCTTATGCGGCGGCGGCGGCGGCGGCCAGTAACCGCCGTCCACCGGCTCCTGCACGACCTCTCCGTCCCAGAGAGCCCCGGAATCCGAGTTCGCGCGAGGCGAGCGGTGAGCTCGCTTGTTGCATCTGGCGGGGAAGGCGAGAGCCGGCGGGGAGCGGTAGGAGACGGGAGTCGGGGACTGGTGAGAGGAGGAGTGCTTGACGGGGAGCAGCTTGCGAGGTCTGGGAGGGGAGAGAGTCACAGGCGGCGGCGGCGGAGTCCATCAACGCCCACAGCGCGGCGTCGTCGAGGTCCTTGTCGTCGATGGAGTAAGGAGCGACCTGCGAGGTCATCACGGAGGCGCAACGGAGGTGATGGTGGAACGAGGCGGCTAGGGTTTCGTTCGGCGCCGATCGCCGCTCTGGTTCCGGCGGTGGTCTCTTGGCTCGGGAGGAGGAGCAAAGCAGCCGCCCCCGCCCCGCCCCGTTCGAATTTGAACTGGTCATGAAGAAACGGCGTCGTATATCTTTGATGGAATTACACCGTGCCCCTTGACGTTTGGGGTTTGTGGCAGTTCTGCCCCCCCGGATCCCTCACCTCTTTTGCAATAACCACCCTGGCGTAGCGTTGGCTCCGGCCAATTCAATGCAGAAATTCAATGATGCGCTCTCGAACAACTCCGCACGTGCCCCTTTTTGCAACGGGAACGATTAGGTAAAAAAGAAAATTCACGGGAATTACATTTTGGTCCCTCGATTTTTCCTATTGCTTCTGAATCATCGCACCGTGTCCTATGATCTTATGAAATTCATTGCGATGCTACTATCACTTTTAGATCTGCAGCTCCGTCGCTATGCTTCGGATCTGATATTCGGCGATGAAGTTAAGGGAAGGAATGTCAACCACAAAGACGCCGGAGAAGATTGGACACCTAGTCGTGGTCGCCTTGGACGCAGCACCAACAATTTCGCCCAAGGTGACGACGGAGGGAGGCGGGGAGGTTAGGTTTAAGGCGGCTAGAGATGGAGGAGGAAATGTAGATGGGGAGGGAAAGCGAGATGGATTGAGATATTTTTCTTATTTTGTTCAACTAAATTGATGTGTCAATCTTTTTAATCGGCTTGGGATGAGGACGAAAGACATTAATCGACTTTTAGATCTGCAGCTCCATTGCTACGCTCCGGATCTGATATTAAATATTTTGTCAACCACAAAGATTATTGGACACCTAGTCGTGGTCGCCTTGGACTTCGCACCAACAATTTCGCCCGCGATGACAACGGAGGGAGGTGGGGAGGATAGGTTTAAGGCGGCTAGAGATGGAGGAGGAAATGTAGATGTGGATGCAGATGCGCTTTCCCCTCACCATCCATTAATTTGCTGTTTTATTTTGAGATCGCGACATATGTCCACTTAATTCTAGTCCTCACAACACTCGAACTCGATCCAAATCCGACCGACATCATCAGTCACACTTTAATGCTCCGCTTGTTTCTCAGAGAATGATTTGGAAATCTTTTTCCTAAGCACGATCGCTTTTTACCGTGAACTATAAATGATATTTTAATTTATTTTTGAGAAAATATTTTTCAAATCATTTATTTTTCGGGAATAATTTCGGTAAATCAAATAGAATATATCCATTTCACTACGACTTTAATTGTCTGCACCGTACCTGGGAAACGTCGCGGGCCGCGAGTTCTGCTCTCCGTGTCGTGTCAGGGGACGACGGGCTTGATCTCGGACGTAGCCCGTCCAGACAGGCCCACGTGAATAGCTCGTGTGCGAGCTCCTCTGGACCCGACACCAGCGCCTGTCTCGACCCGACATCGAAGCGGCGTCGCGTTGGCCGACCGCACGAGGCAGCGTTTCTTCCCACCCCACCTTCCGGAAGTCTGGCGGCATCCTCCCCATCTTGCTCTGCACAGTGCGGAATGGTCCGACCCTGAAGGAGGAGGGAAACGGGATTCAACAAGTGCCTGAAGCTGCTGTTTTTTTTTTTTTTTTGTTTTGTAAAGCTGTGTTCTTGTTCGGTTCGGTCGTCTGGCGTTGTCTGGTTTTGCGAGCGTCGAGGTGGGTCAGGGAGAGCGAGGGAGATTGATGGGTAGAGTCGCGGTCGCGGTGATCGTGAGCTTATGGGTCGTTCCCATGTCCATTCTCGTGAATCGCGTCGTTCCCGAGCCTTTCATGGTAAATGAATTACGGAGTGATGGGGAAACTTTCTTCTGATTCTTCGGAGTTGGGCAAATTCCTTTGGGTCTGTTCTTTTTGTTTGATTGCTCTTCCTTGTCCGAACTGGCGTGCAGGACGAGATATTTCACATTCCTCAGGCTCAGCAGTACTGCAGAGGCAATTTCAGGAGTTGGGATCCCATGATCACCACCCCTCCTGGCTTGTATTTTCTTTTGCTCCTTTTTCCTTCTTCCTTTTGGGCATCTTACTGTTTTCTTTTAAGTTCTTTGCTTTTTCAAGAGACAAGGATTTTTGCCAGCTTAATGATGGTTTTGCTAGATTTAACTGGTTCGGTATGTTCATGTCACTGGGTGTTGGAATTAGGACGGACAGCATGTCGTACTGGTTGTGCATTTAAGAGGGTTCTCTTTTGCTAATGTTTATGACGATTATTGAGCTCAAAGCTGTATTGCAAGGCAATGGAAGTGACGAGAAGACTTTGTTAGATGTATGTAGAATGAGCGGCTGCAAGGAGAGTGCGTTTACCTTTTCTCTACGTATAGCTTGTGACTGAAACCAAATCATGAATTGACTGACTCAATGGAGTTCTCCTCAAGCCAATTTTTGGTCCATTTCGAGTAATTGGATGTCGTGACAAGTTTTTCTTGTCTTTTTTCCCCTTCTATAGGAGAAGGTAATAGCTTTTATGGCACTTGATTTTTGTGTAGTTTGCGGAGGCCTACAATGTTTGCCTTTTTCTCACTTTTTGACAAGATAACGGCCAAGGGAAAAAGAACCATAGAATTATTACTTAGCTACTTTTTTAGGGGGAGATGTTGAGTTACAGAAGTTGACTGGTAATTTGTTTTTCAGGTATTATCTCTCACTTGCCTATGTTGGGATTTTGTACCCAGGGATGATCTTTACTCGAGCAATCTCATCTTTTCCGGATATTTGCTCACCAGCAATTCTTCGTTCTGTGAATGGTGTCTTGGCCATGATATGCAGTGTTCTTGTATACGAGATAATGACACTATTGAGACCGGGGGTCAATGATAGGAACGCTACAGCTTGTGCAGTGGTTTTAGCATCATATCCTCTACAGTGGTTCTTCACTTTTCTGTATTACACTGATGCTGCATCCCTTACTATGGTTCTGGCTATGTATCTTGCTTGCTTGAAGAAGAGATACTGGATAAGTGCGCTAGTGAGTGTGCTTTCCTTAGCCAAACTTTTCGGTTAGACACTTTTAATTATCACGTTGCAGTATGGCTCGTGTTGGTGAAATAGTTTCAGTGTCAGAAGGAAGTACAGAGTGTGGAGAGTAGCAAAATGAAATGTTTGACACAATTGATGAACTCATTGTATGTGCTGGAGGATTTTCAGTCCTCTAGAGGTCAGATTGAGACATACAGTTAAAAGAAGAGTCTAGTTCTAGAAAAATGAATTTAGTTTGAATGTTTCTTGATTGATGCCTAGAGGTCGACTGATTTTTTCTATCAATCTCTTCATGTTGTCGAAACCATATATGCCTATTTCTGGTCCCAAGTCTAAATATTCGGTGATGCAGAATAATTGCAAGCCATCTATCATATTTATCCACGTGAAAGAATTTCAGTTGTTATGATGATTTATTCATTCTTTAATTGATCGACCAACTCCTGACTAAAATGAAATGTATTAATATCTATATGCCATTCTTTTTATGCTTTTGTCATGAGGTGGATTCTTATATTTTTAGTTGTTGCCAGATGCTAAAAGATTTTACACCTGAATAAGCTTTTTTGCAATTTTGGACGACAATAGCGAATCATTAAAATCCATATTGAGATAATTAGAGTTCTTTGTCATGCGTTTGAATGAAAAGAATATTGCATTGAACTCATTAAAAGGACTGTGTAGTAATTATTGCAAAAGTGAAGTTTAAAGATATTTAGTCATTTGTCTAGTTTCAGTAACTTTTCTCATAAATGTCTTTTGCAGCTTGGCTCCTTGTCTGTAATCGTAAGGCAAACAAATATTGTATGGGTGCTTTTTGCTGCCTGCACTGGAATCATAGACATTACTCTTCTTTCTGGAAAGTTTCATGTAAAAATAGCTGATATTGATGGTCCAATCAATGAACCAAGTCAGCTAATTCGCAAGAAGGGTAAAATCAGCTCAAATTTGAGAAGGCGAAAGTACAATGGTGCAGTGGATGCTGGTGAAATTGTTAGACCTACTGCAAATATATTTTCATCTGAGATGCCAGGTTTCCTGAAACAATTTATATCAATTTGTTGTCGCACATCAGCTCGTGAAAAGCTATGCACATTAGTTGAACTGTTTTTTCTTTTATTTTTATCAGGTTTGCTAGATGAGATTAAGGCCATTTTGTCAGCTTCTTGGCATATGAAGTGGGAGATTTTAGTGCATTTTGTACCCTTTGTCATGATCCTCGTGGCCTTTATTGCATTCATCAGGTGGAACGGAAGCATAGTGCTTGGTATAATTCATTTATCAGTTTTCTTTATTTGACTCTGTCTCTGTCTTTCCTGTTTTTTATTTCCTGTTTTAGGTAGTTTGGGGTTCATTTCTGACCTTACATCATTATGCTACAGGTGCAAAAGATGCACACACTGTTTCTCCTCATTTTGCACAGGTAATGTACTTTGGTCTGGTTTCTACACTTGCCATGGCGCCTGTGCATTTCTCGTGGGGTCAAGCTGCAAGAATCTCCCGGTCTTTGTGGAGAAATAGACCTCTAAGTTTTCTTCAAGTTCTTATAGCTATTTGTGCCGGCTTCCTCTCTGTTCATTTTTTCAGGTCAGATCAGTTAACCATTGTTTAAGAAACTGGCTTGCTTATCAAAAATTAACCGTGCTTGAAGTAAAAATCAACTTTTGCTAATGGGCATGCATAAATGTTTCAATTATAGAAAACCATATGATGCACATGCATTTGGTTCCTACACCTGATTCATCACTCTGGAAATTTGACCATGCAGCATAGCCCATCCCTATCTCCTTGCTGATAATCGGCACTATCCTTTCTATCTATGGCGGAAGGTCATCAATGCACATTGGTCCATGAGATATCTTCTGGTTCCGCTTTACGCATACTCATGGCTTTCGATTTTTAGTGTTTTGGGTGAGTCCACTGCTGATATGCTAGTCTTGATCAGTACACAGCTCTTTTGACTCCACTTTATCTGAATTCATATAGTGAAGTGAAAGGTGGTTTAATCCTTTTTTTGGCAGGAAGATATCATAAAAGGATCTGGATTGTAGCTTATTTTCTAGCTACTGCTGCAATTCTTGTTCCTGCTCCGTTGATCGAGTTCAGATATTACACTGTGCCATTCTATCTTTTGATGCTGCATTCTAATGTTACTGATAATCAAAGTTGGTTCCTGATGGGCTTCCTCTATGTAGTGACAAATATTTTCACAATGTCGATGTTTTTATTTCGACCATTCCAGTGGGATCATGAGCCTGGGATTCAGAGATTTATATGGTAGCCTCTAGAAATAGTAAAGGTCTACAGTACATGTGTACCTCTTGATTATAGATATTTAAGCCTGTCCTTGCACCAAAAACTGATGCAAGAATATCCTCAGCCCTTTTTGTTGTGCGGGTGTTCATGAATTGTTTGGAATGGAAATTATGACTATTTTCCTGAAATGGCGTATTGTACAACTCCATTTACTGCGGCTGATGATGAACCCTTGTTCTACTTCTAACTTTTCAAGTGAGTGCCAAGCACTAATCACCGCACCTTATTTGCCCTGTGTGTTGTCTTCTGGTTTTTAACTATGTGTGGGGACTCAGGATGTTTTATCAGTTACCATCACCCTTATGTTTTTAATATTTGTTAGACCAAGCCTTTTATTGCTAGTTTGTGTGTTTCTTAACAACATGTGTGGTGCCGTGAAAAGAGCTGCTTGTTAGCTCTTCCCATTGGATCCTCTGTTTCCTTGGGACAAGTCAGGACTTTCATTACTTGTGCTTTGCTGATAAGTGAAACTGCCTTAAGGTTACCAATTGAACATTTGAGTTTTGTGGATTGGCTAATCTACATCTCAAATTTGTGTGTTGTGAAAGTTTAAGGTGTTTCGAGTTAAGGAATAAAATTAGAGCGTGTGAGTCTAAATTTTTTTAAAAAAGCAGCCAAAGGTTAAAAGTGAAATTATAGTTTGAAATGATGTTATAGATTACAACTTCAATTTCCTTTTTATTTTTTTTTATAAATTTCTTCAGATGAAAGTAAATTATTATTTTTGCCACTACTCAATGCATATCAATTTTGTAAGGAAAAATAAGGAAATCTTCATGATTAACATTATCTATAACGATATGTACTCATGGTATTTGTCTCTCTGATACTGCGCCGTTGACTTTGGATGCTTGCTATGCGTCAAGCTCAAGCAGTTCAACTTTGCTACCAAGTAGGGCGGCAAATGATGGTCAACACCACCATGCTTTGCCCTTTGACATGGTACGGGAGGTGGACCAAGAGAGACCGAGTGATCATCACTCTCTTCCTCCTCTGCTCCGCCCAAGGGCCCCGGTGCTTGATCACCAGCCAATGATCTCCATATGCCCGCTGCTTTAGTTGACTTGATCTTGCTTTGCAATGCTGGGGTAAAAAATGCAGGTAATTTGTTCAAGCTCTGCATGATTTCATTTTATGAATTTTGTGTTACTTTAAGTGGATGTACCAAAAAAGAGAAACTAATCTGAGTTTGAGCCCCAGCTGAAATGTGTGGGCTTTGTTTGGGTTGCAGTGTGTTTGGATGAGAGTGCATCTACCATTCCTTGAAGGATTTCGGATCTGGCTCCAAAGTTGGCTCATCCACATTGAGGTTCGCTTTTGATCATATCTGATTATTTCTTTGAATCTTTAAGAAAATTTTTTTTCTTGAACTCAGGGTTACATTTTGAGTGTTGGTTTATTGCCTCAGATACTTTGGTTATGAAAATTTTCTTTTTGGCTATGGCTCCAAATTTACGATCTTTTCTGTTTTTTTCGATAGCCAAGTAAGCAATATAATATTTATAAGAGAGGAGTCTGCAAGATAATTCCAAGAACTGTCCAGAAATTACAAAACCAAAAGTGAGAGTATTAGGAGCCTTAACTGCAAGAACAAAAGGAGGATTGAGGCATCCTTTATATCTACGAGAAGGTTCTGTCTAGCTAGTTTATGGGCTGTCATGTTTGCTTAGCTAGGAGTCCAACTTGCTGTTGCCGAGGGCTTCTCTGTCATCAATGTCTTAAAATCATTTACGAAGGCTTCCATTAACCAAGGAGACTCTGAAGAAGATATACTTTGATGACATTTATGTTATCTCCCTCTAAAATGATGTTTTGCTAGCTTTGTGATCTTGCCAGTAGAGACGCAATTTTCGCTGCCCATGCTTCTCCTTGATCTATTGTGAGTTTATCTCCAAGATCCAATCAACATCAGCACCTCTCCAAAATGATCTCTTGCTATTGCTGCCACTGAAATGTGTTTCTTGTGTAAATGCAGCATCAAAATTGGTCTTCACAGTTCCTTGTGGTGGTCTGCTCCAAGTAAAATCCTTCTTGATGTCATTTCCGCCAAGTCAGATCGAGCATTTAGTGTACTTCTCTGTGAGATCCAATATAGAATTTTATTAAGATTTTTATGTTCTTAATGCATTTATATAATCTAACAGCAGCCTTTTCATGTTTACGAGATTCCTCCACATCCACGAATAAATCTAGTATTAGTAGTCTAGAGATTTTAAAAGGCTCAATCACATCATCAGCTAGACCAATCTTACTCGGATCTAGAATTGCCTCAACCCATTACATTATCTGTCAATGTTGAAGTTTATCGGTTCTAATGTCTTAACAACCATACCTGTCTAGTGACATGACAATAAAAAAGTACATGTTTGCTGCCTCCAGAGAGAGCATTATAGAGGACACTCTAGTTTGTGTTTGCTTGTTGACCAAAGTGAAAGTTTTCTGGCAATGGTAGAACTCCGGCTGTTATCCTCTAAGCATGCATCTGCAACCTTTCTTGAGATTTGATTTTTCTAATTTGTTTCCAAAAGTTTTGTTTCACTTCTTTACCTTTCCAAACTGGCAAGAAGTAGCTGTTGCAGTTCCAGATTTGATAGTGTAATTTCCAATGTGGATTGGGGATTGATTGAAGGGCAGATGGTATAAGTGTCAGTCTCCCTGCAAAGGAAAGGACTCTTCTCTCCAGGTCTCTGTTTTCTTCCAGAACATTTCCAGTGTGGATTAATTTTTTCCTTTATGTTACTTGAAGCATTTAATTAGTCCCTCAGTCATGGGTGCTGTGTAATTGCTGCATTTTGGGTGCATTGGATGGTTAGGTGAGTACATATCTTTGGTTCTTTAAGGGGATTAGCTATTGGCTAGTTATGTGTTTAATTCTTTCCCCCATTTCTGTCTCAGAGCATGGTAACAATTTCGCAGTTTACATGAAGACAAACTGTTGCCATGAATGACAGTAGTTACCTTTCATATATGTCCGTATTCATGCATACGTGAATTGAACATTCAAAAAGATTACATAGTTCAGAAGAACAGTTTTGTGAGTTGAAATTCATGATGTAAAAGATGGGACAAAGCATAGTGAACCCCTTTTGTAAGTATTGACCTCATGCAATGCGCCTTGATTGAATAAGGTCATTCAATGGATTCTCGTTGGTTCTTGAACCACATTAATTCTGCCTTAGATGTTGCACATATATGTCTAGCTTCTTTTGATTTTCACTTGCTCGATACGTTATTGTTTGGTGATTATAAATGAAAGTCATCCTTTGTTGTATCAGGAAAGATATCAGCAGGAATGACACGAGAGGTCTTTCTATTACATTGTTGTCCAACTTCAGGTCGTGCTTGAACAAATGCAATCTTAACCAATGCAAATCAGTTAAATTGGCAATGATGCACATCACGTATGCACATCACGTTTATTACAAGCACAATTTCTGGCACATTCCTATTTTGCCATAAAAATTTAACTTTGTCAAGTGAAGTTTCGGAGTTTTCCAAACAGGTCATGAGATACTATTGGCTGTGTGACTATAACAGCCTTCTTTTTGTCTTGTTGTCAGTACGATTCTCTGATAAACAACTGCCGCTTCAGATTAATGGTTCAAAATGTTTCAGTAGGATTTTATTGCTTGTGGTTCTTTTCCTCTTTTCAGTTTGTTAGATTCAGATAGCCCCATAGTTATGCAGAAAAGTTAAATGATTCTATTACCAGTCTATCTTCCACTTGAAGTTCAAACCTGCTCGGTGATGATGGCTCTGCTGCCTTTTACGCAGTTGCCGCCAGGATGTACACAAAAGTCTTACGTTTTTTAATCATTGCATGTGTTTCTATAAAAATTTTAATTGTAAAGTCTAAACTTTCTGATGAAGTATGTCTAACATGACTAGAATGATTTCCAGATTCAACATTTCCCGGCCATCTTGTACACGCCTCTCATTGATTTTCTGATTATACACGCCTTATAGAACACGTGGTTTATTTCCTGTTAGATGTGCATGATCTACTTTGATTTTCTTCGGTGAAATTTTCCAACTGAACAATTCGGAGTTGATTTAGTTTATTTCTTTCTCGGAAGACATTGTTGATCGAACAGGACAGTGCTCAAGCCTATGCTGATGGATCCATGCCTTCTCCTGCATGACATACTTGCAAGATATTGCTCTTCATAGTTCCTTTGCACATAGTAAGTAACGAGGTTGGATGCCATAGTTTAAGATTGAGTTAATGCTTGCTATCTCTGGCCAGTCACTCTTACTCATTTCTGGTGGATTAGTTGCATCTGGGCACCTCGTTCAAGCAGACAATTGCAGAGTCAGGTTGGAGACTCTGCTTATCCACGCTATTCCTCTTGCTGCAACATGGATTTCCCACTCGGAAGTTTTTCGCCTTCTCATCATATGCATTATGCATTAATATCGACTCTTCTGTTTTTTCTTTTGGTCGAACATATTGACTCTCTTCTTAGGGTCTTGAAAATTATATCCTGTCCACAGGGTTGTAGGGCTAAAGCTAGGTTTGGATTCCGATCACCTAGTGGATCAGATCTTCCCTGAACGTCATTATTTGAAACACCGTCACCTTCACAACACAGAAACTGGCTGCCTTCACTTATATAGGGCTTGTCTTTGCTATTTCCGTTCTGCACTCAGACGCAAACGTGACATACAATAACATAGGCGCCCTCGATTTCTCCTAAGATTTTGAATTGTTATGTAAAATTATTACATGAAAGCTCTTTCTGTGGGCTTTCTTCTCCTTCTTTACGAAAAGCAGATACGGAATACGGCGACTTCCCTTTTAACTTAATTTCATTGCGAATTATAAAAAGGCCAAAACTAAATGAAAAGGAAGGGGCTGCAGTGAGCGCCAGCACTTAGCAGTACCCAGTTTGATCCTCATTCAAATTTATTAAAATCTCAGTTTGACCTTGCTTTCAATAGTCTTTCAGCAAAGCACAATAGTCTCTTTGACAATGCACGATGAGCGTGGTTAGTGTGGAAGCCCCTATGTCAGCCATAGCGTCTACCACTTGAACAGATTCAGACCCTGCAGCCAAAAAACTTAAAAAACGAAAGAAGGTTGATTGAAGAAACATTAACTGTCGACATCTATGACAAGACCAATGTAATTCGAAATTCTGAGGTTAAGGGTCTAAAGACCGAAGGCAATTGATTGTATCCAACCCATACAATGATTATTATTTTTTTTTAACTGTGGATTCTTGTGACCAGTGTGTTCTAGCTTTGATCGAGATGGAAGGTAAGAATCCACTTTGGATGACCAGAAATTAAAATCCAATAAACAAAAGCTTCCTGATCACCCCCTCGTCCTTGCATAAATTTTTAAATTATCCAATCTTTTATTAAGTGCCACCTTTTTCGCCAGGAATTTCTATTTCATTAAATATAAATTGTGAAGCGCAATGTCCACTGGAGTAGGACGTAACTATAAGTCTCTCCCTAACCCATTGAAAATAATGAAAATGAAAATCGACTTTGGTAACTCCCCAACCATTCAGATTGCCTGGGAAAACTATAAGATCCTTCGCCACTGTCATCTCTCAAGGGTCTCGGCTCGAAAGGTGGACCGTCTGCATAATATAAGCCTTTGGTGAATTCATTGTTTTTGCAAGCTTGGCTTGTATGAGACTAGAGATGCAGCACATCATTATTGCCGAAAGTCAACTCTGCGATTTATAGACTTCCGAGATCATTGGATCAGCCGATGCACACATCCTCACAAGAGCTAAGCATCATTGGTTGGGATTCGGGCACCGCCCCTGAGGGGTATTACTAACAAAATCTTGGGTTCAATTCGAATGATCAGTCCTCGGCGCTTCCCAAGCTTTCCCGTTCTAATCGAGCGTCCGCTCGAATTGATTGCGACGTGCATATGATGTTACATATAACGATCGATCCGAGGGAAGGAATGATGATGATGTTGCGCTCGTGAAAGTCGCAAGACGATTAGACATTTTTCCGAGTAATCGACAGCTAGCTTCATCATCATAACGTTGATATGGTCAAGGGTGTCACGAACTCGGTGCTCTCTATTGAATATTTGTCAACCACGTCCATGATTGATGCTATGTTCCGCGTGTGAGGAACCCATCAATGTCACCACTCGAGTTGCTTTGCTATCTTCCCCACTTTAGGGTTTTAATTATACGGTCAGTTGGTCACGAGATGTCAGAGAAAAACCTAAACCACCAGCAACTGTCGATGACTGAGTTGGCTGCAATCTGTTCTCTTCTACCTTTTCTCGTATGCATGCATCTTAAAATAGCGTTGAGACCCAACTAATCCTGCCCACGAAAGTGCCGGACCTAACCCTATTTTCTTAAACTTTTCGATTGCCATCTCAAGAACGACATGAAGCCCCTCATCCTACGTGAAGCTTTTTGTCTCCATGCATCTGGCAAAATCTCGAACTGTTTATCTGATATATTCGATGAATGGAGGAGATGATGTTGGGCCAATCTGAAAGCAGAAAGTCCGGCTCCATCCTCCATGTCACCTGGTTGACTTTCTGTTCATTTCCAGAAGTCTTTATAGCTCAGATAGTGCCTAGGGATAACATCAGGGCATTTACAATATTAAAGAAAAAACGAGGATAGATAAACAAATCGGATCAGATGATGTTGATTGGCAAGACAGGACAAGAAAGCGTGGAAATAATGTGATTCTTTGACTATCGCCATCAAGGCCACAAACCATCACTCCTCCACTAAATATACAAAGCGCACTTACAAGTTGACAATAACCAATATTCTTGCTTTAGACATGATAAGGGAACAGATACTTTGGTATATATTATTAAATTTACATTAGTTGGAATATACGTATGCCTGACAAGTTTTATTGTTCCGTCTTAAGTTGACCCGAATAGTTGTGCCTTAAGTTTTAGATGAATGCCATTTTGGTAACCCATAAAAAAATTGCCATTCGATATTTGGGTATCACTTTAGTTAGGTCAGACTTTCCACACTTGTTATTCTTTATTTCTTTTTTGCCGGGTTTCATGACTTTACTTTACTTTAGTGCGAGGGCACCTCAAACTTTTTCAAGATACAAAAATATCGATATATAAATTCGTGTAAATTTAGTTCTTTGTAACCCCGGATGCTTTTTTTTTTCCTTCATTCTCGAATTTCAGAGAAAAAAGGAATATGCTTTTAAAAAGTGTGAGAAAACAAATTATAATTTCGGAATCAACTTAACGGGACATGAAGGAATTCGAACAAATCATCGTTTGACCTAGATTTACTCTAAAAGTTATGCGGTGCTTTTGGCGAAGCTACACATGAACCAACACTAGGTGCGGAAACAACGGCATTGGAGGTGATAAGCTTTGGGCAACAATTTGAGTGTGATGCGACATTGTGAAAGTATCGAAAAAAGGAAATAAATGTTTGCCAACCTGCACACCGACACGCACATGATATTGTGAACTGCCAAAGTTCAAGATTTGAGGACAGCATAGTTTGTCATTTTTTACCACTAGTTTGTTCTTAGGGGAAATTTATACAAGACTAAATTTCATCCATTAACTGTGATTTTTCTAAGTTTTCACGGGTTACACCAAAATACATATGATTGCGACGTGTTATGAACAATCAGGAGATCGATATTTCAGGAAAATGAGAAGCCTAATTGTGTTTATGTAGGAATTTCTTTGGACAGCTATACATGACCATCCCACACACACACACACCACAAAGGTAGTCAAGTTGGCAAAGAAGTATTTTTGAGGTCATGGCCTTAGAATATGGGAGGGTCTATGTTGCCACTCTTAAGGCTAGGGGGACACTTACTGGTGGAAGATCCAAGTTAGATCACTCGAAGGTGAAGGGCTCCTGAGACGGACATGCCTAATCCCTAGAGGGAACCTATAAGTTATTGAGGTTACATAAGAAAAGTCATCAGATTTTCATCATGGCACGATCATGCCTAGACGGATCAGAACGCCCAACAGTGCTTTCCCACCCATGATCAGGAGAAGTGGCAACGAGGTAGGTCCGTAAGGCTCTGCTTAAAAGGAGCGCCCGATCATTGAGCTTCAAAGGGTTCTTTGTACTTTTCTATTATACAAACACGGGACATCTGTGCAAATTAAGTGCCTCGCCATTCAATCAACTAAGGGTGTCAAAAAAATTTTGCTTTCGAAGAGTTGTCTCGATCGTGCAAAAGAGAGAGAAAATATGACTAAAGAGACAATCCCATCCGAAAGTATCCACCCAAAATAAAAATCGAGTAAAGCTAGATGTTAAGGTACATAAATGCAGGTGTTAGGAAAATGAAGTTTCACATCAGGACGTGGTATAATGTGGAACAGATAATATGTTCCAATTGGACCATAATTCATCAATTTAAGCCAATGCGAGTCCAATTGTACCTATTGACAGGTTTAGATTTAGACTCTTTCTTTGCAATTTCTCCGGATAAAAATATCAAGCTTCTTTTGTGTCGATTCAACAAGTGCCATCAGAGCCGATAATAAAGTAGTGGGCCTCAAATGTGAAATCAGTGTTTGGTAAGTATTCAAATAAGGAATCTCATATTTGACTCTCTAATCAGTTTTTTTCCGACTTCCTGCCAAATTCGGCTCAGCCATGGATATTGAGGTAGAGTCTGAAGGGTGAATGTTGTTCCTTTCTCCAACATTTGCCAACCAGGGTCAGGCTAAGGTGAAAATTCGAGTTGAGATCATGTTAGTGTAGAAGGAATGTTTGGATTAAGGGGGAGGTCTAACACAAAAAAACTCACTCACACGTGGTGGGGGGAGGGGGGCGGGGTGAGACTTGTTAAGGTGTACGTGTGAGGATGTTAGGCAGAATAAGTCTCTCATTAAAATGTGGTACAATGTAAAGTAGTTAATATATTATAATTGTCTCATACTCATTAGTTTAAGTTTTGGAATGAAAATGAGTTAACTAGATATATTGACAGATTATGATTTGAATTTTTTCTTAATAATCTCTCCGGACGGAAGGGTATCGGGTTTCTACTATGTCGATGCAACACTAGAGAAGTAGATAATTTACTTTGGATTTGGTGACCTAAAGGACGTAAAGAGTTGACCTCCATTTTCTTTAGCATAAAGAAAGAACCACTTCATATGGCATGCCAAACCCCCCTTGCCAACTCCACGATAATATTTACTTTCCTCTAGTTGTTTTCCTCCATTTGACTGTGTACTTTATTGCTGCATGCAACGACCATGCTCTTATTCCTCTGCAACATCACTTGCCCGAATTAACTAAATGCATTAAGCATCATCTGGTA
This sequence comes from Syzygium grande, assembly GCA_024733475.1. Lineage (NCBI taxonomy): Eukaryota > Viridiplantae > Streptophyta > Magnoliopsida > Myrtales > Myrtaceae > Syzygium > Syzygium grande. The sequence continues at coordinate 26,354,242 of JAMXDD010000010.1, forward strand.
ACAACTCCACAATTGACAATTAGAGACAGTTAGTAAAGATTCACATGTGTTCATGTTGTTGACATTGTAACTGCCGACAAAACGAAGCGAAAAAAGAAGTTCTCGAGATAATCGGGCGGTTGATTAGCAAAATGTGTGAAGGGCCATCAATCAGAAGATAATCAGAATTGAGAAAAAAAAAGCAGAAGATATGCACATATGGACTGTAGTTTTATGTGATATGATCTCCCCAAAGCCTAGACATTACAAAAATACAGGAAAAAGGCGAAAACTTGGGGACAAAATTCTGTAAACATTTAGGAAACTCTATACTTCTTCTTTCTTCTGTATTTACATTGGTGACCGCCATATTCTTCCTTCCAAGGATATGATGATGATAGAGACGTCGTCGTGGTACCCGGCGGCGATCCCCTTGAGGAATGTCAAGCAACTCATGGAAATCCATACCTGCACAAACAAAAATGCTTCGTTCAGGCTTATATGATCGCTATTAATTTGTTAGCCCGCTGCGGAAATTTTAATCCGATATGAGTCTTGATTGAGTAGGATTCCTCACCGGCTTGCTTGGCGGCTCGGAACAACACTTCCTCGACCAGGTGTTGCGCAGGGTCTCCTTCGGGGAACGAGGAAAGGAACGAGTCTACTTCGGAAACGGCCTCCTGATTGGTGAAGTACTGGTTGAGGCCGTCCGAGGACAGTATCAAGAATCTGTCTCTTGGCCCGAGCCTGTGGTGGCTCAGAGATGGCGTGCAAGTGACGTACGGGGAAGTCCCAATGTAGTCGATTCTGAACATCTCCAGGAGAGCATCGTTCCACTTCGGCTGCAAATACAAAGGAAGCCGAGTTTTAAGCGTCGCTGATCGATTAATCTCAGCGCAGGATCATCATCTTAGCGTTTCGGAAAAGCATTTCGTGATTTTTCCAAGTCTCCTAAACAAAATGTCTGGATCTGTGCGTATCATAGTCGCACAACAGATGCTTCACAGAACAAATTAGGAGAAATTGCATTTCCCAGTCATTGCAAGCCGAAACTTTGAATGAATGGAGGACTCGATAATGGAAGCATACCTGTTTGAGAAACCCGGCTCCGAATGCTCGAGTGACTTTCAAATAACCCTTCACGCGGTCGTTCACTACTGCAGAGGCGTCGTCCGGATGTTCATTCCTGATTCTGTGCACTTCCTGAAGTGCAAAAAAATATGACAGCTCAAATTTCACGACCTTCCGAGGATCGCAAAGCCCAGCTAAAATTGGCAACCAAGATCTTACCTCTTCCACATATGTGCTGTGATCCTGGGTCAGTTGGAGGGCGATCAGATTGTGCATTTCGTCGAACTGATCACCACTGTCGCTCGAATCAATCCGATAAGCAGTCCCCTTCGCATCGGATTTACCCTTCCGAGCCAAGATAGCCCTGCTATCCCCGACATTCATCAAGTAAATATCCTCGCCCCTCATCAGCATCACCAGGACACAAGACCCCATCAGGGCCAACTCTGGATTCTCCCTCACCATCCTATCCGCTATCTCCAGAAACGCTCCCTCCGTCTTCTTCAGTGCCGCCTCGAGCGCGTTCAGCACGTCCGAGTGATCGACTGCCTTCCCTGAATCCGACCCCAGATGAAGGTTTCCTCTATCGCCGCCGTCGGCTGGAGTCGCCGGGATCTTCCAGAGCAGCCCTTGGAGTTCTTTGCAGACAGCAGAGTAAAGATTGGAAAGCAAGAAATCGGGGGCATCGGGGCCATTGAATCCGTCGTAAATCCCCACGAAGACCCAACCATTTTCCTCGGAGACCACCACGTGCATTCTGTCTTCCCCTGCTTTGCCCTGTGCCCATTCGAGATTTTGATTCTCCACATAATACTCGCTGTCGCCATTCAGAATCCCACTGCTGCTGGTGCTCTTAACGTTGTAAAAATCCGAACTCTTGCCCGAAAACATGTAATCGTTCGCTCTCAACACCCGCTTAGCGATCGCTCTTCTCAAGAACTTAACCAGCCTGCGCTTCTTGGAGGTGTACCCGCGGAGAGAGAAGTCCCTCTGCCACCGATCGAACGACGACCGGCCGACGATCGAGCCCGAGTAGTAGAGCCCCTGATCGATAGGGCCGGACGTGGACCTGAGCTCGATCGGGCCGGACAAGAACCCTTTCTCCATCGGGCCCGACCTCGACCCGACCCGGGGGACGGGCTGGAGGGGCACGGACGCGAACGAGACGGAGCTCTCGAAGACGGAGGCTTTCTCGAGCGAGGTCGTGGCGTAGTAGCACGCGTCGGCCAGCGAGGTGGACAGCGGGGACGAGGCGTTGGCGCTGATGGAGGCGCCGGATATGGAGCTGAACGTCGTCGTCGACGTCACCGTCGTCTGGGTCGCGCAGTCCTCGGAGTGGAGATGATCCGAGGAGGACGCCGGGTCCTGCCGGATGTAGCAGAAGGAGTGGCCGAGGCCATCGTCGCAGTAGGAGGAGGGGTGGGGGGGAGGCCCCGTCGTGGCGGCGGGAGATCTCCCCGGCCCCGGCGCCGGCGAAGCAGCGGCGGAGCCTGGTGATGCCGTTGCCCATGGCGGAGAAAGGTCGCGGCTTTCCGCGGCGGGGCGGCTCGTTCTCGGGCGGCGGATGCTTCAAGCGGAAGCCCTCATTGATGGCGTGCAGAGTCTCTGAAATGAAACGTTGGAAGCAAGATGATAAAAATGGAAGAGAGAGAGAGAGGGGGACAGGGAGCGGGAGGAGTTGACTTTTTAAAGGGGAGTTGGGTTATTTTTGGGTTGTTGTATGATGTTTGAATTTGTTTTTGTTGGTACTTTAATAATTGAAGGAGTTGACTATGAGTGATGGGAGGGGATCAGTTACTTGAGTAAAAGTTTGAGGGGGGGTGTGGAAGGAAGGAGGAAAGGAATGGATACAAAAGTCAAAAGGGATGATGGGGATGGGGGAGTGGCCAGCCTTTGCAGTCTCTGTAAAAGAAGTCTTCCCGTTTTTGAAAGGGGCAAGAAAGAGAGGACAGGAGGGGGAAAAAGGGTCCCTATTTTTTTGGGGCTCAGGGCATCTATTCCTTTGTTCATGTGTTGGGGCATCTGAAGAAATTCACCCCAAGAAAAAAAAAGAAAGAGAAAAACAAAATTGGGCAAGTGGGCAAGCTCTTGTGTTTTCTTCCCACATTTAGAAAGTTGTCTAGATTCTCCTCAAGTTGTTGTGCGCGACCGAGACCTCTGTACCGATTTAGGCGATCCGTGAAGATATTCGTAACAGATGCCCCTGTGCCGCCTCTTGCTCTCAGTATGGCGATCTTGCCGGTTTTCTTGTATTCGTTGCTCCCGAAACGGGTCTGGACTCAGGTTCAGAACGATTTGCACGTAGTGAGGAAACAAGGATTTTTTGGGAGCTAGAGGGTTACTCGACGGCACCACAATAATATGCAAGCTCATGTCGATTACTCGCCTCTTCGTATTGGCATCAGCTTTCGATGTGTGACTTTGCTTCTTCGCTTGTATCGCTTGATATATTTAGTCTTTAGAAAAAGGTTTTCATTATCGACAAAAGTTGATGTCTAAACATTTTTGTAGACGATGAATACATTTTTCCTTCATTCATTTTTGTTAGTGATGCAAGCAATTGTTTTCAGAAATTGTTTATTTTCTACGAATTAAATAGATATCATGGACCCTTTTTTCTTGCCCAACTACATAGGATTGTCTCTTTTTTTGGGGCCTTTCAGGCCCAAAATATTTTAACGATTGGGCCCATGTGGCCCCGTCGATGGGCTTGACCCAGCCTAAGTTCAATCAGGTACCCTTTGAGAATGATTGTCTATGAAGCCAAAAATTGGAAAAACTACCTAACCAATCGTAAACCCATTGTACGGATGTCAATTCAGTCATATATTTTTCAATTTACCGATTTAGTTTTAAAAATTTGTGGGAAGTTTCAATTCCGGCCAATTTCTGCCGAAAATATCTGACGCGTGGCGATTTAGTTATCGCCGATCGTTTTACATGGCATGCTGCCTCATTGGCGATTTTCTAGCGAAAATTGATCGGAAAGATCTCATTGGTCGGCAAAAATTGATCAGAAAATTGGCCGTCCTCAACATTATTTATCAATACAGTCCATACAATTGTAACAGCTGATATTTTTCACAATCAGCCATAAGAAGTTACTCATTTTTCCCAATAAACTAAAAAATAAATAAAAGCTACGTGTCCGAGAGAGGAAGGAGATGGCAGTTAATACAGTTGAAAGCGGCATCAATTTATCGAATGGGACGAGAGTCCGAAAATGCCGCGTTTTGTCCGAACGTTGAAATTCCTATTCTCGTCGTTCTTCGGCCTTTCTTCAATTCCTCTCCTCCTGCCTCCTGCCTTTGGCCATGTCCCGACCTCACCCAAATCCTCTCTCTTTCCCTTTTCCTCTGGTAAGAAGATTTTCTGCGGATCGATGGTTAAACGTCGCGTCTCGCTCAGTTTATTATCGTGTCGTGATTTGGCCGATCGGTCGATGATGATGATGCTAGCCATCGCTTGTTTACATGACCTCCTCGTGATCGCCGCGAAAGGTAATCGACGATGCCGGTTTCTTTCGTTCTTCTTGTTCGTTCGTTCATTTTCTTCGTCTGCAGGGCATCGGCAATCGCTCGTACCGTCCGTGACTCAATCTTTAATTATGCAGACTTTTTACGTTGAATGTTGCTTGCTGTTACACTGAATAATTGAAGTTGTTTATTTGTGCGAACGCTGTTACGATGAAATGAACAATAAGTAAGCTATTGCTGGAGTTATCAATTACGTCAAGTTTACATCCTGATGACATCCAGTCCCATCATCACATGAGAAAGTTCGATCCAACCTTGCTTAATTTTTGCCAAAATTCGAGGACGTCGAGCATGCTGTTCTATCCAAAATGATTTCTACGCGCTTCTCTGAATCCCTCATAGATTCTGCATCTTTCTGGTTCAGCTATAGAGATGATTGCAATCTGTTTCTCCTTCGTTTGCGACACAAAATTTACCAATCTGTATTCGGCACCGTATGCTTTGTGAATTGCGTGTATGCAACATAGTCTGAGTCATGTATCTCATGTATTCCCCGGTTGATCGATTACCTGCGACATGATTCAGCCGTCAGGAGCTGAAATCTTCTTGTGAGACTAAGAGATCCAAAAGCGGCAACCCGTTTTACCGATGGGGAAGCACTTGCAAAGCAAAAGCGCGCAGCTCCAGTTGGAGAACCATCAGCAGGGATGCATGTGGAGCATACTTCACGGTCTCAAGTACCATCAGTGGCATTACGTCAAGAAGAGGCTTCCGCACATGAGGCAAGGAGGCGGAAGGCATTCGGCAGGTAAAGCGATCGTGATCCACCGATCCCTGTCCCTTTCAATATCGATAACACTGTCGATATTTGTCAGTAGTCTTAAGATATTTAAGGAGATTTGTCTAGTGCGCTTGGAACTGAATGATTAGTAGTTACCTATGATTAGTTTGCATGGGACCTTTTCCAAAGAAGTTATCTCAATGAACTAATTTACGGGCTGTGATAATTGGGTTGATGTTGCTAAACAATTCTTGCAGAGATTAGATGGAATGACGATAGTTTATGGAAAGATTCGGACAATCTCATGACCATCATCCTTTTTTGTTAGGTAATGGAACTACTGAGAACAGTACAAATGCCCATCATACTGACGTATCACCGGAGCACAGCAATGCCGATGGCGAAAGCTTGCAGGTGAGTTCGAATAGATTTCGGTAATTGATTGCATCGCTTGTCTTCCTCGAAAGCTAATGACTGATCTGGAAATTTAACGTTGACCAGAAGAAGAGAGAAATCAGTCCAGCAACCAAGACCTCCGTGAAAGCCCGGATAAAAGCGCTGATCTCGGAAGAGAAGTACAGAAGGAAGGGCCGGCACCGCAGGAGCTCCACCTCTCCGGCACACTTGCAGTCGGTTGAAGCCAGTTCCGCTCATCATCCAGGCTCAGGCTCCTGTCATCACAGGTCTTCACATGATCACTTTGACATGCATGGGATGCAACCGATACAGAAGGGCGAACTTAGTCAGGAAAAATCGAAAAACTCAGAGCAAACTCTGCCACAGGATGATGTGTTTCTTGAAAGGTGTACTGCCACAGACGGTCTTGATCACCGAGCATACGATGGTACAGATGGTTCTGATAGCCGATCGGGGATTTTTCCTGATCCTTTGGATAGAATTGACCTGGACAAGGAGCTAGTTCTCAAAGTTTTACAGGACAAGGGATCTTTTTCGGCTCAGCACTTTGATGGTCAAAACGCGGTTAGAATGAAAATGGGGCTGCGGAGGTTTGGAACTTCTCCAGTATCGAGCCAATCAGGCGAAGAGGCCTCAGCACCAAGCACATCTAGAAACAAAGATGAAGAAGAGTTTAGCAAAAGCAAGTTAGGCAGCCTGGGTCAAGACACACCTTTGGCAGAATCCGATGCTTCTGTGGCCGTCCCCGTCCTGTTTCTAAAGAAGCAAGGCAAGAATCAAGTCGTCAGTAGTCGCCTCAAGAATCTGAAAAAGAAACTGAAACATGTATTGAAAGCAAGCCGGAAGGAAAAGCATCGGATAGCCATGGACGGGATCCTCGACAAGATCCCTCGAGACCACGAGCGTTCGATGGAAATAAAGGAGGACGTGATACGAAAGTGGAAGGGCGTGGTCTTGGAGAGAGATTACAGTAGCTCTCCAAGACAAGGCGATCCACGTGGTATGAAGAGGACGCCGTCCCTCGATGCGTCACTGGAGAAGTATTGTCAGCTGTTCGAGTCAAGTTTCAATAGAGAGGCCAAGCACAGCGATACTGGGACCTCTAGAGTCGGAGGACAAGAGAAGAATTCGCATCATGAGGTATCTGTGAGATCGCTGGTGCGCATTCGTTCCTTACCAGAACTCAAATCTTCCTCTTTTAGGACTGAGGACTCTTCAGTATCTATCCTCACCGGGACTCCAGTTAGGACTCTCACGGACACTAATGTGAGCGGAGGAAGTAGCTTCGACGCGGCGAGCAATCAGAACTTTAGGTTAGCTTTGGAGAAATTAGATGTGCATATAGAAAATAAAGTCAATGACGACAAGGTAGATCATAGTGAAGCTTCTTCGGTCAGTAGAGAAGAGGTACAATTAACGTCAGTTGCTAGTTTTCAAGATATGGGCGACTCGACAGCAGGAGAACGTACATCTGTCGACGAGGATGTCATCGAGCTGACCTCGATGCCCTCCATTAAACTAGAAGATACAGAGTCCAATCAAAGAAGCCCCGTCCTCGATGGAGTGGAGTCTGATTCTTCAGCCATTTGCTGTCGTGAAACCAGCATAAGTGACGTGCTGCCGGTGGTGGACACTGAAGTTCATCTTGAAAATGCGGAAATCTCGAGTTATCAACCGGATATGGACTTAATGTATGTCCCTGTGGATTTGAAAGACGTTGAGCTGTTCAATTATGTCAAAGACGTCCTAGAGCTCTCTGGATTCGGTGGCAATGAATCCCTGGGAAGATGGCATTCTGGAGGCCAACCGGTTGACCCTTCGGTTTATGAAGAAGTCGAGGGTTGCTCACTGCCCAACCTCGAGTCTCTAGAGAACAACGAAGGCGGTCGCTACGATCACTTAATTTTGTTCGATCTCATCAATGAGGTGTTGGTCGATATCTACCAGAGATCCTTCGGGTACCATCCAAGGCCTCTGTCTTCTCTCTGCCGCGTGCATCCAATGCCAGAAGGGTTCCGTGTTCTCGAGGAGGTGTGGGCGAGTGTAAGCTTTTATACGAGTCTAAGGCCTGAGCTCGACCCGGCAATGGACTATGTGACTGCCAGAGAGCTAGAAAGGCATGACGGGTGGATGAATCTACGGTTCGATAGCGAGTGCGTGGGGCTTGAGCTCGAGGACTTGATCCTGGATGATCTTTTGGAGGAATTGATCTGCACTTGAACACATTCTAAGTCGCATTTTTTTCTCTTCCTATAAATGTAAAGTTGCTATCTTAGATCTAACCTAGAAGAAAAAATGTTGAAAGCAATTTCACACTAAATAGTGACAGTCCATAAACAACAGTGTACATAAGACGTTTATAAATTGATAGCGCAAAAAATTGATCTTCTCATGCCTCTGATAAAGTATGCGCTGAGTTGTATCAACCAAATGTATATCTACCAAATATAAGATAATCAATTTTAGAAGATTTAGAATCTTATCTTTAGAAATTAGAAAGTTTTTGTATTTTATTTATTTCTTTCTTGCTAGTAAATCTTCTAGAATATACTCTTGGGTATTTATATACCCCAACTAAGCTTAATGGAAATACACAACGATTTCTATTTCAACATGGTATCAGAGCCATCTAGGGCTAATGCCTCTTTTCAACCCTAGCTTTCTTCTTCCTCCTCATCATCATCTTCTTCATCTTCTTCTTCTTCTTTTGATGGTCAATATGGCCCTAGAGAATCCCCCCACCACCACCACCACCATAACTGCTATTACAAACCCATCTTCTACACTTCCTTCATTCGGATCTGCTCATCACTTTCTTTCCTTACGTCTCATGGCATCCAATTACTTGCTATGGAAAGCATAGGTTATCCCATTTCTCAAGGGACACAACCTCTATGGTCATGTTGATGGAACCAAATCGTGTCCCTCTGATGCAGCTGAAGCAGCTTTCTGGCAACAACAGGACACTTCCATCATGAGTCTTCTAATTGCGTCCCTCTCAGAATCAGTTTTATCTCTCATTATTGACAAATCAACCAATAAAGCCATTTGGGAAGCTCTCAATGCCTCTTTTGGGTCAGCTTCCGCTACACGTATGCTCTCTCTTCATCTTAGTCTCCAACGTCTACAACAAAAATAGGACGAATCAGTTATTGATTTCCTCCAGTGTGCTAAATCCATTGCCGATGAGATGGGTGCTGCAGGCAAGCCTCTTGAATCGGAGGATTTCAATGTCCACATCTTCCGTGGTCTCTGATTTGATCTCCAAGACATTGTTTCTACATTACTTGGCCGTTTTGAACCAATCTCGTTTACGGATCTTCAAGCTCTTCTCCTTAGTCACGAGAGTATTAAGGCTATCCAAAAGTTGCAGATCTGTTAGCCTTCCTCGCTACAATCAACTCTGCTCAACGAAATGCCATCACCCATCCTGGCTTTTCTTTCTCTAGCCGTGGTTAGTCTAGAGGTCGTGGGGCTCGTGGTGGTCGCTTTGGCCATGGTCGCGGTGCCTGTGGTGCTCAACAAGGTTAGTTATGGTGTTCCTTCTGTCAACATACAAATCACACTGCTGCTACATGCTACTATCGCCCTCCAGGTATGCCTTATTACCCGCCCCCTGCACATACCTCTTCGAATACTTCATCTTATCGACCCTCTTACTCTCCCAATGCCAACCTGAGCCATGCCCTTCCCCCTCTTTTACCTACACCTACCAACATTGTACCCTGGTACCTTGACACTGGTGCCTCCCATCATGTCACACCTGACATACAATCCCTCTCTTCCTATGAAGCCTATAATGGATCGGATCAACTACACGTGGGCAATGGTAAGGGTCTTAAAATCACTAATATTGGTACTTCTTCTATTCCCTCTTCTATTTCAAATCTTTCTTTACGTTTAAATGATGTTCTTCATGTCCCTGAAATTTCTAAATGTGTATTTTCGGTTCAAAAATTTGCATCTAACAATAATGTCTTCTTTGAATTCTGTCCTACCCACTTTCTTATTAAGGATCTAGTGACCAAGACGGTTCTTCTCTCCGACCCGAGTAGTGGTGGTCTTTACACTATACCACAACAATATTCAATGCCTACTGCCAGTATTGCATAACAGACTTCCATGGATGGCTAGCATCAACATCTTGCCCATCCCTATGAGCGTCTCTTACGGTTTATGATCAAACAGAATAATTTGTTGTGTCAGTCAACATGGTCGAGTCAGTTATGTATAGCTTGGCAATTAGACAAGGCTAGTCATCAGTTCTTAAGATTGTCTCCAACTCGTAGTTTATTTCCGCTGGATTTAATTTATAGTGATGTTTGGGGTCCTTCTCATTTTGTTTCAACTGATGGTCATCGCTATTTCATTATTTTTGTAGATGATTGCACCAAATTTATTTGGTTTTATCCTCTTAAAGTAAAATCAGATGTTTATTCTATTTTTTAGGCATTCCAAGCTCTTGTTGAACGTCAATTTTCACAAAAAATAAAAGCCGTTCAAACGAACTGGGGTGGGGAATTTCGTGCCCTCCCCTCCTTTTTCTCAAAAATTGGTATTGCTCATCGCATCTCTGCCCCTCATACTCATGAACAGCAAGGGGCAGTTGAGCGTCGTCATAGGCATATAGTCGAAACCGGTTTAACATTATTAGCTCATGGCTCCGTCCCTCACCAATATTGGCACTAACGCATTTGAAACGGCGGTCTACCTCATCAATCGGATGCCGTCCAAGGCCACTAATTGCATCTCCCCCTTTCAAATGGTTTACAATCACTCTCCGACTTATTCCTTCTTAAAAATCTTTAGGTGTCGTTGTTTCTCTTATCTACGTCCGTATAACGCCCATAAGATGGATTTCCGCTCCATTCCTTGTATTTTCTTGGGATACAATTCCTCTCACACAGGGTATCGCTGTCTTGACTCTCTCACTAATCATTTATACATTGCTTGACATGTTCGTTTCAATGAAACCTGTTTTCCCGTTGCAACTCCTTCCATTCTCGGTCCATTACCTAATTCATCACTTCCTACACCTATCCTGGTACCGTGGGCTTCAGCTCCTATTGGCGTTCTTCCGCCTACCAATATAGTGAGAACACAGACTCCTCCACTGACTCCTACAATGTCGTCTAATACCAATTCATTTATCTCCCCTACCTTAAAAACCAGACCCCTCCATGACATTTATCACTCTCCTTCCTCATCATCCTCTCCACCACCACTGTCGCCGCCTCCACCTAGACCAACACGCATCCACACCATGTAACTCCGCTCTTGTCCTCCTCAAATTAATACTGCCACCGCCCCTCTCACCGAACCAACCTCATTCACCCAAGCCAACAAAATCCCTGAGTGGCGTGTAGCTATGACCGATGAATTTAATGTCTTGTTAAAAAATGGTACGTGGTCTTTGGTCCCTCGCACTTTCTCCATGAACCTTGTTGGGTGTAAGTGGGTTTACAAAGTTAAGCACAAAGCGGATGGTAGTCTTGACCGTTTTAAAGCTTGCCTAGTCGCTAAAGGTTTTCATCAACAGCATGGCTTGGATAATACATAAACCTTCAGTCCAGTTGTGAAAATTACCACTGTTCGCTCTATATTATCTCTAGCTGTCTCTCAAGGGTGGCAAGTGCGACAATTCAATGTGCACAATGCTTTCTTACATGGGATTCTTTCTGAAGAGGTGTACATGAAACAACCCACTGGGTTTCGGACCCAACTCATCGTGATTATGTTTGCAAGTTACATCGTTCTCTATATGGTCTCAAGCAGGTTTCGAGAGCCTGGTTTCAACGACTCTCACAGTTTTTGCTTCATTTGGGATTCTCAGTATCACAAACAGATCCCTCATTATTTATCTATCGAAGAGGCCCTGATGTCATTTATTTTTTGATCTATGTTGATGATATTCTGGTTACAGGAAATGCATCTTCTACTATTAGTGCAATCTTAGAGACATTATCTACAGAGTTTTCCATTAAGGATCTCGGCCCGCTCCACTTCTTCCTTGGGATAGAGGCTCTCCCTCACTCTAACAGGTTGCTTCTCTGTCAAGGACGTTATATTGATGATCTTCTTTGTAGGGCTGGGATGTCTGAGTGCAAGCTTGTCCAAACTCCTATGGCCATGACTACAAAACCATCTGAGAAAGGGGGTGCTCAGATGTCTGATCTTACTTTGTATCGGTCTATAGTTGGTGCCTTGCAATATGTGACATTGACAAGACCAGATCTCTTCTTCGCCATTAATAAAGTTTGTCAATTCATGCATACACCTACTGAAGACTGCTAGCAAATGGTGAAACGCATATTGTGCTATCTCAACCATACAAGGTCATTTGGTTTGCTTCTTTCCCGATCCAATGATAATCGCTCGCAAGCTTTTTCTGATATGGATTGGGCTGGTAGCTCTGGCGATAGGAAGTCAACTAGAGGGTGTGCTATTTTTCTTGGTCCTAATTTGATCTCTTGGAGCTCCAGAAAACAATAAACCGTAGCGCGCTCTTCCACAGAGTCTAAGTATAAAGCTCTTGCCGATGTTACAACTGAACTCATTTGGCTTGAGTCACTCTTTCAAGAGCTTGGGTTCCCTTTTCAAGGTCCCCCCATCCTTTGGTGCGATAATATTGGTGCCACTTATCTGTCTGCAAATCCAGTTTTCCATGCTCATACCAAACATGTTGAAATTGACTTCCACTTTGTTCGTGATTGCGTTGCCAAACGACAACTCAGTGTGCAGTTTATCTTAACAGCTGACCAACTAGTTGATGCTCTCACCAAAGCTCTTCCAAAAGCACGTTTTGCATTTTTACGAGACAAGTTGAAGATTTGCAGTCTCGATTCTTCAACTTGAGGGGGTGTTTCAACCAAATATATATCTACCAAATATAGGGTAATCAATTTTGGAAGATTTAGAATCTTATCTTTAGAAATTATTAAGTTTTTGTATTTTATTTATTTCTTTCTTGCTAGTAAATTTTTTAGAATGTACTCTTGGGTATTTATATACCCCAACTAAGCTTAATGGAAATACACAATGATTTCTATTTCAACAAGCGACCAATCGGTGCATGAATCTTTTATGGTGAAGTTATCTCCAGGGAAACTCATATGTGGCTTGGTGAAGCCAAACATACAGTGCATAAGAAACTTTAGAAATAAAACATTTCTGGTTCAAGCAAATGAGATTCGTGTTCTTCTTCAGCTGTCACGCGAGTCGGTGACTATGTAGGAAGGATAGAGCTAAAACAACCCAAGAACGATGATAATTAAAATGAACCCAGCAAATTTCCAAGGAAATGATTGTGTTGGTGCCTTACTTCTCTTGCCACTTTTGCAAGACTTCTTGATAAAGCTCTTTCTGCAAATTATTCCTCGAAATTTGGTTTTTGCAATCAAATCTCCGAGCGAAGGGGAGTAATTTTTCAATCTGATTCCCGTAGTGGCCGAGATATACGAAAAGCATAAACGAGAAACTGGGAGAAGGTGCCGATTAACTATGCAGTTAGCGCACTTTCAGAATCTCCGGTCGTGCGCTCAGCCCATTTAGCCCCCAGAACATCACTCGAACATCCGTTTGCGGAGTTCGCAAAACCAGACTCCTCTGCTCCGGTCCATTCGCAAAACAGGAGTGCATGCTCATGGGTTTTAGGTTCATTACTTAATATTGCAATAGCATCGGAACAAGCTCTCCATATAAAGTTGTTTTTTTTTTGGGGGGGAACACAGTCCAAAAGCTCCATGACTCCAGTTTCCAAGCTTAATCTGGTATGACAAGGAGGGACCTTTCCCAGCTCTCCTTTCCTCACAATTGCCTCAACTTCATCCTCCTCTAGTTGCTCACTTGTTCCTCTGTGGTCCCAGTTTCTTCGTCAATGCACCATAAAATTTTCAGCACCAGGCATCCAAGGATCAGACCAGTTACTTATAGATTCCCCATTAACCACATGCCACATGGTGCCTTTAGTTTCTGTTGGCTAGAAAGGTGGAGAACTTGTGATAGACTGAACAATACTTCTGGTCATCTTAAATATGCCATCGGTAGTATTTTTGCGATCCCTTTTGAACAACACCTTGGTCCAAGATCTATGGGTGTAAGCCTTTAGATAAGTAATTTTGAATTTGATCTCGCAACACTCTATAATGGCTCTTCAACTGGACAAACAGAACACAGGAGAAGTTTCTTTGCTGTCCACCGATTCGACTCTGGAGTTGGAATGAAAATTGGGTTTGATCTCTGCAGTGGGGAGGGAGGAAGAACAAATGGGCATACACCATTTGAGTCCCTTGTGCCAACATTGTCGTCGTCCATGTGTAGATAGACGATCCTCACATTGATTTTGGTTTCCATGAGTACACTCTCTCATCTACTTCAATCAAACGGTGGACATAGCGGTTGCTTTGCTTCCCAACAATGAAGCCGCAAAAGCATTGCATGGAGAGAGAGAGAGAGAGAGAGAGGATCGCTGGCGGAAGTCGTCGGCCAAGTCGAAGGTGGTCAGCGACATCTCCGATGGCGCGTCTCCCCTCTCTCTCTCTTTACGCCATTTATCGACTTTAATGGGTCAGGTCCACACAAGCAAAATCCCGAATGGGTCACTCCACTCCAATGCAAATATCTTTGCGCTGGATGGTGTCGGAGTGTTCTTGATGCTATGCGACTGATGCACGCTCACAAGTAATGCTCTCATGTCACTTAGGTCGATAATGATAAGGTTAATAATATTGATGAACCATCGAAATGCAAAACCAATTTCGTAATTATACTGTAGTTAGATTCACTCGGCTGGGACTAAGGTTAAGACAGCAAAATGGTTGTGCATTCCTCCATTTGGCTCATGACACCTGTCTCTAAAGAAAATGATTTCTTTTATTATTTTTTTTTTTTTTTTGTAAAGTAAGATTTTCTTCTATCCTTTTTTCTCCACTTTACTCTATAAAAATGAAATTAGTTTTGCATTTCAATGGTTCACTACTATTATTAACCTTATCAGATAATGCAAATGCATGAATCTGCACATGATCGATTTTAGTGCGAGATGATTAGGGGTAGGTAACGTGGCGGATATATTTGGCTCTTTTTGACGAGAGTGATGCGTCTCCCTGCACTGCGAAAATCATCAGGGCCCTCGAAATTTGCGGACATTACGGAACCGACTTCGATCGAAGGCACTCGAGATCTCCGGAAGGCGCAGAGATCTCGAGAAATCGGCTGGAAGCGACACGAAAGTAAGGCGACGGATGGGGACGAACAGGTACGTGGAGGACTGATCCGGACAAGTGGGCGGCTGATCTCCCCTCCCCTGCGCTATAAATACCGTCGCTGGCCCTTTGGAGAGGTGCTCGCCGTCGGAGAATTGTCGGAGAGAATCAATCGCTGGACTCTCCGTTTGATCGTTGCTTTGCCAATCTGAGATCTGGAAGACATGTCGTCGTGCTGTGGAGGAAACTGCGGCTGCGGCTCCGGCTGCAGGTGCGGTAACGGTTGCGGACGGTGAGTCTCTTTACCTCTCTGTCTCTGTCTCTCTCTGTCTCTCTCTCGCATGGACGTAGATGATGCGTTGATGAATCTCCGAAATGACGCAGACAGATCTCAAATTTATGATCAAACGTTTCTTGCATGCTTTCTACGATGGTTCTGGCGCTTTTTTGATCGTTGGAATCCGTCGCTCCAATCTGATGGCGAGCGCGAATACACAGAGCAGTTGCTTGTGCGATGATGATTAGCCGGTTTAGTTTCATTGATTGTTGATTAGCCATGTAATCAAGGAAATGGCGATGGTGACGCAGGTGCAAGATGTACCCGGACATGAGCCACGCGGAGAACGGCAGCAGCGAGACCCTCGTCATGGGCGTCGCCCCGCCTGGGAAAGCGTACGTGCTCGAGATCTTCCTCCTTTCTTCTTTTGCTTTCTTAGTTCTTCGATAATTCGCCAACATTTGTGTTGTCAATGCAGCGTGAAGATGGAGGAAGGAGAGATGGGGGTCGCGGGAGCAGTGGAGAACGGGTGCAAGTGCGGGTCCAACTGCACCTGCAACCCCTGCAACTGCAAGAAATGAACCGTCCCTCTGAACAGCCGCCGCCGCCGCCACCCGCCTGCTCCTAATGCCGGAGGCTGAACGAGGAAAGTCAGAGGGAGAAATAAGAAAGCAGCCTTGTGGTTTGGTATTTATTTATCGTGTCGCCACCTCTCTGTGTCTCAGCTGTAATGGGGAGGTGTGTCCTGTGTGTGTAAATGCAGTGAACTAGTGCATGTCTGTGTCTCTGTTTCAGCCAACTATGCTCCTTCGTTCTCTGCTCCACCGTTCTCCTTGCAATAGAATAAGGCTACAGGGGAAGCTTTAGATTTCGGGACCTCTGCAGCATCGTCTGATAATTGTAGAAGAATATCGGTAAGCGAACCGAGGCAGAGTCGAAACGGTGTACGCTGCGTCCTCTGTCTGCTCAAGCGATGCTGCTGCATTATATAGGGCGTTGAAAAAGAGGTGTGGAGAGGGGCAGAGTTGATGCCGGAAAAACGCATGAACATATCTTGGTTTTATGGTGAAAAAGGTGGTAATAGATGCATGATGCTTGCCACCAACTGGTGATGGTAATCTATAAATCGTAGGAACTAGAAAGACAAATCGTCATAATCATTGATCCCAGCCAGTCGTTATTCAGTCTTATGCACCCGAAATTCCCTCGAAATTATTCATGTCCTGTACTTTTTTGACATTCAAAGGAAGAGAAATACAAGGAGAAACAGGTTGGACAATGTAAATTTACCAATGGGGTTGCTCCACCAATTAATTTCGATGGAAGGAGGATTACCGATGGGGGCTCTTGGAGGGATTGGGGACGTCGATGGAGCTCGAGCTCCGGGAGGCAACGGGGGAAGGCGGAGGCGGTCTTGTTGGAATGCAGATTTGAGTTTGGGAGTGAGAGAGAGAGGAAGTGAATTTTGAAAAAAGAAGTAGAAGAAGGAGAAGAAGAAAGAGCGTGTCTTCGGTCTCTGAAATGAAGAGGGAGAAAAAAAGTAAGATTTAATAATTACCCTGGTGCCACATGTTATTCATCGAATGATTTAGCTCATGTTTGACGTGGACGGGCCGGACCATCGAATGTTTTCTCCTTGATTTTATTTTATGGTGTAAAAAGTGGTAGGTGGTATGTGATGATTATCACCAGTTGGTGATGGTAATTCATAAATTGTAGGAATTAGAGGTAGCTAGACAATTAAGAATGATGGACCGTTTAAATCGGGATCGGATCAAACTAATTGATTTGGTCCAATTCTCTGAAATATCCAATTCCTAAAAGTGGAATCGGTTTTCAAGAGGTCTGTTTCCCAGTTTTAGGGTGAGAATCGGACCGAACCGATAAATACATATTTTTAGTTTTTTTATATATATTTATTTACTTTTTAAAATTTTTGAAAAAAATAGAAAGTCCAATTTAATTTTCCCAATTCCCTCTTGCCTTTACCAATAAATTATTGGTCCCATTGAAATTGGTCCGATCCCCTGTCCTAGAAATTGGGAGCCAGTACTCTTGGTCCAATTTCCGATTCTTGGACCGGATCAGACCGGATCAAGAACCGCTCACCTCCAATTAGAAATGGGTGATATTGGGTTCCATTCGAGTGTCTGTCTCTCTCGAGATTTAATATGGAACTTTGCCAAATTACTTTGGAATTAGATTCCGTTTGTTTCCTAAAAATAATAAGGGTAAAATAAAAATACTTAGGTGATCTCGATACATATGAGTTGAGCTACGATGAATGGAATGCAGGCAATACTTGCTTCGGAGAAGAAGACTTTGCTGAGTTTGATGAACAATTGGAACGGTATTTGATTTGTCTTGTATCATCGAAGTCTAGGTTTAGCCTCCAGTGTCGAGGCTCGTTATTGGTACTTAGAAATAGGGCTGATATTTCTCGACACATCGGTCTACATGGGACCTATATAGTTCATAGTTGCGGGTGCTCGGCGTTGAATTTAATTATGTCAAGTCATGAATGACTAAACCTGTAGATGCACTAGCCTTAAGCTCGTCATTCACGAATTGACCATCTCAACTTGTTTACGATAATGCTAGACACGCTCAACTAAACATATCAACGTGTTATTCGTGCCAACATGTCACATGCAAACATTTATGTAGATACTTGAGTGAGCATAACATATTTTATAACGCATGTATAAAGATTGTATTTAAACGTGAAACGTGTCATGTAACTCATCTGATAAATGCGTTGCTTTATTGGGGGGGAATATGACATGATTAGTAAACATGGCAATGTCCAGGTGAAATCTAAATTAAACACAAAACATGATTATGACATGATAAAATCAAATATACGAGACAATTAACTGCTAGCTCTATCGAGAAATGGCAGCAAGTTATGAACAAATGGAGTGGATTAAATTTGAATTAGATGCAAAACTTTGGATTCATCTTCCTAATCAGGCAGAGACTGTTAGGCCCATATTGTCCTAGATCGATGATTGCGCTTGGTGAGGGCCGAACCAAGCCCAAGTGTTTAATTTCTGACCCGACTTGGTCTTACCCAACAACTTGACGAAACTATGAGTAAAAAGTATAATAAACGATACTTATAAATTGGTCTTGACCAGCACACATATACGGTGTCGCGTTTTTCGCGTTCTTTTTGGCTAAAACACCCCATTTTTATGTTGATGACCACATCATTCTTCAACTTTATTAAGCACGTATAATATTTACTAACACCTTTTTTAGGAAAATAATGATCTATGAGTTACAACTTTCCCGTATCTCGTCCCGTTCAAAAATTTCCCTTTTTATTCTTTCTTGAACCTACCTACCTAGAAAAATGCAATTTACTTTCCCCCCCACAATAGCAAAACCAAGATCCGAATGTGTCTTATGCTAAGAACCCGATTCAAGATTTTAGGTCGTTTGTTTCTTCCAATTTTTGAACATAAAGACTATAAAAGGATAAAAAAAGAAAAGGAAAGGGGAAGGAAAGAGAGAGATCAAGACGAAATAGTTTCTATTGTTCAACCATGAAGAAAGTTATCAATATTGCCCATGAACCATATCCTCAAAAAGAGAAATGGACTTCCATCAAAATCGCTTAAAATCTAGACAAAACAACCGATGAACGATCTTCTAACAACTCAAATTAACAACATTATATCTTCAACAAATTAATGAATTCATGATGCGAACAAGAAAAATGTTTTTCAACTTTAAAACGTAGTTACTTAGAATTAAGACATTTTTATCTTTATCGATTCGAAAGAACACTGGAGATAAGTTAACTAATTTGTTTTTGAAAACTTAGAACGAATATGGTATATGAAGGAGAGAGGCGATAAGACTTTTTTTTAGAGAGTGGGGTGATGTTAATTATAAAAATTTAAACAAATCTTGTGATTGGAAGGTAATTTGGTCAGTTAACGTAAAAATTGTGTGTTTTAGCTATAAGGTGTGGAAATAGTGTCATTCATATATTTGATGTGGATTCTGTTGAAAAGTGCTTCGAGACACTAGTTGCGCAGCCATTTGTTATTTCATACTTAGATAATTTAATTCTACGTGTACTTTTCACAGCTAAAAATCTGCTAAAATAATATTGCATTTTTATGTTAAAATGTTTGACGCTTCGTCTTTATTATATTCCCACATGACAATCATCAGAACACTAGGGTAATTGTCTAGTTAGAGGTGATCGTGCCGTGCTCGGCAACAACCGGAAGCCCAAACGAGTAGGCCAATACAAACAGTATGCTTTGCTCGGGGCTCGGTCCATCTGGACTCGATCACGTTTACGAAGTACGTCAAATATTCCATTAGTCATCTCGTCGCAAGTTGGTCGACTTGCCTTGCCTTTATTCTACTCCTTGATAAGTCCAACTAGACACACGACATATCTATTTGACTACCATGAATACTCGAATTTTGTTGAATTGATAATACAACGATCATCTCGAGTCCCGTGAAATCACCGCTCCGGTATATTTATCTGATTACTATCTATATATTCGAATTTTGCTAAACATATCTAAAGATTGGTTTACGTTCATAATTATTATCACTTCGATTTTTTTTTTTTTGGGGCTAAAAATTGTCGTCACTTCGATTATTAGATCGCATCACAATACCTAAGGGACAAAAATGGGGAAAAAAAAAAGGGAGAGAGACATGGCGCCACCGACATCCACGAAGTTTCACAGAGGCGGCTCGCCCCCCCCCCCGCCCCCCCCCCCGATCGATTCAGTTACAACGTATCTTTCCCCGGATTCGCAGATCGCCCCCGATCCGACGGCCCAGAAGCCTTCCACGAAGCCTCGCCTGGACCGTCCAAACCCCGCGCGACTTTTCAGATTCCGCACCCCACCAAAAAAAAATAAAAATAAATAAATGAAGGAACAACGGCAACGGACGAGTGCCGTTTGAGGTTCAAACGTTTGTTTTCACCCCCACCAGCGTTATCACGGGAAACGCCAACCGCCGCCAGCTGCCCCCCCTTCCCCCACCGGGCACCGCTCGGTTTGGTGGCGGGGCTGTCCGATCCGACGGCGGCGCGATGGCGGCGTCGGTTGTCGCGCACGTATTCGTTAAATACGAAAAGAGGAGAGGGAACAGACCTAGAACGTTACACTGTTCCTCGCTTGCGCATCCACATACGCATGTATGTACACACACACAATATATTTGTACTCCTTTTTTTTTTTTTTGTCTCTCTCTCTCTCTCTCTCTCTCCTCGTTTCAACGGGCGAGGATTTTTCGAAACGAAAGCTCTTGTTGCATCTCTCTCTCTCTCTCTCTAGGAGGAGGAGGAGGAGGGAAGGAACTCTCTCTCTCTCTCTCTCTTCTGTACAGGCTCGAATTTGTAGCTCTCTGTGGATGAGCTCGACTTCGATTCCCGCCACTTCTCGTCAAGAAGAGGTAAAGAGCTCTTGACCCTCGCCGATTGCGTGCGAGGTACGTTCGGTCCTTTTCCCTCCTCCTCTCTCTCTCTCTCTCTCTCTTTTTCGCTCCGGTGAATCGCTCCCGTGCTGCTGCCGCTGCTGCTTTTTGCCCGATCGCTCCTCGCGATCGGCACCGGCGGCGGCCGCGGCTTTCTCGGGGTGGGGTCCGATGCGAATTCCCCCCGACCGGAAACCCTAGAATTGGCCGTTGCCCCCTTGGGGGTCCTTGGGCGTTCGGTCTCTGTTGAAGCAGTGGTTCCGAGATCTGGGTCGTGCCTTGTTTTCTCGCCCGTGCCTTTTTTCGGTCGTTGCGGCGCTTGTGGATTTGGTTTTTGATTATCGAGTGGTGGGTGTGCCTGATATGGATCGGTTACTGCTTGCTGATTGGTTCTGGCTTTGGCCTGTGGTTTGATGGCGCAGGACTTTGGGCGTTGGAGATGACTGTGGCAGGAATGGCCGAGTTAAAGATAGAGGATTGCTGTCTCGAGAACAAGCAATTGACTGCCGCCTCGAACTCCTCTTTATCCGAAGGCAGTGCCAGTGCCGCTACTCTCAAATCTCCCGCGGTGTCCAGCCCGGCAACTACTTCTCCCTCTCACCGGTATGGCTTGCTAAAGAGCAATTGCTGTAGACGGCGACCTTTTTACGCCTCGCCGCCCTTCTGCATCACTGTCAAGTTGTTCTCTTTGCGGCCCTTTCCGTCCTTGTTTCTTTGTTGCCGTCTGTTGTAATCGCATCCCTTCGATGCTGATTTGATTGAGGAGATTTACATGTGTGTGTTCTGCTGGTGGAGATTACTACACTGTCGTGCTGTTGCTAGTAGGTTAACTTTGCAATTTTATCTTCAGGAGGACGACGGGACCTATCAGGCGGGCAAAGGGTGGTTGGACTCCAGAGGAGGTTAATTTCCTGCTACTCTAGTGAATGTTTTGCTCTGCATGTGCTCTTTCTGTTTGATCATTGGAACTTTACATCCGAGGTCATTTTATACAATTATGTTTTCGTACATCGAAGGAGAGAGCTGAGCAGCATTTTATCTAGCCAAAAGAAGTATGAAACTAGCATTGCCTAGACTGAATTGTTGGAAACTCCCATCTTGCGAACTACTGAGCCTGTACCTCATTGTAGAGAATATTTGCTTGTTTCTGTCCAGGGAAAGTGGCAGTTTCTAACCATTTTCTACTCTATCCAGGACGAGACGTTGAGAAATGCTGTTGCAGTTTATAATGGCAAGAGTTGGAAAAAAATAGGTAGCTCTATTTTTTCTGACGTGCTTTCTTAAAGTTCTGCCTGTGCTTTTAAGTTACGGTCATACCATTCTTGAGACCCAGAATTTGCTAGGTATCAGCTGCGTTTGGGAGTCTGATTGAAGTAGACAAGAATAATCTGCGGTCTATTATTTTCTGATACAGCTGAGTCTTGTTCCATTAAAACATTAGATTGAATGCATATATAATCTTTGTTAACCAATTGAACGCTCTGTGGCTATTCATTCGAGAAGAAAAATATATTTTTTTTTTGTTATTACACGTGCGGAAGAGCACTTCAAATTGCTATAAACACACCGATAATCCTCAAATTATTAATTTGAATGTTTTTCCCGGCTTCATTATAATATAATTGGTTTTATAAAGGAAGAGATGGTTCAGTTCATCACCTTTTCGTGGGGTTTACAGCACAAAGCTGGAGATTCCAAATGCTTTCTTTCAGATAGTATCTACATCGAACCGGTTGGCACTTGTGCTTTTTGAAAAGAAACAGATGAAATGCCATGTCCGATGGTTAAAGCAATATAGATCATCATCACTACGTAATATTTTCCCTTGTGGTGTTGCTATTTATAATCGTCTTGCTTTCTACATTTTTCTGAGTGTTATTATCCATTACATGTGCTTCATTCTGGCATTGGCTCTCTCTCCTAAATTTGTTGAAAATGCTAAAACTCTCATTTTCTTTTATTGGGTTGTGAGGAGTCTGGGAACAAATTAATCAGTTGCTTGAATTATGCAGATATATACTTGTATAAAGTATCTCTTTGCATTCTGTTTCTTCGAGAGGATGAACTGGTCTTTGACTTATTTGTTGATCTTGTTTGGTTGCAGCTGAATACTTTCCTGATAGATCTGAAGTCCAATGTTTGCATAGGTGGCAAAAAGTTCTTAATCCTGAGCTTGTTAAGGGACCTTGGACCCAAGAGGTTGGACTGAGTTTCTTTCTTTTTGGTTAAATTACTATGTAAACTATGTCACTGAACTTTCTGCTCTTTGTTTGGAATATAGGAGGATGATAAGATCATTGATTTGGTATCAAGATATGGCCCCACAAAGTGGTCTCTCATAGCAAAGTCTTTGCCTGGTCGTATAGGGAAACAGTGCCGAGAGAGGTAGGTGTTCATGATCACAATCTTTGTCTGATCAAAACAGATTGTTATTCTATGGATGTTGATCTGTTACAATGGGAGCCTCTTATTTCTAGTACTGCTATAGGTTTCTGTCTACTCTCTGGATTTCAGTTTCTTTATTTTTCCATGGGATGATCTACTTTTCACTGTTTGTGGGACATCGTTGTAGTTTCTCAACTGTACTGTAAATTTCAGATAGTGCAATGCCTCTAAATAGATTCATGAGGGCAAATTTTCTCTTTTTTTGTCTACTGATAAGGCAATGCCTCTGTAAATTTCAGATGGCACAATCATTTGAATCCAGATATCAAAAAAGAAGCTTGGACGTTGGAGGAAGAATTGGCCCTTATGAATGCCCATCGGGCGCATGGGAATAAGTGGGCTGAAATTGCTAAGGTTTTACCTGGAAGGTATAGCCGTTTTCACCATATATTATGACTTTACAAAAAATTCGGGCGAAGGAAGTAACATTTTCTAGACATGGAATAGGCCAGTGTGGGAGTAAAAGCACATTGCTTTATGATTGTTTTGAGTCCTACGTCCTGGTCTTTCAGCCACTCTTCTGTCTTCTGATTCTTGTGAGGTATTTGAATAATTTTTTTGGATCTTGTAACTAAAAATACCAGTTGTTTTTCAGCCAAGCTTAGGAGTAAAAGCAGATTGCTTTTGATTGCTTAAGTCCTAGGTCCCTGCCTTTCAGCCAATCCCGTGTCTTCTTATTTATGAGAGGGAATTGATTATCTTGGTTTGGTACATGTAAATAGACAATACCAGTTGTTTTGCATTGTTATTCTTCTGGACTAGTTATATAGCATTGCTCTCTCATCTTTTTTGGGATCTTTAAGATGCTGATTTGATCAGTTGAGCAGCATTAACGAATTCCTTTTTGGGACCTTGTCCCCCAAACCGATGGATGAAGGGGGAATTGATTGCATATCCCATCAAGTGATTTTCTCTTTTTTACATAATGTCGTTATCACAGCAGTTTCTTCTATTCTTCCCTTCAACTAATGAAGAATATGCGAGAAGATTTTCTTAATCTATTAAGTTGTTGGTTTTTGTTTTGCTTACAATAGCATTAGGAACTTATGAGTATGTAAAGTTGACGTCTTGTTAAAATTTGTAGTAAATGGTCGCTAAAAATGTGCTCCATCTGTTCTATTGTAATTCTGGATATGCTTTATTTATGCACAGAGGAAGTCATTGAATTTGCTTGAATCTACCTTTCAGCTATATTGGCTTATGATATGCCTCTTTTTTGTCATGCAGGACTGACAACTCAATAAAGAATCATTGGAATAGTTCCTTGAAGAAAAAGTTAGACTTTTATTTAGCCACCGGTAAACTCCCACCAGTTGCAAAAAGTGGTTTACAAAATGGCTCCAAAGATGGAAGCAAACCCACATCAGCTAAAAGATTACTTGGGTGTAATAAAGGAGCAAACTTGATCCTTCAAAATTCATTAGGAAATGCCAGTACATGCAAATTAGAAGAAGAGAATCAGGATAAGTTGGAACTTATGGCTCGGCATCAAGAAGCATGTGAGTCATCAAGTTTTCTTCGCAGTGAATCCACTGATTCGGGTAGTGCAGAGTTTAAATCTAGAATCGATGCTTCCACTAATTTAGAAGTATTGGCCCGGAGTGAAGATAGCGGAGCCTGTGGTAGAAGTGATCACAAAGATGTTGGAACAACGCCACCGGAGCAAGCTCTGGTTTATGGTTGTCTGTGCTATGAGCCACCTCCTCTGGAAAGTTGCATCCCTCTTGATTCTGAGACGAACGTTCATCTTCTGAAGCAAGCTTGTTACTCAAGTCCTGCAAGTCCTGCTAGTCCTGCTAGTTTTCTCACTCCACCTTGTGAGAGAACTAGTGTTTTTTGCATACAAAGTCCAGAATCTATCCTCAGGCTTGCTGCTGAGACCTTCCCTAATACTCCATCTATATTGCGGAAGAGAAAAACTCAAGTGGCAAAGCATTTGTTTTCTAATAAAACTACAAAAGTAGATGGGGAGATTGGAAAAGACAGGCTTGATTCTCCTGATGTAGGGAGTAATGGTAGTTTGGAGAAATCCACTTCTCAGAATACAAGTGTCTATGGTAGTCCTTGCCTTAGTAATGGTGCCAGTGCCACTATGTACAATGGTGGTGCTTTTAGTGCATCACCGCCATATCGGTTAAGATCCAAACGAACTGCTCTTCTCAAGTCTCTGGAGAAACAGCTTGATTTTACCTTTGAGGAAATGAAGTTGGATGGCAGTACGAAATCGGTTGATGTACCTATGAAGGAGAATGTTCATAATGCAGAAGATCCTTCTTCACACGTTAAAAAGATGGTTTCGATCCAGGAATTGAAAGTGTGAGTAATTAGAGTAATAGCTTCTGTTCAGTTAAATCTTAATTTACTACTATGACTTCTTGCACTTTCTATGTAAGTTATACTTTTTCATCGAGATTATAGCTTCAAAATTCGCTGTTCTGTTTTGTCTTTTATCTTTTTTAAGAATATATGATCGTGCATGGAATGATTTCACTCTTCGGTTCTCAATTCTTATTGGAAGTGATAGTCATAGTAGTTGGGTTGAGTTCTAGGCTGAACTCTGCTTTAACTCGGAGACAAACCAAACATGATTTCTAGGGGTGTTAGTGATTTGGTTTGGACGTATTTTCAGCCCAAACTGAACTTACCGGTTTGGATCCCAACCTAAACCCAAACCAAAGCAATAAAATTATAACTAACTCCGGTTTGTTATCGGTTTGGTTCGGTTTCAAACCGTTACAATTAAGTTGATCTACAAGTATGAAGTTTAATACATGTTCAGACTATCGAACTTGAACGTGCAATAACCAAAATTAACATAAAAGAACCTATTTCTACAAACTTTTTGAAAACAAAGGAATTTAATCACAATTAATTCAAATTAAAATATCGAAACGTTAAAGATATTATTTATCTAAATAAGGAAAACATAAAAGATCATAGAAAACTCTTTAGTTATTAGTATTTGAGATAAAAAATTAATTAATAATGGCCAACTTGAGAAGTAAAAATCTTTTATTTAATAGTACAGAGGAATCTTAGATAGGAAGAAGTTGCTTGGTTAGGCTAGAGTACAAATTTTATTAGTCAAAAGGAAAAAAACATTTGTTTATTGAACTTATTGGTTTGCGAAGTGATAAGCCCAAACCAGACTAATAAGCCAATAACCAAAAATATCAAAACTAAAACTATACAAATAAATCGATGAACCAAACTTATCAGTTTGGTTCGGCTCAGTTTAGCGGTTTTCAGTTTTTCATGAACACCCCAAATGTATTTAGCTTTCATTTTCATTTATCAATTGTGATCAAGAAGACTGAAAAATGAAAACAGAAGCTATTTTGTTAAGAAAATGAAACTGAAAATGCTTTCTGGGATTACACAGCCCCCAAATGTTCTTTTGTTTCCTTTGGCTCATGTATTTAGCATGCATGGATATAGTCATTATATAAGTATTTCTACGGAAGATTATAACCATTCTGGAACATTTCATTAATGGTTTCTATAAGTAATTAAATATTTTAAGGAAAATGAGAAAAGGCATCTGCATTTGTTCAGGGAGAACCTATTAAGCCCCATAGGAAAATGTTAGAATTGTGGTCCAGCTATTTGAGACATTGGAATGATGTCAGTCATGAACCGCCTCTTCAAATTAGTTGAGGTGCTGCTATGGGAATTGGACTTTCCTTTGTCTTATATCCACTGTCAGTTTTTTTATTGCAAAATTTTGTTTTTGGCCGGGGAAAAAAGTTTTAAGCTTATTGAATGTGAATTTTATTCTTAGATGAGATAAGTTTTTATCAAAGTTTGCAAGCACCTCCCACTAATCTGCTGCTATTATGATACTTAAATGTGACTTTTGGAAGTCTGAAGAGTATTAGACTTGTCCAACTGTTGTCTTCTGAGTGGAGTTTGAATGATTTGGGTTTTTATACGAGCTTCTAGTGAAAGAACGTGCATGTTACTTATAAATTCACAACCTCACGCCATAAGGAAAGAAGAAGAAAAAGGATGTGTCAAAAGAATATGTATGCAAAGCTGTTGGTGTATGAGTATATAAGAGTATTGTGGCATTGATAATATTGGGAAATGCTTAAAATGACCTCTTTAGCTCTTAAAAAGAGTTGAATAAATTCACTGATATTTAAGCAGTTTGTCAAGATGGGCAGGGACCCTCTTTAAAAAGGTTTTCGTTTTTTCCCCATTTGTTGCTTCTAGAATAGACATTAATGCTCTGTTTTTTATTAACTCACAAGGAGATAAAAGTTTACCTTGTCTGCAATGTCATTTTAGGGACTAATGGTACACATCTACCAGGCGGTTGATGACAAGCAACCATCTGCATTGGAGATCTGGTAATCTTTCTTCAATGCTTCACCTTAGTTGTCACAGAGACAGCTTGGCTTGGGAGATTTGTTCCCATCAGATGCGTACCATGATAGAAGAAATTCAGAAGTAGATGCATTTTTAAAAATAAATTCAGTGGTAGAAGATGGGGCCTTCCAAGTCTGTACAGAAATCATTTGATAAATGGCAATTTGGTTGGTATTACATCCAGGGTTATAAGATGACTTCTCCTATCCAATACATTTTTGCTTGTCGTCGGTTGTCA
This sequence comes from Syzygium grande, assembly GCA_024733475.1. Classification (NCBI taxonomy): domain Eukaryota; kingdom Viridiplantae; phylum Streptophyta; class Magnoliopsida; order Myrtales; family Myrtaceae; genus Syzygium; species Syzygium grande. Next base: position 26,381,960 of record JAMXDD010000010.1, read on the forward strand.
ATATCTTACTAACAGATCCATTAGCACGGTGCTTCCCCACTTGTAATTTAAGAAGGCTGTCATCCATTTTTTTTCGAGTTTATCGGATCCAACTGTATCTTTCGTTATGCTTCCAAGTGTACATGCTTTACTAGTTCAATGTTACAGCTTCTGATTTGCTCGAGTGTTGAAGTTTAGAAACACCAGTACAGTCTTAATGGATGATGCTATGTTGCTGATCGACTTCCACATGCTGGCTGTTTCTAGGTAACCTAAGTCATTATTCTGCTTCCTGATTTTCCAAAGCAGCACTCGATTAATCCATCTTTTGCCCAAACATCGCTCGACTCGATCACTCTTGTAGATTAGGATGTTTGTCTTTGGACAGGGTTCATTCATTTCTTTTTTCTACTTATAAATAATGCTGGTTTGGTCCTGACCACTGCCACGAGTGCATGGTCAATTAGAGGTGGTAGTTGTTTTGGTGTCGGTAGCAGTTTCAAACATTTGCTTGATTGGACGAGGGTGCACTTGCTCCAGGTTTGTAATATTAGTCGCCATCGATGCACACTTGCTAGGATCCTTTGGATATTAGTCGACCAGATCATTTTGGCCAGAGAGAATGGGTTACATACTGTTTTCTTTCGGTTTTCACCCCCTAGCATGTCATTATATCTCTGCAAGCATGATAATGCATGGCCGGGTAACTAGTTTGCCTGAATGGGATGATTGAAACAGACATCTCGTATGATATTGTCCCTTTTGCTAGGAAACAACGGCGATTAGGCAGGCGAGATTCTTGTCTAGACCGGCAAATGTGGATCGTGTGAATCTAAATTACTGACATAGGAGTAGTGGTTCTTGCGAAGACCCACTATATTCAATGGCTTTGATCATGTGGTCATGATTGACCCTATTGGTTTCTTCTCTCTTCTTTTCCAGTGTTGGTGGAAGGCATTGCTGTAGAATGATACTTAGGTCGAGGGGAAGTAGGCCTAGCACCGAAAGCTCGTATGAGAGATTTTGTGGTGCATGATCCTGTGCGTGTCAGTGGCATGCCCAATAACTAAGAAAAGATGACCAGTTAAACCTGTCGTCTAAGTTTTGGTATACTTGCAATTTGATCTTCTAACTTTTATGATATGCAATCAAGTCCTCTGTTCTCAATTTGTGCGATTCGGCGCTATAAGTTTTAATCTGTTCATTGAAGTCTTATGGCGTTCTTAATTTGTAAATGGCTTAATTAAATTAATAAAATTACTGTTGTTCTAATCATGAAAGCTTTACTCATTCGAAATGGATAGTACTTTGGTAAAACTCAAGTTTTCTGGTTCCTCGGTCAGCTATGACAAAACGGATTGAAGATCCGCCACTACATTAAGTTCATAATCAAGTTTAGCTAATCATTGCTTACAACAGGATTATGACTTGGATTTTTTAAAATGATGTTGGAGATAGCACTTGATACAGGCCATGTAAGGTGCACCACACTACTTCAAAGCGCGAGATATTGTTGCATTTTGAGATAATTATACAAAAAGTGTTAAACCTATCGTACGGATGTCCATTCAATTTTAAATCTTTCGATTTGGTCAAAACCTTTAGATGATTAGTCAATGTAGTTCTTTCGGTCAATTTTTATCTTGAAATCACTGACGTGAACACCGATTGTTCTACGAGGCATGGTCACTACCGACATGGATAATTTTTGCAATTTTTTAACAAAATTATATATAATGAAAATAAAAAAAAAAAGAAAAAGCAAAGAAAAAAGAAAAAAAATAACAAAATAATAAAAATTCAGAATTTTTTTTAAGATTTGCAAAATTGTCTACATTAGCACCGGCCTTGCCACGTAAGATGGCCAGTGTCTATGTTAGCAATATTTGGTCAAAAGTGGCTAGAATGATTATATTGGCAAATTATCAAAAGTTTTAATTATGTAATTTTTTGTATTTCCACCTAAGAGATATAGCACCCCATGAATTTGCGCGGTAAAAAGAAGCTTTTGTATTATTTTTGACTGTAGGTGTTATAACTTTCCTCAATAAGTAAGCATATCTAGAGTTAAATGAAAAGTAAAATTACATCAGAAGTTTAATGGTTTATGTATATTTAATGCGATCAAATAGAATATCATATGCTATGACATATATCGCGATGGCAGGTTTTAAAAATGATAGAAAATGTTAAAAATAATGGAATAATATATGAAACATGCAACTCAATGCACGATATTCAAAGTTTTTCTCGCATTAAGCGTTGAGTTACTTTATTTTAAGGAGAACAAAAATCTTGTAAACTTAACGAAATGATTCACTAACTGGTGGTCCAAACTATGTGAATTGGCAACACAACTCATTTATTCAACCACAAGGTAACAACAATGAATAAAGCAACTAATTGAACCCTCGATATACGAGAGAGAGAGAGAGAGAGAGAGAGAGAGAGAGAGAGAGAGAGAGAGAGAGAGAGAGAGAGAGAGAGAGAGATGTTTGATTGATTTAGGAAAACTTACCTAGTTAGTCAAAAATATATTGTACGAATTTCATTTTAGTATCAAACTAAACAATTTTGCTAATATGCTCCTAAATTTTGCGCGAACTTTTAATACAGTCCTTCCGGCCAATATCGCTATAACTTGCTGACATGGATCCCAACCATCACCGGCCATCCTACATGGCACACCGATATGGATAACTTTACTCAAAATGATGTCCTATGTGGACTGCCACATTGACGTTTTCAACATCAATTGGCCGAAAGGATTACCTAGGTATTTCGCATACATTAGTAAAATTGAAAAGTTAAGAAATGAACAGAGCCGTACAATAGGTTTAGGACGAAATGGGTTAAGTGTAATAGAAGTCCTAAAAATTGTCATGAAAGTGCAATTAAGTCCTAAATTTTTCAAAAAGTGTAATTAAGTTCTCAAACTTGTCATAAAAGTATAACTGACCCCTAAACTTTTAAAAAGTGCAATCAAGTCTTAAACTTGTCAAGTTGGTACAATCAAGTCCTAAAACTTGTTATCATTTTCTATTTGTCAACTTGGAGGAGTTAATGGAAAAACTTGATTGCATTCTTTGAAAGTTTTAGGATTCAATTACATTTTCACGACAAGTTTTAAGACTTTTAGTACACTTATCCCATATTGAATTGGTAATTTTCCTATATATATAGTGTGGGCTAGTGCTCACGTCCATTGGTCATGGTTGTTCGAGAGTTTACAACTGCTATGTCAATTCAATTTGTACAAACAAGTGATTTACATGACTCAAGTACGATTTGACTCACGAGAATTCTTAGAGCAATATGAGTGTTAAAAAGCTTATGCATCATTAAAACACATATTTAATTTGTGATCAGTAACTAAGGAGAGATTCTAACCCTCTATTTACATGAATCCCTAAAAAAATTAGTCGTGTAGGACGCTAACGATAGTCTAACATTTTGACATCTGAACAAAAAGCCTGGGTCGACTATCATCACTTATAATATCTACACTGGATATTAAGTTTGTCGTCATCAAAATTACTTAATATCGGTCAACATTAGTGTCTCCATAAAAAGTAAGAAAAGTGGGGATTTTATTCCTTAATAAGCAAGGATACATTTATGATGCATTGGAAATGTTTTTAAGGACGCAAACTAGAATGCAGGATGCCACTAATTATTGCATACAAATGCTAATAGAATCCAGATAATAAGGTCTAGTAATGAGACTTCCTAAAAGCCAATAACCAAATATAGATGTTACCTTCTATATATGTAGGTGCATAGTTGCAATTTATGAGTTGGGCAGCAAAAGTAGACAAGAAAACAATTCAAAATAGTATAAGGTTGGGCTAATTCCGAAAAAAAAAATACACCAACTTTACCTTGAGTGATAATTTTAAACCCACACTTTTTTTTGTCTCAATAAAAAGTACCAACTTTTACTCTAGTCCTAAATTTGGCCCCCGTGATGTGAAATTTTCAGATTGTTTGGGCCAGATTTGGGATTTTAGTGAAAGTTGATGATTTTTTATGAAATAAAAAAAAAGTTCAGACCAAAATTATCACTCAAGGTAAAGTTAGTGCTTTTTTTTCGAATAAGGCCTAGATAAATCGTATTACTTTGCTCAAGGGCGTGAATTGGAAATCTCTCTAAAATTTAGACACGCCTTTTGTTTTTCTACCGATATTAAGAGCATTTCTGGCCTCTCACATTCATCATCCTCCTCAACTACACATATAAGCCATCTCTCTCTCTCTCTCTCTCTCTCTCTCTCTGTGAGACAGCACAAATCTAAGAGTATAATGTTCTTTGTTAATGAAAGAATCGGGAGCAGAGGCCAAGAAATCAATGGCCAATGAAACGAGCCAAGTGGAAGTGGAACGAGAAAATCTGGCCATAGAGATCGTGGACCAACTACCCAAAACTGCCGAACCTCAATTTTATGAAGGAACGATGTTCGATCTGCCGAGGGAATGGACGGCAGAAATAAGGCCACGGAAAGCCTCTTCGAAATACTTTGGTAAAGTGGATCAGGTAATGTTAGGGTTTCCACTCCTCTCCCCCATCAGTACCTTTAATTTTTTCCTTTTAGGGTGAAAGAATAAGCTGATGAGATCTTAAATTTTGATTATTGTCAAATGTGCTTAAGATCGTGAACACGATTAAGGTTAGCTTTCTTATAGGAATCTTGTTACAATTTCTACTATGGTTGTCATGATCACATCAGAAACACGAGTCTTTAACGATAAACAAAAAAAAAAAAAAGAAACACACGTGGACATTATTGTGAAAAGGATGATACTTGGAGAATAACGGAAAACTTCCATACCACTTGGCGGAAGACGACGAGGCATTGTTTTTATCATGATTGATTTCTTAGTTGATTTCGATTACCTAAAAAGCTTAGATGTATGGATCATTTCTAGAAATTGGATTTTGACGGTAAATCAATGCTTTTAAAATCACAAGTGCAATTAAACTTGGCTTGCATTTACGAATCACGTTGTAATTTCTGGTATGATTTTAAAATCACAAAAGTGGTGCAAGTTCGCTTTTAGGATAAACTAACAGAGCGGAAACACAAGGACGTTATGAAAGGAATGATAGATGTAGAGCGGCAAAAAATTTCCGTACTGATTGACAGACAACGACAATGCATCGTTTTTATGATTGCTCATTAAGTTTATTTTGATAACCGGACAAGCTCATTGAGTTTTCCGGCGGAGGAAGTTAGGATGATCTCATCATTTCTAGAAAAATTAGACAATTGCACTGTCATTACATAACAATTGTTCTCACATTGTTGCAGAAGTGTTCTCATGCGCGTCACTTATTTTGATTAGAATTCAACATCTGTTGCAGATTAAAAAAAACTTATTGAGACATCGGTTGTGATCATGCAGTTTCAATAAGTCATCTTATTTTGTAGCTCGGAATCTTGTATTTTGACCTAACCCTTGTTTGCCGCTTGATCCGATTGAAAGAAGAAAAGTGTAGACCTTGCTTGCTGTTGCTTGTTTTAATTGAAAAGTGTAACCCTTGCTTGCTGCTGCTTGATTCGACTGAAAGAAGAAAGTGTTGTGTTTCATTTTTCTCTAAACATGTTTTTTTATACCTAGCATAATTTTCATTCGCTAAATCACAAGGGCATTGGCAGAGGGCTTTATTCATGGTTTCCATTACTTTAACATAATTGCGCATTATTTTAAGGTCGATAATTTAAGGATACCCATATCAATCTAAGTAAGAGAGGATTATCATGATATGCTTTCTTTCTTTTGTAGTTCTTCTATGAGCCAGGAACAAGAAGACAATTTCGATCACCCAAAGCAGTAAGAAACATCTAGGTCTTGACATGGGACAAACTAGTCACAAGAGAAAACCAAAGGCATCAAAAGCGGCTAGTCAGTCTGAGGTAATTTTTGAATTACAAGAAAAGAGTGATTCATTATTTCTTATAATGTATATAGGTACATTTTTGTTTTTCTTAAAAAATCAGTAGCATAATTCATACTTGTAATTGACTTGCAACCTTTCAATTATTTTGATCAGAACCTTAATGAGAAGGACAAA